>JAJTUV010000228.1:0-707500 GCA_021653895.1 Mastomys natalensis | reverse complement strand
TTTCTTTCTTAAGTTTTCTATCTTCAGGGTAGTCTCCCTTTGAGATTTCTTTATTGTTTCTACTTCCATTTCTAGATCCTGAATGGTTTTGTTTAATTTCTTTACCTGTTTGGTTGTGTTTTCTTGCAATTCTTTAAGGGATTTTTGTGTTTCTTCTTTAAGGGCTTCTACTTGTTTACCTGTTTTTCTCCTGTACTTCTTTAAGGGAGTTATTTATGTCCTACTTAAAGTCCTCTATCATCATCATGAGAAATAATTTCAATTCTTAATCCTGCTTTTCCCGTGTGATGGGGTGTCCAGGGCTTGTTATAGTGAGAGAACTGGGTTCTGATAATGCCAAGTAACGTTGGTTTCTGTTGCCTATGTTTCTTGTGCTAGCCTTTTGCCATCTGGTTAACTCTAGTGCTACCCGCACTCACTGTCTCTGACTGGAGCCTGTCTTTCGAGTTATCTTGCTTGTGTCAGAACTTCTCAGAGTCCAGATGTCTCTGTGGTCCTGAGCTCCTGGGTGGAAGAACTGCTGGGACTCAGGCTGCCTCTGGGATCCTGAAACTCTGCTGCTCTGAGTGCAGTGGTTCCTCTGCTGCTCTGAGTGCAGTGGTTCCTCTGCTGCTCTGAGTATAGTGGTTCCTCAGCTACTGTGAGTGCAGTGGTTCCTCTAGGATGGTTCAGGATGGTGTCTTCACGGGAGCAGACCAGCTACATGTCTGCCCCAGCCAAAAGATCAAGGGAGGGCTGGAAAGGAGTGGTATTCTGGAGAGGCAGGTTTTGTGTGGCTGATGGGTCCTGAGCGCCCTTGGCTCCCAGTTATAGCTCTGGGGCGTAGGGTAGTGGGAGAGGGTTCTTACCCACTACTCTGTAGTGGCTCCTCTAGGATGTCTCAGGTATGGTGTCTTCACGGGAGCAGACCAGCTAGGTGTCTGCCCCAGCCAAAAGGACCACGAGAGGGCTTAACCTGTGTTTTACTTATATTCATCCCACTATTTTTATTTCCAGGAGAAAAATGAAAAAATAAGAAGCCTAGAATCCAATATCAACACAGAACATGAGAAAATTTGTTTTGCTTTTGAAAAAGCAAAGAAAATTCATCTTGAACAGCATAAAGAAATGGAAAAACAGATTGAACAAGTAATGTATCCTTTAATATATTCTAACCTAAAATTCTTCATGTTCCAAAGAAGAAACAAAGGCTTAGAAATTAATAACAAGACCTGCCATAGAATCTCACTCTTTCTGAATAATTTTCCAGTGTTTGTTTTATTTTTTCTTTTCTTTTTTTGGTGGTTGTGTTTGTATGTGTGTGGATGGGTGGGGTGGGGCAGGGTGTCACTATGACTTTCTCACTGTCCTGTACTTAACTCGTTATGTAGACCAGGTTGGCCTTGAACTCACAGAGATTCATTTTCCTATGCCTCCCAAGTCCTGGGATCAAATACTATGCCACTTTATGAGGCTCCACTGTTCGTTTCTTTATTTTTATTTTTCATGGTTGTGGTGATTTAACCCAGGACATTTGTGCATACTAACCAGGTACTATCCCAGTGAGATGGCCTAGCAGACATTAGGTGCGTGCTTCCAAACCTGATGACTGGAGTTTAAATTGCAGGACCCACGTAGTAGGAGAGACTGATTCTTGAAAGTTGTCCTTCAACCTTCATGCACTTAAACACAAAATGAAATAAAATGTAATACTCTTATTTTTTAAAGAATACATAAATAAAGAAAATTTCTAAAAGTGTTCAGTAAAATTTATAAATTGGTAATCAAGTTTGACTTAGAGGTTTAAAAGAATTAGAAATAAAAGAGGTATATCATTATCATTATAGACCATAAAACACAAACTAATAAAAAAAAATCTGGACCCAGGCTGAACCAGTTCTTGGTATGTAGGGGCAGATGGATCTCTGTGAGCCCAAGGCTACTATAGACTATATGGCAAGTTTCAGACCAGCCAGGAATACATAATGAGTTCTGGCTTTTTAAAACAAAATAAAATAAGCATAGTTTCATATTTTTCCAAAAGAAAGTTTAGGTCTATATGGTTTGACTGGTAATTTCTTCCAAACACTGGAGGAAGAAATAACTGATATTATTTAGTCAACCAGGAGAAGATGAACCACCTTAAGTACAAAACTGACACAAAGACAATAAAGTGCCACTGTGTTCTTATTAGAGTGTGAAGGTCGGGAGTTGTTGGGTTCAGGGATTGGCCCCTCACACCACACGTACCATCTCAGTTAAGCAGGAATAGTTCATTGGACGCACAGCATACTGAACATCCAGGACTGCAGAAGGACTTGGGAACCTAGTTGCTGTCCTAGTCTGCTGTCAGGGTAGACGTTTTATAGGAAAATAAACAGGGTCACAAGTGTAAAGGGCAAGGAGAGGAGCTTGGCTTTCTAGGCAAAGTATTATCAGCTAACCTTTCTGCTGATTAGTCCTGAGTAAGTAAGGAGGTGGTGGATGAGCTGTGAACAGGGGAATTTCAGAACACTGTGAAGATAGAACATGGGTGTTAATAATCATAATTTTTTGGCTTATTAGTAGCATTCTTCACTGTTAACTACAAAAACAGTGAGCTCATACATAGGCTCATACATAGGCTCATACATAGGCCCAGTGGTTAGCTCTGACTCAAGATATTTTAGACATAAGAGTTCATATTTACCTTTGGTTTGATGGGTGCTAAGCTTTGTGGAATTTCTTAAGATTAGCAAACCTCATACAAAACATTCAGAACATACAGAACAAAACAGGGTCAGCATGTCCTTGAGCCAAGTCACTTCTCTGTATCAAAGATTGGCAGGCATGTCACAGCAAGAATATGAAATAGCTGGCCGTCATGGAACAAAATGATTACAGCTATTCTAAGGGTGTCAGACCATAACAGGAGTGAGAGGGAAGATTGATTATACCAAATACTGATAAGAATGCAAAACAAGTGTAAAATTTTGTTAGTATTAGTGCAAAATGGTACTGCTTTAGAAAACAATTTGACTTTTTCTGAGTAAAAAAGTGCTTCATATATTTCCCTATAATCCTAGTTCTTTTCTTAGGATATTGGAAACTTATGTTTGCAATAAAGCCTGCAAATTTTGTTTATTGTAGCATTACTCATAACTGTTGAAACTGGAAACAACCCCATAACTTCCTTGGATGAATAAACAAACTATGATTCTGGGTTGTTGTTCTTTTCTTTTCTTTTTTGAGGCAAGGTTCCTTGTAGCTCAGGCTGGCCTTGTATTTGCTATGAAGCCTAAACTGTGTATTAGAGAACAGCTCAGTGAGTGCCAACACTAAGTTAACTTGTGGTTAAAGGAGCTATTCTATAACTGTGTTTGGTGTGTCATGAGTTTATGTGTGTGAAAATTTGAAAGCATAGGGGCTACAGGGATAGCATGAAAACTGAACTTGACCCCAACACCTATGTAAAAAGCCAGGGGAAGTAGTTCATGTTTTTAATCCCAGCACTGGGAGGGTGGAGTCAGAAGGCTCTCTGGGCCTTGACCTGTAAATGCATATGGACACACATGTGCACATATATACAAACACATAAAAAACCCTAAAATTAAAAAAGGAAAAATGATTACTGTATATAATTTTTTAAAGTCTAGAGGCTGAAGAGATGGCTCAGTAGTTAAGGTTACTTGCTGTTCTTTAATAGCGCCTAGGGACTGCAGAGATGACTCAGCAGTCGAGCACTGGCTATACTTCCAGTGGTCCTGAATTCAATTCCCAGCAACCACATGGTGGCTTACAACCATCTGTAATGGGGTCCAAGGCCCTCTTCCGGTGTGTCTGAAGACAGCTACAGTGTATTCCCATACATAAAATAAATAATTCTTTAAAAAAAAAAAGGGGAGAGAGAGCAAGTATCTAGATTCACTTCCCACTGACCATCTCTTATCTGTTCGCAACCTCTTGTAACTCTAATTCCATAGATCTGACACTCCATTCTATCCTCTGCAGGCAGTTACACATGATGAGCAAACATTTACTCAAACACACAGACATACACAATTAAGTTTTAAAAAAAAATCTGTCATTTAGCCTGGGTGTGGTGGCATGTACCTTTAATCCTAGCACTCAGGCAGGAGCAGGTTGATTCCTGACGCTATGGCCTACATAGCAAGGTTCTAAGCCAGCCAGAGCTTTTTTTTTTTGTTTTTGGTTTTTCAAGACAGGGTTTCTCTGTGTAGCCCTGGCTATCCTGGAACTCACTCTGTAGACCAGGCTAGCCTCGAACTCAGAAATCTGCCTGCCTCTGCCTCCCAAGTGCTGGGATTAAAGGTGTGTGCCACCACTGCCCGGCTTCCAGCCAGAGCTATACATTGAGACCCTGCTAATAAACAAACAAACAAATGAATAAATAACGATCTAGAATTGTTAAGATCTTATTTTATGTCTTCTAAATTCTTTTCCCTTCCATGTTTGTAAACTTGCCTATATGTAATACAATCATCCCTTTATTTCCTTGAGAAATTCAACCCATCGATACCTAACCCTGAGAATGCTCCAATTCTTCATGTAAAATAACATAAATTTGTGTATAATTTCTCTCTACATTCTTTAAATATTTGTAGAGTACTTATGATAGCTAATTCAATGGAAATACTATATAAGTATTACTATGCTTTATTAGGAAATAATCATAATAGTCAGTACAGATATATGTTTTCAAATATTCTCATTGTGTAGTGTTTGCATACACAGATTACAGAACCTTTGATATGGAAAACCAAATATATATATAAAATAGGGACTAACTGGATAATATATGTATACACACAAAGCAAACATAATTTTAAGCAACTGCATTTCACTAAATGGTTTGTGTTTTAATTATTCATGCTCAGAATCATGACTTTTTTTATAAGCTTTATTTATAAAATTTTTTCCACTTTAGGATATTATTTTATTTTGTTTTGAGATAGTTTAGGATTAAAGTGCATGCTGCACTGACATCCAAGCTTGGGTCTCCATCACCCACATAGAAAGCCAAGCATCAGTAGTACCAGTGCTAGCAGGGAGATCCCTGGATTTAGTAGCTACCCAGCCTAGTGCATCATTAAACTGGGTTTAGCGAAAGAGAAAGTTTACTTTCACAAAAAGTAAACTGGTAGAAAATAGAGGGAAGACCACTGATATAGACCTCTGGACTCCTTACATGTATACATACACACGGGTGGGAGGGTCACACAAATAATAATATATTCTTTTAAAAGTTTGTTTTTACCAGTTTTTGGTTAAATTGTGGAGAATAAGAATTTTTACTTTAGGCTGGAAAGATGGCTCAGAGGTTTAGAGTGCTGGCTGCTCTTTCAGAGGTTCTGGGTTCAATTCTCAGCAACCACATGGTGGCTCATAACCATCTATAATGAGATCTGATCCCTTCTTCTGGCCTGAAGAAGAAGGCAGAATACTGTATAAATAAAAATTATTAAACAATAATTATTAAAATATGCAGGCAGAATACTGTATAAATAATTTTTTTAAAAAAGAGAATTTTTATTTTTCATAAAAGTGTAAAATTTAACTTAATATAGTGGTGCACACCTGTGATCCCTAGCACCTGAGAAGTTAAGAGAGAAGACTGTAATAAGCTCTAGACCAGTCTGGTTTACTGAGAGGGTTCAGGCTAACCTAAAGTAAAACTAAGACCTGTGTCTCAACACATGCACATCATTAGATTTCTGATAAAAGTAGAATTAACCCACTTTAAATTTTTAAAGATGTATATATATTTATCTTACATTATATGTTTTGCCTACATTATATGTTTTGCCTACTTTCTGTGTATGCACCATGTATATGCCTGATGCCCATAATTCAAAATGGGGTTTCAGATCCCCTGAAATGGGAGTTACAGATGATTCTGAGCCACAAACCTGGGTCCTCTGCAGGAGCAATAAGTGCTCTGAATCGCTGGGTCATGTCTCCAGTTGGAATACTAAGGCAAGTTTGCTATCAGTCCAAGCATAGCTTATGCTTCAGAGTGGGGCCCAGTCACAAAAGCTAAAACTGAAAAAGCTAAAGGGTGAAGGGAGAGAGAAAAATTTTGATGTCCTTGTAAGAGAATAGCTACTGAAGTGAAAATAAGCTTATCCTACAAACAGGAAGTCCTTTTAGGTGACTTATTCTAGGTAAACTCTTAAATATGTGTACATAAATAGACTTGTATAAAGGATGCTATTTCAACATTGTTGTAGTAATCAAAGCAAAGAGTAAAGATATTGGTATGATCTATAAAATTTCAAGACAGAAAATTGTGTTCCATATTGTTGGTGATAAGTATTTAATGAAAGCATAAAAATGGGCCAGTCAATGATAATGACCAGTGGAAGAAAGGGAAAGAGATAGGCATATGATTTAACTTTTTAAATTAGAAAAACTCAAGGAGCCGGGCAGTGGTGGCGCACGCCTTTAATCCCAGCACTTGGGAGGCAGAGGCAGGCGGATTTCTGAGTTCGAGGCCAGCCTGGTCTACAGAGTGAGTTCCAGGACAGCCAGGGCAAACAGAGAAACCCTGTCTCGAAAAACCAAAAAAAAAAAAAAAAAAAAGAAAAACTCAAGGAAATTTCTAAAATGCAAAAATTTACATACTTTCAAATACATTTATGTTTAAAGTGTTCCCAGTGTTTTTAAAATGTAATATGAAAATCCTGCTTTTATACTTAGCTTGAAACTCAACTAGAGAAAAGAGACCAACAATTTAAAGAACAAGAAAAGACTATGTCCATTTTGCAACAAGATATACTGTGTAAACAACATCACCTCGAATCACTAGATAGACTCTTGACAGAAAGTAAAGTGGTAAGAGCTTACATCTTACGTTTATGTTTCTGTAACATAAATTTAATAAATTCTCAATATTTATTTGCAATCTTAACTGTATATTTTTTTACCAAAATTTATTTACAGGAAATGGAAAAAGAAAATATGAAAAAAGATGAAGCTTTAAAAGCATTGCAGATTCATGTATCTGAAGAAACGATCAAGGCTAGTATAGTTGTATACTTTCTGTATTTTTGTGTGTGTATGTGTGTGTTGTGTGTGTGTATGTGTATGTGCACATGCATGTATGCCTTTCTGATAAATTATTAAAATTGTAGTGTATAAAAGTCAATTAAAGGACTGAGAAAAGGCTTAGTGGTTAAGAGAGTGTACTGTGTTGAACAGGAGCTGAATTCAGTTCCCGCAGCCTGTTGGTCAGTGACAGTTGCCTGTAGCTCCAGCTTCAGGACATTCCACCCCTTTTTGGTCTCATAGTACACACAAAGGTATTTTTAAATATTTTATTTTTTATCTATAGTTGCAACTCATTAATGTTACCAATGAGAAATAACACAGGAGGAGGTTCACATGCACACACATCTTCCCTACAGACACAAATATAAGTTAAGCAACCTTACGTTTCTCAGTCTTATTTTTTGAGAAAGGTTATCTTGCCAAACCTGGAGCTTGCCACTTGAGCTATTTTGCCTGTCGTGTGAGCTTCAGTGATGTGCCTGTCTCTGCCTCTTGATACTAGAATTATACACACTTGCATGCTGATACTGCTGACTTCTTATGTAGTGCTAGAGTCTGACCCGTGACCCCAGTGTCTGCCATGTAGGCACCCTCCTGAACGAGCTGTCTCCTCAGCCCAGCAGTTACTCCTTTATTTACTGCTATGGAGCTGGGCTTACTCAGATTCACTGTGGCCATAAGTAAGTTGTAGCAAGAAGAAGCTTTTTCTTTTAGATCCTGGCATCTATTATGGGGCCAGAACTGCACCTGAGAGCACCCCTAAGATGCAGCACCTAGCCATATCAGCCCGAGGCTTATAAAAGCAAAAACCACAGACTGTATGTATTCTGTCTATGTGTAGGCAGGGTCTAATTTTAACATGTATGACTTGCAGTTGTCCTGGTCAGCTTTTTGAGCAGAGTAAGCAAGAGTCAGCTTTTGACTATGAAAGTTAGAATAGCAGTTTGTTATGACCTACTACTCACTATCTTGCTAGAACAGCAAATTTTATAAGATCAGTTAATTTAAAAATAGTTTTCAGTGTCTGGGAAATGGGCTGCAAGGATACAACCTGTTAAAAGTAGAGGCTTGCATGTTAGAGGCATTTTTACTTTTCGGTTTCTCAAGCATAGTAAGTCTAAACTTTAGTGTAGTATTAACCATCACACCATAGTTACTCCCATATCATTCAACAACTTAACATTTACTGTCATGTCAGTTTATTACACATGTAATAGTAAACTTAATTTTAAAAATTAGTATGCAGGTCAAGCATAGTAGCTCTGCCTTTAATCCTAGCACTTGGGAGAAGAGTCTAGAAGACTGCTAAAAGATTGAGGCTAACCTGGTCTATATGGTAAGTTCCAGGCCAGCTAAGGCTCCAGAGTAGTATCTTGTTTCAAAAAGCTAGGGGGAAAAAGGTAAATAACTTGGTATGTAAGGTTGTAGGCATGAAACTATTACATTAAATAATATTCCATAGCTGTTAAAACTCCTGGTTTTTATTAAATCACCTAAAACATCTAAGCAGTGTTTTATATGTTAATAGCCAGATAAGAGATACGAACTCAGAAAATGAATGAGAGTCATACATTGAATATTTTTCCCTTGGTGCCTTTCAAAGAACTTTTTATTGGTTCTTTGTGAATTTCATCTCATGTACTCCAATCCCACTCTTCTTCCCCTCCCTTTGCACCTGTACTCCACCCTTGCAACCTCCCCCTCAACAGAGGAAAAAAAATCTCCTTGTGGAATCTGTAGTGTGTCATACAGTATACCCTTTTGTCTACACTTCTTTGCTTTTAAATGTTCATTGTTATGGGTTGTTGTTCTGGTATGAGGCCTCTGGCTTCTGTTACATTATCAATACTAGAGCCTCATGTCCGTGTCATGAGTATTCTGTAATTTTGGATCTGTAGGACTGGCCTCTTTACACACTCCAGCAATTCATGACAGGGTAAATGTTGGGGAGGGCCCTGTATCTGGACCTGGACCTGAGAGGTGTCTGAGCTGGCCAGCCCACCAGCTCTCCTGCACCTACAGCACTGGGGTAACGTCTCCTGTCCTGCTCATGACTGGCCCATCCAGTGCATCAGCCAGCAGTGAGCAGAGCCAGCTCTTACACTCTCTTTCCCTTGGGGCTGGCTCATCACTCCCATGCCATCAGGACCAGCTCTACTGTGCTGCCCAGGTGATTTGTAGGTCTTGCTCTCATGCCTCTGGGCTGCCTTACCCACCACCCCCATAACCAGGGCCAACTCTACCCTGTTACCCAGGCTAGGTGCAGGGCCTACTCTCTGGAGTGTTGGAGAAAGTGAAGGACAGAACCAGCTCTCCTGCTTTCATGACCCCAGGGCCAGGTTTCCTGCCTGCTACAGGGGGGAGGGGTAAAGAGGGTATCTCTCCCTCATCCATGCCGCTGCATGGAAGATAAGTGGAGGGACCAGTTCTCCTACAGTCATACCCTCAGGGCCAGTTTACCTGAAAATTCTGTAGCTAGGGCCAGCTCTCTGTGCTTCTGGGTGACGTGCAGGCCCATTTACCAGATTACTGCAGCTGGCTAGGAATGGAGTCAGCCCCCTTGATCTCATGCCCCCAGGGTCAGCTCTCCAATGATGCCAAGGTGCGAGGTGGCACCAGTTCTGCATACCCCTTCAAACATCAACATGTCCCTGGGCAGCAGCCCAGACTAGGGATATCTGCATAGCCTTTGGTGCTAACAAACCTTGCTATTTCAGGACCATGGCCCCTGGTAGCATCACAGACTAGAATCCCACTATGGTCCCAGGTGGCATTACTGGCTACTCACATCAGACTGTTCCTCACTACCTTCAAGTCTCCAGTTGTCCCCATATCCTCTGTTTGTATTTGTTTCTCCCCTACTTACTTGCTCCTCTTAGTGGCACTCAGGGTCTCTGAGTGTCTGGTGTTATATTCAGGAGTGTTCTCAGGAGTGCTATGCCCAACCAATCTATTATGACACCAGACAGGGGTCCTCTTGGGCATAGTCTGTCTCCCAGGCCTGCAAAGCACCGAGCTGGTGGTCATCTCAGGCTTGCTCCTTGCTCAGGCCCACCTGTGTGGCCTCATGCCAGGATCATGTACTGAGCTCACCTCTGCCTAGGACCTTCTGATTCTTCTAGTCTCTGGATTCTTCTAATCTCTGGTTTGCTCCTGCCTAGCCAAGTGGCTCCAGGCTCCGGCTCACTCTCTGCCCCGGAAGTCCATCTGGGCCTGCACAGCACTGGACTGGTGGTCTCAGGCTTGCTTTTTTTTCAGTGAGTGTTAGGCTACTAATCATTTAGATGTGTACAGGTTAGAACACAAAACTTAGGCATGGCCTCTCTCCTGTCTGCCACTTACTGACACACATGTGATACACCAGGCACACCTGCAAGGCCCCTAGGGGCAGCCCTTTGGCACTTTTAAAGGGGTTTTCATTTGGGGAAAAATAAACATGAGAAAGAAATGTAGAAGCAAAATCCCTTTGTTCAGATACAATAAATAATTTTAACGTGGAATATTGGTAGCAGTAAAATAAAAGTCTAGGATTCTCTGTGATTATGCCATTTTACCTTTTTTTTTTTTTTACAACTTTTATACAAATTCTTTTGTATGACTCAATTTGCTAATTGCGAGACTAATATGAACTGTGTGTAAGAAAGTTAAAACTATCTGTTTAAAGTTGTATTTTAAGAGTATAATCAGTGAGAGCTAAAAAGTTGATGAGTCTATGGACACTCCTCAGTGTTCGGATCCTTGCCAAGTGTGAGTGAAGCCCTGCATTTCATTATGTAGCACCAACATAAAGAGATAAGGTCTGAATAGGTAACAAAGTCCCACAGAGAAAATAAGTATGTTTCTTATCTATAAAATACATTGTTGAAAGGGCGATCCTTAGGTTTCAAGATTATATTGTTTCTTTTTATTATTCTCTTGTGGATTCTGTTCCCCCAACAAAGAAAGTGGACAAATAACCAAGCATTTATTGAGGCTGTATAGCCTCCGATCCTCACTTGATTACCCCCACCTCATGTATCTGAGGAAATTCTCTGGTTCAACAAGAGCAGTTAATTTTTGTTCTTATTTTATTCATACACTTGTATACAGTACATGTAATTCTTTATATGTGATTCAGACTCAAATTCTGTAAAGAAATATTTTTTCTATATTCATTGGTTTTGCTTGATTTGTTAATTTTTTAAATAGCATTTAAAAAATGTCAAACGCACAAAATAATTCAAAGAATAGTACAAGGAATACCTGTGTATCTCTTACCTAGATACACTGTCCTTGAAGCTACTATCTCTTCCTCTTCTCACCACATACACATACATGCTTATGTGTACACTGCACCTTCCATATATATTCTTCCTTTTTGGCCGACACTTAAGAGAAGGTGTTGTTTTACAATTTCCCAATAATATAAAAATATGTTTATAGTCTTGGTGCTGAAAGCATCTGTATTACCTGGGAACTTGTTAGATTTGCCGAATATATAGCCATATTCTGTGTTAGTCTTGACACCTTCCTGAAGGTACACTAACTTAGAAATTTTTTCTAAGATCAAACCTAGGGACCTTATGTATGCTGTTCTATTACTGAGCCACATTCTGGCCCTCAGGTCTCAGTTTAAGAGGAACATTTATTGGACTGTCTTTGGAGTATTTAATACCACATGAGTGTCTGATTCTCCAATAACCTTATGATGATGATTTTATCATCTTGTAATGAATCTTATTTGAGTAATTCGTTGTATTATTATCAGGTATTAATGCTTATTCTCTTGTTTGAGACAGAGAATGTACACGTGTTTTTACTTTTCTTTTATTGAGACAGGGTTTCTCTGTGTAGCCTTGGCTGTTCTGTAGATTAGGCTGTCCTTGAACTCAGAGATCTGCCTGCTTCTGTCTTCTGAGTATTGGGATTAAAGGTGTATATCAGCAAGCTTCAGTGGGTGAAGTGGAAACTTCTGGTTTCTTTGGAAAGTCAGTTATGTCAAAAGATGTTTTGCTGGAGCACACAGATGAAAGGATATTGTTCTAAAGCAGACACATGAAAGAATGTTTTCCTGAAGCAGACATGTGAAAGGACTCGTGATGTTTAGAAGGAATGTAAATAGGACCCACAGACAGTAGGAGCTCCAGCATTGGTTTGCTTTGCTCTGCCTTGCTATTGTTTGCTGATGACACACATGTGTGTTTGACTTACTTTGCATTGTTGAGCACTGCTTGTGGTGACACCATTGAGAGATACTTGCCAAAGAACTTATTGTGAGGTTCTTGCTGCTTCTTGTCACTACCAGGCCTTGGGCCGGTTGGTGAGCCTTGCAAGTTTCTTCTGGATTGAACTGCCCTTGTTGGTTCATGTGTGATGACTGCCAAGTGGACTGGAATGCAGCTGCTGGCTCACATATGGTATCTGCTGAGAAGACTGGACTGTAGCTGCTGATTCGTAGTTGGTGTTTGCCGCTGGACCAAACTGCTGATATCCTGACAACAAAGATTGGACTCAGCCACAGAGAACTATTTCTAAATGGGTCCACTTTCCCTGTGTCCTAATAACTTTTCTTTTCCACTACCTCTAGTGGGTAGTGGGCTAGAGGGGAGGTTGAACATTTATTAAAGCAGGTTGAGAAAAATGTATGCATACAGGTGGGTATTTGCTTTTTATAAAGCAATTGTTAATTTAAAACTTTTAAAATTAGGGGCTAGAGAGATGGTTCTGGTTCTCTCCTGCAGATGAACTGCTTTTACAGAGGACGTAAGTTTGGTTCCCAGCACCCATGTCAGGTAGCTTTGCAACTACCTCTTAACTCTAGCTCCAGGGGGATCTCATACCCTCTTCTAGACTCTGGACACCTGCATAAATCCACACATGCACACAAATAATAAACGTCTTTACTAGGACAATTTTTTAAAACAAAGATAGTCATTTACAATGGCAGACTTTTGACTGTCAGTAGTTACATAATCAAGCTGAAACAGTCTTCCATAATCTTTCATAATGCTGGCTTCAGAATTCCCTTTTAGAAAGAAGAATTACAAGGATGATTTCATAATGTTGAATAGTGTCTAAGAAGAAAATTTCTCCTTATTTTTCCTATTCTTGCTGAAATTTCTTTCACAGTTTAAAATGTAACATTATTATTTAGAGGAAAGGAATCCCTTGCAAAATAAAAGCTCAAAATTGAAAGGAAAAAGCGAGATAAGAATCTTATGAATAGATGGTATAGATAGGTGTGGTTATGTATATATAAACCAAGGAACTTGTTTTCTTTTCCCTACCCCCACCCCCCAGAGTTTCACCGTGTAGCCTTGGCTGTCCTGGAACTCACTCTATAGACCAACCAGATTGTCCTCAAACTCACAGAGATCCACCTGCTTCTGCTTCCAAAGTGCTGAGATTAAAGATGTACACCACCACTGCCTAGCTTGAATTAGTTTTTAAAAAGTTATTAAATTTGGTTTTCCCTTTTATATTTAGATAGCACAAAGCATTTATTTATAGAGTTATTGCTATCTTTAAAAAATACTTTCATAGATACTAAGCAAAGAATTTGGTTTTTTTCCTCTGATAAATTTTTTATCTTCTTAATAAGAATTTCCAAATGATATCATCTTAGCAACATTCATAGGATATTTGTACTTACTTAAGAAATAAGCAATATGTTTACCTTTTTAAGAGAGTGCTTTTGAGTGCTCCTTGTTATTCTTTCAAATAACCATTCTGTAGATGTGAACCCTTCCATCATCTTACTGCTGTCTTTCATAGTGCTTTGCCCTGAATGAACTTACTTTGTTCAGGAGTCTGTTATGTGATTCCTCTTTGATTCCCTGGTTTGCCGTGAGGAATGAGTTTTTTCAGTGACTCTTTTCTGTCATACAATTTTATATCCTAAGTAGAACTATTTTAGAGGTGTAAATTTTACCTAAAATTTTTGATTACTTTGTATGTGTGTTGAGATTGCTGGCAACGGTGCACATGTGTGTGTGTTGCAGTATATGCTTGGTAGAGGACAAAATAACTTTGCTGAGTTGATTGTCTCCTTCCACCACAGGTTCAGGAATCACCAGACTTGTGCAGCAAGTGCTTTTGTGGTTTAGTCACCTTACTGGCCCTGTTTCAGTGTGTGAAGCAATAAAGTAACAGTAGGACACATATCTGTAAAACAATGTACATATAATAAATACTCATTAATACTAATTCATTCAGTTAATATTGATTTGTTTCCATTTATTTGTTTATTGATTTACTTATTTATTTATTTTCAAGGCAGCTCTTTCTACATAGCCCTGGATTTCTTGCATCTCACTCTGTAGACCAGGCTGGCCTGGAACTTAGAGGTCTGCCTTCTTCTGCCTCCTGAGTGCTGGCATAAAGGCATGCACCTCTACATCCAGCCTTGCTTTTTCTTGTTTTTTGATATTTTGCTTGTTTTGACTTTAGGTCAGACAATTGGATTCAGCATTAGAAATCTGTAAAGAAGAACTTGCTTTGCATTTGAATCAATTGGAAGGAAATAAGGAAAAATTTGAAAAACAACTGAAGAAGAAATCTGAAGAGGTAAGTTACTCTTATTTAGAAAATCTACAAGTTTTTTTTCTTTTTAAATGTATGAGTTTTCTATCTGCATGTACACCTGCACACCAGAAGAGGGCATTAGAACCCTTTCTAGATTGTCATGAGCCACCATGTGGTTGTTGGAAAATGAACTCAGGACCTCTGGAAGAGCAGCCAATGCTCTTAACTCTTGGGCCATCTCACCAGCCCCCAATTTACAAGTTTTTGCTCTTATTGTTTTGTTTTATTTTTAAATTGTATTTTCAATATACTTTATTTTGTTTGGCATTTTTAAAGGCAAGATTGGTCTAGGGTATCCAACGGTAACTTTAGACTTGCTATATAACTGATGGTATAGAGCTTATGATCCTCCTTTTTTTTTTTTTTAAAGTATAGAATAGTGTTTATTCAGGGCATGGAGAGATGAGCCAGGAGGGTAGTAGAGGCAGAGAAAGAGGGAGAGAGAGAGAAAGACAGAGAGAGAGAAAGAGAGAGAGAGTAGAGGAGTAGACTGGCCATGAGCACATGGAGAGAGTGGGGAGAGGGGACAGGGAGAAGCAAGAGGCAAGAGAGAGCGAGAGATCAAGAGCACTTATGATCCTCCCATTTCTACTTGTCAAGTGCTGAGATTACAGATGCATATAACCATACCTGGTTTATGTGCTGCTGTGGATGGCACCCATGGCATGCCAGGCACCCTAAGTTGCTTTCCTATTACTGTGTTAAGACACCATGACTAAGGTGACATAGAGAAGAAAGAATTTATTTGGGGCTTCCAGCTTGAGAGGGTTAGAATCTATGACCACCATGGCAACATAGCAGCAGGCATGGCACTGGAGCAGTAGCCAAGAGCTTATATGTTGAGACACAGCCATGAGGCAGAGAGTTAACTGCAAATGAATGAATCTTGCAACCTCAAACCCTACCTCCAGTGACAAGATCACTATCTCTTCTAACAAGGTCACACCTCCTAATCCTTCCCAAACAGTTTCACCCACCAAGTATCCAATGATACATGCCTATGTGAGCCATTGCCTTTCAGACGACCACACTAGGCAGAATGTTTAACAAGTGAGTTACATCCTCATCTCCTTAATATGCTTAAAAAGTACATCTTTATATATATGTGACATTAAAACAAATTCTAAATTATATATTCTTTAAAGAACAGACTTTCATTACAGCATAAAATATAGTACCTTAAAATTCAAATTGATTTATTTTTTTAGAATCTGAGTAATAAGTTATAAGTATTACAGAATAATTTTAATATAAATTAATGTCTAAAGCATTGTTTTAGATTTAGGAGTATAAAATTCTTCAAAAATTTGATTTTTTGTTTTTGTTTTTCAAGACAGCGCTTCTCTGTGTAGCCCTGGCTGTCCTGAACTCACTCTGTAGACCAGGCTGGCCTTGAACTCAGAGATCTGCTTCCCTCCTAAGTGTTGGGATTAAAGGTGTCCACCATCACTGCTTGGCAAAAAATTAAAATTTTTGTTTTTGTTTCTTCTTGTTGTTTAACGGTTTAAGAATCATGTTTATAAACTGGACATGGTGGTGCACAGTTATAATCCCAGTACTTGGATGGCTGACTCGGAAGGGTCATGAGTTTTAGGTGACCCTGACTACCTAGTTTTAAGCTATCCATGGCTACATAGTGAGATACTATTTTTTTCTTTTTTAAAAAAATCAGGTTTAGCAACTAAACTTTATTGAGATAAAATTTGCAGTTACTAGATTAAAGACACTTTCTGATGTGCTGAAGAGATGGCTCAGCAGGTAAAGCCACTTCCCAAGACTCAGGATGACTGTACTCTTTTCTGGAGTTCAGCTGGGAGGAAAGAGAACTGACTCCCAGGGTTGTCCTCTTGCCTCTACACACACATGAGACAAAAACTGTGAAGTCTAATTATAACCTCCACTTCCACTCACTTGTTTTGTTTTTTGAGACGGAGAAGGCCTTGCTATAGGTCTAGCTAGCCTCTAATTCGTAATATTTCTGCCTCAGCCTCCCAAGTGTTGGGGTTTTAGTGTGTCCTGAAACCTTAAATATTCAAAGTGAATCATTAAAATTTTGTAGTTGATATTGTTATTCCTGTATGTATTAGAATGTGAATATTCTGGATTGATTTGCTGTAATATTATATAAACTATTATATTAATAGTATTAAATATTATAAATATTACCTGATTTTATTTTGTAGTGATTTTTGTTTTATATCTGTAAAGGGGAAAGGTCATCAAATGAAGTGTAGATCAACCCAGGGTTTCCTTTGTTCTTCCCTTTCTGGGATGGGTTGTAGAAAGCATTCTTCCTGTAACATTAAAATGTGACATGATGTATATACTCTTCCTACCTAGAGAAAGCTATTTATGACTTCAGAGTACAAGGTCACATAAGAACAGTTGACCAGCCCGTAAGTATGAAAATTTCCTTCCTTTTAGGAAGGAAGCATGTTTCAGCATCTTAGCCAGCCAAAACAGTGTATTGCATAGGAACATTTCAAAAACAAGAGCCAAGCCTATGAGCACATCTGATTGATCCCCCCAGTCAGAATAATGAACCCTGCTCTTCTCCCTCAGTGACCAACTCTGCTATATGAAAAGTGGGACAATTAAGGAAGACACCTTTTACGTTTGTTGGTTTTTATTTGAAACATTGTAACAAGAAATGTGTATCTTTGCTAGGTATATTGTTTGCAGAAAGAGCTAAAGATAAAGACTCACAGTCTTGAAGAGACTAGTGAACACAATGCTATTCTACAGCACACTGTCCAGCAGCAGCAGCAGATGTTACAGCAAGAGACCATTAGAAATGCAGAGCTGGAAGATATTCAGAGTAAACTTGAAAAGCAGGTATATATTATTGATTAACAATAGTTTGATTTTTATGAAATAAAATTTAAAAATCATTTGCAGATTTTTGATTAGTAAACATAATTTTCTTATGTAATAGATCTCTCATTACCATGGTCAGATTTCTCATGCTACAAAATTTTATTATAATTTAAACTTCTTGACTGATTTTTTTTTTTTTTTTTTAGGTTTTTCAAGACAGGGTTTCTCTGTGTAGCCCTGGCTGTCCTGGAACTCACTCTGTAGACTAGGCTGGCCTCGAGCTCAGAAATCCGCCTGCGTCTGCCTCCCAAGTGCTGGGATTAAAGGCGTGCGCCACCACCGCCTGGCTACTGAATTTTTTTTCTTAAATCCAAAGTTAATACCTATCTGAATTATTATGTCTTCTAATGTCTCCTTTTTGAATAACACATATGGTGTGGTATTCTTTCAAAAATTGGAAAAACAAGCCAGGCACACACACATATATATACATACATACATACATACATACATATATATACATACATACATATACACACACACATATATATTCTGAATTCATCCTCAGCTACCTTCTCCCTTTTTTGACATGAGGTAGGGATAATAAAAAGGGGAAATAGGGTGGAGAGAAGTCATAGTGATTAAGAGCACTGGCTGCTAATCCAGAGGAGTAGGGCTCAATTCTCAGCACTCACTCCAGTTCCAGATACACATGCAGGCAAAACACCAGTATACTTAAGTTATTAAAAAAAAACAATGAAAAGGGACATTTTTACTATTTTGTTCATTTCTTTCCCTTCCTTGTTTGCATACGATCCTTTTCCTTACTTGTGCTGAGGAATGAATTCAGGCCTCTCGTGTGCAGCAGGCCTGTGCTCAGTCTCCCCTGGACCTGTTCAGTTCTTAGAACGCACTTTACTGTTACACATGTGCTGCTACGCTACTGTAGGAGATACAGGAATAACTTATCGTAAAAGTTAGTTTTGCTCTTGTTTCAAATCATCCTCGTTTATATTTTAATTTTATTATTTTTAATTTAATTTTTGAGATAGAGTCTTTTTATATTGCTGAGATTGGCCTTGAGCTCCCAGACGCAGGTTTTCTTCTAGCCTCGGCCTTTCCAGTATCTGAGCTATAGTTGCATTCCACCACACCAAAGCTTACCTTGATTTTTAGAATGCATCTAAAACTAAATGATAGGGATTCTATATATAAAGTATTTTCTTTTCTGGATAGTGTTGGCTTGTAATTAAATTTAAGCACTTAACTAAACAATGCTTAACAGGTATCAAAGCAAGAGCAAGAGCTTCAGAAACAAAGGGAAACTTCAACAGAAAAGATGAGAAAAATGGAAGAGAAATACGAAACAGCCATACGTGATGTAGATTTGAAAAGGCAAAAAATTATCGAGCTAACTAGTACTGCCAGGTAAAATTTGAATATAGTTTTTTTGGCCTTCTCAATTTTGTGTTGGTAAGTTTGAGTTTCAGATTTGATAATATGCAGTGAGGTATTTTTCTGAGGAATTAGCTTCTTCATAGCCTAAGTTCCTGTAGCATTTTCTTCTATCTCCCTCATATCCTTCATTTTAACTTTTTTTTATTATACTACAATTTTTGCTTTCTTATCTTAAAATAAGGACTCTATTTAGCTTATTTTAAGGTTCCCACAACATTTAGTATAACTAGTACAGATCTTATAACTAGCACCGTTCTTACAGTTTACAGGCACTCAATGCCTGCTGTATTAGATTACAGACAACACTGAGGGTTCCCGGCAAAGCTCTCCTCACACTGTGGAAACTCTCAGGGGACCTAATTTGTTGTTGTTGTTTTGTTTCATTCGGTTTTTCGATACAGGGTTTCTCTGTGTAGCCCTAGCTGTCCATAACTCACTCTGAGAACCTCAGCTCAGAGATCCACTTGCCCTTGCCCAAGTGCTTGGATAAAGGGTGTACACCATCACCAAGCAGCCGGGGGACTTAATTGTATGTGGGATAAATAAAATAGCTCTCAGCCTTGACTAGACATTCACAATTATCTCAGTAATGACATAATTCTACCCTCGTTTATACCAGTAGTAGTCAAATGTGAACTTACATGCCGGAGCTAAACCTTATGTCCCCAGATTTCCTTTCTCATTGACAGGGATTAAGTATCAAGATAGGGCCTTTGGGCT
The DNA here is from genome assembly GCA_021653895.1 of Mastomys natalensis. NCBI lineage: Eukaryota > Metazoa > Chordata > Mammalia > Rodentia > Muridae > Mastomys > Mastomys natalensis. Next base: position 687,913 of record JAJTUV010000228.1, on the reverse strand, counting down.
TAGAGTAGTACTTGCTTCTCAATTGTGCCAGTGACATATTGTTCCTTTAAGATTTCTTTCCTATTAACAGTTATCTAGCCATTAACACAGCATTTCCACTAGTGACAGTTGTGAAGCCATGGAGACTATTCACACTGTAGTGCTATTCTTGAAATACAAGGATCCAAAATACAACAAATATGAGAAATGCTAGATTTCCAATCCCAGGCCCATTACTGTTTTCTCCTATCACAGCCAACTCCTGAAAACTTCTGCTGTTCCTTCTGAAGTTCATACACATCTGCTCTATTCTCTGCCTTTTCTTTTCTCTTACTATAATAAACCTCTGACATTACCCTGAGGACATTACTAGTTCTGTTGCAGGCTTCTAAACTAAAGAAACTCTGTCCCATGTTCTTATACCAGAGAGTCAAAGTTGTACTCTGAGCTAATGCCGTCAGAGTCAGATACTGTCCGCCTGACTCACTGGTCTCTCCAGTGTTAGCTGTTACTCAGTACGAATTTAACTGATTCAGGTTATGACTTGAGTTTTCTTTTCTAAAAGCTTTCTTCTCTGATTATTATATTTCCACCCTAGATCTCACTGTTTCTAATATTTACTATTATTTCTAATATATTACTATTCTGATACCCTTTTTGCTTCCTTTCCTCTGTTTTGTTTTTGAGACAGGGCCTTAGTATGTCGTTTGGGCTACTTCAAACTTACAAACTGTGTTCCTTCTCTCCCACTCCCCACTTGAACTGAGATTGTAACTATTACTCTGCATTACTGACCTAAACATCAAGTCACTAAAAATCAGTCTGTTAGCTTTGTCTTTGGCTTATGCTGATCAGTCTAAGGATTTCTAATCACTTTTAAATCTAAAAAAGGCATCTTGATAATATGTCTTAAATAAAAATCACTGATTCTATATGATTAATATGGTCTTTATGATAATTTAGTCTCTTCGTTAATGTTTCAGATAATGGAACTATCACGTGCTTATCCTTGTATGTTCTCAATCTCTATGAAATTTTATAAAGTTATATGTAGTTAGGCTGAAAATGTAAAAAGTATAATAGGTGACTTAAAAATCTGTGTGGAGATTTTGCTAATATTTAACCTAATAGAATTTGCATACTTAAAGTAAGAGACAAGTCTTTTAGTTTAAAGTTTCCAAATTACATATTCTATTGTTTGGTTTCTTAATTAGGCAAGCCAAACTTGAGATGGATCAGTACAAAGAGGAGCTGTCTAAAATGGAAAAAGAAATAATTCATTTGAAACGAGATGGGGAAAATAAATCCATAAATCTTTCTCAGTTAGATATGATTTTAGATCAGACAAAAACAGAATTAGAAAAGCAAACAAATTCAGGTAAGCAACCAGCTAGTTGAATTAGCTTAAATACAATGTGTGTGTGTGTGTGTGTGTGTGTGTGTGTGTGTGTGTATTAGTTTGAATAAGAATGGCCTCTATAGGCTCATACATTTGAATGCTTGGTCATCAGGGAGTGGCACTACTTGTGAAGGATTGTGGGCTGTGGCCTTGTTGGCATAGGTATGGCCTTGTTTGAGGAAGGATGGTACTAGGGGTGGGCTTTAAAGTTTCAAAAGCCCAAGGCAGGCCCAGTTTGGCTTTCTTCTCCTGCCATTTTTGGATCAGGATGTAGGTCTCAGTTGCTACTCTGTTTTCTGCTTGCATGCCATCATAGTCCTTACCACAGTGACAATGGACTAAACTTATAAAAACTGTAAGCAAGCCCCTAATTAAATGTTTTCTCTTTTTTTTTTTTCTAAGAAAAATATTTCTTTTTATTTTATGTGCATTGGTATTTTGCCTGAATACATGTCTGTGTGAGTGTCAGGTCCCCTGGAACTGGAGTTACAGACAGTTGTGAGCCACCGTGTGGGTGCTGGGAATTGAACCTGATCCTCTGAAAGAGCAGCCAGTACTCTCAACTGCTGAGCCATCTCTCTAGCCCAGTCGTTTTCTTTCTTAAGAGTGACCTAAGTCAAGCTGTCTCTTCATAGTAATGGAACACTGACTAAGACATTATATTTAAGTGGAATAAAATGAACAGTTGTGATGAGGCTATAAGGGACAAGGGACAGTGTTCAGTATTTTGCTTCTTCTAGATAAATAAAAGTAGATATCCTTATCTATAAAGTTCTATCCGATTGTTTTTTTTGTTTTTTTTTTTTGGATAGAGTCTCATGACTCCAAGGCTGGCACCAGAACTACATATGTAGTGAAGAACAGCAATGAACTTTTGATCCTCCTGCTTCCACCTCTCTAGTGCTAAGATTAATAATATACAGGTAAAACATATCCAGTTTATCAGTACTGGAGATGAAATCCAGGGCCTTGTGAATGCTGGGCTGGTACTCTTCAAACTGAGAGTTTTGTAGATTCCAGCCCTCAGATTGAATATTCTTATGTGTGCATGCATGCACATGTGTGTGTTGTATTTACATGTTTATGTAATTATGTGCATGTGGAGGACAGGGTTTGAAGTTGAGTATATTCCTGGATTGCTGTCCATCTTAATTTTTGAGACAGGAATTTTGACTGATTGACAGGGCTAACTGAGCCATGAGCTCCAGTAATCTTTCTGTCTACACCAGTACTAAATAGGGTTAAAAACACAGTCTTGTGTGTGTGTGTGTGTGTTTGGTAACTAAACTCAGGTCCTTATGATTAAACAGCTAGCACTTTAATAACTGAAGCATCTTTCCTGGCCCTTGACTATAATTAATTATACTTACTCCTAAAGTTTTTAATAGAAATGCTTTACATATATTTTTAAATGATTTTGTCTTCTCAATAGTGAAGGAGTTAGAGAGGTTACAACACCAAACAGAAACTGAACTAACAGAAACCACGCAGAAACGGGAAGCTCTAGAAAATGAACTACAGAATGCTCATGGAGAATTGAAAAGTACCCTAAGACAACTACAGGAATTGAGAGATGTACTACAAAAGGCTCAGTCATCATTAGAGGAAAAATACACTACAATAAAGGATCTCACTGCTGAACTGAGGTAAGTCAAATAAAAAGAAAAGATATCATAATTACACATATTTTTGATTATTTTGAGTCATTGGATCATACCACAAAATTTATTATTGAACTCTAAATGGCCCAACTTGTCAACTGCTTTTGTTTTGCTCTGTTTTGGAAGTTTTGTTTTGTTTTGTTTTGCCTTTTTGACCATCCTGTGATCCATCTGACCTGTGAGAGAAGTTGCTGTGGCTGCTAATATTTCTGCCCTCACTTTGTGATTAGTTTCACACTGTCCAAGTAGCTTTTTGAGAAAAAAAGAAAAATTAAAAAAAAAAAAAAAGATTAGGCAAGCATACAGCAGTGACTAAGAGTCAAAGAATTGTTAATAGTAACTCTGTATGACCTCTCTTTCTTTGTTTTCTTTTAGGAGACAGGGTCTCATTTTGTAGACCAATCTGGCCTTGAACTCAGAGATTCCTCTCTATCTGCTTACCAAGTGCTGTGATTAAAAATATGTGCCAGCATTCCCAGCCCAATATACTGAATATATTAAGCCCTTATTTTAAGCTAGGATTATACCAGGGATGGTCTTGTTTCTTTAAAACAAACTTACAGGTATTTTATTTTTTATGGTTAAGCAAGAGCTACAAGATTACCCAGAAAATTAGAATTAATACCCAGGATTCAGTATAGGACCTCATGCTCCATGACGTCACCTTTAATAAATTTCATGTACTTTAAATACTGTATCAAAGATAATTTTGAATCCATTTCTCTAGTTTTGACTTCTTTCTTAGCTCTAATTAATTAGTACCCAACTACTTACCTTTTGTCTCCATGTAGATTTAAAAAACAATCATTCAATTATTACAGTTGGTCATTGGTGGTACACATCTTTAATCCCAGCACTTGGGAGGCAGAGGCAGGCGGATTTCTGAGTTCGAGGCCAGCCTGGTCTACAGAGTGAGTTCCAGGACAGCCAGGGCTATACAGAGAAACCCTGTCTCAAAAGATAAAATAAAAACAAAACAAAAAAACAATAAAAAACCTTCCAAAGCGAAACAAACACAATAAAGCCTACCAATGATGTCATTTTTTTATTTTAGTTTTTAAAAATATTTTTAAAAAATTTATTAAAAATTTTTCTTTATACAATAGATCTGCTCATGGTTTCCCTTCCCCAACTTCTTTCAGATCCATTTTACCCCCATCCATACCCAATCCATTCCATGCCCTTCCCTCATTCTCTTTAGAAATCGAACTGGCAAAATAACAACAGTTCAACAAACAAACAAGCAAAAAGCATAAAAAACACACATACACAGAAAGCCCCACAAAACCACAACCAGAAACCATATACAGACAAAAGACCAGCAGGCCAAAAGCTAGCCAAACAAAGCATTATTAGACAAAAGTTGACAAAAATACCATTGAGTTCATTTTGTGTTGGCCATCTACTGTTGGTCAAGGGGCCTAGCCATATCCAATGAATTGGGAGTCTGTGTCCACTCTCCCCTTTCTGCACCGAGACCCATTTATCTTGTAAGCTCTGTGTGTGGTACCATAGGCTCTGGGAGTTCATATGTGCATCAGTACTGTTGAGTCTGGAGTCATCTATCACTTCTGAATTTTTACAGATTTTTCCCTCCTCTTCTGCATAGCTCCCTGAGCTCTGAGGGCGGGGGGGTGAGGGGGTTGATAAAGACATCCCGTTTAGGACTGAGAATTCCAAAATTTCTCAGTCTCTACACATTTTCCAGTTGTGGGTTTCTTTGTTAGATTTTATCTAATGCAAGAGGAAAGTTCTCTGATAATGGATGAATGAGGCACTGATCTATGGGTATTGCAGAATGTCATTAGGACACATTTTATTGATCTGTCCTTTAACAGTAGTAGCTGTTTTTGCCCTAGGTCTGTGGCCTATCTAGTCCTGTGTGGGTTCTTGACCCCCCCAACAGTGTCAGGCTTGGGTTCCATCTTACAGAGTGGGCCTTAAATCCAATCAGAGAGGCGTTGGTTACTCCTTCATTTGTGCCACTGTTACACCAGCATTTCTTGCCAACAGGCCACTGTTTTAGATTGCAGCGTTTTTAGCTAGGTTGATGGTTACCTTTCCTTTAGTAGCATGCAGAACCCTCTAGTTTGATGAACACCCATCAGTAGGGGTGCAAGAGGCTCTGGTTAGGCACCAGCTCAACTTCTCCGTGTGTGTGGTGTGTGTGTGTGTGTGTGTGTGTGTGTGTGGTGTTGTATGTATGGTTCTTCTAAAACTAAATTACATTCTCTTTGACCTCTGAAATGATTTCCAGTGTTAGTTGCCCCTCCATCTATTCCTTCCTTCCCCCTCCATTCCCTCTCGCAGATGCGTGTTCTCACTCTAGTCCCCTTACCTCTATAACTGTAGATTCTATTTCCCCTTTCTTGGGAAGCCTTTCTTCCTCCTCACTAGTCCCTTAGAAGTTACCTAACCTTTGTGGCTATATGGATTGGAGCACACCCGTTGAAGGCTTAAAAGCTAATATCTACATATAGGAGAAGACATATTTGTCTTTTGGGGTCGGTGTTACCTCACTCAGGATATTTTTTTTTCTAGCTCTATCCATTTACCTGCAAATTTTATAATATCAGTTTTTTTAACAGCTGAATAATATTCCATTGTATAAATATACCACAGTTTCATTATCCATTCATCTTGGCTGTTCCCAGTTTCTTACTGTTTTAAATAAAACACCAGTGATTATGGATGAGCAAGTATTTTGGTAGTAGGATGTAGAGTCCTTTGGGTATATGTCCAAGAGTAATATAACTGGATCTTAGGCATAGATCTATTCTCAGCTTTCTGAGGAGCTGCCATACAGATTTGCCTAGTGGTTGTAAAAGTTGCACTTCCACAAATGATCAAGTGATCCCTTCTCTCACATCCTCGCCAGCATGAACTGTTATTTGTTTTATTGGTCTTGGCCTTCTGACTGGTTTCAGATGAAATTTCACAGTAGTTTTGATTTTCATTTTCCTGATGACTAAGGGTGTTGAATAATTCTTTTTAGGTTTCTCAGCCATTTGTTTTTCATCCTTTGAGATCTCTCTGCTTAGTTCCATGTTCCATTTTTAATTGGCTATTTGTTTTCTTGATGTCCAGTTTGTTAGTTCTTTATATATTTTGGATATTAGTCCTCTATTGGAAGTGTCTTGTCCTACTCTGTAGCCTGGCGCTCTGCCACTGATATATTCTTTGTCATGCAGAAGCTTTTCATTTTCATTTTCATAGGGTCTCATTAGTTAATTGCTGTTCTTAGTGCCTGTGCTAGCCCTCTCCTGTTCAGAAAGTCTTTTCCTGTGACAGTGAATTTAAGCCTATCCCCAACTCTCTCTTTTGTCAGACTCAGGGTATCTGGCCTTATTCTAAGGTGTTTGGTCCATTTGGAGTTGAGTTTTGTTTGGAGTGATAAATATAGATCTCTTTGCATTCTTCTGTACACAGCCATTTAGTTTGACCAGCACCCTTTGTTGAAGATGCTTTCTTTTTTCCAATATGCATTTCTGGCTTATTTATAAAAAATCAGGTGTCCATAGGTGTGTTGATTTATGTCTGGGTGTCCAAAAGGGATAAGCAGGCTGCTACAGGGCTGAGGGTGAGAATGGAGAGACTGTAATAGAGGACAGGAAGATAACGAGAGTTGCCTACCTAGGTATCAGTAACTGACAGAAAGCAATGGAGTTGGGCGGGAAGGAAAGGCTGGGAAGGTCCACAGGGGAACGACTAAGCTGGATCTTACTAAATTTTTACTCATTTATTTTGTGTGCACATAGGTGGGGGTGTGACATGTGTAATGATGCACATATTGAGATTAAATGACATATTGTGAGCATTCTTTTCTTTCACTGTATTGGTCTCAGGGATTAAGTTCAGGTTGTCAGTCTTGGTATCAAGTGTGTTAGCTGCTGAACCATCTTGCCAGCCTTTTATAATGGATATTTTAAGAGGCATCTCAAAACACTCATTTATTTTCTTATAACCCTGCCCCGCCCATCTTCCTAATATTATTGCTCAAACTAGAAATCTGTAGACTTATCCTATTCTTTTTTTATCCACTTTATTAGCACATCTTGTCAACCTTATTTCTAAAATATATTTTAAAATCCATTGACTCTGGGTTACCACTATGCACAGACCATCATTGTTTCTTTCATGGTATCTGGCTGGGTCTTCCTAACGGGCTCCTTATGTTCTTGTTTTCATTACTAATTCATTTTCCATAGATTATTATGTTTTTGATTATAAACATAAGTCAGATCATATTGATTTTTGATGGCTTCTCAGTAAAATCTTAATTCCTTTGGAAATGAAACATAGAGTTACAACTTCATTACTAAATAGATTGGCCCTTAACAAAAAAGCAAAAAAAAACCCAAAACCCAGAAAATACCAAGTATTAGGAAGTATGTAGAGAAATAAAATTCCCATTTATTGCTAGTAGAAAATCAAAATGATGATAACTACTGTGGGAAATAATTTCAATTTCTTGGTAACTTAAACATGAAAGTATCATTTAGTATAATAATTTTCCTAGTCATATATCTAAAAGCATTGAGAATGGTTCTTTGAACAAGAATTATACACAAGTGTTTATAGCAACTCTCTTCACAGTAGCCAAAAATGTGTCACCATTGATGAATGGGTAAAGAAAATATGGTGTATCCATGCAAGGAGGATTGTTTAGGCAGAAAAGCAATAAAATGGTGATAATCCGTGCTACAAAGTAGATGATCCCTAAGAACATTATGCTAAGTCAGAGAAGCCATGCCCATGGGTATAATTCTGTTCATATGAACAGTTTCTTTCTTGTTTTTCTTTCTTTCTTTTTTTTTCTTTCTTTCCTTTTTTTTTCTTTTCTTTTTTTTTTTGCTTTGAGACAGGGTTTCTCTGTGTAGCCCAGGCTGTCCTGGAACTCACTCTGTAGACCAGGCTGGCCTCGAACTCAGAAATCCGCCTGCCTCTGCCTCCCAAGTGCTGGGATTAAAGGCATGCATCACCACTGCCTGGCTGAACAGTTTCTAGAACTGATAAGTCTAATAATAGCAAAGATTGGTGTTTGCCAGGAACTATGGGAAGAGTTAACCAAAAAATAATCCCTGAAAGATACAGGACTTCCTTTGTTGAAATACAAAACGGTACTGGGAAAAGATGATGGTGATGCTACATAACACGGCGAATATCGTTAATTCAGTTAATTATCCACCTTAAAATGTCCAAAAGGATATTTTATGTGTTTTACCACAGACTACAGTTTGTAAAATCTCCAAGCCTCTATAATACCAACTCTGTATGATCAGGTTTCTATTTCCTGGCCTCATGTTATACTGTTCTTGCTCTGTTTTGTTTTGAGGTGTGTGTGTGTGTGTGTGTGTGTGTGTGTGTGTGTGTGTGTGTGTGTAATGTGTAATGTGTATGTGTGTATTATCCTCTATGTGGGAGCACATAGTCTGTGGTCAGAGAGTGATGTTGGTGTCTTCCTCAGTTTCTCTGTACCTTATTGTAGGGCGGTGGGCTGTGGGAAGCAGCTGGGTGCCTGGTTGAGCAAGCCTTGAACCCCGGACCTTTACCAGGATGGCAGGTGTTCGGCGCTGCCCCCAGGCCCTGGTTCTTTTCATTCAGCTTCGGCCCTCCACAGCCTCTCCAAAGAGAGGTCTATGACTATCAGTCACGAGGAACAGTGCCTCAGGCCCTCCCACATGTAGATGAGGTATCTCTAAGCTCTCCGACCAAGCCAATAGGCATTATCTGCCAGACCCTAACCCACATGCAGATGAGGTATCTCTAAGCTCTCCGACCAAGCCAATAGGCATTATCTTCCAGACCCTAACCCACATGCAGATGAGGTATCTCTAAGCTCTCCGACCAAGCCAATAAGCGTTATCTGCTGTCAGACCCTAACCCACCCTGAAACTGTATATAAAGGCTCTATTCGGGAGAAGTAAAGGTGTGTTCGAGAATCATCTTGGTGTCCGGGAGTTTTTGTCTCAAGAGCTGTAACACTTGGGGAGAGATCCACTCTCCCGGAACCTTCCTGGGGCATCAAGCTGCTTCCTTGCCTGCTAGCCGGCTTCTGTCGGCCCAGCCCGGCAGAGAGGCAGGTGCAGCACCTGGGAGTGACCGAGCTGTGACAGTGGAGACTCAAGCAGAGGCAGCAGCGGAGGCTGGCAATCTCTCCTCCCTGCTTGCACTCGCACCCTTTTGGCCCGGACCTCTCACACCAGGCTGGGCTGAAGACCAACAGACAGCGGAGACGTGGGTAGAGGACCCTCCCTGCTCTCACTGTCCTCAGCCGGGAGATCATCGTGGGACACCCTCCAGAACCGTTCTCCCACACCTTATTATATGTTAAGATAAAACCTCCCCAGCCCTAACCCTGAGTAAACTAGCCAGATTGTTCCAGGGAACCCATCTCTGTGAGAGCTAACTTTTGTTGTCAGTCATTTTCTTTACACATCATTTCTTTGATTTAAAAACTTTCAATCTGAATTAACTACACACATTCTTTTGCTTTTAATTATGGGAAACTAGCAATAATTTATTCATCTTTAAGAAGTTATAGTATTCATGTTATCTACTTTGATCTTTTTCTTTGGTCAAATTTTAGAGAATGTAAGATGGAGATTGAAGACAAAAAACAAGAACTTAGTGAAATGGATCAGGCACTTAAGGAGAGAAATTGGGAGCTGAAGCAAAGAGCAGCTCAGGTGGTTCTTCCCTAATTATATTTGTACAGATTTTCTACCATGGGATAATCATGAAGGGTTTTAATAATTGCCAGGTTTTTTCTGGATGTAAATATTTAAGGTTAGATATACAACTGATTTTTTTTTTTTTTTTAGACAAATTGCTATTTGACCTGTTTGGCCATGAGTTTATAATTGTCTTGCCTCAGAGTTCCAAATACTGGGAATATAGATACTTGGCTGAAAAGCGTGTTTGTCTTCCTGGGAACTGAATAGGGGAGGTCAATTCTTTACAATTAAACTACAACTCAGCCCGTCCAGTAAGTACCTTTTGAGGTACTTGCTTGCAACCCTTTATATTTTTTATTATATATTAAAAGAACATGGGATTGAACACATTACTATGAGCTAAATGTTGGGGGAATGAGGCATTATTTAGCAGTTTTTATTCCAATATAAATTGACCCCTGAATCCTTTTATTTTATTTTACATCTTAAGTTTCAGTAACATATACTATGTGTATGTTCAAGGCCCTACTTGAAAAATACTTCATTTGGAATTAGCTTATCACTTACTGATTTCTGTAGTAAATGTATATTCTACCCATACAAGTGTTTGCATTATAATAAAATTGAGCGACCAGCTTGATACAACTTTTGTATTTAGGTTACACATTTGGATATGACCATTCGTGAACACAGAGGAGAAATGGAGCAAAAAATAATCAAACTAGAGGGTACTCTGGAAAAATCAGATTTAGAACTTAAAGAAAGCAACAAACAGGTAATTATTTTAAAATTTTATATTTTATATATTTTTAAAAAATAGCAGCATGACTATGCACACCCACACACAGTGTTTTTGTTGGTCTCTGTGGTGATGCGTGTTGCTGTGCTACCCAGGTTGGCCATGAACTCCTGTGCCCAGGAATCCTCCTGTACATTACATGCATGGCTGTAGTGTGTTTATAGAATGCACATGATGGAAACATTGCATACTTTTATTCATCTTTTAAATTCTACTTAATACTTTCTTCTCAATGTTATTTTGATTGTAATTTCTTATATCAATATATCTATTATACTTATCACAATATGTGTATGTTTGAATAATTATAAAATATTTCTGTGAGAATTTACAAGTAATTTTAGAACCTAGTTGTCTGAAAAAAATCACGTGGGAAGGAAACTTTGTGTTCTCTATGTTTTTTTATCTTATATATTTTACCTTTAAAATTATAAAGCTAGCCGGTCGGTGGTGGCACACGCCTTTAATCCTGGCACTTGGGAGGCAGAGGCAGGTGGATTTCTGAGTTTGAGGCTAGCCTGGTCTACAGAATGAGTTTCAGGACAGCCTGGACTATACAGAGAAACCCTATCTCGAAAAACCAAAAAAAAAAAAAAAAAAAATATATATATATATATATATATATATATATATATATTATATATATATATAAAGCTGTGTTACATTTGTTTACTACACTTCATATATAAAATAGTAATTGAAACATTTGCAGATGGGAGGAGGTATCAGAGGCTTGTTCATAAAATAAGCCAAGGAATGCTAATAAAAAAGAGAATGGTGGTTGTAGCCCACTGTTCTTATAAGCCTTAGATGCAGTTGGAGTCTTTGATTCCTGACTGTGACGAGTCAGCTCTGGAAAGAAACAGAGGGCTATAACTAGATGCCATCTGCAGAGGAGGGCTATCATTTGAACTGAGGTACTCTGGGCCTGAAAACAAGGAACAGTGACAAGCTAGGGAACCTTGTGGGCAGTCTCTGGGTGGGAAACAATTGCATTAGGCAATATGAACAGGAAGAGGAGAAGACATGGACATGCTGAGAAGCTGAGGCCTAGACTATGAGTATAGTACTTTTTTTTCCTGCTTTCTCTGGTGAGGCACAGACTTCAACACCTAGGGTAACTGAAGAGAGTGATAACTCCATGCCTACAGTTAGCAGTTGACTCTAAGTCTAGGGACTGCATTTTTGCCATATGGTTTTTCTACTCGTTGGACCTGAAGTTCAGGTCCCATGGGTGCACTCAACAGTTTCCAGAGAATCCTTCCTCCTGGGGGCTGTTTAATGTTGAACAGGGTTTGAAACTTGGACTATTCAAATGCTTTCAGAAAAAGTAGTAGCCATTCCACTACAAAGAAGGAAGTCTTTGGAGTCTGTGAACCAGCCTGGTTTACAAGCTATAAAACTAAGTGTAGCCAGACGTGACTTTTGGTCACAAAAAGAGGAAATCCAAAAAGTAAATGAAGCCTTACTGTACAACTGACTTCTGGTCCCAAGAATCAGCTTCAGTAGTACAAAAGATAAGAGATTCAAACTTCAACTGAGTAACTTCCTACCTGGTAGACCTCAATACTGGAGGACCCAAAAAGAAACTATTCCAATACATGTATTTTATTTAATTGAAAAGGCTTATCTGGGCTGGGTGTGGTAGCACATGCCTGTGAGGAAAGGGGCAGGTGGATCTCAGTGCGGTGAAGGTCAGCCTGGTCTACAGAGTGAATCCAAAACAAGCCAAGGCTCTGAAAAACAAATAAAAAAAGCTTTTTCTACACCTCCCTTTTCTGTACCTGTGTTTCTCCCTTTTTAAAAATTATACTTTTAACGTTATGTTTATCTAATTGTAAAAAAACAACAACTCATGCCTCTAATTTTGTTTACATTTTTGCTGTATAATTAGAATTTTTATCTTTTCTCATTGTTTCTAGTATTTTTTCCTTTTAAGATAGCTTCTTTCTTTTCTCCCTGTTCCTCTTCCTTTCTTTTAACGTAGTTATTATTTGTCTTTGCTATTTTAACTTCATAGCTTACTTTACATTACTTTTGCCTTTTTGTTTTTATTTTTTTATTCCATGGTCATCAGTAGGAAAATGGATAGAAATGGTTATGTAAAGGATAAGCCACAGACAGAACAGCAAGTATTGCTTGCTTCCTCTTACAGAAGGAATCATTTCAAACAGGAATTATGACACTAGAAAAATGGCTCAGTGGATAAGTGTACTTGCTGTTCTTGCACAGGACCCAGGTTTGATTCTCAGCACCCACATGGTGGCTCACAACCATTCTTAATACCAGTTTCAGAGGATCTGACTTCTATGGTGCATGTGGTACACATATATACAGGCAGCCAAATACTCATGCATATAAAATAAATCTAAAGACAAAATTTAGATTAGAAAATAGCTGAACTAGAGTGACAGGGATATTAAGAGAAGGTAATTCAGAGTGAATATGAATTAGCAAAGTATAAGACTGTCTCTATTAAAGTGACATATGGACCGGGCAGTGGTGGCACACGCCTTTAATCCCAGCACTTGGGAGGCAGAGGCAGGCAGATTTCTGAGTTCGAGGCCAGCCTGGTCTACAGAGTGAGTTCCAGGAGAGCCAGGGCTACAGAGAAACCCTGTCTTGGAAAAAAAAAAAAGGGACATATGGACCCGTTATTTTGTATGCTAACTAAAGGAAGAATTGTGATTTAGATTTTCATCTTTTAGTGGATTTTTAAGTGTGTATAAAATATATAATCATCATATTAACTATAATTCATATACTTACAAATTATGATTATCTTAAAAAATACCTTTTTTGGTTTTTTGAGACAGGATTTCTCTGTGTATTCTTGGCTGTTCTGGAATTTGCTTGGCAGACCAGGCTGGGTTCAAAGTCACATACATCTATTTTATTCTGCCTCCCAGGTGCTGGGATTAAAGGTGTGCACCATTACACCCAGCTAAAAACGTACAATTTAAACTAGACATTTAGTTTTACTTTATTTGAGTTGGTGCTTTGCTTGCATGTATGTTTGTGCATCATGTATCCTCAAGAGGCCAGAAGAGGGCACCAAATCCCCTACAACTGGAGGTACATATGTTTGTGAGATGCCACATGGGTGCTGGGAACTGAACCAGGTCCCTGCAAAAGCAGTAAGTACCTTAACCACTGAGCCATCTCTCTAGCCCCGAAAAATAAATATTTTTCTATTTTAATTTTAGCTTTTTGTTGTTGTTATTGTTATTTTTGTGACAGGGTCTTGCTGTATAGTCTAACCTGGCTTTGAACTCTGTACCCTTCTGCTTCAACCTCTAAAATGCTGGGGTTACAGCTATGAACTGCCAACTTTTAGATATTTTAGACATAAGTGTTTAAAATTTAATTTAGAACACAACTATGAGAAAATTATATTTTCTTAGTTGTGTTAATAATGGTCATCTGTTTGAAATTCAGGTAGAAAGTTTAAATGAAAAGTTGCAAAATGCCAAAGAACAACTTCGAGAAAAGGAGTTTATAATGCTCCAGAATGAGCAGGAGATATCACAACTGAAAAAGGAAGTTGAAAGAACACAACAAAGGATGAGAGAAATGGAAAGTGTAAGTAAAGTATTTTCCACATCAGGGAAAAAGTAATGCAATGAATGTGCTTTAAACATTTTGGTTTTAAAGTACAGAAACTGTGCTCTAAGTTTTTTAAAACTAATTATTTGTGTCAGATGCTATTAGTTTTTTGACCTTTAAAATTTTCTGATTATTCTGATTATTCTGATTATTGCAAGGACATAATAAATCCACAGTGTATGCTTTTGTATTAGTTGAAGACTTATCAATATAAATATGCTGTGCAGTAGAATGGGAGACACAGAACTAACAAGTGAAAGGAACTTGAGGAACTTCACCCAGACGCTGAAAAATGGTAACAGTATTATTTCAGCTAAGTGCACTGTGTTGCCAGAGGAACTAGTGATTTGATGACTTTATATTAGTTTCATGTATATTGATTGTTGAATCTATTCAGTACCCTGGTCTTTTTAAAATGTGAATTTGTTTTGGTGAGCTCAGTTGTTGTACTTTCACAGTAATTATTGGGTTTGATTGATTGTGTCTCTCCCTGTAGAATTTAGGGTGGAAACTTTGTCTCCTTTTTCATTCCCTTTTCCTAAAACCCCCGGGGCCTGTTTTTATCACATGGGTAAGAATAAGTTAGCATTTTTAATTTAAATTTTAAATTTTTTTTTTTAATTAATTTATTTATTTTATACCTCCAGATTTTATTCCCCCCCCGGGTTTCCCCCCCCCAAAGTTCCAAAACCCATCCCTCCCCCCTGTTCCCTTGCCTTCACAAGGTTTGCCCCCCACCGCCACCCCCCCCCTTTGGGACTCCCTAAAAAAACCTGGGCCCCCCAGTTCTGGGGGGTTTTTAGGTACACTTCTTGATAAACCCCAGCCCTGGCCCCCCTAAAACTTTTGGGTTTTGGGGGCCTCATATCAGCTGGTTTGACCCTTTGGTGGTCTATTTTTTGGGGAGTTGGGGGGGGTTAGGTTAATTGAACTGCCCCCCTCCTTGGGGGTACCCTCTCGCATTTTCCGGGCTTTTCCCTAATTAAACACAGGGGTCAGCAGTTCTTTTTTGGGGTTTGGGGGGAAAAAACCCCCTTTTTTGACTTTTTCCCCCTTTTTTTGTTGGGTCTTTTGGGGGGGCATTTCATGGGGGGTCCCTTTATTGAGTGCTCCATGCCCAGTAATTGGGTCGGTTTTTGGGGATCAATTTTGGGGCCTGAAATGGCCCTTCTTTTTCAGGCTCCTCTCCATTTCCACCCTGCTTTTTTTCGGGGGGAAACAATTAGGGGTTTCAGGTTTTGATGGGGGGAAAAAACCCCCCCATCCTTTTCTTGTCCCCTGTTTTTTTTTTGGGGGGGGGCCCTCACAGTTCTTCTCCCCCTTTTGGGGCTTTTCATCTATCATCTAAAATTCTTTCTAATTTTTTCCAAAAATTTTGTCTTTTTTTTTTTTTCTTTTTCTAACATCTGCCCTTTTTCTGTTTTCGTCTGTTTTTTTTTTGGGGGGGGAACCCAAATTTTAATTTTTCAAAAAACTTACCCCAAACTTTTTTTTTTTTTTTTTTTTTTTTTTTTTTTTTTTTTTTTTAGAACTGCAGACAGCACAATTGCTGGGCACAGAATCACCTGCCCTTATCAGTAAGCCTATAGCGCCAGCCTCGGGTTGAGTCCTTTGGTTCTAGCTTCCCCAAGATCTTGTGCTTCTCCTTCAAAGCCTGGCTGAAAAGATCTTTCTCTTTCCCTGGGTCTCTTCTTTCTTCTCCTGGAACCTGGAAGTCTACCTGTTCCTTCTGTCCAGTAGTTGACCAATCAACAACCAATTAGGGAATCAGCACCTCTCCCTACATTAACTTATAGGGGTACATGCACATTTTATTGTAGATTTTACAAAGATATAATATTTTTAGGGCAATTCTCTTATGAAAACAAAGAAGTAAATATCATAAGTATACATCTTATAACTATAAATTTCATTTTGAAACCCACAAATGTCTTGTGCTTTTCAGGTTATAAAAGAACAGGAAGAGTACATTGCTACCCAGTACAAGGAGGTTATTGGTTTGGGGCATGAATTGAGGCTAACACAGGAGCAAGTGCAGAACACTCATTCAGAACTGGTGGAGGCTCGTCGACAAAGAGGTCCAAGCACAGAGAGAAATAGAAAGGCTTGCTGGTGAAGTGGAGGATATAAAGCAACTCTCTAAAGAGAAGGTAAACCTATTTTAAATATTTTTAACTCCTTTTTAAAGGAGGGCAGAGAATAATGCTCATCACTCAGCCACCAGTACTTAACCTTTTCATTTTGTACTGTGTGATTGTGTATAGTGTGATTGTATTGTTTTTAAAACTATACTGTGTGATTGTGTATAGTGTGATTGTATTGTTTTTAAACTATCACATGTTTATTCTATTATGTGGAATCTTAGAGCAAAAAGAGACGAGTAGAGAAGCAGGGTTGCCTGGGGAAGGGAGGAGAAGAAGAGAGTGTTATTGGTGTTGGGTGGGTTTGACACAATGAATACATGATAGAGATGATTTACATATAAGTTATTTTGACATTTTAGTAATTCAAAGACTTTTCATAACTTTGTACTTTAACATTACTGTGGTGGTTCTAATATGCTTGGCCCAACTAGTGACATTAATAGGAGATATAGCCTTGGAGTGGGTGTGGTCCCTTTGGAGGAAGTATGTCACTGTGGTCATGGGCTTTGAGACCCTCCTCCTAGCTGCCTGGAAGTCAGTCTTCTACTGGCTGCCTGTGATCAAGATGTAGAACTAACTTTTAGGTCCTTCTCTACCATCATGCCTGCACACTGCCATGCTTCCTACTGTGATGATAATGGACTAAACTTCTGAAACTGTAAGCCAGTCCCAATTAAATGTTGTCTTTTATAAGAGTTGCTTTGTCAACGTGTTTCTTCACAGCAATAAAACCCAAACTAAGACAAATACCACAATGACAATAAAATAGAAGTATATATTTAATATAATTAATTATTCTGTAGTAAACCATCATGACTATTTCATGAAAAATGTTTTCTACTTCTCACTATAGTTGTCTCAGTTACTTTTCAGTTATGAAGATATATCATTATGTATTTCATGTCACCAGACTGTCCACTTAAAAATGGTTAAAATAGTAGATCCAGAGGTGGTAGTCCACATTTGTAATCCCAGCACATAGTCAGCCAAAGAAGGGGAAGCTCTAGTTTGAGGCTAACTGGGCTACATTGTGGGATACTATTTAAAAATAGTCACTTTTATGTTATGTACATATTGCTATAATTTTTTAAATAAAGTTAATAAATTCTTTATACTATATTGTTTTATAATAAAATCCCTTCAGAAGTGAACCCTGGCCACGCTAGTTCTCAATAAATGGAGTATTTAGCACTTTAGATGTTCAAGTGTTTGAGCCATCTTCTAAATCAAAAACTGTCAACATTTCTAACTTTTATAAAAACTTCATTTCAGAAGCTTTGTGATGGTAAAGTACTATTAAACATCAAGAGTACTAATAAAAATATATTTTCTCAGAAGTTAGCAACTTGTTTAAAGAGAATTTAGATTGATTTACTTTTAATTACTTAGACCTTGAGAAAATTTTTTATTTTTATTCTGGAAGTTCTTGTTATTTTTCTGCTTTCTCTTACATTTAATAATTCATCATAGGAATATAGTGAAAACAATTTTTCCTTTAGTTTTTGTTAGGCTTAGCTGTATTTTTATTCATATTTCTAGATTATTAGAGCAATTAAGAATATGTATGAAAATGTATTAGCAATATAACAGATATTGGGATGTTTATCTAAAAAAGGGAACATCTCTACTTTTATCTCATTTGTGTCTGAGTTTAATATAATTGCTTCTATTTGATAAACAATCACTTAATTTCAAAGTAAGTTTAAATGGGAGATTACTTAAAATGCAAGTTTTAAAATACTATATTTTAATCCCAAACTAATTATAGATTCATGTTTATCTTTTGGGTTGGGTCAAACCTGGATTTTTTTTTATGAATAATCTAATTAGAATTTTATTTAGTCTCTTTACATAAGTCATACTTGTAGCTCTTCAACTCACATGAATGGCCAGGCCCTTCCCCCCGAGGACCTCCAGCCACCAGATTCAACCCTTGGAACACTCTCATTGTCCTAATGGATGATCCAGCCCCTGCCACACAGAGTACAAAGCTCAAATTCTGGTCTTGAAGTCCTACCAAGCTCCACCTTGGAAATCTTTACCCTGGAAAGCTATTCCACCCACCCCCATCATTAAGGTCTTCATTTAAGGTCGTAAAGACTGTCTCTGCTCAGTCCTGGGCTGCTTCTCTACCACCCAAACAGAGGCAACCACCCTTCTGGGTATTTTCCTCCCAATAAATCTGTTGTGTGAGGTGTGTTGTGTGTTGTGACTGGTATTCCTTGGCTCCTGACTGCCAGGATTCCTTTCTCCTCAGAGCTGGGACACAATTCTCACAGTCCATTCTCTAGTTATTTTAGTTTTTTTCAATTAGAGGGAAAATTAAAATAATAGAATATCAGGTTTTATTGTTATTATTGGGGCAATGTATGTGTCATTTCCCAAGTAGTTTTGACTGGTTTTGGTTGGGTAGCAGATGTTTATGACTCTTGTTGAGTTGTTTCAAAACTTTTAACTTAGTTTTTACCTTAGAGTATTTCCATGCATATTTCACTAGTGTTTACTCTTATCCATGAGAAATGCACATTTCAAAGACTGTTAGTAGGTGTATACTGAGCTCTTCACACACACGCACACGCACACGCACACGCACACACACACACGCACACACTGCACTCTTTGAGACAGGCACTTCTTGGCCATTATTAAGTCAAAGGAGGATTCCTGGAGCACAGTTATTATGATAGTAGCTATGCTGGACAATCAGATGATTCATGCCATGGTGGACTGAGCAAGAGATACAATATTTCATTATGCTGCTCATAATAGCCCACAATCTTAAAACTAAAAATTGTTTATTTCTATAATTTCACATTTACTATCTTTGGACTGTGTTAGACTGCAGGTTGCTGAAACTACAGAAAGTAAAACAACAGAGAACAAACCCCTTTTACTCAAGGGGAGACTACTGCATTAGTAAAGTCTTGTAATTATGCCAGGCAGTGGTGGCGCATGCCTTTGATCCCAGCACTTGGGAGGCAGAGGCAGGCGGATTTCTGAGTTCAAGGCCAGCCTGGTCTACAGAGTGAGTTCCAGGACAGCCAGGGCTACACAGAGAAACCCTGTCTCGAAAAACAAAACAAAACAAAACAAAACAAAAAAACCCAATAAAGTCTTGTAATTAAAATTATAACCACAACTCACATTAACTAACATAAGTAGGTGTGAATAAAAATAAAAATCAGGCTGGAGAGATGGCTCAGCAGTTAAGAGCAGTGCCTACTTGGTTCTTTTTAGAGGTCCTGGCTTTAATTCCCACCATCTACATAGTGACTAACAACTGTCTGTCTAACAACTATCTGTAGCTCTGGCTCCAGGGGATCCAACACTCTGTTTTGGCCTGTGTGGGTACCAGGCACACAAATTGTACGTGTGTGTGTGTGTGTGTGTGTGTGTGTGTGTGTGTGTGTGTGTGTGTGTAAACATTCAGAACAAAACACTCCTACAGATTTAAAAAAATACAAATCATTCTTGTAAAAACAATTTATATGGTGAGAAAAAAATGCACAGACCTGAAAGCAGGCTCTTATCTGCCAAAGTGGAGGTAATTATTTGCCAAAGTTCAGCATTTTGTGGTTTTTTTGTTTTAAGAAAGGATTGGCTCATCAACTTATGTAGAATATAATGTACTTGTATTGGTCATCTCTGAAATGTCTATATTCAAAAGTGTCCTGTATAATAAGCATGTGTTTTTACATAAAGACTAGCTTGCTTCCATTAAGGCACTGAGCTGATTTAGCTATGATAAACCAAATAAGCTACCTATATTACTTTTATTTAATGTGTCATTTTTAAGGAAGCTCATGGAAATCGTTTGGCTGAAGAACTAGGGGCTTCTCAAGTACGTGAAGCTCATTTAGAGGCAAGAATGCAAGCAGAAATAAAGAAATTATCCTCAGAAGTAGAATCTCTGAAAGAAGCTTATCATATGGAGGTAAAAAAAATTAAATTGTGTCAGTAGCCCCACTAAAATGAATTGACTACTAGGATGAAAGGATGAGTCTAGTTTTTGAGGTGTTCATTGTAATCTTTAATGCAGTTGTAATGTAATTGTAATACATTGTGATATTCATTTTAAGCTAAATACATTCCCTACCCTTAATGTCCTTGCACTTAAAAGGCTGTTGTGCTTTAGAGTTAAGAGGTATAGTTCCTGAGGCAGGCTTCCTGAATCCAAAGTCTGTTTTATAACTGAATAATTGAATAAGTTATTTAACCTCTCCAAGATGTATATAATGATAATAGTTATTTCATAGGACTGTCATAAGTAATCAATTAATTACTATATGTGAAGTTCTGAAATTAGAACCTGACTCATGCAGGCGGATTTCTGAGTTCGAGGCCAGCCTGGTCTACAGAGTGAGTTCCAGGACAGCCTGGGCTACACAGAGAAACCCTGTCTCGAAAAACACAAAAAAAAAAAAGAACCTGACTCATTATAATTGATTGTAGAACTTGTGAAAAACAAATTGGAAATACTTATTATAGACATAAACCATTTTATGTGATGTGAAAATACAGTAATTTGTAATTTCTAACATCTGTTCTTATAGAGAAGCAACATTAGAGCCATTTTATCAATATATTCTGAACCTTTATTAAAATGAACACTATTACTAATTATAATATTTTTTTTTCTTTTAAAACATTTGAAAATATTACCCAAAATCATTGTATGTGTTCTAAATAATATTGAGTTTGGTGCTAAGAAAGCTTTTGTTGTTGTTCTGTAAAACAAAGGCTAAAAAGTTGTATTACACTTTTTCCCCTTTGGAACATTGTCTCATTATGTAGCTCTGGCTATTATAGAAGTCTCTATGTAGACCAAGCAGGCCTCAAACTCACCTGCCTCTGCCTCCTGAGTGCTGGGATTAAAAGATGTGTGCTACTATTCCTACCCTTGTATTAAACTCTTATTGAGAGTTTAGTAACAATCGTGAGGCACTGGGGATGGGAAAGGGGACTTGTAAGTTTGTCTTATTTACATGCATTTAGATTCAGATCTCTTTGAAAACGCAGTGTCTGCAAATGAAACACATTTTCAAGCTGAATCCACTTCTTAAACGTTTTGTAATCTTTAAGGGCAACTATTAGTCCATCTCAAATATTTGCCATTAATTGTTCATATTTTCTAATCTCTTGTCTATAGTTACCCATTTTAAGCTATTAATTTTATAAATTACCTAAAATTAATTATAAGCAGATAGTTCATAATGTTTTTAAATGGTTCTAGGAGCTGGAGCTCAGCTAGAATGATGCTCTTGTAGAGGACTCAGGTTCATTTCCCAGACCCACATTTAGCAGCTCACCACTGACTACAGCATCAGTGCTGAGGGGATCTGATATCCTCTTCTGACTGCTTGGGTACCAGACATACATGCATCAAAATGCTCATACACAAAAACTTAAAAAATAAAATAGCCTTTAAGGTTGGAGAGATGACTCAGCAATTAGCATAATTGATCTTCCAATGAACCCAGATTTGATTCCAGCACCTATATCAGTGGTTGACAACTACCTATACCTCTAGCTCTAGCATGTCTATGCCTCTGATTTATATAGACATTTCCTAATTTAATCACACACACACACACACAGAGTCAGTTAAAAATAAATATTTTTAAAAGAAGTTTTAGTGCTTTTAGTAAATGGGGATATTTTTAAATATCACAAAAATATATAATTTATAAAAAATTTTTCCTTTTGATGGTTAACAAAGATTTATTATTAAAGTGTATGTGTTGTTTCTATATACGATGAGGGGACCAAGCCAGGCACACGTGCACATGCCTGTAATCTCAGCATTTGAGAGAAACAGAGGTTTGAGGGCATCCTTGGCTACCAAGGTCTTGAGGCCAGATTGGGCTACATGAGACCATGGCTCTAAAAACCCCAAAAATAAGTAAATGTATAAATCAAACAAGAAGATATAGCATTACAGGTACAGTTTAAAAAGGAATTTCCAGTTTTTATTTTAATTTTATGTATATGGGCGTTTTTCCTGAATGTCTGTGTCCCACATGTGTCATTGCTTGAGGATGCCAGAAGTGAGTGTTGGATGCCCTGTGTGGTAGTTTGAGTAAATATGGCTTCCCTAGCCTAGTCTACAAAGTGAGTTAGGTCAACCAAAGCTACACAGAGAAACCTGTCATGAAGAACAAGCAAACCCACACCAAAGGCCCATCAGTCAGTAGGGAGGAACACTATTAGCCTTGTTGGGTTTCGAGGTCTCAAATGTTCAAGCTGGGCCAGTTCAAGCCATAGTTTCTTCCTGCTCCTTGCAGATCAGAATACAGCGCAAAGGGAACACTCCTCCTTTATACTGTTGGGAGTGCAACTTATATACTTATATAGCCACTTTTGAAATCAGTGTAGCTGGTTTCTCAGAAAATTAGGAATCTAACTCAAGACCCAGCTATACCACTCCTAGACATATACCGAAAGGACACTCCATCCTATCCCAAGGACACTTGCTCATCTATGTTCATAGCAACTTTATTCATAATAGCCAGAAACTAGAAACAACCTAGATATCAGTCAACCAAATAATGGATAAAGAAAACGTGATATATTTGCACAATAAAGTATTACTCAGCTGTTATAAAGATGACGTCATGAAACTTGCAGGCATGGTCAAATTCCTAGTGGCCAGCCCCTAAAGGGATGATGAGTCTTTCTCTGGCTGTATCTGGGCCAGATACCATCAACTGAGGAGACCTGTGGTGTGGCTCGAGAGGGGCAGGGCCAGCTTTCCTGTGCCCACACTACAGCCTGCACCATGGAGTAGGGCCAGCTTTCCTGTGCTCACCCCACTGCCTACCTAATGGTGCTGTGAGTTGGCGAGGGGCAGGGCCAGCTCTCCTGTACCCACAAACATCAGCATGGCTTTAGTGGCAGCCCACATCATGGACATCCACATGGACTGCGTGGTGCTAACACAGGCTGCAGACATCCACATGGCTCCTGGCTGTATCAGGACCACTGACCCAGTCATGGCCTCAGCAGGGCCTCAATATGGCCTTAGGTGGTGACACATGCCATTCACTTCAGGATGGACACCCACCCACCCCACCCTCACTCCCACCTGAGCAGCAAAGTCAAAGGACATCACTAAGGCATCAGTCAGTGGCACAGACTACAATGTGTCCGTGTGAGTTTCAGTTTCACTGTAGACTGGGACAGCAACATGGACCACAGATACCACGCGGCCTCCACTGGCATCACAGACCATGATGGCTCTTCAAAGAGATCCAGTCCAGGAAGTGAATCTTTTCTCATATCATTGCCCAGAGTCAGGGGAATCCCTGTCTGGGAGGCAGGTTTGGGGGCCGAGTCTTCACCTGCATGAGTGATGACAGTACATCAGCCTTAGCCTCTCTTCTTGTCACTGCCGTCATACCTCCAGTTCTCTCCCCAGCACACTGCTCAGCTTTTCTGTCTTTCCTAACTCTCTATCACACTATTATACATTGTCCATTTTAAGTTTGATCCCTGCTGCTCAACACCACCAACATTGTGACCTGATGCCAGAAATGTCCCCCATCTCTATTTTCTTTCTTTTCTTTTTCTTCCTTCTTCTTTTTTTTTTAATGCCTTTGTTTTTGATTTTTGTTCTTTGTTTTTTGCTGTTGTTTGTTTGGGCTTTTTTTTTTTTTCCGAGACAGGGCCTCTTTATATAAGCCCTGACTGTCCTGGAACTCACTATGTAGACCAGGCTGTCCTGGAACTTGAAGAGATCCACCTGCCTCTGCCCCTTGAGTGCCAGGATTAAAAACA
This sequence comes from Mastomys natalensis, assembly GCA_021653895.1. NCBI lineage: Eukaryota > Metazoa > Chordata > Mammalia > Rodentia > Muridae > Mastomys > Mastomys natalensis. The sequence continues at coordinate 663,872 of JAJTUV010000228.1, read as the reverse complement.
TGTACTATCACACCCAACTATGAGAGTATTTTCTTTATATTACATGTACAGTCATTTCTCATATTTTTCCAGTTGTCTCAAAAATTTATTTTAAATTTCTTTATGTAAATCTGAATCCAAGCCAGGCGGTGGTGGCACACGCCTTTAATCCCAGCACTTGGGAGGCAGAGGCAGGCGGATTTCTGAGTTCGAGGCCAGCCTGGTCTACAGAGTGAGTTCCAGGACAGCCAGGGCTACACAGAGAAACTCTATCTCGAAAAAAAAAAAAAAAATTCTGAATCCAAGTATGATATGTAGCTAACTATAAAGTGAATGTAAGAGTGTGTTCTTTTTTTTTCTTCCTTGGGTATTATATTTAGTGTGAAATTAGATGTTTATAGCTATACATTTAGTGTCTTTTAAGGAAAAAATAATAGTAGCAGGTATTAGAATGTTGTTGAAACCAACTCCATCCTGTTTTCTTTGTATAATTTTGGGATTACAAAGATGATTTCACATCAAGAGAACCATGCAAAGTGGAAGACTTCTGCTGACTCTCAAAAGACTTCTGTTCAACAACTAAATGAACAACTAGAGAAAGCCAAACAAGAATTAGAAGAAGCTCAGGATACTGTGAGCAATTTGCATCAACAAGTTCAAGACAGGAATGAAGTCATTGAAGCTGCAAATGAAGCATTACTTATTAAAGTAAGTAAACAGATAAAAGCAATGAAATACATTTGTGAAAAAATATATTTTCTTTTTCTCATTTATAGAGGTCTTCATGACAGATTATTGGCTGAAATAAAATACATCGTTTTTAGAAAAGAAATATGAGACATAATTAATATATCATTACCACAGAATAATTATATGTTTAAATATAAATTATTTTATTTATAATATTTATTCTTGCGTTTTATACCTGATGTGCCTTTAAAAAAAGTTGGAGCTTTTTCAAAATCGGTAAAGCGACTTTTGAAAATTGTGAGGTAAAAATACAAGGTTATATTCAGAACTTTTTAAAAACTGGATTTAAATGTATATGTTTTTTAAATGGTTTAGGCTGTCTGTTCATGTTTTGATTATAGCAGTTTGTGTGGAGTTTGAAATTAACAGTATGGATGCATTTAAAACTGCTAATATATAAGGTAAAGTTATCAGTGAAGACCTTTAAAAAGAAGAACAGAGTGGTAGCAAGATAGAAGTCATTGAAAAAAAAAATCAACTAATACCTTCTCCATATTCCCAGTTCTGTGCTTAACTTGGTAACTCATTCTTTCTTAGTAATGCAGTTTACTTTTATATTACCTTTCCCCTGTGAGCAAGCACAGGCGGGATTCGAACTCAGGAGACACAGACAGATGGCCGCCTTGGACTCCAGATTGCGGTGACTGCAGCGCTGTGCCACCGCTGGCCGGCTTTTATATTACTTTTATATACATGTGAATAGACATAACCTAAACTTACGTTTAGGAGCTGGTAATATAGGTCAGTGACTGAGTTTGTTTTAATATACAGGATGCTCTGAATTCAGTCTTCTGTATTAATAGAATATTTAGGCTAACCACTGTGTATGTGTATGTATGTTAAGAATGAACATACTAGTGTTTAGCTGTGGGTCTCTGCATCTGTTTCCATCAGTTGCTGGATAAAGTCTCTCTGATGACCATTAGGCTAAGCACCAATCTATGAGTATAGCAGAATATTAGTTAGGAATCATTTCATTGACTTTTTTTTTTTTTTTTATGGCCAGTCATGATTGTTTCTATTCTAGGTCTCTGGGCTATCCAGCCTCTAGGTCCTGGCCTTCCAAGTAGTGTCAGGGTTGGGCTCTGTCTTGTGGCATGGGTCTCAAGATGGACCAGGTGGCCACCTCCACATGTCCTTGCCACATTTACCCTATCACATCTTGTAGGCAGGACAAATTGTAGGTCAAAGGTTTTATGGCTGGATTGGTATCCCAATCCTTCCATTGGAAGTCTTGCCTAGTTATAAGATCTGGCCAGTTCAGGTTCCATATCCCTCCCATTGCTAGAAGTCTTAGCTAGGGTCACCCTTATAGATTTCTGGAGTTTCCATTGCCCTGGGTTTCTAACTTGTCCCAGAAATGCTCCCTCTCCTGATTCCAGTTGTCTCTCCCAGTATTCTTTCCCTCCTTCCCTTCCCCACCTGATTCCTCCTGTTTCCATCCCCGTCCTCCAATCCAGACCCTTCCAACTCCAGCCACCTGAGATGTCTATTCTGTTTCCCTTCTCAGTGGCATTCATGCATCCTCTTCCCTCCCCAGCCCCCTGCCCCTTGAGCCCTCATTGTTACTTAGCCTCTCTGCCTCTGTGGATTGCAGCATGATTACTGTTGCTTTAAGGTTAATAATCCCACTTCTAAATTAGTACATACCATGTTTTTATTTCTGGGTTTAAATTACCTCATCCAGAATGATCTTTTCTAATTCTCTCCACTTGCCTGCAAATTTTATGATATCATTGTTTTTGCAGCTGAGAAATAGTCCATTGTGTAAATATACCTTGTTTTCTTTATCTACTCACTCTTCAGGTGAAGGACATCTAAATTGTTTCCAATTTCTGGATATTACAAATAAAGCTGCTATGAACATAGTTAGGGAAATGCCCTTGGGATAGTATGGAGTGCGCTTTGGGTAGATGCCCAAGAGTAGTATAACTGGGTCTTGAGATTAGTTGATTCCCAATTTTCCAGGGAACTGCCATATTGATTGTCAAAGTGGCTGTACAAGTTTACACGCCCACCAGTGGAGGAGGACTGGAGTGTTTCCCTTGTTCCACATCCTCACCAGCATGCGCTGCCACTTGTGTTTTATCTTTGCCATTCTGACAGGTGTAAGATGGAATCTCAGAGTTGTTTTGATTTGTATTTCTCTGATAGCTAATGATGTTGAACATTTCTCTAAGTGTTTCTCAGCCATTTGAGATTCTTTTATTGATAATTCTGTTTAGATTGTACTCTTTTTCTTTATGTTTTTTTATTGGATATTTTATTTACATTTCAGATGTAATCCCCTTTCCCCCACACCCAGGAACCCCCTACCTCATCCCCCCTCATTCGGCTTCTATGAAGATATGCCCCCACCCACCCTCCCACTCCCACCTCCCCACCCACTATTTCCCCCAAACTGGGGTGTCTAGCCTTCACTAAACCAAGGACTTCCTCACCCACCTAGGCCTGACACTGTCATCCTCCCTTACCTATACAGCTGGAGCCATGGGCCCTCACTATGTGCTCCCAGGCTGGTGGTTTAGACCCTGGGAGCTCTGGTTGGTTGGTATTGTTGCTCTCCTCATGGGGCTGCAAATCCTTTCAGCTCCTTCAGTCTTCACTCTAACTCCTCCATTGGGAACCCCATGATCAGCTCACTGGTTAGTTGTGAGCATCCGCCTCTGTATATTTCAGGCTCTGGCAGATCTCTAAGGAGACGGCTATATCAGGCTCCTGTCAGCATGCACTTCCTGGCATCCACATCAGCGTCTGTCTTTGGTGAAGCACAGGGGATGGATACCCAGGTGGAGCAGTCTCCAGACAGCCCCTCCTTCAGTTTCTGTCCCACTCTTGGTCACCATATTTGTTCTTATGAGTATTTTGTTACTCCTTCTAAGAAGGGCCAAAGCACCCACACTTTGGTTCATGAGCTTCATGTGGTCTGTGAGTTGTATTTTGGGTATTAGCTTTTGAGCTAATATCCAATTATCAGTGAGTACATACCATGTGTCTTCTTTTGTGATTGGGTTACCTCACTCAGGATGATATTTTCTAATTCCATCCATTTACCTAAGAATTTCTTGAATTCATTGTTTTTAGTAGCTGAGTAATATTCCATTGTGTAAATGTACCACATTTTCTGTATCCATTCCTCTGTTGAAGGACATCTGGGTTCTTTACAGCTTCTGGCTATTATAAATAAAGTTGCTATGAACATAGAGGACCATGTGTCCTTGTTATACGTTGGAGCATCTTCTGGGTATATGCCCAGGAGTGGTATAGCTGGGTCCCTAGTCCTTGAGTTATGGATGGTTGGCTGTAAGCCTTCATGTGGGTAGTACATTAAATCCAGGTTCTTTGCAAAAGAATTAAGTGTTCCTATCTGCTGCAGCATCTCTCCAGTCATCTACACTGTAGCAGTTCCTAAATGAGCCATAGTTAGCTCTTAGAGGAGAAGCAGTGTGATTATGTGCTGTAGCTAATGTAGAGTGGCTGACACAGCTCTTACAGCCAGCCTCAGCTCTCTCCATTGTCATACCGAAACAGGACATAGAGAAAGAATGAAGGCATTCAATCTAAGAGCTTAGCAGATGTAACCATAGTAATTAGACATGGGTGTGCATTGTTCTGAAATGTAGCTTAGTTGGTAGAGTGCTTGTCTAACATGCACAAAACCCTGATATTGATCCCTGGCACTGCATAAAACCAGATGAATGAGTATATGCCTGTAACCTGAGCACTTGAGAGGTAGAGACATGAGGCTCAGGAATTCAAGGTTATGGTTGGTGGCTCTATATTATTTATATTAAACTTATGTTATTTTGCTTATGAAATTGAAATTACAACCAGGTATAATGATCTATTTTATAATCCCATCATATTAAGAACTGAAGAGGAGAGTCAAACCCAAGTTTGAGGCTAGCTTAGTTAGATTACAAAACATGCTACCTCTGGCTCTTTCTCCAAAATTTATGTTTTTAGGTCTTGTGGTTTTTCAGTATATATCTTGAAGTTCTTTTCCAAAATAATTCTATTTAGGAAGCTTTCTTATAATAAGAACATAAGCACTGATTAACTGTGGTAGTTTGAATGAGAATGTCCACTTTGGTTCATGTTTCAATACTTGGTTTATAGTTTATGGAACTATTTGGGAAGGATTTGGAGGTGTGGCCTTGTTAGAGGAGTTGTATCACTGGTGGTGGGCTTTAAGTTTTCAAAATCTCAGGTCATTTTCAGTTAAATTTTTCTTTCTGTCTCCTTTGTGTGAATCAGGATGTAAGCTAAGGCTCTAGCATCATGCCTATCTACTGCTGTGCTCTACACCGTGATTGTCATAGACTCACCCTCTGAAACTGTAAGCTCCCATTAAATCCTTCTATAAATAGTCTTGGTCATGGTATTGTGTCACAGCAGTAGAATAGTAGCTAAAGCAGAAGTTTGTGTCAGGGAGTGCTATTGCTGTAACAGGCCTGAAAATGCTGGTGGTTTCTTTGTTTGTTTGTTTGTTTGTTTGTTTTGAGAAATGTTGAAGAATTGGACTGGAAAAGTGGTTGAACTTTATAAGCAGGGTTTAATCACCCTAGTATGAAAGACAGTAATACTGATAGTTTTGTGGACTGTGGAGGCCCAATTCAACAGATTTCAAAGAGAAATAATATTAGCATTTGGGCTAAAGATTATTTTTGTGATATTTGGCAAAGAATGTGCCTCCTTTTTGCTCTTGTCCTAAAAATCTAGCTGAAGCTAAATTGAAGAGTTTGAAACTAATTTTGTTGGCAGAGATTTCAAGACAATCAAGTGTTGACTTTGTCATGTCGTTTATCAGTGACCACTCTTAATGCTTATCTACAAGAACAATAATAATGTAATTTGAGGAGAAAATGAGCACCAGGAAATTTAATGTTGGAGGTAAAATTTATACCGAAAGACTAAAAAGAAATGAAATAAAGGGATTGTTGCCTTGAGGTGAACTCCACCCAGGTAACCCTGCAACGTGTGAAAAGAAAAGGGCTTAGGAATTACTTGTTCCTAATGAGCAGTAACAAATCAAAGCTTATGCAAGTAGAATTCAAGGAGGGAGCCAGTGTCAGTCATATGGTTCTGGCTATAGAGTCATGAAGAGTACAGGAATAAAGGGTTATAGAATCTCCTTCCATGTTAAGGAAACCTCAGAGGCCGGCATGTGGCATGGGAGTCCTTGATTGGAGCATGGAAAAGGCAGTTCAGTGCCTGAAAGTGAAGCTAGGATTGGGTTGTAGACACTAAGATGATGGAGGTGCTGGAGCAGAGGGATGACTGTTAGGAAGAGCTGTTGGCAGGAACTGAAACCCATCCATGACAGGAAACTGTTGCAATCAGCAAAGTTGTTAAGAGTGAAGCCATGTAAGCCTTTTGACAGGATTTAGAGTTTGCCCTGTTGGATTTTGGTCTAACTTTGGTCCAGTATTCCCTCACTGTGCCCTCGTTCATCCCTTTTAGAATGGTAGCGTATTTTCTATGCCATTGTATATTAGAAGAATAATTTGCTTTTTGACTTTATAGGGAGTGCAGTTAAGAGAATGCCTTTAGTTTCAGAAGAGACTTTCATCCTTAAAACTGTTAAGACTGTGAGGTCTTTTGAAGTTGGACTTTTGCATTGTGATATGGCCATAAGCCTTTGGGTGCCAGGAAGTGGAATGCAGTGGTTTGGATGAGAATAGCCCCTAAAGGCTCATAGGTTTGAATATTTGTTTCCAGGTTAGTGGAACGTTGGGAAGGATTAAGAGACATGGCCATTTCAGAGGAAATATGTCAGTGGGATTGGGCTCTGAGGTTTCAAAAGTCTATGCCATTTCCAATTAGCTCTCTTTCTTTGCCTCATGTTTGTGGATCAGATAAAAGCAATTAGCTGTTTCTTCAGTACCATGTCTACCTGCCTGCTGTTCTATTTTCCCACTGTGATGATGATGAACTTACCCTCTGAAATGTAAGCCCATTGAGTGCGTTCTTCTATAAACTGCCTTGGTCTTGGTGCTTTGTCACAGCAATAGAAACATAACTAAGACAATAACTAATATGTACTTACTTCTTATTATAAATTCTAAAAGTAGTCCTTTTATGTATGTCCATGTTAGATTAAGAAAAAAATAGTTCACCTCTATACTTTCACAGATAAACTTATATGTATAAGATTGAAATCTTTAACATTTAAATATTCTTTAAGGAAAATCCAGGTTTTGTAAAATTCCTTAGTTATTGGAAGCAATTTTCAAATAATAGTATTTAATTTTCACAAAATGCAATTATTTTTAGTAGAAGAAGGTTTGAACAACACTTGTAAAATTCTCAAGAACTATTATTTTAAAAGTTCCCATACTCTCAGAACAGGAGCCGGTAGTGACTGAACTATAAAAAAATAAAAATAATCTTTAAAAAAAAAAAAAGTGCCCATACTGAGACAGAAGCTAACAAAGATGACTTCTAAGAATCTATGATTTTATAAGTAGTTTATTAAACAGAAATATATTGAGCATGCACTATGTATCAATTTTTTACAGGAATCAGAATTAACCAGATTGCAAGCCAAAATTTCTGGACATGAAAAGACAGGAGACACCAAGTTTCTACCTGCTTCATTTACAACTCTAACAGAAATTATACCTGATACTCAAGATCAAAAGTTTGCCAAACATCCTCAGATATCATTTTTCAAATGCAGAAAACTACGTCGCTCTATTAGTGCCAGTGACCTTAGTTTCAAAAGTCATGGTAATGATGATCTCTCTGAAGAATTGCTACAGGACTTAAAGAAAATGCAATTAGAGCAGCCTTTGGCATTGGAAAGTAGTCATAAAGACCTACCTTTAGCCCATACAGAGTCATTTAAATCTCTCCCATACAACCTAGAAGATGATAGTTCTGAAAGTAATGACTTCAGTACTCTTAGTGGAATGCTGAGATACATAAACAAAGAAGTGAGACTGCTGAAAAAGTCTTCTCTGCAAACAACTACTGGTTTAAATCAGGTGTGTATTTTACATATTACCAGATAAATTAATTTGTTGTTCTATACTTGTAATCTCAGCACTGGGGAGACAGAAACAAAGATTGTAAGTTGGATATTCTCACACACCTCCCCCAAAAAGTAATATTTTTTATTCACTGAATATAATTTTATTACTTTGGGGGGAAAAAAAACCCATATATATTGACTTTCCCTTATCCAAAATGTTTGGGACCAGTAGTGTCAGGCTTCCTCAAATTGGGAATATTTGCATAGTAGCTTGGAGAGTGTCTTAGTCAGGGTTCGTATTCCTGAACAAAACATCATAACGAAGAAGCAAGTTGGGGAAGAAAGGGTTTATTCAGGTTACACTTCCACATTGCTGTTCATCACCAGTGGAAATCAGGACAGGAACTCACACAAGGTAGGAAGTTGGAGACAGGAGTGGATGCAGAAGCCATGGAGGTTGCTGCTTACTGGCTTGCTTCCCCTGGCTTGCTCAGTTTGTTTTCTTATAGAACCCAGGACCACAGCCCAGGGATGGCATCACCCACAATGGGCCCTCCCCCCTTGATCACTAATTGAGAAAATGCCTTACAGCTGGATCTCATGGAGGTATTTCCTCAAGGGAGGCTCCTTTCTCTGTGATAACTCCAGCTGTGTCAAGTAGAAACACAAAACCAGCCAGTACAGAGATATTATGAACAAATGAGTTTTTGAAACTGAAGTTTAAAATTTAGATATTATCAGTGTATAGATGATATTTAAAGCCATAACTCTGGGTTATACGAGTGTATTAAACTGAGACAGAAACAGTCATTCCTGAAGTGTTTTACTTTAAGAATTCAAGAAATTGAAGAATCTAGGATGGGAAATGTAGCTCATTTGATAAAGTGTCTGCCTACTATGCCTGATGTTCTAGGTTCACCCTTCAGCACTGCATACACTAGGCATTCACCTGTATGGGATTATATTATAATATTATACATTATTATTATTATAAGATTAGAAGTTTATGGTTGAGTAACTTCTAGGCTATCCTGAACTGCATGAAGTATTGTCTCAAAAATAAACAAAAATAAAAAACAAAAAAATGAACAACAAGCCAACCAACCAAAGACAACTTTTTTTGAAAGAAGCAAGGTAGATCTCTGAGTTCTAGACCAGCCAGGACTATACAGTGAGACCCCATTTGAGAGAGAGAGAAACAGAAAGACAGGGTGGTGGTGGGGGTGAGGTAGGGATGGAGACTGAAGACTTCAATATAGTTAACTGAAAAACATTTTATGAAACAGAAAAAAATTAAGAGAACATACTACTTCACAAGCCATGCTAAACACAAAGCATAAAGCGATCGTTGTGCCGGTGTTGCTAAGTAAAGCAGAGAGCGATTTTGACTGTCGTGTGTGTTCCTGTGGAGGAACAGTGGCCTCTGGGACAGCCTGTGAGTGAGAATAGGTGTGAAAGCTTTGTAGAGACAAGACACCAGGATTTTGATAAACAGTAAAGCAGTAAGGCAGTACTAAAAGGGTGGTCTTTTGTTGTTGTTTTTTTTTTATTAAGAGATAAACATTTTGTGTCTTGGTAGGAATAATCCAGTAGACATGGAAAAATGGTAATTTAGCCCAGAGAACAGAATGAGAAACATATTTCAAGTAGACTTAAAATGAAATTATAGAGAAGCAGAGTTGGTCTTGTGTAAAAGATACGGGAGCACAGTTCATTTACCTCAGTGAAAAGGAAGACCAGTTATGGATATAAAAAGAAACAAATAGAGAGGAAGGTTTTTGTTGGGAGAGAAGTTTCTTTATCAATTGTCTCTTTGTGAAAAAATAAACAAGGTTATTATCTAAGTCGGGGTTAGGTAATAGATATTTGGTGTTTTTTGTTGTTTTGGTTTGGATTTTTTTTGTTTTGTTTTTTGTCTTGTTTTGTTTTCTAGTTTCAGTATGCAAACCCTAGCTGGCCTCCAACTCACAGAGCTCCACCTACTTCTGCCTCTTAAATGCTAAGATTAAAGGCAGGCACTATCCCAGTAGACAAAGGTATTAGAGGTTTCATAGCAAGAAAACTAGCATGTCTTTAATCCCAGCAGGTAGCAAGAGGCAGGTGGAACTCTGTGAGTTCAAGGCTAGCCTGGTTTACAGAATGAGTTCCAAGAGAGCCAGAGCTATAAAGAGAAACCCTGTTTCTGGGGTGGGGTGGGAGGTGGGGTGGGAAGGAAAACTACATGAAGTAGTTACCTTAAAACTTAGAGAGTAGAAAAGTACAAACACACCACCCTACCGGGGAAGTTTAGTACACTTACTAGATGGATAGCCATGTAAAATATAGATCAGCTGGTATTATCTACCAGGAAGTTTATTAAGAATCTATTGGGAACTTATTAAACATTACTCATATCCATCCTATTTCCAAAACTGGTAGTAAATAGTTCACAAAATTTGATTTTAAGAAGTGACTGAATCAGCTAAAGGGAAAACAAAGATAGAAAATAAAGAAAAAGCAAGAGAACAAGAAAATATATAGAAACATGAATATATAGGCCATGTCAAATTCAAGATATGGTAAGATTTGTCATATATTTTTAAAACTGAAGTCTTCCCTCTGTCTTTCTTCTTTTCTATGTCTGTTGCGAGTATTTCTCTCTTACTTTTTGCTTCATTTTTTTCCATATTTGTGTAACCAGTTTGCCCTCGCTTACTGTGTATATTAGTATAAACCATGTGACATTGATGTCTGAATGTTATTTCTTAAGATTTATTTTTATTTTACCAATGATTATATATGTATACATGCATGTGTTCATGTGGATTTATGTACAAGTGAGTATGTGTGAGTCCAGAAGAAAGTGTAGGATCTCCTGGAGGTGGAGTTACACACACGTGTGAGTCACCAGACATGAGTGCTGGGAGTCAGACCTGGGTCTTTGAACTGCTTAGCCCTCTCTGCAGCCCCTGCGTCTGTATTTTATGTCCCATGCTGGGAGCTAAATCCTGGTTTAACTCTCTGCAAATCTCCAAACTTGCATTTTTATAACCATGTAATATATTATTGACACTTTCTGATTTTTTTTCCAACTGGTTAAATATTTTCCACTTTATCTTTAAATTTTGTGCTTGAATGTTATGGTAGATTTTAATGATAAATCAATATGATTTTAATATTTATAATATTAATCTATTATTTTGTACTATTCTAGGGAGGAAAATTGTAATTAAAAGAAGATGTCTATGTCATGAAAAATGGAATTGTTGGTACTGTACTGTTTATTTTATGTATGTAGTGAATATTTCATTGAAGCTGTTATTTCATTATTTTTGAATAAATTTTTGTATTTTAATATTCTAAAGAAACCTTTCTAAAATATAATTATATTTGTAGTGGAAATTAAGTCAATTTATTGATTATTTTTGGTGAAAATTACTGCTTCGTCTTTGTCTTACATAACAATAATGGCCAAAATATCTAAAAGTACATTTAATATTTGCATTTTTAGTCATGCTATTATATTTTCTTCAATTTTTAAAAGATATTTACTTGTAATAATACTTTTATGAATTTACAAATCATTGTATGATAAGTTCTTAAGACTTGTTGGGTGCTTGCTGTTTATCATTTAATATTTTAGATTCTTTATATTTTGAAACTCCTTTAATCCTCAGAACAGCCTGATGAAGTAGATATGATGTTATTTCTGTTTTTAAATAGAATTATTTAACATGGTAGAATTATATGTTCTAAAGAAAGTTAATCACTGCAAGTATTAAGGGGTAGTTTTGGGTTAGTGACTCCATTCATACATGGTTAACACTAAGTGTTGGACATTGAAACCTTAATATGTTACTAGTCACCATGGGTACTGAGAGTCAAACAGGCTCTTTGGAGGAGGAGCCAGTACTCCTAACCAAGGAACCATCTCACCAGCCCTATCCATTCATATGTCAGTAGTACCATCTGAGTAATACCAATTGAGAAATTCTAGCACCAAAACCTATATTTGAAAGTTTAAAACACCCAGTATGAGCCTAACAGAAGTAATGACAATTGGCAGTGACAGAAATATCTGTTGACCTAAAGACAGATGAATAGAAAATATTCAGTCTGAAGAACAAGAAGAGCAATGATGGGATACGTACGAAAACAACATACAGCATGAGGGAGACCACTGAGGTTAAGAAGAGAAACGGGTAGAAAAAGTATTTAGAGTTATAGCTCAAAGTACTTCAACTTACTGAAATAGAACCTGTAGTTCAGTACAGTCTAAGTAGGGCAAATTCTCTCTCTCTCTCTCTCTCTCTCTCTCTCCTCTCTCTCTCACACACACACACACACACACACACACCTACTTATTCATATAGTAATAAAATCCTGAAAACCAAAAATATATCTTAAAAGCACATTTCAAAAGACTTATGTAGGAAGATAGCACCCAAAAAAGGCTTATATCTAATTATTAATTATAAACAATTTGGCTTTACTTTTATTTTTTTTGACACAGTCTTATTATGTACCCTTGACTGGCCTGGAATTTGCCATGTAGACCAGGTTGGCCTTGAACTAACAGAAATTCACCTGCCCCTGCCTCTGGATTAAAGGTATGTGCCACCATGCCCAGGAGTTTGACATAATTTAAATATAAAAACGCTACAAACAATAGAATTGATCAAACAATAAGCATAAGTAAACTTCAGGGCTATGTTAGGTATCAGACAAAGTGAACATCCGAGAGAAGTGTGGTCACTGTAGACAAAGGATGACTCCTAATTGTAATGAAGATATACTCTTAAATGTGTACACCTCAAACGCCAGACTTTAAACTAACAGAACTAGAAAGAATGAAAGTCCACAACTATAGTAGGAAAGTTTAACCTCTGCATTTTAATAATTAAAAAAATAATAAAATGAAAAATACATAAATATGGATCCTGTCAACATTAGGGAATATTAGGTACACCTTTTATACCTGTCATTAATTTGGCAAATTAGATGAAATGCAGTTGAAAACCTAGCTATTATTTTTTTATATGTAAAATAAATTTATATTTGCATTAAAAGGCATTTCTATAAAGAATTTTTCAGGTCTAGGTAACTTTGCCATATTAATAAAGGCTAGAACACATCTAAGGAAGAAATAGTAACTATTTTAAAGGAATTTTTCAAAAAATAAAAGAAGGAAAACCCTACAACTTATTTTGGGGGTCAATATAATCATTAGACAGTATCATTTGAAAACATTACATGAAAAGAAGAGATCTCGTGTGAACATACACACAAGACATCACACAAATTCCTGAGACCAAATTTGGCCTGTCTCTGATTTGGAAATAAAATGTGTTTATATTAATATTTTATCTATGACTGGTTTTGCACTGTATAGTTTCTTAATTAGATAGTTGTGGCAAAGACAATATGGATATTAACAATGTTTAACCTGTTTTAAAAATTATTATAGCCGGGCGGTGGTGGCGCACGCCTTTAATCCCAGCACTTGGGAGGCAGAGGCAGGCGGATTTCTGGGTTCGAGGCCAGCCTGGTCTACAGAGTGAGTTCCAGGACAGCCTGGGCTACACAGAGAAACCCTATCTGGAAAAACAAAACAAAACAAAACAAATTATTATAAATTTACGAAGTTAATAGAACTAAAAAGAGAGTTCTTGACTATAACAACTTAACATGGATTATATATGTATTTATTATATATATAAATAATGTCTATTCATATGTGAATACCACATATATAACAGTGCACATTATATATATTTACATATTTATGAGGTGCTTTGTTTTGTTTTGTTTTTGTTGTTTTGAGACAGGGACTCAAACTATTGCCTAGGCTGGCCTGGGACTAACTATGCAACCCACTAGACTGGCCTTGAACTCATGACAGTCCTCTTGCTTTAGCACCCGCAAGTAGTGAGATTTCTGACATGCACTATTATGCTTGGGTATTTGATTTTTTTTTTGAGATTTTGTTTATTTTTATATGTGTATGAATGTTTGTCTAAAAATATGTTTATACCATATGCATGTGGTGCTGATGGAGGCCAAAGTCAAGCATCGGATCCCCCAGGACTGAAGTTACAGATGACTGTGAGTTGCCATGTAGGTACTGGGTATTAAAACCAAGTCCTCTGGAAGAACCAAACCACTGAGTTATCTCTCAACCACTTAATTGATTCCCTCTCTCCTTTCCCTCCCTTTCTTCCTCCCTACTACTTGCCTCCCTCCCTTTCTTCTTTCTCTTTTTCCTTCTTTCCTTCCTGTATTGTTTTGGGAATAAAACCTAGAGCGTCATACATGATAAGCAAGGAAAACTGACCTATATCCCCAGACCTATTTAATTGGTTATTAAGATACTAAAGTTGTTTGATGTTGAAAGTCTTTAACAAATAATGATGGCACAGGAAAAAAAAAAAAAAGAACATTACTATTCACATGATACCATATATACAATCTAGGTCAGAGGCTGGGGAGATGGTGCAGAAGTATGAGGACTTGAGTATAAATCCCCAGAACTCAATATAAATTAGTATAACTGTTATAATCTCAGCATGTCAATGGGTAGGTAGTTGGCATAAACAAAAGAATTTCCAGAAGTTCATGGGCCACCTAACCTGATACATGCAGCAGAAAAAGAAGCAACCAGTGACCCTGTCTCAAAACCAAATAGGAGGCAAAAACCAACAGCCACATCCAAGATTGTCATCAAACTTCTACACAAATGCTGTGCTACATATGCCCTGCATTTACATACATACATACATATATACATACATACATACATACATACATACCATACATTTGTATATATGTATATAAATATGTATGTATATATGTATATATATACACACACAGTCTTAGTTTGGGTTTTATTCTGTGAAGACACCATGACCTTGGCAACTCTTATAAAGACATTAAATTGGGGCTGGATTACAGATTTAGTCCATTATCATAATGGTGGGAAGAATGGCAGCATGCAGGCAGACATACTGGAGAAGGAGCTGAGACTTCTACATCTGGATCAGCAGACAGCAGAAAGAGAACTGTCTTGAGCTTCTGAGTCTTCAAAGTCCATCCCGCAGTGACACACTTCCTCCAACAAAGCTGCACCTACTCCGACAAGGCCACACCTCCTAATAGTGCCACTCCCTATGGGCCTATGAGGGTCAATTTTTATCCAAACCACTACAAACAGAAACAAGCTAGGTCAGAATGGATCAAAGATATGAATATAAACATTATAAACCTTCTAGAAGAGAAAGAATAACTTCATGATCCTGTGTTAGGCAAATTTCTTAGGACCCAGAAAGTACTAATTATAAAAGTCAATAAGCTGGACTTCATCAAAATTCATAACCGCTTATCATTTCCCACCGTTAAGAAAATGAAAATGCAAACTGCAAAATGAATGCCATTAGTATATATAACTAGATGTTGTTGATATAAAAAGTAAGAATTCTCTATAACTACATAATAAAAGACAAACATCCAAATTTAAAATTGGCAAAAACATTTGAATACATATGCTTCTGCAAAGTTTGTATGAATGATTATGTGCCCTGTCAAAAAGTGTTCAATATCTTTGGTCACTAGAGAAATGAAAATTGAAAGGAAAAAAAAAAGCAGGGCTGGAGAAATAGCTCAACAGTTAAGACTTCCTTTTGTTCTTGCAGAGGCCCAAATTCAGTCTCCAGCTTCCACATGGTTGCTCTCCTCTGAAGCACGTAGCTTCAGTTTAAGGGAATCCGATGCGGTCTTTTGGAGGGTACCTGCACACATATACACTCGGACACGCATAAAGTGAAATCGTTTTAAAAATTAAATACACAATGATATAAGAGATAATACCAAAACACTGAATATCAGATGATCTAGAGCATCTAGAACCACTTGAAAAATTGTCAGCCTCTCTTAATACTGTTCATCATCTACTGAGTGATCCAAGAGTGTCATTTCTTTGTATTTAACCAGAGAGACGAAAGTCTACATCCACCAAAATCTTGTATATTCATGTTCAAAAGACCTTCACCATCTAAGGCAAAAACAAACTCAGATGTTACTGGTACTTGATATATTAAAGCACCAACCATTGTAAAAAGAGTGAACTTTATACCTGATAGCATGAATAAATCTCAAAATTATACTGAAAGAAGAAAACCACATGTAAAGTAAATCATACATTTTTTTTTTTTTTTTTTTGGTTTTTTCGAGACAGGGTTTCTCTGTGTAGTCCGGGCTGTCCTGGAACTCGCTCGGTAGACCAGGCTGGCCTCGAACTCAGAAATCCGCCTGGCTCTGCCTCCCAAGTGCTGGGATTAAAGGCGTGCGCCACCACCGCCCGGCCATACATTATTTTTTAATTGGATATTTTATTTACATTTCAAATGTTATCCCCTTTCCTGGTTTCCCCTCTGCATACTCCCTATCCCATCCCCATTACCCTGCTTCTATGAGGGTGCTTCCCACCCACCCACCCCCACCTCACCCTAGCATTCCTCGGCACTGGGGCATCAAGCCTTCACAGAACCAAGGGCCTCTTTTCCCATTGATGCCACATAAGTCCCCTTCAGCTCCTTCAGTCCTTCCCCTAACTCGAGGCATTGGGATCCCTGTGCTCAGTTGGCTGCAGGATCTGGCAGAGCCTCTCAGGAGACAGCTATATCAGGCTCCTCTCATCAAGCACTTCTTGGAATTTGCAATAGTGTCTGGGTTTAGTGTCTGCATGTGGAATGGATCCCCAGGTGGAACAGTCTCTGGATGGCCTTTCCTTCAGACTCTGCTGCACTCTTTTTCCCTGTATTCTTTTAGACAGGAACAATTCTAAACATCTGTGCTCCAAATGCAAGGACACCCACATACATAAAAGAAACTTTACTAAACCTCAAAATACACACTGCACCTCACACAGTAATAGTGGGAGACTTCAGCACCCCACTCTCATCAATGGAAACTTGGAAACAGAAACTAAACAGAGACACATTGAAACTAACAGAAGTTATGAACCAAAAGGATTTAACAGATATCTATAGAACATTTCATCCTAAAACAAAAGAATATACCTTTTTCTCAGCACCTCATGGTACCTTCTCCAAAATTGACCATATAACTAGTCACAAAACAGGCTTCAACGAATACAAGAAGATTGAAATAATCCCATGCATCCTATCAAATCACCACTGACTAAGGCTGGTCATAAATAAAAACAAAAACAATGAAAAGCCCACATACACATGGAAGCTAAACAACACTACTCAATAACTTGGTCAAGGAAGAAATAAAGAAATTGAAGACTTTTTAGAATTTAATGAAAATGAAGGCACATCATACCAAAATTTATGGGACACAATGAAAGCAGTGCTAAGAGGAAAACTCATAGCTCTAAGTGCCTACAAAAAGAAACTGGAGAGAGCATACACTAGCAGCTTGACAGCACACCTGAAAGCTCTAGAACAAAAAGAAGCAAATACACCCAAGAGAAACTCAGGGCTGAAATCAACCAAGTAGAAACAAAAAGAACTATATAAAATATCAACAAAACCAGGAACTGGTTCTTTGAGAAAATCAACCCTTAACCAGACTAACCAAAGGGCACAGAGACAGTATCCAAATTAACAAAATCAGAAATGAAAAGGGAGACATAACAACAGAAACTGAGGAAATTAATCGTGAGATCCTACTACAAAAGCCTATACTCAACAAAACTGGAAAATCTAGATGAAGTGGACAATTTTCTAGACAGATATCAGGTATAAAAGTTAAATCAGGATCAGATAAACAGTTTCATAACCCCTAAAGAAATAGCAGCAGTCATTAAAAGTTCCCCAACTAAAAAAAGCCCAGGACCAGATGGGTTTAGTGCAGAATTCTATCAGACCTTCAAGGAAGACTTAATACCAATTGTCTTCAAACTATTCCACAAAATAGAAACAGAAGGAACACTACCCAGTTCATTCTATAAAGCCACAATTATGTTCCTGCCTAAACCACACAAAGACCCAACAAAGAAAGAGAACTTCAGACCAATTCCCTTATGAATATCGATGCAAAAATACTCAATAAAATTAATCAATCCCTTTTGTTTCTTCTAAGGACAAGAGACTTAAGAAAAACCACTGGCTCTTTCTACTATGTGAGGACACAGTTAGTAGTTATTATCTGTGAACCAAAAAGTATACATTCACCAGATACCAATCTGCCAGTGCCCTAGCCTTTCTAATTCCCCGAACTGTGAAAAAAAAATCCTGTTGTTTAAAAGCCTTCCAATTTGTGATATTTTATTATAACAGTCAGAATGTACCAGAATATTAATATTATGTGTTTCAATTTCTTCAGACACAAAGAACAACAAAAATATTTTTTCCTTAGTCTTCTATCTAGTCTAGTTACCCATCTCATCATATACTTTAAGTGGACTGGGTTCTTGAAAGATAAATACGTTTGCTGTTTCTATATCTTTTGTTTTTACTCATTGGTGTCCTTTTTAAAAAACAGCCTTTTAAATACCATCTTAGATTGTTCCTGATTATTTTCTATCGTTCTTCACAAACATTTTTAGTGCTTCTCACGATGTTAGTTAAGTATGAGGTGGCTTCAATACTAATGTGAATATGCTGTGGTTGGTTTACTCTCCAAGTTGCTTAACATCTCACTTCTCAAACTTTTAACCCTTTATTTTAATCTACTCTAAATGGTGCTCTTACCTTTGAAAGAATAGGTGCTACTAGATAATAATTGTTTCATCTTTCCACTATAAATAATACCAACATCTCTGAGTCTTAATGCATACATTTGTTCTTTCAGTGAAGAAATACACCTTCTTCAGAATCCCATGCCTTCCTGCCTATTTGAGAATCCACTCTTAACATTATCTATCTGTAAATGTGTTGTGCTGTAGCATGTGCGGGTAGGCGTGGGTCCTGTGGATTGCGTTGTGTGTCCCATATCTGCTGAGGCTAAGGAGGCAGAGGCCTGGGAATTTGACTGTGATCACGTCATGCCTCACCATTGGGTTGTGAGAAGCCGCAGGTCTCTGCTCCAGGGGTTGGGAGAACACAGTCTGAGCTCCCTCGGGGAGCTGGAGCTCTTGGGTTGGGAGTCCCTGGGCCAGGAGGTGTCTGGGAACCGATTGGTCTCAGCCCTTGGGCTCTCAGGCATACGGGCTGGATTGACCCGAATCTGAAGGAGCATCCTGTGGGGATAAGACTCTTGGTCAAGGTGACTCGTTTGGCTGGCTCCAATAGCTTGCTTGAGTTGGTGGCTTCCTTGGCTGGAACATAGAAAGGTCATCGTCGTAGGGAGGTTAGACTGTGGCTCTGTAGTTGAAGACCTTCTCTATGGTTCCCCACAGTGGGACCCAAAAAAGAGAGGTAGTCTGTGGTCTTAAAATGTTTATTGTCATGGCAGAAAATGGATGAAGCTATTCCCCGTGTTCTCAGGGTGGGCCCGAGGTTAAATACCTTTTACAAGGAGGATGATCTTGGAGAGAATGCTTAATTGGCTACGTCCTCTAGCCTTTAGGTATCTCATGAATATGGAGATGTCTTGGGGCTCTGTGGCCTGTGCCATTCCCTCTACCTGTGCTACCTGACTGATGACCACAAACTTCTCTTTGGAAGGGGCTGTAGAGGGCTGTCTATGTGAAAGGAACCAGGGGCCCAGGAGCAAGGCCAAATTCCTACCGTCCCTGAGGGTCTCTGGGATTTGAAGCCTGCTCGATCAGGTACCCAGCTGCCTCTCACAGGCCACCACCTCACATAAATGTTGCCTTTTATCTCCTCATATCATGGGATGAGATGAGAGCCGTACCCAAGCTGTAGAGATACACAGCTTGGCCTGAGTGCAGAGCATTTCTTTCTCTGTTCTAACTATCCTAGGCCTAAGCCCAGAAGCTTCTAGCCTCTGTGTAATATAATTTTCTCAAGATGACTGATTCATTCCAGCTTCTCTTGGCTTCCCTGAATTGCTCTTCTTGGCTTCATACTACCTTTGACAATATGTTCTAATCTTCTGGCTCCATCTCATTTTTTGGCTCATCCTGTATTCACCTGTGTCTAGCTTATTCTCTCTGTAACCTGTCTCTGTAAAAGAATGTTCAACATCCTTAGTTATCAGAGAAATGTAAATCAAAATGATCAAAATGACCCTGAGATTCTACCTTACACCAATCAGAATGGCTAAGATCAAAAAACCCCATGTCACTGTTTCACCAGAAAGCACAATGCACACATAAAGTCACAGTTCAGTGTGTTCAAAAGCAAGTTATACATTAAGTTTTCACTCTCAGAAAATCCTCCAAATCACGGGTCATCTGGATGTGAACTTGCAGTTACAGCATTAGCATGAGAAGAGAAAGGTGCTAAACAGGTCAGGGTAATGTTAATGTTTTTGCTTGTCTAAATTTATAGAATCTCTTTCTCTGGTTTATTGAGCTTTCCAAATATCTATTTCTACAGTTCTTTTCAAATGTTTTTCCATATTCAGTATTAATTGCCCTTGCAGCTTCCCCCAGGGTTCTGTCACATTCCTGGCTTCTATCTCTTAGAACTTGTATCCTAGTTTCCTTAGGCAGGTGATGCCAGGGAGTCAAATCAGTGTGTTCCACTCTTTCCAGTAAGGTCAGTTCACTAATTCAACAGCCCTGCTCATGGGTACCAAACTCTTCTCCCCATCCTTTATCTTTTTTTATTAAAATATATCTTCCAGTTTTCCCCAATAATATTTCTGGGTCAAACTTTCTATTATTAGAGATCCCTCATGGGGACTCTCACCATTACTCACTAGTCCAGTATACCCAGGTATTTCTTCCTCTCTCTTGTACCTTGTATTTTCTATGGATATCCCTGTTCTTAGTGACTGTGGCCCAATGTTCCTTTTCCTTGGGGTCTTCCATTTTTTTTAACTAGTAAGGTTTCAGGTTTCTCAAAATCATTTCTTGCTTCCTGGTACAATTTAATCATCATGAGCTGGCTAAGGTTTGCCAGAGAACAATTAAGGCCATCAGCCTCCACATCCAGAAGCCCTTGTCCCATTACACCTGGGTTGACTGTTTGAATGGCCAGGGCCAGAGCAGTTTGTTCATAGCAGACATCAGAGCCATTTCCTTCACTAGTAATGCCCTCAATTCCTTTCCCAGAAAATTTTACCATAATTGTGTTTGAGGTCAAATATGGTATAGAATAAAACAGAAACAGACAAGCATACAAGAAAGAGCTATGCCGTCTGTGTACTAGAAAGCCAGAGATGCACTAATCAGGTTGATGGTGCTCCACAGCCAAAGCTGTCCCGCAGCCACGTTTACAACTGTGTCATACCTGACATCTCCCCCTTTTTTGTTTGAATTCGAGTGTTTTCATGTCAACAGGACATTTACTGCTTTCCTGATCTGTCTGATCATGACTGGAAGAAGAATAATCACAATTAAAAACAGGCCAACTGCAATGGCACTAATCAATAGGGTCTGGGATGAAGTTTACAAAAGAAGATCATCCAGGGCTGTGGAGAAGGCTGTCACCATCATCTAGAGAGGCCGACCCAGCATGGGAATGACTAACATTGGTAATTTTTTGATGTAAGGATTCTAAATTAGTAGCCAACACAGAATGATTCCAGAGCCCTTTAACATGGCTCTGTGTTCTCTATCCCGTTCATTTCAGTCTCATTATATTGCAGTGGTATCACACAGACCCATTTAAAAAGAGAGTGACATTGAACAGAAAGTCTGTTTCTATATTCTGGATCTGATTTCCCATAAAGAAAGCAGCCTCTTCCAAGGCACTCACTCTATCTTGCAGCCCTCTGTCTATGTTCTCCTAATATAGTAAGGCTAAGAAAACATTCCTGGGAAGCTGGTCCGCATGATTGCCAGTATGTAATCCCTTCATTAAGTATGTGGTCACCACAGCAGAACTGGAAACTGGAAATTGTAGCAGAAACATCTAATGTCAATGCTGCAACAAATCTTTTCCCTTGTTTTAAAGATAGAGTGGCCCTATGTAAGGCCTCAGTACCTGTATTTGATAACCAGGACCCTGGCACTTTAACAGGAAACATAACATTAAGTGGCTGTGTCGGCTTCATAAGGAAGGTATCCTTGCTGGTGGAGCTAATGCAGTTAGCTAATGTACAGCAAACATGATGACAGAGTAAACTTCCATAATAGCCTTTTTTAACCTCCATTATGCCTGTCGGATCCTTATGCAAGATGGAGAAGGGAGAAGGAACACAAGCTGCAATTGGTGTGCTTGTTTAAGGTTACTTCTAGGCCTTACGAGCATCCAGCAGAACAGACCATCCTGCATAGGCATTTCTTTAATGCCTTTAAAGGGGCAATAAATTGGCATTACCCACTCCAGAGAGTACCAGGTGCCAAAATCTCCTGAGGCATAGTGTGTGTTTATCTTGTGTAAAGCTGTCCACGTTGAGATATTTCTGATAGTCAAGGTAAGGACTACTCACTGACCAAGCCCAAATCTCATTGAAGGTAGTATAGAAAACTGAGTTAGAAAATCCACAAGAAAACCACTCTGGGCAGTCATAATCAGGCATTGTGTCCCAAGTGAAGTCCATTTGCTTGGCTTCTTTGCATTTAGGCAACTTGCTCAGCAGAGACAGTTCGTATTCAAAAATGACTATTATTATACAGGTGTGGCAAATATAGCTTAAGAAGCCAAACATCACAAGGTTCAATTGTTAATAGAGAAAACATGGCAACAAGGATATTTTTGTGGTGTTAATGGGAGCTAAAGCTGTGGCCCCTTCAGATAATCACTTCAGCTGTCCCCAGGTAGGGATCTGCACCCTCTGTGTGGATGCCAAGGCTGGAACACACCTGTGCTCAGGTCCAGAGAGGTGTAATTGTTAGAGTGACTGAGCCAGAAAATGATCCGTGAAATGAGCTGTTGCTGCTGGTGGGGACACTGGATCTCTCCTTGGGGGATGATGACATTTGTGCACTTTCCTTCTGTTGGGAGCCAGTAGGTGGAGCGGCTGGTTTGACATGCAGAATGAGTTGATCTGGGACCCAAATCGGGGGGGATTCTGCATCTGTAGGGAAAATACAAACATAGCTTCAACCAGACATCAAAAGGACATCCAGGCCTTTCCATTGTGATAAAGGAAAGTTTTCCAAAAGAAGGGATATGAGTCACATTCATTTGACATAAGTGCCTGGGTGCAAACCATAAGGATTGATACCCCCTTTTCAAAATTGGTTGAATAGATGGATAGGCAGGGCATTGCTTAACAGTTCTACGTGGTACCTTTCTAGGAATATGAAACTTGGAGAGTTTGAGAGTTTTGATGACGGAGCGCATGAGCAGCCTTGGCTTGTTCCAGTGGTGTAATGATTGCCAAGGCTAACTGAGTGGTTAATATCAGCAGTGCCATTATGCTAATGGCGTCTGCTAATGCTCCAGGAGTAGAAGTATGAGCCCTAACATGAGTCACAAAGTAGGGGAATTCCCAGCCCTGAACCAGGGTTTGTAACTCCATTACAAGGTCATTAATTTGTGTTTTGTTGTGATTAATAATAGTACTCTCAATGACTAGAAACAGTCATGTCACATATTGAGAATCTGTATAAAGGTTGAGAGTGGAGTTGGCAAAATTTGAGAAGGCGAGTATAGCTGCAGCAGTTTTGACCTTTTGAGCAGAAGTGGAAGTAGTTAGTTTTTGGAACATTTTGTCAGGGGAAACTACCACTGCCATACCAGAAGCAGAGCCATCTGTAAAAAATAGTAACCACATCCAGCAGGAGCTGTGCAGAAAATCTTTTAGGGAAGGTGACAGTTTGTAATTTTAAAAATTGAATTAAAGGATGTTGGGGTAGGTATCCCCATGATTGCCATTCTTTCCAATAAATGTGTAATTGCACAGTCAGCCTTTTCAGAACATTGATACCCTGAGTATGTGTCAATGGTATGTTGTATATACCGTTGTTTTCCAAATTCTGTAAAATGGCAAACATCCATCTGCCAGATGCCCTATAATTGATACCCTAGGGTTACTACCAGCAGGAGTTTAGTTGTGTAGTGAACATGAAAGACATTTTTAAAAAATATTTTTTGTCTTGTTGCCAAATGGTGAAATTGTTTTTTCTTTAAACTTTTCCCATTAAAATGACCTTTCTCATGAAATTTTGAGGCTTCTAACACATTTCCTGTTAGTAAATGGTCAATTTCTTCATTTCTGTGAGCTAATGGACCTGGC
Source organism: Mastomys natalensis (assembly GCA_021653895.1). Lineage (NCBI taxonomy): Eukaryota > Metazoa > Chordata > Mammalia > Rodentia > Muridae > Mastomys > Mastomys natalensis. The sequence goes on along the minus strand of JAJTUV010000228.1, from coordinate 639,967 downwards.
AAACCTGAGTAATATATGATGGATAGTTTCTACTTTTGACAGCTTGTTGCAATTGTATAAATTGTATAAAAAGTTAAAAGAGTTATTAGGTACAAATTCAGCAGTCTCTATATGCAAAACAACTCTTCCTGCATATATATAAAGAGCCTTAATATGTTAATAGATTCAGGATAATCTAATAACCATAAGGATTCCACTACAGTTCTGACTTTTGAACTGAGATATATGTACTTGTGAGTACCTTGCTTACTTTGTCTGACTTAAAACCTGCCATCCCCATCTTGTTTGCATCAGTATAAAATGTCGGTGCCTCTTTACTATATGTGGAAAAATCCAATTAATTCTTTTTATAAACTGCATATGCTTTTAAAATATTGTTATTAATTTCACCCAAGTAGTTACTACAAACTCTTGCCAATCTTCACCCATTATGACATAATCTCAGCATTTGTAAGAGTCACTACAATTTCAGACAGTTTTGTTCCTGACATTGGATGTAATCTTATTCTACCTTTCATAATTAATTCAGAAATCTTTTCTGTATATTTCTTCAATTTTTTACTTTGTTTATGAGCTAAGAAAACCCATTTCATAATACTATCTTCCCTTTGCATAGTGAGCCCAGCAGGAGAATGAGTTGAAGGCAAAATGACCAGAATACCATCAAGTTTAGGATTAATTCGATCCACACATGCCTCTTGCAGACTTTGTTCTACAAGAATTAACTCTTTTTCTGCTTCAGTTGTTAGACATCTTGGACTGTTGAAATTTGAGTCTCCTTGTAATGTTTAAAATGAATTACTTAATTCATATATACTTAATCCAAATGTAGACCTCAGCTATTTAATATCTTCCATTAATTCTTGGAAATCTTTAAGAGTTTGCACTTGGCCCCTATGCATCTGTATTTTGTGGTTGAATTTTTTGTTGACTGCTTTTATAACCCAAATAACTAGGTGAATCTCCCCTTTATATTTTTTTCTAGAGCAATCTGTAATCCCCAGCATGACAGAATTCTTTGTGTTATCTTAAATATATTCTCTAAAACATCTTTGTCAGAATCAGCCAACAGAATGTCATGTATATAATAATAAATGATAGATTAAGGGAATTGCTTGTTAATTATTTCTAATGGTTGTTGCACAAAATGCTGACATAAAATTAGACTATTTAGCATTGCCTGTGGAAGCACCTTCCAGTGGTAGGTATCTCTTTAGTGGATGACTATTATTCAGATTGGGTACTGAGAAAGCAAACCTTTCCCTATCCTGCTCATGCAAGGGTATTGTGAAAAAAATCAATCTTTCAAATCAGTTATTATAGGTAACAAGAAAGGTAAAGGAAGTCCAGGCTGTCAAGGATTCACTGGTTGAATTACTTTGTTAACTGCTCTTAAATCCATTATCATCCTCCATTTTCCTGATTTCTTTTTTACAATAAACACAGAAGAAGTCCATGGGCTGGTAGACTTCTCTATATATTGAGCCTCCTGCTTCTCTTGGACCAGTTGTTCAAATGCCTATAATGTTTCTTTTGTTGTGGGCCACTGCTCTTTCCAGACAGGCTGGTTTGATAGCCATTTTAGGGGCAAGGTTGTTGATATGTCAGCAGTGGCCCTTTTTATAAATTCAGAAACTCAGTCTCTGTGATGCCCTGTGTTTGGATAATGGGTACAGCTAATGGTTCTTGATCACCTGTATCAATATCTTCCCCAGGAGCATCTACCATATCACCTCTAATTTCCTCATTTGCTGTCCCTGGAATTACAGAAATACTAATTTGAGTACCCCATTGTTGTAAAAGATCTCTTCCTCATAAGTTTATGGGTATGTCAGCCACATAGGGGCTCATCTTCCCTGTTTGCCCTTCTGGTCCCACACAGGTAATCCATCAGACACTTTGTCTTATTCATGATAATTTACCAATTCCTATATAAATTGTGTATAAACTTTCTGAAGTGGCAAATCTGGATTTCAAGATTTTGGGGAAAGTATACTAACATCAGTTCCTGTATCCACCAAACCTTCGATGTCAACATCATTGATTTGTACCATTAATTTGTGTCTCTGATCATTGACCATTGTTTACCAGAACACACATTTTTTCAGTGCACCCAAAAGCCCCTGTTCATTCTACTGGAGAGGCACTGCACTTGATGTAAGGAAACAACAACAATTGAGCAATTCTGTCTCCTGCTTCAATTTGCATCTCCTTTTTTACATATGCCATAATTTTTATTTCTTCCTTGCTATCCCCATCTACTACACCGGGATATACAATAAATGCTTGAGAAGTTAAGTCACTTCTTCCCAAGATTAATCCCACTGTCCCTGAGAGTAAAAGACGATAAACATCAGTGGTTAACTTCTAACATTCAACTTCTGGGGATAATGTAAAAGAGGTATCTGTGGCCAGCTCCAAAGCTGTACTTCCTTCTGTGGCATGTAAAAGATCAGAAATACTCAGTTTTGATTTTCTTGCCCACTTGAAATGACCTGGCTGACCAAAGGAAGATGGCTTCTAGTGTTTGTGGAATCTCAAGCTGACAGGCCCCTCTGTTCATTTCCTGATGGCAAGAGGTTACTTTGTATGTCTCTCTTTGAAGACATGTCTCTTTGTATGTATGTTTCTTTTGTTTGCCCTTTCCATAGCAGCTACAATACCCTGAAAGGTTTTGCGGCTCATAGCGAACAGAACCTGCTTGTTCTGAATACCATATTCTCTAGAATCAATGGACCTGCTATTTTGAGCTCTGAATCTTCTAGCCTTACAGTTTCTTTGGAAATGACCAAATTCACCACAAAACATTGGACAATCCTGAAATCTCTAGCTATGATTTGCCCTATGGTATTGGCATTATGCTCCTAGGAGCCAATACCAGTTTGTCTCTCTTATCCATTCATCTATTGGGGCTCCTTGCACTTTCAATGGTCTGATTGCTCTCTTACATTCAGTATTTGCATTTTCAGATGCCAATATTTCTATCAATGACTGTCTGTTTTCAGGGTCTAACATGGCTCTATTCGCAGCTGATCCCAACCTCTGTAAGAATTCTATAAAGGTTTCTCCAGAACCCTGTGTTATCTTAGTAAATCAGGTGGATTTTTTTCCCCAGGCTCCTCAATCGTATCTCAAGCTCTTAAAGCTGCAACATGACATTGTTCTATTACACCATCAACAGATCAGATTTGTTCTTGTAAGTCAGCATAATGCCCTTTACTAAGCAGCTGGTCTTGTAACATTTATCCCCCTTGCTACATTTTGTTTTTCTATTTTTCTGGCTTCCTGCCTCCACCACAACAATCATTGTAATTGCTGTCTAACCTCTAACAGAGCTGACACCAATCCCTTCCAGTCTTGTAGGATATCCCTAAGCCTCGTGGCCCAGTTATTCAGCATTTCTTTAACAAAAAGAGAATGTAAGCCATACAGTTCAACAGCCTCTTTAAAACACTTTAGATCCAGCATGCCTATCAGACGCCGGGTCAGTTCATTATCGTCAGGAATACCATCATTGGCAGGCATGTACTGCACAAAGACTTCGAAGGCTGAAGGTTTCTGTGAAGGCCCAAGCAAATCCTCTGGTGCTGCACCAGCTGACACTATCCTGCTCTCCTTGGCCCCTGGTTTCACAGAGGAGCGCTGGGTACGTGGCAGTGACAGTGCATAGAGCAGGGCAGGGTGGCAGGTTACCTTCCAGCCTAGTTTGCTTTCTGTTTTCATCATGCCATAAATTCCTGGTCTCAGACTTCAAGCCTGACATGTGTTGTTCTCCTCCCACTGGGCCTTTTTGTTTTCCAAGTACTTCTCCCTCCATCTGCAAACTCTGTAAATGCATAGCCAACTCTTCAATCTTCTCTAACAGAAGTGAATTGTCAGCTTTCCCCTTAAACTTTTTCCAAATAGTATACATGAAAACTATGAAGCAAAACCAAAAGACCCCATCTGGGAATAAGGCAGAAGACCACCCGGCAGCAGCTGCTGCCATTTTACCAACCTCCTTAAACAACATTGCTAACCCATCAAAGCTTACCTTTTCCTCTGTTGCATTAGAAGCAGAGCTACCCATAATGCCTAGGCTACACTGGGCACCACCTGTAGGCTTAGATTTTTCAAAACCTACTTTTTTTTTGGTTTTTTTGAGACAGGGTTTCTCTGTATAGCTCTGGCTGTCCTGGAACTCACTCTGTAGACCAGGTTGGCCTTGAACTCAGAAATCCGCCTGCTTCTGCCTCCCAAGTGCTGAGATTAAAGGCGTGTGCCCCCACTGCCCGGCTCAAAACCTACTTTTAATAAGGGTTCTGAAATGCTTTAACCTCCCTTCTAGCCCACCATCCACCAAAGGTAGTAAAAGGAAAGGTTAATAGGGCAAAGGAGGATGTGGTGTAAAAATATTTCTTTAGAGCTAATCCAATCTGTGTTGTCAGGATATCAGCAGTTCAGTTCACATGAAAGAGCAGTGGCAGCTCCATGCACTCGCAAACGCCATTCATGAATCAGCAACAGCAGGTTGATCCAGAAGAAACTACAAGGCTCTGCCAATTGGCCTGAATCAGAGGAAGTGACAAGAAGGCTCCAGAAGACCACCAGAAGTGTTTGGTGCATTTCTCTCTGTGACTGTCAGGTATGGAGCAAAAATGGCTACAGGAACATAATGGCCTCAGAGCTTAGTGGAGCAGGACTCGACATTCCCCCTTTAAGTTATTCTAGTAAGATAAATCATTGACTCAAAAATTTCCTCTCAGGCCAGAGGGTAATATTGGGTCTGCTGGACTATGAGCTGGACAGCTGAAATGCACTGCTTGACAGAAGAAACTAGAGCATTAATAAAGCAAGGGCCACCAGGCGAGAGCACAAGGGGCTAATCATGGCTGTTATTAGTGAGGTGAGCCATGGGGACCAATTAAATAGACTTTACGTCAAAATGCATCAAAAAAATCCATCCATGTAATTGTAGGAAAATGCATTCTTGACTATCTCTCAGCACAGCTGTTCCCCCAATCTTATAATGACAGTTTCAGTTTGATTTTCTGCAATTTGAGCTCTGTGGCTGCTGGAGAGATTATCTCCCATGGCACACTTAGAAACAAGACTATATATTAGTATATGGAGCTAGTTCACTGTTATCCTTCATTACCATGTCCTGAGATGCTTGAAGCTGATCACTTTTATCACAGAGCTCATTCTTTTTCTCTGTCAGCTTATCCAGAGATGCTAGGAGCACCTAACCAACATCATTACCCCCACACACACACACACCTAACCAACATCATTACCACACACACATACACCTAATCAACATCATTACCACATACACACACACACACACACACACACACACACACCCTAACCAACATCATTACCACATGCACACACACACACATACACCTAACCAACATCATTACCACATACACACACACACACACACACACACACCTAATCAACATCATTACCACATAGACACACACACACCTAATCAACTTCATTACCACACACACACATACACACAAATTGTCAAAAGTTTTATATACAGAGTCACTAATATTCCTTGTCTCTCACAATTGGTGAATCACATTTGTCTCACTAAGTTTGTGAAGTAGTTTGGACTATTGGTTTTTAGTGCTTTCTGAACTTCTTCTAGGAGAGGCTTAACTAACTGTAGATGTCAGCAAATTGGAAAGTCTATTCCTGATACCTAAAAAGTTTATCTATTAGAACCACATCTGGTACCCAAATTTATTTGTATTAGTCAGTGCTCTTTAGAGGGACAGAACTGATAGAATGAATATGTACATATTCTTTGTTGTTGTTATTTTGTTTTGTTTTCAGACTAGGTTTCTCTATATAGCCCTGGCTGTTCTAGAACTCACTCTTTAGACTGGCCTCAAACTCAGAGATCCACCTGCCTCTCTCTACCTTATAAGTTCTGAGATTAAAGACACAAGCCACCACCACTCAGTTATATTTTATATGTTCATATATATGTGCATATATAACATGTATATATAAATGTATATATTAAATATATAAAGTATATTTAATATATTGTATATAAATATATTGCATGTTTATGTAGCATGAAATATTAAAAAATGCAATCCATGCTATGCCAGCAGGCCGTGGCAGGCTGGCTGGCCAGGCATTGGCAGGCTGGCTGGCCTGTTTTCATCTCATGGAAACTCTCTGACTCAGAGCTTCGAAATCCACCCAGCTCGATAAGTTCCCACTTGCTACCACACCAGCCCCACGCTTCGAAATTCCCACGGCCTTTTGGGGTGCACTTCTTGCAAACTTCTTGCAAAAAAAGGTATGCTTTCCTGCCGTACCTTTCTCTCTGGAACCCAGTTGAGACGCCCTGTGAAGGAAAACAACACAAAAACTTAGTTCAGAATCAATGGTAACTCAATCGCTGGACGCAACAACTAACATCCTAATTTATAAGCCATTCTAAGTTAAATCCTCTGGTAGCTGATCCAAAGGGATCTGTCACCTGAAACGGTGTCTCCACTATCTACATTTTCACCTCATCTCCCGACATTCAGCCCCCTCTTCTCCTCTTCCACTGTCCTCTGACGGACTGCAAGTCCCCCCTACTTGCCCAGTGATTGGTTTCTTTATTCATTAAAAGGGTCACATGACATCCTGAGTACAAGATTCACTCCTCATTCCAGGCAGCTCTTCTTGGAGAAGCTGAATTAGCATCAAAATACAAACAGCACCAGGGCTATCCACAGCATGTTTATGTATTATGGATAATATATAACTTATTACATATGTATGTGGTCTAGTTAGTTCAGCAATGGTTGTCTAGTAACAGAAGTTCCAGGAATCCAATAGTTTTTCAGTACACAGTCTGGTCTCCATTATACTCCAGAATCTTGAAGAGGTAAGTAAACTCGAATTCAGTAAACACATGAACTTGACTGAGAGGGCAAGGACGCTCAGGGAAAGAGGAAGAGCTTCCTTCTTCTGTGTTTTATATAGCTGCCATTAAAAGATGGCAAATTTAAGCCCAGATTTAAGGTGAATCTTCCCACCTCAAAAGATCCAGATTTAGGATAAGTGTTTCCACTTTTAATGATTTAATTAAGAAAACTTCACGAGTGTACCTGCCCACATGGGTTTACATTAATCTCATATAGTCAAATTGATATAAAGAATGGCCGTCACAGGGAGCTTCCCTGCAGGAAGGAATGTTTCAGTATTGGGGGAAAGTTTACATAACATTTGGGTAGATAGTCTTCATTGATCATATACCACTTGCTCCACAGTTAAAGAACTGGAAAAGGCAGCCTATCCCAGGTATATACCCCAAGCACAACATGAATCACTGAGTAAGGGTTTTTTATTTGGTTGGTTCAGTTTTTGTTTCGATGCTGGGACCCAAGTCCTTATATATACCAAGCACACACCCTGGTAATTAAGCACCCTGGACTCCAAATCAAAACTTCAAAGGCTATCTTGCTCCCAGGGGAGAGAACAAAGGCTTGGCCTGGGCAGTGCCTCTCTGACTCAGAATGCTGCATTTCCTAGGATGGACAGGAACACGCCTAGGCTGTCTGTTTCCTCCCTATATAATTTTTCCTATAAAGTTTCATCCTTGTATTGTCTTCCACAATGTTCCATGCTTATTTTTGAGAACAAGGAAAAATGAGAGAGAGCTGGTTTCATGCTAGGCCACCAAAGAACTATTTTTAGATACCTATTTTGAACATCTTGATGGCTCCCAATACACTTTAACTTGTCTCCTCCCTCACCTATGGCAGAATTAGGTACACCATTCCCTAGCTCCATTCTAGTCAGTGACTAGACTGGGGTAGTGTCCTCTGACTTGAGCTGAATGGTCTTCCCAAGGAACTTGGAAGCAGGGATAGGAACAGAGAGAATTGAGTCTTTTTATGTAACTGGAACTATAATAACCGTAGATGCTGAAGTTACAGCTGCCATAGTTCAACTGCCTGTAGTTTGAACAGCCAAGAAAGCCAGATGCCAAGGGGGAAATTGAATGAAAAAATTTGAGTTTTTACCCTATACTTCTTCTTTCAACTTAAAAAATAGCTCCAGCTGTTTCTACTATTGATAAATATAAACTCTGCTGAACCCTCAGGAGTTGACTTGATACTGTTCTCACAGGCCCTCTGAGAAGACAGTTGTCCCTGCAGAGTCACCCTGGGATGTGTGTACTGTTTTTTCAAAGTGATTTGCTCTACCCAAATTTTCTAAACAAGACAAAAGAGAAAAGATAACTGGAACGTGAGAGGAGGCAGACAGAACTGAATCATTTCAAAATAAAATCACATTATTTAAACACGGTTTGATTTAAATTTTGTTGGTTGTTATTGTTGTGACAAAAGGTCTCACCATGTAGCCCTGGCTATTTCGGAATGCACTATATAGACACACTAGCCTTGAACTCAGAATTCCCATTGGCCCCCCCGAACTACGGGTTTTTACTATGTCCTTATGATTCTCTGCATTTCATTTGTGTCTGTTACATCCTACCTTTCATATCTAATATTGTTAATTTGGAACTTTTCTCTTTGCCTTTTAATCATTTTGGTTACACTCAATCTTACTGATTTCCTCAAAGAACCAACTCTTTGTTTCAATGACTCTTTGTGCTTTTATTTTTGTTTTTTGTTTTTGTTTTTGTTTTTTTTGTTGTTGTTGGTTTTTTTTTTTTTTTTTTTTTTTTGGTTTTTCGAGACAGGGTTTCTCTGTGTAGCTCAGGCTGTCCTGGAACTCACTCTGTAGACCAGGCTGGCCTCGAACTCAGCAATCCGCCTGCCTCTGCCTCCCAAGTGCTGGGATTAAAGGCGTGCGCCACCACCACCTGGCCTTATTTTTGTTTTATTGATTTAAGTCCTGAGTTTGATTATTTCTTGCCATCTACTCTTTTTGGGTGTTTTTTTTTTTTTTTTTTCTTTTTGCTCTACCGTCTTCAGGTATGTTGTTAAGTTAGCAGTATGAGATCTCTCCAGTTTTTTTATTTAGGCACTTGGTGACTTTTAGAACTGTTTCATTGTGTCCCATAAGTTTGGGTTTGTTGTGTTTTGATTTGCATTCAATTGTAGAAAGCCTTCAATTTCTTTTGTAATTTTTGTCTTGACTCAGTTTTCATTTAGTAGCGAGTTGTTCAGATTTTATGAGTTGTGGACCTTCTCTTGTTTCTCTTGTTGATACACCTTTAATGTCACCAAGTTATTTCAAATTTTCTTGTATTTGTTGAGACTTGTTTTGTATCTGAATATATGGTCAGTTTGGGAGAAAGTTCTTTGAACTGCTGAGAATAAGGTGTATTGTTTTGCGTTTGGGTGAAATGCCTCATAGAAACAACATAAGGGAAGAATTTATTTTGACCTACAGTTTCAGATAGTTCAGAGTGTGGTTGGTTTCATGTGTTTGGACACAGCATCATGGTGGTGGGAGTGGGAGGAACAGAAAAGCCGTTTATTGCATGGTAAGCAGAAACGCTAGGGATGAAATACCACTAGCACTGTCCTCCCCACAGCAACCTTCCTCTATCTCTAAAGTTTCTATAACTTTCCAAAATGGTGTCTCCATCTGGGAACAAAGAGTACAGCATATGAGCCTGTGGGTGTCAACTTAAAACTTAACTCATAATGTAATCATGGTTCTCGCCCTTTCTTCTCCTGTGTCCCCTGCTGACATCATCCCCTCGGCTTCTCTATATATGTATTATATGTACCTTCCACATTTTTTATAGCTTTACTCTTGTGTAGTTACAGTAGTATCTTTCTGTGAGTCCTTTCAACAGAAAAGCTTTGGATCCAACTACCCCATATTGCCTTCCCTCTATCCCACATTAGGACTCTTACATAGACCCGGTTGTCCTGGAACTCAAAATGTAGACCTGGCTGGACCCAAACTTACAGAGATCCACCTGCCTCTCTCTGCCAAGTATTGGGATTAAAGGACTGCACCACCACACCTGGCCCACATTAGAACTCTTGAAGAGCAATCTGATAATTACTACTGTTTCTCTCTGGGATTTTTTTTAAAAGACAAGTCCTTTCTCTCTCTTTCCCTGACTCTCTTCCCCCTTTTCCCCTTTCCTTTTTCTCTCCCTCCCTTACTCTCTCCCTCTCCGATAGACAAATTAGTTGAAGAGAGGCTGGCTGCTCACTGTGTATACAACATAATCATCAATGGCTGCTTATTTAACAAAGTCAGAGGCTGTGACTAGAGAAGTTTTGCTAGAAAGGAGTAGTGACTGTGGCAATCCCGGAGCTTGGCCTATAGCCATGATTTATTTATACCTCTGCTTCTCTTCATAAATATGAATCTTTTGAAGGCAGGGATCAGCTTTCAGATTTTTGATAGCACTGCAAATTACTTGGTACTTAGTACATTAAATTTTACTGAATGGATAAATGAGTTGATTGATGACTCTTGATTCCCCAACTGGACCAGCGTCCATCCTTGACTCTGAAATTTAACATAGACCTTTGAAATCAACAAATTTTAGAACTTCCTTGGGTATTGTTTTAGAAATGCTGTTTTGAACTAGGCCAAAGTTAACCTGCCTGTAATCCTGGTGCTTGGGTGCTGAAGTAGGAAGGTCATGGTAAATCTGATGCAAGCCTGGGTTAAGAGTAAGAGTCTGTCTCAAAAAATAAAATGCAGGTGCCAGGCGGTGGTGGCACACGTCTTTAATCCCAGCACTTGGGAGGCAGAGGCAGGCAGATTTCTGAGTTCGAGGCCAGCCTGGTCTACAGAGTGAGTTCCAGGACAGCCAGGGCTACACAGAGAAACCCTGTCTTGAAAAACCAAAAAAAAAAAAAAAAAATAATAATAATAATAAAATAAAATGCAGGGCCATCGGAGTGGATCAGTAAGCAAAGCACTTGGTCTGTACACTTGACTGAGTCACTCCAGAACCTCCACAAGGAGGCAGGAGAGGGCCAACTCCACATGGTCCCCCACACCCGCGTGTGCACTGTGGCACGCTCACACCCACAATATACACATATAAAATAATAATGAATAGTTTAGTTAAAAGAAGAGGTAGGAAGAAGAAGATCTTCAAAAGGAGAATAAAGAAGACTAGTGGGGCAATGGTGGTGTACACATTTAACTCCAGCACTGGGGAGGCAGAGGCAGCAGATCTCTGTGGATCTGAGGACAGCTTGAACTACAGAGAGTTTTAGAACAGTCAGGGCAAACCTTGTCTTGAAAAGAAATAGAGAAGGCTGGACAGGAGAAAGAGGAAAAGATGATTATTTTAATAACTGGAGTACAGAAGTCCTTTGTAACTTTACCAAAATGATTTTTATTAGAACCAGGACTTTTCCGTTTTGGGCTATGAAACAAGGTCTCCCAGGATGTCTTGGAACTCAAGATATAGTCAAGGATAGCCTTAGATTTGTGTCCCTCTTCCATATCCTCTCAGGTGCAGAGATTATAGGCATGTGCTGCTATGTTTCTTTGTATCAATTCTTGGTCCCTATATATGTAATGATTCTGGAGTGACCTAGTATAAGAATTTGTTTTCTCATGTACCTTGAATATTCCAGAAGCAATACATTTTCAAAGCTAGGTATGTATAATCCCATCATTTGGAAAGTGGAGGCAAGAGGATCAGGAAAGAGTTCAAGGTTATCTTTTGAATACATACTGACCTTAAGGTCATCTTAGACTACATGAGACCCTCTCTCAAAAACAAAAGCTATGGGTCTGGAGATGGCTCAGTGGTTAAGAACACTGACTACTCTTCCAGAGAATCCTGCTTCAATTCCCAGAATCTCAAATGGTGGCTCACAAGCACACAGTTCCAGGGAACCAGACGCCCTCTTCTGGCTTCCAAAGGTATAAGTGGTATACATACATTTATGTAAAACACCCCACACTCATAAACTTGTGTGTGTGTGCATGTGTGTGTATAAAACCAAAAATATCTAACTTAGGCTAGTTCTCCTTAATTTGCTAATATTTTATAGAGGTTCTTCACTAATAAGAATTATATTGTAAGCCGGGCAGTGGTGGCACACGCCTTTAATTCCGGGGCTTCGGAGGCAGAGACAGGTGGATTTCTGAGTTGGAGGCCAACCTGGTCTACAGAGTGAGTTCCAGGACAGCCAGGGCTACACAGAGAAACCCTGTCTCGAAAAAAAAAAAAAAAAAAAAAAAAAGAATTATACTGTAGAGACATTAAGTATGTACTTAAATACTTAGATTTTCTGTGAGCTAGCAAGTCATTAACCTGAAAATAGAATAAGACTCATCTGTACCATGCAACAATGAACTTCCTTACCTACCACTTCTTCAACATCTTTATATCTAAAGCAGGAAATCATAAATTACTTTATATTTGATATTCTGATATATTTCTAAACTTTTTTTTTTTGGTTTTTCGAGACAGAGATTCTCTGTGTAGCCCTGGCTGTCCTGGAACTCACTCTGTAGACCAGGCTGGCCTTGAACTCAGAAATCTCTCTGCCTCTGCCTCCCAAGTGCTGGGATTAAAGGCGTGTGCCACTACTGCCTGGCTCTGATATGTTTCTAAGGGCATAAATTCCTAATCTGTTATTTTCATGTATGAAACATTGCCATAGCAACAATAAAATGGTAAAACATTGTAAAGTGAAATAACTGCCAATTTGATAGTATTGTAGGATTCAGAACTTTCTCTTGCTTGTGTTGTCAACAACAACAAAACCAGCTCTCATTTTTTTTTTTTTTTTATGGAGTAGGGGTATAAAGCTTTTTTATTAAGATATATTTTTATTAACTAATTTTTAAAATATATTTCTTCTGTCACATAGTACATCCCTACCGCACTTTTCTCTCCCTTCTCTTCCCCACTTCCCAGACCCACTCCTCCATTTCCCTTCAGAGAAGCACAGGCCTTCCAGGGACGTCAACCAAACCGGCACAGACAAGTTACAGTAAGACTAGCCACATACCCTCATATCAAGGCTGGACGAGGCAACCCAGAAGGAGGAAAAGGGTCCCCAAACCCCAAAACAGGCAGAAGAGTCAGAGACAGCCCCTGCTGTCACTGTTAGGAGTCCCAGGAGAACAACAAGCTACACAACCATAACATATATGCAGAAGCCTAGGTCAGACCCGTGCAGGCTCCCTGATTGCTCAGTCTCTGTGAGCCCCTGTGAGCCCTGATTACCTGATTCTGTGTGCTGTTTTCTTGTCTTGACCCCTTTGGCTACTACAGTTCCTTTCCCTCCACCATCACCCATTTTACTTCATGGTTCCCCACAGAGCTCTCATCTCAAATAGAATAAGAAATAGTTTATTCTGGAGCCATTCTGAGAGACCACAATCCAGAAACACGATTTGGGTTACCACAAATTCCACGTTCCAGTGTGGAAACAGATTCATAGTTTTATAGAATAAATCAAGGCAAGTTTAAAATACATTGGCAGGTACATCAGAGAGGTAGGTACAGTGAGACAAGGGAGGTTTTCTATAGATCCAAAATGCTATGTGAGCGTTTGGGTTAGTGGAAGCTTGTAGAGCTAGTTTAATTAAGTTAATATATACCACAAAGTCTGGGTTTTGGGTTTTGTTTTATCTATTAGTCACAGGACTTTAGTTCCTAAGTGGACAAGGAATGGATGTTCCAGAGGGTTAGAATTAGCTTAAGGCATCTTGCCTCTGGACCTGAAACAGCTCTGTCTCCTCACAGTACTTCAGTTCCTGCAGATACAGCTGTTCTTTTTATTTTCTTTGTTTTGTTTAGTTTAGTTTGAGACAGGGTTTCTCCGTGTAGCCCTGGCTGTCCCGGAACTTACTCTCTAGACAGGTTGGTCTTAAACTCAGAGATCCACCTAACTCTGCCTCTGGAGTGCTGAAATTCGAGGTGTGTACCACCAACACCTGGCAAAACTTTTCAGTAGTTTTTGTTTACAGTGTCACCTTTACCAAAAGTTGGAATTATAACATACTTGGCCATCCAGGTATTAGTCTTATATATGTTAAATCAGTAACTGCTAACTAATTCATATGACTAAATTTTAAATATTTTAATAAAATATTCTTTGTTGTTGTTGTTGTTGTTGTTTCAAGACAGGATTTCTCTGTGTAGCCCTGGCTGTCCTGGAACTCACTCTGTAGACCAGGCTGGCCTTGAACTCAGAAATCCGCCTGCCTCTGCCTCCCAAGTGCTGGGATCAAAGGTGTGCACCACCACCGCCCGGCATAAAATATTCTTGTTTGTTATGTGGTAAAGTAATAAATACAGGCAAAAAGAACATTTAATATCCAAGTGAGATGTGGTGTACAAGTATGTAATCCCAGTAACTGGGGAGGCTGAGGAAAGATGATAGTACTTTCAAAGCCAGCCTAGGCTATGTGGCAAGACCCTGTCACAATTAAACAAATGTATTAATCTCCCTTCTCCATAGTTATGTCTTTGTAGAATGTTCCCCATGTATGTTCTTGTTGGCAGAGTCCTAACGTGTACAGAGAATCAAATAGTGAGCGACACAAGTGCTGCTGTGACTGTTTTTGTTTTTTGTTTTTGTTTTCTCTCTTACAATGTCACCAAGGAAGTTGGGCTTCATGGCCCAATATTTAATCCTAGCTATTTGAGAGACTGAGGCAAGGGGATGGCAAATTCAACAGCAGCCTAAGCTACAGAGTGAGTTCAAATTGAACATGAGTAACGTAGTAAGATTCTATCTCTAAATAAAGAAATAAAATCACTAAGACCCAATAATTTTAAATACTACTTGGAAGACCTCTTAAACACCACAATCTGGTTAATTTTGTGTCCTTAGAAACTTCACAATGAATATTAAATTTCAATACACAAAACATTTGGGGACACATAAACCACATTTAAAGCAGAACACATCAAGTACCTGCTTTGATTTGGAAGGTCTTCCATTGTGCCCACAGGGCCTATCATATAACAGTCATGGTACTTAACCATATTACGCTGTGACACTTTGGCTTATTTGCCTTTTAGATTGGCAAGTTCCACAACAGGGCCAACTTTCCCTGAGATATTTGTTCCTTGCTGTACCTTGCACATCACATAGTAGATCCATTAAATAAGTTGCTTTCTGCTTCAACTTGAGAAAATGCTCAGGCTTTGTAGTGGAGGAAAGTGAGAGATGTAGTGACAGCCAGATAGTTCCCAAATACGTCAGCTTTCAGCCAGAATCAATAAAACTACCCAGTCCACAGGTGACTCAGAAAATCAATGTACTTGTCTCTCTATTATCAATGTGTATTTTTCCCTTTGGCTTTCTTCAGGAAGATATATTATTTATTGTCATGTCTCCCCATATCTCCAGTATAGCCATATCTAATTATATGGCAGATTCCCAATAATCACTGATCAAAATTAATGCATGAATGAATAAATGGGACCTACAGAAGATTTATAGTTCTGTCTGCTATGAATGTTTTTTGTGTTTTAGTTTTCTGAGATATGGTTTCACGGCTCAGGTTGCCTGGAATTCACTAAACCAGGCTGAATTTTATTATTTTTTATTACTACTACTACTATTATTATTTAATCATCATTCTGAACTTTCTCCTATTACTCAACAGATTATTTTTTTCCACACAATATAATTTGATTAAAGTTTCCTTTCCTTATACTCCTTGAAGCTCTCTCCACTTTCCCTCCTACCAGGATCCACACACTTTTTGTCCCTAATTAGAAAACAGACATCTGAGGAATAATAAAGATAAACTAAAAACAAACAAATTGGAATATGACAAAACAACCAAACAAGAAAAAGATCCAAAGAAAAAAGCACAAGAAATGAATATAGATGCAGAATACATGTTTGCCCTCTCAGGAATTTATAAAAATATAAAACAAGAAGTCATAATAAATATATTGAAAGATCACAAGATTTTTTATTACTTTTATTTTTTTACAGTCCAGTCATTGCCCCCCCAAGTCTGTCTAACTTCCCACAGTTGCTCATCCCATTCTATCTCCCCCTGTCTTCAAGAGGATGTCCCACCCCCCAACCTGCCAGGCCTCCCCACTCCCTGGGTCCTCAAGTCTCTTGAGGTTTAGGCTCCTCTTCTCCCATTGAGGCCAGACCAGGTAGTCTTCTGCGGGAGGGTGGGGGGGAAGGGGCTGGGACCAGCTCCTGTATGCTGCCTGGTTGGTGGCTTCATGTCTGAGACATCTCGGGTCTGGGTTAGTTGAGATTGCTGGTCTTCCTATGGGGTCACCCTCCTCCTAATTTTTCCTAATTCAATCACAGGGGACCCTGACTTCAGTCCATTGGTTGGGTGTAAGAATCTGTGTCTGTCTCTGTCATCTGCTTGTTGAGGGAAGCCATACTAGGCTCCTGTCTGAAAGCACACCATAGCATCAATAATAGTGTCAGGCCTTGGAGCCTTTCCCTTGAGATGGATTCCAAGTTGGGCTGGTCACTAGAGCTCTTCCCCTCAGTCTCCCACCCCTTGAGGTTGCATATTTCCATTCATTCTGCTGGCCCTTAGGTCTTCTCTCCTGTCTCTCGAACCCCACCCCTAATACCTGATCATGTTTCCCTTTTGCCTTCCCCCTCCCTCTCCCACCTAAGTCCCTCCCTTCTTCTGCTCCATGATTGTTTTCTTCTTCCTCTCATGTGGGATTAAGGCATCCTCACTTGGGCCCTTCTGCTTGTTAATCTTCTTTACTTCTGTGGATTGTATCCTGGGTATTCTGTACTTTTTTGGCTAATATCCACTTATCAGTGAGTACATAACATGCATGTCTTTTTGGTCTGAGTTACCTCACTCAGGATGATACTCTTCATGATGTCCTCATTCTTAATAGTTGAATAGTATTCCACTGTAATTAAACCACAGAAAATGTAAATGAACCACATTATCTATTCTTCTGCTGTGGGACATCTGGGTTGTTTCCAGCTTCTGGCTATCACAGATAAGGCTGCTATGAACATAGTGGATATGTTCTGTAATATGGTGGGGCATCTTAAGAAATTGAAGAAGACCTCAGAAAATGGAGAGATCTCCCACACTCATGGATCGGTGGACTTAATATAGTAAAACGAGCCATTCTACCAAAAGCAATCTGCAGATTCAACGCAATTTCCATCAAAATTCCCACACGATTCTTCAGAGACATGGAAAGAGTAATTCTCAGTTACATTTCGAAAATAAAAAAAAAATCCAGGAGAGTGAAAACAATTCTTAACAATAAAAGAACTTCTGGGGGAATCACCACCCTGACCTCAAGCTGTATTACAGAGCAATAGTGATAAACGCTCCATAGTATTGGTACAGAGACAGACATGTTGATCAATGGAATAGAATTGAAGACCCAGAAAAAAACTACACACTTATGGACACTTGATCTTTGACAAAGAGGCCAAAAATATACAGTGGAAAAAAGAAAGCATCTTCAATAAATAGTGCTGGTCTAACAGACAATCTGTATGTATAAAAATGAAATAGATCCATATTTGTCACCTTGCACAAAGCTCAAGTCCAAGTGGATCAAGGACCTCAACATAAAACCAGATACACTGAATCTAATAGAAGAGAAAGTGGGAAAGAGCCTTGAACTCATTGGTACAGGGGGAAATTTCACTTACAGAAATGTTCAAAGTCCTTAGTCATCAGGCAAATGCAAATCAAAATGACCTGAAATTCCACCTCACACCAATCACAATGGCTAAGATCAAACACTGAGGTGACAGCACATGCTTGCAAGGATATGGAGATGACTTCTGTGTTAGGGAATGGAATGTGTGTTTATGGCTCCTTTCTGCTCTAGCACTCCATCTAGTGGAGATGTGGGGAGGTCCTGTGCATGCTGTCTCTGTAAATTGATATGTATGTCATTCCTGCTGGGTTTCAAAGGCCTTGATTTCTCAGTGTTCTTCATCTCCTCTGGTTATTACACTCTTTCTTGCCTCCTTTTCCAAAGAGTTCCCTCATCCTTGGAAAAAAGGGATTTGATCTAGACATTCCTTTTAGTGATGAATGTTCCAGGGTCTTCTACTCTGTGCCTACTGTCTGGCTGTGGTCTTTGTATTGTTCCCTTCTGCTGTAGAAGGAAGCTTTCTTGAGAATGGTTGAGCTAGGTATATGATTATAACAGATCTACTAGTATAACAGAATGTTGTTAGGAGTCATTTTGTTGCTATATTCCTTTAGCAGAATATTTTGTTCCTGGACTATGTAGTCTCAGATTCTTGGTTACCCAAGTAGCATTAGGTATAAGTTCCATCTCCTGGACTGGGCCTTAACTCAAATAAGATATTAATTGGTTACTCCCACAAACTATGTGTCTGTATGGCACTAATGTATCTTGCAAAGCAGGTCACATTTGTAAACTGAAGTTGTAGCTGGGTTGGTGTTTACCTCTCTTCCCTGGTAGCAGGCAGAGTACCTTCCAGTACCATGAACACTAATCAGTTGGGGTGAAGGCTCTAGGTAGGCACCAGATTGACTTCAATGAGTTCAATGAGTTGTTTAGGTGTTGTCTTTAGCAATAGGACTTAGCCTTCAATTTGTAGAAAGTCTTGGCAATAGCCTTAAACCAGGCTGACTTTGAGTGCTGGAACTAATTAGATGTGTGCACCATCAGCCCCAGCTGGCAAAAGTTTGGGTTTTTGTGTGTTCGTTTGTTTAAGACAGGATCTTAGGTAGACTAGAATGTGCTAGAATGTGTTCCACTTCACTATGTACTTGACAATGAATTTGGACACCCAATTCTTTCTTCAAACTACTAAGATTGTAGACATGTGTCATCATGTCTAGCTGCAAATGCTTTAAAGTTTTAAACTCTCTCTCTCTCTCCTTCCCTCCTCCTCTCTCTCCCTCTCCCTCTCCCTCCCTCTCTTTTCTCTCTCTCTCTCTCTCTCTCTCTCTCTCTCTCTCTCGCTCTCGCTCTCACTCTCTTCCTCCCTCCTCCCCCTCTCTGTATATATTCGTGTGTGTTGGTGTGTTTGTGTCTGTGCCTGTGTCTGCTATAGCATACAAATTAAAATCAGAGGACTGCTCTGGTAATCAGTTCTCTTCTACTATGAATTGAACTTAGTGTCAGGATTTCTGGCCTTGCAAATGTTTTAAACGGCAGAATTGGACTCAAGATTCAAATAATTTAAAACATGTAACAACACATTTTAAATTTATCATCATTTATGAAGGGATTATCACCTAAAGTTATTTTTTTTTAAAGCTTAGTTACAGAGTTGACACCTGGAAATGTAGCAGTGTCAACTGAATTAATTAGAAACAGCTTCCAAATTCCAGACCTTTTTTTGTTGCTGCTGCTGTTTTGTATTGTTCAAGACAAGCTTTTTGCTGTGGCCCTGGCTGGCCTCCACTCACACTGTAGCCCAAGATGGCTTTAAATAGAGAGACAGGGTGGGAGTGAGGGTGTGTGTGTGTGTGTGTGTATGCGTCTTCTTGTCTCAGCCTCCAGAGTGCTGGGATTATAGGTGTATAATAACACATGTAGTAAGTTCCAGGTATTTTTTTGTTTGTTTTTGTTTCTTTGAGACAGGGTTTTCTCTATGTAGTCTTGTCTGCCTTGGAACTTACTCTGTAGACCAGGCTGGCTTCGAACTTTTAAACCCATAGAGATCTACCTGCCTCTGCCTCCAAGTGCTAGGATTAAAGGCATGTACCACCATGCTGGGCCTTAACTTTAAAAATATTTTTTAACTCTCTTTGGTATTTTATGTGTGACGGTGTTTTGGCTGCACATATGTGCATCATTTGGTTTTTGTTGTTGTGTTTTTGTTTTGAAAACTCACGGTACTTCCTTTACTCAAGATCTGATTTTGCTTGCAGTTTTCGATTGTTCTGCTGTTGCTTTCCCACTGAACGGGTCTTCAAGCTTTTACAGCCCTTCAGCGCCTCTCTCCCAAGATGTTTTGCCATTTGCTTCTTTAGTCTTCACCACCAAAAGTAGAGTTCTGTGCCTCAGACTGCCTTAAGACAATGATCTTCCTGTTTGCCTCTGCCTCACAACTGTTGGAAGTACAGAAATGCATTACTACACTTGGAATCTACCAAACTTTTAAACACCATAGAACATCTAATTCTGATTCTCCCCTCATTCTTTAGTTCTTTGCTGACATATATCCTTTCTTCTTGACCTTTGACAAACTGATATTACATCTTTTCTTTGGTTTATGTCCTTAAAGTTTGTGACTGTACTATGCTGTCCAGAGTCTATCTTAGAGCTGTCAGTCCTCTTTCCTTACCTTCTCCAGTGATGACATTGCAGCTAGGTGCCTCCATTTCTGACACCTACTAGTTTGATTTTCTAGCAATCTTTCTCTGTACCATTTTCCCATGTGACTTCATTTACAATAGCCCTATAAATATGTAAAGTCTTTACTGACATTTTTCCTTTTATGTCTTTATACTTTTTTCCATCCTTAAAGTCTTATGAACTTTTAAAGTTAAACATACTGTATTTCAAACCTGGAGTTGAGCTCATCTCTGGTGGCCCAGGCCTTTAATCCCAGCACTTGGGAGGCAGAGGCAGGCAGATTTCTGAGTTCGAGTCCAGCCTGGTCTACAAGAGTGAATTCCAGGACAGCCAGGGCTACACAGAGAAACCATGTCTCAAAAAACAAAAATAAGACAAAGAGAAGCTGGGGTTGCAGGTATAAACAGTTTAGACAGTGGCTCTGGAGTACTCACAAGTACGCTGTAGACGTGACTCCCATAGGAGGAAGTTTCCTTATAATATAGTATACGAAATGGCAGACAAGCCAGCTAACCGTTACCCAGGCCTTAACATTCCATCTAGACTTTAATACTTTACATATCTGACCCAAAATTTACTTACTTTGAAGAAGAAATTTACTCTTTATAATCAAAGAAATTTACTCTTTAAATTTACTAGCACTGATAATGAAGAATATTTAGTTCCCAGCAAGCATCTTGGAGAAAACGTTGAATGAAAAAATTACTCAAGGCTGGTATTCTAGCTCAGTGCTGAAGCTATGTCTAGTAAGGTGGGTAGGAGGGGATGGTTGACAATGATAGACTCCTGGAAACAAAACATCTTCAAGTTTTGCCAACAGCTCAGCTGCCAATCTATCAACAAAGAATACGATGAACTAAATTGGGTACGTGGATTTCAGTGGCTTAGCCCTTTCAAAAGTTTCAACACTCCACTCTTCATTAAGTATGTGTTTTTTGGTGTGTGTGTGTATGTTTGGAGACAAGTTTCTTCTGTGTTGCCCTGGCTGTTCTGGAACTTGACTTGTCTGCCTGAGTGTCTTGACTTGAGTGCTGGGATTAAAGATGTGAGCCACCATCGCCTGGCTGAGCTTTACTTTTTTTTTTTTAATAATGTGATTTCTGTGATGAACGTGGCACTAGTTATTAAACATTTTCACTACTTTGGATAAGACTCCTAATTTCTGACAGCCATTGTGCTACCGAGGAGAGCCACTTCTTTGAAGGCTTCATTTCTTTTTCATAAATGAGAACAGGGAGCTCTGATCTGAACGCTGTAGTAGTTATTAAGGCCTTTCTTCCACACACCGGGATATGCTTTCCCACACTCTGCTCCTTTCACTCAGCGCCCTAATTCCGACCGCTATGGAGATAGGAAAGGGAAATTCTTTTGTAAAGACCAGGGCTCCTCTGCCACGTGGCCCTCCGCCGGCCCTTCTGCCCACATAACCTTCCGAAGAACAAGCGAGCTCCCCTCAGGCTTGACTGAGGAAACGCCGGGTCGCGGCGCGCTGGCAGCCACAGGCGGAAGCTGCGAGCTGCCAAGCCCGCGGCTCCCGCGCGCCGACCGGGAGGGGACTAGGGCGGAGCGCGCACACGGAAATCCGTCCAGGAGGGCGGGTGGAACCTGGGGAGTGTGACTTCCGGTGGCGCAAAGCGTGTCGGGATCAGCTTGCGGCAAACCTCCTTCCCCGGCCCGTAGTGAGACCACCGTTAGCGCCGCTTCTGCTCCCACAGCCGGCTGTCGGCCAAACGCTCGGCCGCGGCGGCCGCCGCGGCGTCTCCCGCAGCTTTCGGCCCGTCCACTCGGTTCCCGGGCAGCCGGCGTGCGTTCAGCTGCGGCTTCGGCAGACATGTTGTGAGGCGGCGGCGCGGGTGCCCGAAAGATGGTTCGGCCGAGGCGGCTGCAACCGCTGCTGGTGGCGGCGGCCGCGGGGGCTCCGGCTCTGTAGAGCCGACCCTGCTGTGTGTCCGCCGGGTACCGCGGCCGGGCGGGTACTCCCGGTCTTGCGTGCGCTCCCGTGCCGTTTAGGTTCGGTTAGACTACAGCACCAGTCCGTTTGAGGCGACAAGCAGGGTGGTTCTTCAGCCCTGGGAGTGGTGTCCCTAGAGCCCTCAGCCTCCTGACCTTTCCTTCATATTCGCACTAAAATCTCTCACACAGTGGGTGTTGCCTGCCCTCGAGTCCGCTCCTTCCTGGTTTCTGCACTCCACTCTGAGCCTCCCGGACCCCGACATCCCTCTCCAGGCACAGCCTGTTGAGAAATCTTCGTGGAGTGGTGGACCAGAGGCGAGGAGTTTAAAAGTTGGGGCTGGAAAGACAGGAAGGTACGATGGCTTCCTCGTCTGGCAACGACGATGATCTCACTATTCCTAGAGCTGCTATAAATAAGATGATCAAAGAGACTCTCCCTAATGTCCGGGTAGCCAACGATGCCCGAGAGCTGGTAGTGAACTGCTGCACTGAATTCATTCACCTTATATCTTCTGAAGCCAACGAGATTTGTAACAAGTCAGAAAAGAAGACAATTTCACCAGAGCATGTCATACAAGGTAAGCAATTGGTGTGGGATTTGGTTTAAATGAAGGTCCGGGGGAACAGTCCAGCTAATAGAGTAACCACTTCGTGTCACAGAGCCTTCATTCCACTTCACTAGTAAGTGCAGTTAATGAAAAGTCAAAACGGCACAGAGACAGCTTGGACCTTAAGAAATACCTGTGTAGCATTCTTCGGACATTTTTTCCCATCCACCTAATGCAATTAAGGAGTGCAAACATTAGAGTCAACAAACAGCGTCAACACCTAACTAGTACAGTTTCCAATCAGGTCTTAAAGCAACAACAATTAACTGCCTACAGCTAAACTTGGATAATAGCAACTGAGAAAGGAACCTCAAAGTTCTCTCTTGAAAAGTTAAATTTTAGAACTTCAAGCATGAGTTCAGTCAGACAGAGAGTACCTCTTCCTCACCTGTGTAGAAGAGAAGATTCATTTTTTTTTTTCCTTTTGGTTTTTCGAGACAGGGTTTCTCTGTGTAGCCCTGGCTGTCCTGGAACTCACTCTGTAGACCAGGCTGGCCTCGAACTCAGCAATCCGCCTGCCTCTGCCTCCCAAGTGCCGGAATTAAAGGCGTGCGCCACCACCGCCCGGCGAAGATTCATTTTTGAACACAGGGTTAGAAAAAACTCTTGGGCTGTGGTTGGAGGGCAGTGGCATATCATCTATCATCTAGACGAGGGTCCTAGGTCTGATTCCCAGCATTGAGTTTAAAAGAAAAAAAAAGTTATCGACATGAGTGTGTTCAGTGTTGTAAAGTTAATTGCTTTCCAAAAAGGAAGTATATTTTTCCTTTAAAAAAACGCTAAGATGGTGGAACATTCATCACCAGGTAACCAAAGCAAGTGCCACATTTTTTTCTTTTTGGCTCCAACTATTGATTGTTGAAAATTATTTGTAAAAGGTGACTGGGTCAGGGTGGGGATGGCAGTCCTGGGACTCGAACCTAGGGCCTAACACATGCTAGTCACCATTCTGTTGCTGAACTACAGCCTGTCCTTCCCTCCTGATGTTCTCGTTGGGATGTGTATATATATTTAAACTTTTATTGAAAAGACATCTAAAAGTATCGGCAGTTCTTATGCTGGCAAGGATTTGCAGTAGGGATTTGGGAGACTGTTTTGATGGTTACAGGGAAAGGAGACAAAAGTGCTTTTGAAATAATTTCTATGGCTTTTCATGAACTCTTATGAGAAAATTACATTCAGTTTGAGACAGTAACTTCTGGTTTATAGTAATCTATTGAAAATTTCTAGGCGAACAATTTCTTCATTTTAAAGTTAAAAGGAACAAATTTAATCATACTAGGCAAGTAGTTCTCTATCATTGCCTTTTTATAAATTTATAAATATCTATACTTTAAAATTTTTTACTTTCTTGTTAATGTAGAATAGAGAACACATCTTTTCATATGGAACATATCCATTTTCCACTGTCAGTATTGACAGGAAGATCAGTTGATTAATTTTTGAGCCTTTATCCTATGCTGATGGTAGATTTAAAATACACCCTGCTGTGATGTGGGCTTCTCTCAAGGCTGAGTACTTCTGCATAGCAGAAAGCAATCCCAGTAAGTAGGTAGTAGAGCCATGATGGTGTGTGTGTGTGTGTGTGTGTGTGTGTGTGTATGTACATGTATATAAATGATCATTTTACATATACATATACTCTGCCATTTCAGCACACAGTAGACGACAGGGGGCTAGGAAAGGCAAGATGATAACAGGATCCTACTGTGTCACCTAGCCTGGGCTTAAATTTAGAGCCTCTTTCTGCAGTCTCTTGAATACTGGGATTATGGACATATAACCACTATTCCCTGTTGCCTATTTGATTCTTTTGTATGTACGTACCGGACTTAGGCCTTATGTGTGCCAGGCAAGTACTGCACCACAGAGCTGTATTTCCAGCCTACATACTTGATTCTTAA
Organism: Mastomys natalensis; assembly: GCA_021653895.1. NCBI lineage: Eukaryota > Metazoa > Chordata > Mammalia > Rodentia > Muridae > Mastomys > Mastomys natalensis. The sequence goes on along the minus strand of JAJTUV010000228.1, from coordinate 615,311 downwards.
AACTAGTATTTTTTTTTTTTTTTCCCTACTTGTTTGGTTTGCTGAGAGGTAAGAAAAATGGAGGCCAAGTTGCTTTTCTTTTTGAATTTTAAGTCTTTGTTAAGATATTAACAAATAGCTAACATTTCCTTTGACTCTTTTTGAAGTAATAGAAGAACCACCTTTGTGGTTCAACTTTTTAATGAAAACTGAAGATTTCAGTAAGATCTGCCTAAACATTTGTTTGTAGCACAGAATTGGTGATTGTTCCAAAAATCTAATAACACAATCTGTCTTCTTGGGGAAGGCTTATTCTTTTCTAGGATATAATTAGAGTTCTATTTGACATGATGATTGAAATGCAGCTGTAGTAAGCCATGTACTAAACAGTTCAACTGTGGAATATGCTAACTTCAGTTTAATGCCTGACTTAGAAAGTTACACTGAAAGGCTATTTTCCTTTGTGTGATGATGGCAATCCATTAATGTTAGAAACTGAATGAGCCTGTTGTCATTCACAAATTTACCCTCTTCTTGTGATATTGCCATTAAGTATGTAAGAATATCTATACTTTTGCTCAAATTTGTGTAGGTTTTACTGCCATTTTATATTATGTAGCCAGCTTAAGTTTTGAGAACCTTTCTCCCTGTACCCACTTTGGTTTTTTTATTTGTTTTGAGATAGGATTTCTCTGGGTAGTCCTAGCTGTCCTGGAACTCACTTTGTAGACTAGGATGGCCTTGAACTCAGAGATCAGCCTATCTCTGCCTCCCAAGTGCTAGGATTAAAGGGAAATGCCACCACCACTGCCCAGTTAAACAAAGAAAAAAAGTTTCTTGAAAGAGAATTTCACAGTATAGCCCTAGCTGTCCTGGAACTCTGAGATCTGCCTGCCTCTATCTACCCCTGCCCCTGCCCCTGGCCCCTGAGGGCTGGAATTAAAGGTATATGCCACCATACTTGGTTTATTATTTTTCTTAAAATGATCTTTTTTTGAAGATGCTATTAGAAATTGAACCCAGGGCCCCATGCATATTAGGCAAGTGCTTTCTATCTCCTTACTTCACCCACAGTCTGAGACTTTTGTTTTTCTCCTTCAGCCCCACACTTACTGATGTAATTAGCATTGTGGTAAGAATATAGAAATAAATGATTCTTTTTTTTTTTTGGTTTTTCAAGACAGGGTTTCTCTATGTAGCCCTGGCTGTCCTGGAACTCATTCTGTAGACCAGGCTTCCTCGAACTCAGAAATCTGCCTGCCTCTGCCTCCCAAGTGCCCGGATTAAAGGCGTGCACCACCACTGCCTAGCTCTGATATCCTTTTCTTTCAGATGATAAATGCCATAATGCCATCTGGTGTGAATTTCCCTTCCAGCAGAAAAGTAGGAGAATTTTGGAACTAAAGGAAAAAGACCTCAGGACTTTCATTAGATTCTACCATAGCAAATAAAGAGCCAGCTGCTGAATGGGCAAGCATGTGCCAGGAACTCAGCAGTGTTGGACAGTCTTCGGTGGTGTGTTCACACACCATACAGGAGCCGAGCTCACCGAAAGTGGTGAACGACACAGTAATGTCACAGTTGCCTGAATGTTGCTAACACATATTGACAGAGCGGGCAATCACTCATTCCATATCCACTACTGCCTGGCTAAAATGTGTAGCCTAGGCTGGCCTCTAACTTGTGATCCTCCTGCCTCTGTCTCCTTCAGCAAATCCTACTGGCGTGCACCACCACAACTGGCCTGCTTTTTAAAAATTGGAACAAACTATGTCATTAACAAGTAAATTCCAGGTATTTGCCCTTTTTGTATTTAAGAAAGTGACAGACTTAATGATGCTTAACTTACTATGAGTGGCATATGAAAGATATTTTTCTTATTCAAACCATGTGTTACTCTCATAAGAAACATAAATTTTAAAAATTAGGTAAAAATAAAGGCCTGTACCTTGAAGTGTTCTGTAGGCTTTTGTAGTACAACCAATTTGCTCAGATGATAAGAGCATGATGCAACTCTTGTAGAAGTATTTGGGTTCCCACATACCCATTAGATGCTTCACACCTGCCTTTAACTCCAGCTCCTGGGGGTCCTGTGCCCTTATCTAGCCTCTGTGGGTACTGCACTCACATGTACCAATCTCCCCCTCTCCCCACCCCCAATTCATGCACACACACACAAATAAAAATAAAACTTGAAGAATAATGGTTTTTGTTTTTTTTTTTAAAAAGGCATTTATTTATTTTATTTATAGGACTACACTGTATGTAGTTCTCTTGAAGAGGGCATCAGATCCCATTACAGATGGTTGTGAGCCACCATGTGGTTGCTAGGAATTGAACTCAGAACCTCTGAAAGAGTAGTCAGTGCTCTTAACCGCTGAGCCATCTCTCCAGCCCCAAGAATAATGGTTGATAAAAATATTTTGTCTTAGCCACCCAGACAATTGCTAAATAACTAAATTAAGTAACATTATCTCCCAAAGGGATACTAACCCAAAAAATAAATGTTCCTTATGTGAGAGAAAGCTATTTTTTTCTTCACCTTTTTCATTCTTTGATTTCGGTAGCACTAGAAAGTTTGGGCTTTGGCTCTTACATCAGTGAAGTAAAAGAAGTCTTACAAGAATGCAAGACAGTAGCATTAAAAAGAAGAAAGGCAAGTTCTCGTTTGGAAAACCTTGGCATTCCTGAAGAAGAATTATTGAGACAGCAACAGGAATTATTTGCAAAAGTAAGTAATGTATTTTGAATTACTTTCATTAGAAATCTACCGAAATCAGTGTTTTTGTTTTGTTTTTTTTTTAAATCATTTCATAAGTCAACATACCTACCTAAAGGGTTCTTTGCTTATTACAAAGTCAGCTATTTAGAACTTGGCTAGTTTGACTCTGGTTCATCTAAATGGTTGCAAAAATCAGCTTTTTGAAGAAAATAATTCCAAATACTTCTTGGATTTTATCTCTTTTTTTTCTAGATAGAATGATCATTTAAAGGCATGGAACTACACTTTGACATCTTTAAGCTTTAAAGTGATGGGCTAATAAGAAGTACACTTCCAGATTTTATTATGAGTGGAATACAGGGAAAAATCTGGCTAACATTTTCTGTGTAGCAAGGTGTTGCTGCAAGTGGATTTTGAATTTACAGTCTTCTTGCCCTCCAAGTACTAAGATAAAAGGAACGTACCACCAAACCTCACTGAATTTGAGCCTTAAACATTATCAGGCATAAGATCCAAGTAGCATTTAATAAAGGGTAGAAAGAGTTGTGGTTAAATATGCATGCTACTCTTCTAGAGGGCCTGGGTTTGGTCCCTAGCACTCAGGTTGGGAGCTCCAAGGAGATCCAACCCTTGTCCCCTGAGGGTGCCAGTGCTCACTGCACACATACAAATGCACTACGTAATTAACATAATAAATACGAGAAAACGTTTTCCAATATTGACTGAGTTCTGACCATTTGTTAATTACATTACCAAGCAATTTGTGTATATTATCTCATTTAATCCTCTTAAGAATCTATAAGATGGGTTGGAGAGACGGCTCAGCAGGTAAAGGTGCTTGCTTGCTATCTCTGGAATTTTCCACTTAATATTTTGGTTAATTCCAGGTAACAGAAATCATGAAAAGTGAAACTCCATATGGGGAGACCACTGTACTGTTTCAAGTACATCTGCTTTGCTATCTGAAATCCTCTTTAGAGTCTACTACCAATAGAAGCTAGTTTAAGTAAATGGGCCTTGCTTCTTTTCTTTATTCTTCCAGTTCCTTTCACCAATACAGGAACAATTATTTATTAGGTCTTTTGAGACAGGATTTCACTTATAGCCTAGGCTACCTCTGTCTTCCAGTGATGGGATTATAAGTGTATGCCATCACACCCAGTGTCCAGAAACATTTTTGTGCTGGCTGTACCAGTTTGTCCTGTAGTAGCAACAGAATCCAGTCTGCATTTTTTTTCTGTTCCAGAACCAGCCTAAACCTATACCCTCTTGGGTGTGGGTCCCCACAGATGGGTTTTCCATGCTTTCATACTTTAGTGACTACACCTGCTTGTGGGAGTCTGAGTTTAGTTCCACCAAGTCCTTCTAGCATAAGTTTTAAATGCTCAGGCCTCTTCTTGTGCTTCCAGGTTAGTTGTGACTGCTGCTTATATTTGGCATCTCCCTGGTATCTTAGTATTCTTTTGCTTTTTTTGTTACCTGTTACCTGGTTAATGTCTTTTTACTTGTTTCAGTTGGTTCCCAGAACTGATGTTAACTCTCTTGCCTGATTGCACCCTGATGTATGCAGGAAAGAGAAAACAATATTTCAGTTTTATTTGAAATAAGTGTACAATTTAAACAGTAAGTGAAATCTAGGAAATTTTAGGTAGATTGGATAAAAAGAAGAAAGACAATGAAAATGTAAAAGTATGGTATATATTTGAGAAGCATTTTATGTTCTAGGTTTCTTTGGAAGCATGACAGTAGGAAATTGTAATAAGAACTCAGAAGAAAATATCAGGGTAACTGCTGTATTCTCTATAGTATTTTGCCCTAACTGTACTGAAGACCTTTTAAGCAACCAAAATTATGTTTATGTGAAAATTATAATTGAAGGGACAGAAAAGAAGTAAGACAGAAAAAAGAGCCAAAGGGAGACTAATGCTATTCTTTTTCCTAATCAACCTTTTTTATTTGTTTGTTTGGGACAAGGGTTCCCTTGTAGCCGTGGCTGCCAACTTAATCTGTATACTAGGCTGGTCTTAAACTCAGATCTGTCTGCTTTTGTCTTCCAAGTGCTGGGACTAAAGGCGTGTATCATCATCACCCAGCTCTGTCAACCTTTTTTTAAATAAAATATTTATTTTTATTTCATGTGTGTGGGTGTTGTTTGCATGCAAGTTTATATACCACATGTGTGCATTACTTGCAGAAGCCAGGAGAGGGTGTCGGATCCCTTGGAAAAGGAGATAACAGAAAGTTGTGATCACCCATGTGGGTGCTAGAAATCAACCTCTGTAAGAGAACCCAGTACTCTTAACTGCTGAACCAAACTCTCCAGCCTCTCAAATAACCTTTCAATTTCTTCAGTTGAACTAAAAATATTCAAGTTACTGTTTTCTAAATATGCCATAATTACATAGTACTTGGAAAATATCTACATTTAATGAGTAAGTCTGTTAGTTGATTTAATTTATATTTAACTAGAATGTATACACTTGCTTTTATGTTTTTAATTCTTAGGCTAGACAGCAACAAGCAGAATTGGCCCAACAGGAATGGCTTCAAATGCAGCAAGCAGCTCAACAAGCCCAGCTTGCTGCAGCCTCAGCCAGCGCATCCAATCAGGCAGGATCTTCACAAGATGAAGATGATGATGATGATATCTGAAATTCACCATCTGGGCTTCTGTTTCCTCTATATGAAAACAGTGAAAGAAATGCTTATCTGTAATTTTTTATGCATCTTGGTGGACTTACCATTGGTATTCTAGAGACATCTGCTGTCAGGTTTCAACTACTGTGCTATATATGTAAAACTGTCTCTTTGAACTATTGAAAATTTAAGTATAATATCAACTTTGAATTTGTAATGGTGTTTCTGGAATCGTAGACCAGTGTAAACCCTTTATTTGGTCAATAAACAGTGTTACAGAAAACTTCAGGTTTATAAAAAATACAGTGAAATTTATAGAGATCTCTTAATCTGTATTTGTATTTTCTCTGCCCCTTTAACTGAACTAAAATTGAAAATTTATATTGAGATGGGGCATGGTGTGATGCAGAATACATTGAATTAGGTTGGTGAAAAAGTTCAGTTCTATATAGTATCTAAATTTTTTTGTCTTTTAAAGTGAGTATATATACAGGCAACGATTATATATGCTCAGATAAATATACTTGTTTAGAGGAAATCTCAAATAAGACATTCAATAACTAGGAAGGAAATGTATTCACTAGTAGTTGTATAAATTTGGTGAGTTATGTTTTTGATTTTGTTACTGTTTTGTGTAGCAGTGAAGACTAGTTTTATTATAGTATAATTTATCTTGAACTACACTATGCCATTTCAGAGACTGGCTAATCTTGAAGATTGTCACAGTTCTTACTGTTTCACTCCAGTTCCGTAATTGTTCATAGTTTTAGTTGCTTAGTCTATTATTTGAGTATATAGGTAGGACTTGTGAGACAGTCACTTGGGTTCTGTTGGTTTAACTGCAGTTCCTGGATATTCAAACCTTGCTAGGGGAAATAAATGAAAGCTAATGAACATGTTTGCTATGAAAAAGGGCTTTAAATTTTTATTTAACATGTAGTTTACTTATTGTTTGGTTTTAGTGTAGCATTTACATTTTCTTGACTAGGTGGCCTAAAGAATCCAATGCTAACTTTTGATATGACATCATTGTCCCCTCATAATTTAGTGATAGCTTTAAAAGTTTTGTGTTTGCTCAAAAAGTGTCATAACTGACCAGCCCTATATGAAGTGTTAACTTGCTTGTTAAAAGGGAGCAGCTTTAAATTTGGTTTCAGTGCATAAAGTGTGGCAGTGTCTGTGAGAGGGATCCAGTGTATTTGGTGAAATGGCATATTACTTATATTTTGGAAACAGAAAAATGCCACCTAAGATTATATTATGTTATCTTAAGTCATTAAGTTCCTATGTCAGTTGCCAAGCCACTTAAACTTCTGTATTCACCAAGCCCCAGAAGAGATTCTAGCTGCTAGGATTTCAATTTCAAGAGCTAAGAAATGTTTATAAGTATTAGATTTCTTAATATTCATATTTTTCAGTTTTAGAAGGGAAATTTATATGCATATTGTTATGCATTTATCAGATATTCTTCCCCCATATTACAAAAAGGGTAGTAGTTTTGCTAAATGTTTTATGTTGAAATTATTTCAAGGTATTTCATGGGTATACCCATGACATGTTTGGAAAAAATAGAAGGAATTGTTTTTTTCAAAAAGGTTACGTACCAAAGGTAGGTAGTTTAGTCTACAGAAATAAGTTAGTCACTTTTGGCTTTTCTAATTTGTACTGTAACATTTTTTGTTTTAGGTAATTTTCCATACCTTTTTCTTTCTGATGCAGACTTCAGGTTAATTAATATTTTACTGCATCTGATGGTGTATTATATGTTTGAAGCCTAGTGACTTTTAATTTTGATGTTCTTGTGATTTCATATGCTGTATTCTTCAAGCAATAAAATTCTGATGTGTTTTATAAATTGTTTTTATATCTAATGATTATAGCACAATTTCTGTTTCCACTTTCACTACTTTGGAAAATGGTAAACCCACAAGGCATTGGTTTGTGTGTATGTAGTACCCCCATCTCATTAGTTTACTGCTGTTTCAGAAAACAGTTTTGTAATGTCCAGATTCAGGAACAACGAAGCTCATTAAGCAGTATCTTGTTATTAGCATTTAAAAGTCACAGTTATTTGTTGCAGTAGTCATTAGAATGGTTTAGTCTTTGAGAAACAAAATCCCTAGTTTTTGAGAAATAAAAGTATTTAGTAAATATTTTCCCATCTCAAATAGATATGTTTTTTCCCAGCAGATTAGAAGATTGACATACTAAATCCCCCACCCCCCTTTTTTAAGACAGGATCTTGATTCCTCAGCAAGCCCAAGTAGCCTCATAGTAGCAATCTCTTGCCAAAACTTGTTTTTAAAACTATGCATACCATATATATAAAAGAGGACTCAGATTAAAGCTTCACAAACTAAACATAGCCCTCTGGTAAAAACACAGAACACTGTCAGAAAATTAAAAGTCCTTGCTCTTGTCTTTTTTTTTTTTTTTTTAATGTGTCTGTATGGTGTTTTTCATATAGGTATGTCTCTGTACCAATGTATGTTGGTTGTCCAGGAGGAGAATGATGGAATCTTAGAACTGAATTACAGCAGGTTGTGAGCCACCATGTGGATGCTAGGAACCAAACCTAGGTCTTCTGAGAGAACAGCCAGTGCACTTAACTGAGGAGCCATCTCTCTGGCCTCAGAACTTTATTTTTCTTCTATTTAGACATGGTCTCACTATATAGCCCAGGATGGACTTGAACTTACAAGAGGACTGTTTGCATCTGCCTTACTACTGCTATGATTAAGGGTGTGCAGCACCCTGCCTGGGTTCTACCCGTTTTAACAGCCTCTCAACAATAAATTATTTTTGACTTGAAATTTGTCAAATCTTTCTCTGATTTATCACTTTGTCTGCCACTCAATTAGACATCATTTTCAAACATGACTGCTTCCTTCTACAAACTAACTTTACTTTATTGTTTTGGATTAAAGATGTGTACTAAGGGCATGTCTGCATTACAACCAGAGAGATTAAAAGTGTGTACTAAGGGTTGAGCCACAGTACAACTAGAGACAGGTTTTTTCAGTAAATAACACAGTCTCAGGGTTCACAGTGTGATCAAATACTCTGCAGCAGTGAGGTCTTGTAATTGTTTCTCTTGTAAATCAAAAAGTAATAAAACCCTAGAACAGGATTTTCCAGGTTCAGCAATAACATTTAGAACTGCCTCTTTCTTCCTTTCCTTCCTTCCTTCCTTCCTTCCTTCCTTCCTTCCTTCCTTCCTTCCTTCCTTCCTTCCTTTCTTTTTTCCTTCCTTTTGATGGGAGGCTGTCTTGTGTGTTGTATTTTTCAGTGTCTTTATCTTAGATCTAATGGTTAGCACCCTTTCTAACATCACCTTCACTGTGACAACACCAAAATACCTATAAACTGCTACCTCTGGAAACGGGTACCTCTGGCATGAGGATCAAGCTTACTCCTCTCTTCTACCTTGTAAGTGCTGAGATTACAGATGTGTGCCACCACTTCTGACTAATTCTTTTTTCTTTAAAATGGAGGCCTACCGGGCCTGGTGGGTCAAATTTGTAATTCCACTTCCTGGGACTGAGGGCTGAAGCAAGAGGATCACTATGGGTTCAAGGCTACCTGAACTACATAGTTGCAAGTCAGCCCAGGCTACAGTGATACCAGTCTCATAAAAAGCCAAAATGGAGGCTACTGGGAGAAATCTGATTTCCAAGCAGCTGGGACAAGGGCTTTAAAGCCCACACCCCACAGTGACACACTTCCTCCAATAAGGCCACACCTAGACCACTCCTGGGCCAAGCATATTCATACCACCAGGGCTAACTCCTTCCATACTAGTGCAATGGTGTAATTCCCTTAGATGGGATTTGGAAGGGACCAGGGGTTTGGTTTGTGTCTTTCCACAGGACCAGCCCAGGCTTATTTGGGTCCCAGCCAGAAATGACATCACTCTACCAACCAATAAGATGGCCTGCCTCTCACAGATTGAGGAGGCGGAGGAGGTGCCATCACCAACAGAATGAGATCTGTAGGGACATTCATGATCTAGTGGTAGCCACTTAGGCCATGTGCCCTCCATGGCCTTTCCTTTCCTTTATTCTTATGGCTGTTTCTGTTATTCTTTATTCTAACTCTCCTAACACCCAGACTCTTCCTAACCCTCCCAATACCCACCACTGGAGAATTTTTTGCTAAGGAGATCTATAATGGACACAACAAAATCATAGGAACCCAGTATTACCCACTTGAAGGATGCCAGTCAGGAACTGAGATTCCTCTACACCCTGATTCCATCTCCAATACCCCTAGCCTTTTCCTGTTTTTCTTACACAACACAGGTGACCGCCTCTAGGAGGCCTCCATATACAGAGGTTGCTGATACTGGAGATGCCTAATTGAATCCACCAGTCATGGTGGCACCATGCTCACCAAAATTGACACTTATTTTCAGCTATATGATCTGTGGGATGAATTAAGGTGAATGGGATTTGTGCTCTACCCTAATGGCTATACCCAAACCCCCCTAGCTGACAGTCACATCTGCCAGCTTGTCCTTGCCTCCAAGTCAGTCTTTACCCACACTAACATTCTTCAACAGGAGGATCAAACAGAAGATCGAAGCCACCGTTTCCTGGCTACAATACATCCCATACACAGCTGACCTCCTTCCCCTAACTACCAACCCTAACTCCTCTCAGTGCTTTCTCTGCATTTCCCTCTTTGGCCTGCTATTGGCAGCTGTTCCCATTAGTATCTCGCTTCATGACCCCCGTGGCCCTCACCCACATGAAAGTTACAAAGCATTCCTCTTTTTAATCTATCCTTCCCCTTTTGCCCCATAGGATCCTCTTCAAGGTCCCATCCTACACTTCCTGGAACATCACTGTCACCAAGTCAATATGTGTTAACATCCCCTCTCCCCACCTTCTCTGGTAATATAAACCAGTTCCTGCATTAAACCCCCTTCTCAAGGTTTCTGCACCCCTATCGTGATTGTTGCCCAGTTTTATCTTTCTGGACCCAGAGAGCTCATCTTGCAGCTGGGAAGGGACCAAAAGAAGAGGGAGGTCTTCATCCCTCCGCTCACTGGACTGAGTCTCACCACCTTGCTGGGCGCTACAGTAACCACTGGAGCAGCCCTTGTCCAAACACATCATCTAGCTGGTGACTTCCAGGATAAGCTTGACCAGTCAATGGCTTTCCACCACAGTCTCCAGTCCTCCCCAGTGACAGATCACCTCCTTAGCAGGGGTTATTTTACAAAATCCAAGATCTCTGGACTCACTGACTTTTGAACAGGGAGGGACTGGAGGAGGGATGCTGTTTCTAGATCAATGAATCTGGGCTAGTGTAACAAAATATACAAATGCTCAAAGATCTCGGGTGAGATCTCTGAACTTGCTATGCCCTCGGTACCTCCACACCTTGGTACTCAAACTCTCTGGTGGCTTGGCTTCTTCCCCTCCTTGGCCCTGTGCTGACCACTGGGGCCCTTCTGTTGCTCCTCCTGGTACCCTGCCTCATCCCATTTCTAAAAGGACAGATAAGTAACACTGCAAAAATCACTGCCAACCATGTTCTGGTTCAATACTAAACCATTCCCATTTATCCTATTATTCCTATATCTCCCCTTATCTTATATCCTAGATAATAAATAGAATCTCCTCTTTGTATGTTTCAGGAGTGATTTGTAATCCCCAACAAGGCAAAATTCTCTTTCCTTCACTAAACATTTTTTTCTAAAGGTATCTCCATTTGAACCAGCCAGCAAAGTATCATCCATATAATGGTAAATTATGGATTGAGGAAATTGTTTACAAATTAGTTGTAAAGGCAGTTGTACAAAATTTGGCATAAGGTAGGGCTTATTCAATATCCCTTGTGGTAATACTTTCCAATAATATCTCTTTATTTAACAATCATTATTATATGTAGGTATTGAGGAAGCAAACTTTTCTTTATCTTGTTCTTGTAAAAGAACAGTGAAAACACAATCTCTTTTTTTTGTTTGTTTTTTTGAGACAGGGTTTCTCTGTCTAGCCTTGCCTGTCCGGGAACTCACTCTGTAGACCATGTTGGCATCAAACTCATAAATCCGCCTGCCTCTGCCTCCCAAGTGCTGGGATTAAAGGCATGGGAAAACACAATCTCTTAAATCAATCACTATAGTAGGCCTTGTCTTAGGTAACAATGAAGACAATGGGATTCCATGCTTTAAAGAGCCCATTGGCTAAATAATTCTACTGATTGCTCTCAGATCTGTCAACATCATCCATTTGCCAGATTTCTTTTTAATGACAAATACATGAGAATCCCAAGGGCTGGTGGGCTCCAAGGGTGCTGTTGAGCCTCCAGCAGTTCTTGCACTAGCTGTTCTAGTGCTGGCAATTGTTCTTTGTCATAGGCCATTGTTCTATCCAAACAGGTTGGTCAGTCAACCACCTAAGTGAAAGGGTTGTTCGTGCTTTGTTAGCAGTGTTTCCCCTGTTTAAGGTTGAAGAGCCAGGCTTTGCTGTGTCTTGTTTATGGACAACTTGGACAGCCTGTGACTGTTCTTGATAAGATTTTAAAATACCTTTATCAGGAACAACCCTTATTTTATAGTTTGTCCCTTAAGTTGGAGGAATGACTGCACCTCTCGTTGTTGCAACAGATCTCTTCCCTATAAATTTATGGCTACATCAGCCAAATATGGCATTAATTTTCTTCAGGCCTTAAACATTTAAGTCATTTTTACATTTTTCTTTATCTGAGAAAAACTTCCAAACCCTAGAAATTGTATATCTACCTTTTGTAGAGGCTAATTTTGAGACCAAGATTTTGGTGATATTATTGTTACATCTGCTCCACTGCTACCAAATCTTCAATTTCAATATTATTTATAAACATCTTTAGTTTAGGCCTCTTGATATTTTAGAGAAGTTTGCCATAATACTTGTTTCTTGGTCTCTCCTGAGCTTTGTATTGTATCTATGGAATCTTTGCTGACCTTGAGATCTGGCTTAATGTTTATATCCAGAGCAGCACTGTTTAATTGTTCTGTGGATGAGTCTCTCCAATGCTGATTTGAAACGATCTGAATTTAATACTGAGGCCTGCAAGAACCACCCCCTTCCAGGAGTTTCCTGACAAGATGTTACATTGTTTCTCCCTTGTTGATCTACATTCACTCAAGTGTTGGCCTTTGCCACTCCTTTTGCTTATTCCAGAAGGCTGAATCCTTCTTTTGGAACCATGATGGCTCTGTTTACAATTCTTTGACTTTGCTCACCGCAATTAAAATATTTGGCATTTTGTAATTTTCCAAAACCTTTTTTGATCACTTGTCCTAATAAAATCATATCATATGGGCTGGAGAGATGGCTCAGCAGTTAAGAGCACTGACTGCTCTTCCAGAGGTCCTGAGTTCAATTCCCAGCAACCACATGGTGGCTCACAACCATTTTTAATGGGATCTGATGCCCTCTTCTGGTGTGTCTGACAGTTACAGTGTACTTATACACTGTTTATACATAAAATAAACAAATCTATAAAAGATTAAATTAAAAAAAAATCATATCATATGAATGATATCCAAATGCCAACTGTATTTCTAATTCATTCTTCTATTGGTGCTAAATTTGCCTTTTACATTCAGAATTAGTATTTTCGTTTTTTTTTTTTGTTTTTTTTTTTTTTTTGTTTGTTTGTTTTTGTTTTTTTTTGATATTCGAGACAGGGTTTCTCTGTGTAGCCCTGGCTGTCCTGGAACTCACTCTGTAGACCAGGCTGGCCTCGAACTCAGAAATCTGCCTGCCTCTGCCTCCCAAGTGCTGGGATCAAAGGCGTGCGCCACCACCGCCCGGCCCAGAATTAGTATTTTCAAAAGCTAAAGATTCAATTAGTGCTTTCTTAGCATGTGGGTCTGATACACTTCTTTGTATAGCTGAAGTCAATCTTTGTGAAAACTCAGTGAATGTTTCTTTTGGTCCTTGCATAATCTAAGTAAATGGTTCAAGTCTTTTCCTGTTTCTTCAACCTTGTCCCAAGTGTTTAAGCTGCCATGTTACATAATGCCAAGGCTGCTTCATCATATATGACTTGCACCTGGGCTTCTGCGTATAGTGGCTGATCTTGAGAAATATTAATACCTCTGGCATTTTTTTCTCTTTTCTATCTCCCTAGTCTCTTCTCTCTACCATGAATATACTGTAATTGTGCACCAGGCCCTAATATTGCTCCTCCAATGGCTAGATTCTTCCCATAGAATACTTTAACTGCCATAACAGCTGGATCCAACCCCTCTAGACACAGACAGCCAAACTCCACTCTACAGAATAAAAAGCCCAAGCTCAGGACTTGAAAACCCATCAATTCCCAACTTGGAAATCTCTATCCTGGAAAGCTCCTCCTCCAAGAAATCCTATATAAACCCTGTCTTTTGCTCAGTTCTTTGCTGCTTCTTGCCTGGGTTGAGACAGCCACCTTCCTGGATTTTTCCTTCACAATAAATTTGCTTTTGTGAGGTTTGTTGTGTGTTGATATGACTTTGTGGTATTCCTTGGCTCCTGACTAACAGAATACCTTCCCCTTTATAGCTATAACACTTGCATTAGGGGAAGCCTTTCTCCTCAGAGCTGTAACATTTACAAACTCTTACTTTTAACATTTTTGTTATGTTTGACAAAATATACTCTCCATCAGATGTACTCAAAAACACTGTAGTTAAAATGACATAGGTGCTAATAAGTGAACCAAAAGAAAACTATTTTGTTTTATAAAAATAGTCAAATGCTTAATGAAGAAGATAAAGCACTTGAAATCCAGTCTTCTGTTTTAATAAGACATCTGGTGCCTCACAGCAGAAAGAAAAAAAAAACCAAAACAAAACCCAACAAAAACAAGCAAGCAAACAAACAAAAAACCAGGAATAACCAAGACTGAAACAGTGTAAGAAACAAGGTATCATAAATTTCTAACACTATATTCAAATTATTTCAAGGGCAAAAAATAAACTGAAATTCTGAAAAATACCTTGCTAGCATTTATCTACTTTAACCATTTTTTAAGCTATAGGGAATATAACACTAGTCAAATATGTCAACTAACAGATAATGGATTTATTTAGGAAATTTAACTCAGTCCACAGTTGCAGGTGGATATTTTAATTAGTTTTATACAAAGTAAATAACCTTAGAAATTCATTAAGGATATATAAGCTATCTTTGGGAAATAATTTATAGGTGCCCATTTATTTCTTCTTAAATGAATGTTCACACTCATGTACAATGTAAGCAACAATCAAACCTTCTTAGAGAAAAACAATCCTTCCAATGTGGATGTTAGCCTCAAATGACTGAACTGCCAGGAAGACTGTAGGATTTCAGTCTAACAAAAGGCCTTCCACTAAAGAACAAAGGCATGCCACTGGTTCTTAAGAGTTAATCCAAATGGGCATATTAATTCCTTGAACATGAAAATGTTCCTCAAGAAAGTTGTTTTGGGGAATTTAGAAAACATAAAAATCTACTTCAACATGTAGGTTAGCAGTGGTTTCTGGTCATTGGCTAATCTCTTCACTTAAGCGTCTTCTCAACAATGGTACATTTGCCCGTCATCCACTTTCACTCCCCAGGAGTGTCTTCTTTAACAAGGGTACCTGTGATCACTGCTCACCAGCACCCTTGAACGCTTCATTTAACCTATAATAAGCTCTGCCCATCTTTTACAAATGCTCCTTTGTTTTCTCTGAATTCATCTGGTGTCAATCACAAGGATCAAGAAGTTTAAGGGGAGAAGTAAAATATTGGAGCTATACTCTTCACAAAAGGAAGGGCAACTAGACAAAAGACAACAGAGGAAATATAATGGAGTACAACAACTAGAGAAGACAGTAAGAACTAACTGGAAGGATCTTTTACTCAAAGATAACAGATACATATTCTTTGAGGAGTATATGGGACCTCCTCCAGAAGAAAAGACCATTGAGTAGGTTGCCACTGAAGTCCAAAGCTAGTTTAAAGAACAAATATCATTCAAAGTGTTTTTTTTTCCACCACATGGGACAAGGTGGGGGTAAAAATCAGGATGCTGGATATGGAGGAGCAGTCCTTAAATCATTGCATTAGGTGAATTTAAGGCCAGTCTGGTCAACATAACAAGTTGTAGGCCAGCAAGAGCTGCATAGTCAGACCTATCCTCCTGCCCCTGGTTCCCTCCCCCAAATCAACAGGTGCACTTAAAATAGTGGTAAAAGAACAACTGGAGCTAACTGACCACCAGCATTCAATGCTCTCTGCATGCATATGCTCCAGATGCATATGACCAGCCATCCCAAGCTCCTACAGTCATAAACATCCTCTCTCCATGATGAACTTTACCCTTAAGCTATGAGCCAAAAACAAGCTCTTCCTTTCATAAATTGCTTTTGTCAGGAATTGTCGAAACAATGAAAAAAGTAACTAGTACAATAACATCTACTAGAAAGGATTAAAAACTGAATTAGCAACAGTTTGTAATAATTCAGAAAAAACCCCACATATTTAACACTTTAATGGGGGTAACTAATTTCTCACTAACATAAGCATCAATGAGTATTTTAGGGTAAAAGTGATAAAATCTATGCTTCTCTCAATCAATTCGTTGTCTCAAATAATGAATAGCTCTTCTCACTTATAGCTCACAAAGACATCTGGGGAATCATCTGACTTCAGCCCTAAGTACATGAAAATCCAGAAGTATCACATGTTAATCTGTTGTCACTCTTAGAAGCAATGCCCATTACTTATGTATATATCTGCATAAACAAGGTCTAGGGCCATCACCTCGCCTACATAGTAGGAAACTGAGGTATATGGGCTCAGTGTCTGTCCAAGAGAAAAAGAATGGGTTTGAAGGAACATGCAGCTCATGTCTCTGATGTAGGATCTGTCTAAGTTTGCTGAGAAAGTTTCCCTACATTCAAAGGGTTCCTTTCCTGGGTGTTCTACTTGCTGATGTTTGACTTATAACTGAAAGGTTTCCTACACTCTTTGACTTCACGTGCTTTCCACTTTGTGTTGACTTCTGATGCCTACTGAGATGTGACCTTGGCAAAAGATTCTTCTACATTTATTACATTCCAAGGGCTTCTCTCCTGTGGGTTCTCTGTTGCACTGTGTGGTCTGACTTCTGGTAGAAAGATTTCTCAGACTCATTTCTTTCATAAGGTTTCTCTCCAGTGTAAACTCTCTGATGTACTTTGAGTTTTGATAGAATGTTTTCCTACATTCACTTCACTCATAGGGCTTGTCTGCTGTGTGGGTTCTCTGATGTCACTCATAGGGCTTGTCTGCTGTGTGGGTTCTCTGATGTCACTCATAGGGCTTGTCTGCGGTATGGGTTCTCTGATGTCACTCATAGGGCTTGTCTGCTGTGGGGGTTCTCTGATGTCACTCATAGGGCTTGTCTGCGGTATGGGTTCTGAGGCACAGTGAGGTCTGACCTCTTGTAGAAAGATCTCCCACATTCATGACATTCATGACTTCTGGTTGAGTAACTTCCCACATTTGTTACATTCGTAAGATTTCTCTCTTGTATGCATTCTCTGATGCCTCCTAAGATGTGACTTTTGACTAAAAGATTTCCTACACTCGTTACATTATAGGGTTTTTCTCCTATGTGAATTCTCTGATGAATAGTGAGGACTGCAGAAAGATTCCCTACATTCATTACATTTATGGAGTTTCTCTCCTGTGTGAATTCTAGGTTGAAAAGTGAAATTTGACTTCTGGAAGGAAGATTTTGTACAATCTTTATCCTCATAGAGCTTTTCTTCAGTATGTTTCCTCTGAGTTTTTGTTAGGTTTGCTTTATTAATGAAGGATTTCTCACGATGACTACAGATACCACAGTTATCTCTTGGGTGTACTTCCTGGTACTTAGTGAGCACAGACTTCATGTGAAATGTGTTCCCACGTATATTACATTTGAAAGTTTTCTTCTCTGCCTGAGACACCTTTTGGAGAACAGCTGAGTTGTTACAGGTTTCGTCATATTCATTATATTTCTATGAGGGCTCACACTCTCTTATGCACAAAGAGGGTATTGGGGTTGAAAGTTGTCCCTTTCCCACTATATTCAGCTTTGCTGGCTACTCTGACTTTGAAGATATTTACTAAGAATCAGAATGTCTGAAGAATTTCCCAGAGATGTGACAGGAACCCAGTTTCTCTCTGGCAAATATCTCAGGCACGTCAGAGACAAGCATGTTCTGATATGCAATAAACTCCTCAGTCTTCATTTGTAAGTGGTCCTCAGTATTCATCATCAGCTTTGAAATGTGGTCCAAGCTCAAATTAAATTCACCCAGATGCAATTCTCTCCTCCATTTCGTGGCTGTCTGGACTTTTCTGGCTCATCTACTTTCTGGACACCTAAGATTATTAACAATGAAACAGCCACACCCATGAACCATATCTATCCATGAACCATACTCAGCCTTGAACCATATCTACCATAAACACTTCCAAGCATCTGTGATGGAATGCAAATAAAGGTAAAGAAATTTTCCCTGGTTGCTAAAGATTTTAAGAGTAGATATTGACTGATGCCTTTTATTTCAAATAAGCTAATGTAACACTATTGATATATTTTATGATGTTAAGTCTCTGCTTCTTTAAAGGTTTTTTGTTTTGTTTTGATTTTTCTCTTTTAATAACTATGGAAACATTTAGTCAAAACAATTGCTATATCACTATAGATTTAAGTCAAGGACTTTTCACCTGCTTTTTCTTTATTCTTTTTTCTCTATTTTTACCCCCTTAATAACTGCTTGTCTTCTGATTCTTTATCTTAGGGGAAAAGTGGCTTTTCCCAGGATTACAGACTACCAGACCATTTTCTATTACCTAAGCAAAATGGTTTCTTGTGGGGTGCGTGGTAAAGAATTATACCTACATTTCTTTAGTCCTCATTTGTTCCTAGGAATGGCTACAAGCATCTATTGGTTTTTCCAAGAATCTTCTTCCAAGCCGGGTGGTGGTGGCGCACGCCTTTAATCCCAGCACTTGGGAGGCAGAGGCAGGTGGATTTCTGAGTTCGAGGCCAGCCTGGTCTCCAGAGTGAGTTCCAGGACAGCCAGGACTACACAGAGAAACCCTGTCTCGAAAAACCAAAAAAAAAAAAAAAAAAAAAGAATCTTCTTCCAAATTATAAACAAAGACAGTGCCCTCCAATTTCCATGTTTAACCTTACACACCCAGTTCTCAGAACCAAGTGCAATCTGTATTGAAGGAAATTATTTTCCTGGGGGTTCACTATGTCCCCTTTTTACTCCTAAATATCTATTGGAGGTTTCTGCCCTACACAGCACATAAGTTATGTGTAGATTTGAAAAGGATAGCTCCCTTTACACTGTATTTTTCCATTCTTACTGTTTTTTTTTGTTTGTTTGTTTGTTTTTGGTTTTTTTTTTGTTTTTTTTTTAATGAGTATACTGTAGCTGTCTTTAGATACACCAGAAAGGACATCGGTTCCCAAGTAAATGACATAGAGACACTGCAATTTATTAATAAGCTGTAGGTTATTAATTAGGGCAGGTTCTGTGCTGTGCTAATCCCTTCCTCCATTAAAAACCCCACATAAATGCCCATCCCTTGCCAATCTGATGTCTCCCAGGATGCTTCTGCTCCATCAGCGTGTCCTCAGGGTAAATCCCTCTTGCCGTGTGCTCCTGATCCATCCCATCTTCTCCTCCTTCACCATTTATGTGAGTTCTGTGTGTTTAAACTCCAGTCTTCTTGATTTCAGGGCAAGAGCTTTCACCACTGAGCCCCACACCCTCCCAGTTCCTTCCCCGTTTCCTTTGGACTTGTAGACCGCCGTTACTCATTGGCTTTTAGATTTTTATCTTGGTCAGTTTCTCTAAATTTTCAGTTGCACCTGCTTTCTATTCTTAAGTAGTTATTTTTTCAAGCATTTATTAGTAATACATTGGATAATTTTTTAGTGCTTGTTAATTGACTAACCTGTATTGATGTTTTGTGAGCGTGCAGATAACAATATAAATCAAACAAATGATTCTTTCTATAAAAAAAAAAACTAGCATTCGTAAAGAACAAAGTTATGTAATTGTGTGAAAAAAGTGACACAGAATGTTTTACTAAGATATAAAATAAAAATGGGGTCCTTTTGGGAAGAATCCTAAGTGAGGCAGTTTTAGAGAGGAGAGATGGTTTGTTTACTTTTAGATAACTTGGTTTTTGAATTACAATTTTCCAAAGTGGACAAAATAAGTACATAGATGTATAGAAAGAATAGAGTTTACATAACTGTTGGCTATGTGATTTGGAAATCAGTAGTTGAAAGCTAGGTGGTGGTGGTCCATACCTTTAATTCCAACACTCAGGAGGCAGTCTGATCTACAGAAGAAGTTCCAGGACAGCCATGGCTACACAAAGAAAACCTGTTGTCTCAAATAGGGGGTCAGAAGGTAGAGGAAACTGGTATTGAAAATCTTAAAAAAAAGGTCACCTAGGAATCTGATGAGAATTCAGAAAGGAGATATAGGAATAAAACTTATATATCCTGGCATCAGAAGTCCTGATGTTGGGGAGTAAGAATATGATCTTATTGGAGGAAATGTGTCACTGAAGGTGGGCTTTGAGGTTTTAAACGCCTAAGCCAGGCAAACTGTTTCTCTCTCTTTCTTCTGTTTTCAGATCCAGATGTAGACCTGTCATGTACTTCACCAGAATCATGCCTCCCTGTGTGCTACCATGTTCCCCGACACTACGATAATGGACTGAACTTCTGAAACTGTAAGCCAGCCCCAGTTAAATGCTTTCCTTCATAGTAGTAGAACATTAAGACATTCATCCTTAAGAAAAAAATCACGAAGACAAAAGCTGCAGTTTCACAACTGTGGGCCTAGGAAGACAACTCGAAAAAGAAAGGTAGTAAGTTGTGAATGTAAGTCAAAGAATTTAAGTCCCCAAATTAGTGTATCAAACCAAACAAAATTATTGGATAATAATTAAATTATATACACACAAAAGACTCTGGAGCAACCAACAAAAAATGGAGAATCAGTCTGGAATCAAAAAGACAAAGAATAGTCTGGAAATCGAGTACAACCAATAAATTGACTTGAAACACAATCTTTTAGGTACACTCTTCTGCATTGTTTGATTTCCAATGTCCAAAATAAAAATCTTTATGAATAGCTGGGCAGTGGTGGCGCATGCCTTTAATCCCAGCACTTGGAAGGCAGAGGCAGGCAGATTTCTGAGTTCCAGGCCAGCCTGGTCTACAGAGTGAGTTCCAGGACAGCCATGGCTACACAGAGAAACCCTGTCTCGAAAAACCAAAAAAAAAAAAAAAAAAAAAAAAACCTTTATGAATGTAAGAAACTGGGCAATGTGTTTCACACATGTGTATTGGGGGAGGGGATGGTTCTTAAACCAAATACCGCAAGTAACAGACAAGATAGCTAAGCAACCTAAACTGCCTTCAAATACTTAAAGGTAGATTTTAAAAAAGAAGAAAAGAGTCGGGTGGTGGTGGCGCACGCCTTTAATCCCAGCACTTGGGAGGCAGAGGCAGGCGGATTTCTGAGTTCGAGGCCAGCCTGGTCTACAGAGTGAGTTCCAGGACAGCCCGGCTACACAGAGAAACCCTGTCTCGAAAAACCAAAAAAAAAAAAAAAAAAAAAGAAGAAGAAGAAGTAAAGAAGAGGAAGAGGAAGAGGAAGAAGAAGAAGAAAAGGAAGACAATCTATAGAAAAAGAAACTAAAAGAAACATCTGTGTACTGACAGACTTAAGTGACTGAGGAAAGAATGTTTTTAAATGGAACTTGTAGAATAGATATTCTCTAATTCTTATAAAAGAGAATTAGAAGCTGAGAAACTGGTGGGGAGATTTAGAAACAATTTAATATACAGGTTATGGACTTGAAGAAAAATTAGAACACAAAATACATGTTTAGAAACAATGACTAAAACCTTCCTAATTTTTGTGAAAGACAGTTTTGAGATACTTAATAACCTAGAATCAATATAGAAACAATAAACAGTACCCCAGACCTGGGGGAAAATATTGAGAGCAACTGAACACCACACAGAGCAACTGGCACAGTCATGAAGGAAAAAGGATGACTCCATGTTATAAAGGAATCTTTAAAGGGTTGAAGAAAATACCTTTTAATTCACTATCCTCTGTCTGGAAATCCTATTCTAAAAAAGAAAGGAATTAAAGATATTTTCAGATAATATATCACCAGCAAGTCTAAAATTTGCAAGTACTTCAGAGAGTTCTCTAGGCTCAAAGAAAGCAACACTAGACTTGGATGTACACATTAGATAAAAGACCATAGAAAAGGGAAAGTGTATAGCTAAGCATAAAGGACTATGTATAATTTTACCTTTTAAAAATGTTTTTTTAAAAAACTTTGTCAATATTCCCCAAACAATGAAACATCACTGTCAGTCCCAAAGTTCAGAGGAGAAAGACCACCAACACTAATCATCATGGCCAAATTAATTAAATCAAGCAAAAATTTAAAACAAGCCTTTTTATTCATGTACACGGGCTGCTTCTCCCTCTGGTGGGGTTCAAGAGGCTAGATTTTTTATAGCTCAGGGTAGGGGGACCTCTCAACAAAAATGTAAAAAGTTTACACATGTGTTTGCAGTTTGGCCTGTCTAAGAGGGACTCTCAATTTTTATTGCTTATTCTGACAGGGAGGGGGCCTAATGAATCTGGTCAGTTTCAGGACTTCCTGAAACAATTTTGAGTTGTTTGCCTTGCTGTCTAAGGAACTCTCCTGAAGTATGGGATATGTTAATGTGAAGGGAACTGTTAAATAAAAAAGGCCAACCTAGTTCTAAGCGAGCCAGGATACAGATACTTTATTACACACTCACACACACACACTCACACACACACACTCACACACACACACTCACACTCACACTCACACTATGCACACATAAAACAAAGTAAGGAAAAACTAAATAATCAATCAGAGTATGTAAGCAAAATTGTGTAGGAGGCTAGGCATGGTGGCACATAACTTTAACTCCAGTACTTGGGAAGCAGAGGCAGGCAGAGTTTGAGACTTGAGTTTGAGACTAGCCTGGTCTACATACTGAGACCTGTCTCAAACAAAAACTAAACCAAAACAAAATATAACACAACGTGATTTTATATGAAACAACTAGAAGTAGAGCTTTTTTTTTTTTTTTTTAAATGAAGCAGAACAGTCCAAATACTGTGTACCCTAGGCAGTAGGGTCACTCGCTTGAGCATTATATAAAATGAGGCCCATTCCTGTGGCTCTGAAATGCTGGTGAGAGTTCAGAGGAAAAGGGGATTTACTCTTTGGAGAAAAGGGCTCTCTTCTTCAAACTGCTAAACCCACTTAATTTCAGCACCAGTTTCTGGCAATAAGGTCTTGGACAAACCTTTATAAACTCAAACTAGGAACGTTAGGCAGGCTATGTGGTCCAGGAGGGGGCAAACAGAACCGTACAAATACAAATGCCACCTAACGATGAAGCATGGTCAGCACACATATCACCATTTCTCTAGGAAGTTGGGGACATTTCACTAGAATTATTAATGGAGAAAAATAAAACTGCAAGCATCAGCATTTGTTAAATATGATTAATCAGCTTATTTGGAAGTATTAGGTTATGTAAAGATAAGAAAACAAAGTAAGAAACTCCGACAATTTAGCTAACAGAACTAATAACCTGTTTTGCTTTGTTTTGAGTTAGGGTTTCTCTGTGTCGTCCTGGCTGTCCCTGGACTCACTCTGTAGACCAGGCTAACCTTGAACCCAGAGAACCACCTGATTTCATCTCCTGAGTGTTGGGATTAAAGGAAGGTGCCACCATACATGACTGTTTTTTTTGTTTTGTTTTTTGTTTGTTTGTTGTTGTCGTTTTAATGTGCATTGGTATTTTGCCTGCTTGCATGTCTATGTCAAGATCCCCTGAAACAGGAGATACTGACAGTCAGGAGCTGCCATGTGGGTGCTGGGAATCAAACCAGGGTCCTCTGGAAGATCAGTCAGTGATCTTAACCCTGAGTCATTTCTCCAGTTCCCTTGACCTGTTTTATAAACCTTTCCTTTTTTCCTTAAACATCTGTCTGCTCCTCTCCTTTGAGAAGTGAGCACCACCAATGTCCCCTTAGGCACTGCAGGATAAGAGGGCCAAGGGAAAGATCACCCCAACCCTGACTTGACCCCAAGCCTTCACCCAGGGCCAACACACAGAATCCCACCAATCCCTAAGCTTGCCCCAAAATCACTGCCCACCACAAAGAAATCGTATATAAACACTTCCTCTGTGCAGTTCCCTGCTGTTTCTAGAAAGTTTGTGGCTTGTGGGATCAACCAGAAAATATAAAGATAGGCAAAGAATTAGACAAATTTGCTATTAAAGTTTTAGTTCTGTTCATATTATTGTCAATATATGGTGATTATATTTATAATTTTCTAGGAACCTCCAAACTGATTTACACAATTACTGTATTAATTTGCATTCCCAACAGCCGTGAATTAAGGGTTCCTCTGTCTTCACAGTTTGCCCGTTTGTTGTCAGATTTCTTGAATAGCCATTCTGGCAGGGGTGAGGTGGTATCTCAAAGTAGTTTTAATTTACATTTTCCTGCTGATGAGTAACACTGAAATTTTTTTGTAAGAAGTTCTTTACAACGGTCTCTTTTCAAAAGTGCCATGAAAACCAGCTGCAAAGGGACAGAAAACACTGGGACCCTGCTAAAGTCTGTTAGTCTGGGTACAGCCCCTCCTCACCCACCAAAAACAAAACCTAAAATATTAGAATATTAAAATTATTAACAACAAGTTTGCCTTAGCAACCTGTAGGCATAAGTAAGGTCATCTACTTGATCAAATTTAAATAGACAGGATATAAAATATAGAGAAGAATCCACAAATTCTTTGTTAGAAAATTGGTAAAGGTAAACACGCAGAGGAAAAGATAACCTAGATGCCATGGAAAAGTGATTACTCAGGCAGTGAGGAGATTGGGAATAGGACCTCCTTTAGGGTTATAAAAACTATTCTCGGTGTTCAGTGTGCCCATATTGTGGGCTGATGCCCAGTTTTGCAACATCATGGAATAAACTGTTCACGTTCCCTGCTTGGATTCCCCAGTGCTCTTATTGAGAATGGAGACCCCGCATTTCTCGGATTTAAAGTCCTTATTGAATTTTGAAAACTGTTAATTTCATTCACCCATTTATGGACTGGCACTTGTGTTTCTTTGGCATTTAATTTTTGAAAAAAAAAATTTGGTAAATTTTAGGTAGTCTCCTGTCTGAAGCACAGCTGGTGAGGATTTTTCTCCCCTTCTGTGAGCTATTTGCTCTACTGATAGTTTCTTTTGCTGTGCAGAAACCTTGAAATTCCATATAACTCTATTGTTCCTTGGAGCAACTTCCTATGTACTCTTGGGGTTCAGTTCATAAAGTTCTTGCTTATACCAATATCTTGAAAAGAAATTCCTGTTTTACTCCTGTTTTGATGTTTTGGGTTTTAAATCGAGGACTTTGTAACTGTTATAAAAGGTGAAAGACGTGGATCTAATTCTACACTAGTCCGATTTGCAAGCACCACTTGTTGAATAGGCTTTTTTTTCCACTGCACATTCATTACGTTTGTCAAGAATTAGGTGACCATAGATATATTAGTTTATTTCCGGATTCCCTATTCTGTTCCATTGACCTTGGACATTGAAGTAGAAAGAATCATTTGTTTGTTTGTTTATTGCATTCTAATAGAATCCAAATATGTTAGTCCTATGATGTAGTGGTTGTGATAGTTCAGCTGTTTTTGTTTTTTTTTTTAAATCCATTGACCATTAATGCAATATGAATTATACGTAACTAGTTGTTTAATACATTTGTTACATTGACCCACTTAGAAAATATGGTTGTTTTATTTGCTTTGGGGAAAGGTTCCCTCCCCCAGACAGGGTTTCTCTGTTTAGCCCTGGCTATCCTGGAACTTGCTCTGTAGACCAGGCTGTTGGGATTAAAGTGTGTGCACCACCACTGCCTGACAAGATGGATTTTTATAATTTGAAGTTTCCATTTTTTATTCTGCTTAAATCTATAATAAAGCATTCTATTATGGTGCTATGTAACAGGTAAACAGTATTGCTATATGTAAAATAAAGTTTGGGGTTTTAAATCTGAGTATAGATCTTCCGGCAGTGCTGGAGTGATAGACAGTACCAGTGTCATCATTTCTGTATTTTTATTCCCTTCATCCTCATTTATTATCTCCTTGCTCTAGCTAAGACTTAAAGCACTGTGTTGAACAGAGTGGAGACAGTCAGCATCTTTGTCAAGTTTTTCTCCATGTGGCGTGATGTTGGCTGTGTGTCAAGGATGTCAAAGACCAGCTTTGACACCACAGTGTAAACCAAAGCAGGCAGCGAGGTGTGGCATAGGTGAAGCAAAAAGGTAGACTCCAATAACTTCATGCATACAAATACATACATGCATGTATGCACAAATACATACATAAATACATACAGACAAATAGGCAGACACATAAACATTCATATATACATATGACTATGAAAAAAACCAATGTGTTCCCCAATATCTGCACATGAAAATTATTATGTAGTATAGGTAACGAAAATAAATCATTTCCAAGAACCCATGTACATTTGTAACTAAGCAACTTGTTATAGATTAACAAAGTGTGAGAAATTAAGGTAGTTTTCTCAGCCAGTTTCTCTTATTTGCAGGCAACAATTTGTGTTTACAAAGAAAGAATTCTTTTATTATTTATCTTTAAATGTAATCTTATAAAAATCTTAAAAGAATCACAATTCTAAACTTTTGTATAAAAAACAATCAGTCATTTCTACTTTAAATCCTCAGAATGCTAATCTGTTTATCAGCAAATCTTATTAAATCTTATCAGGAAGCTGAGGGCAAAAATGGGTATAAGAAATAAACCATAACCAGTCCAGCCTCAGTGAGGGTCACATCAACCAGTGCTGCCGTTGTTCTAGTTCCCCGACCATAAAAGGTCCCTGGCTTAACTAATAAGTGTGCGCCTTTCTGAACTTCAAATTGTTCCCTAAGATTTTTCTACATCAAAGCCAGTAGCAAAAGCATCTTAACTTAGCTTCACTACAATTTGATGATTCCAAATGCTTTCTAAAGGTGGTGGTCATTGCTGACCATCTACATTTCTAAATTCTTCCCAGGGTATCGGTTGAGTCATTAATCTACTCCAGAAGCAATGACTGAGAGATCAAACATTAGTACTGTGAGTGCCAGAGACACCGCCCAGTGAGGGGCTGGGAGACCCTTAGCGTTTTCATACAGTTCTTAGATCAAGAGGAATGTGAGGGCAGCAAGCAGAGCAGAACTCCACAACAGCACGGAGTCCTCAGGGCACTTAGTCCTCAGGGCCGTTCCTGTCTGAGACTCAGTCATCCAACCAGTGGGCCACAGTCCATGAATTCTAGAGTCGTTTGTCAGTCCTCCTGCATGGCCCTTGGCAGCTGTGGACTTGTTATAGATTGCCTTTGTTATGTAAATTCTCCAGGACTTTTCTCACAAAAGAATTTGGGATTTTTGTCAAAGATTTTTCTTTATCCATTGAAATGATCATGAAGTTTCTCTCTATTTATGTGGTAGAGTACATGCCTACATTTGTTGATTTACCTATATTTAATGATCCATGGATCTCTGGATGAAGCTGATTTAATCAAGGTGAATGGTCTTTTTGATGTGTTATTTGTTATGCTCAAGTTGCAGGTACTGAAAGACCCACCCAGGAGCTGATTCTGATACGTTAGGGTCTTTATTACAAGCTCTTGAGAGCAAGATCTCTCAAACTCTTACCGTCACAGCAGGCCAGAGTGAGAGCCCCAAGTCTAGGGATTCAGGGTTTTTATTGTGGTTACAGCAAACGTGGGAAATTTCCATATGAGTCAGCAAGTTAATATTTTAAAAACTGCATTTCTGGTGTAATCTGCAGGAATCGAACAGGAGGGCAGAAACATCTGACAAACAGGATGGTCAGGTTATCTATTCTCGGCAGGATGTCTTAGGCTATTTCTATGTACTGGTCCTACTATTGTAGCCTGGTTGTTGCTAAAGGGGTGAGGGTCGGGGGTGTCATAGGATGTTTTTCTTTCTGGAATTGGAGTTTAGCCCCTGGTCTCACACAAAATGGAGTTTCTTTTAAAATGGGGTTGGTTGAATTTTATATTATTGAATTACATTTGCAAATATTTTTTTTTTTCCGGTCTGTGAGACAAACTCACTGTGCTGCAGCAAAGGCTGGACTCGAACTCGGAAAGCCGTCCGCCTTGGACTCCCGAGCGCAGCGACTACAGCAGTGCACCACCGCTGGCCGGCTGCCAACATTTGAAAATATTTTAATTGCAAGTTTTTGTGTCTGTGTTCATCAGGAAAGCTGACCTATAATTCTACTTTTTTGGTTGGTCTTTGTTTGGTATTGATATCAGGTTAATACTGGCTTTGTAAAAAGACATTGGAAGAGTTCCTTGTCTTCTTTGAAGGTCTAGGAGAATTCTGTGCTAAATCCATGTGTGTTTGTGCTTGTGTGCGTGCTGTGTGTGTGTGTGTGTGTGTGTGTGTGTGTGTGTAGATTTTAAATTACTACTTCTATCTCAGAGTTCTGGATCTGTTTAACTTATATATTTCTTAATTTTGGTAGAAAAAAAAGGAAGAAAAAAAGAGAAAGTCGCTCCAAAGAGCAGAGCAGGTGTTTGAGTGCACCTTTCCCAGATCCCCTAGCCTATCCGCTAAGTTTGTATGTTTTCATTTTCATTCATTTCAATGAATTTTTTG
The DNA here is from genome assembly GCA_021653895.1 of Mastomys natalensis. Lineage (NCBI taxonomy): Eukaryota > Metazoa > Chordata > Mammalia > Rodentia > Muridae > Mastomys > Mastomys natalensis. The sequence continues at coordinate 587,175 of JAJTUV010000228.1, read as the reverse complement.
AAATAGGATCTCACTTTCCTGGCAGGAATTCTTTCCTGAATATATTTGTGCTATTATTTTCTAAGATTGGCTTCTTGTGATTGGAGCACATAGTGTACATTATTTTTCTCTTGTATATATATTCTGGTTTGTTTAATGGTGCAGCATAAAGGTGTTAACAAAAAGTGACATAAAAAGGCAAATCTTGCCTCAAAGAGTATTTTAAAGCTAAATTTGAATGACTAATTGCCTGGGAACACATAGCTGAGTCACTCCAAATTCCACATACCTATGTGGTTGCAGTGGTGGTGGTGGTGGTGTGTGTCTAAGACCATCCATTAAAGGCATGCGCCACCACTGCCTGGCTTGCTTGAATATTGTAAACAGGATTCAATAAAGTCAGCCATAGGTTAAGAGGCAGAGCAAGCAATTGTTGGGAGCCGACATCTAACAGAGAGCAGCTATCATCTTTACAGCCATCTCGAGCCATATACCCTGACAAGAGACTTGTTTTCAACAGCCTACAACAGCTGAGCACACTCTGATAAACATCTTGTTTTTCTCACATATCTTGTTTTGCTGCTTAGTGCCCCCAGCTGCAAGGTGCACGTGGTCTTCACACTGCTAGGTAGGCGCACGTGGTCTCCACGCTGCAAGACACATGACATAGTGCCTTCAGCTGTGCTTGTCCACGAGGGAAAGGCACATGGTAAAGGGTATAAATACCCAGGATTTCCTTTCAATAAACGAGACTTGATCAGACTCTGGCTTGTCTCCATTCTTCGTGTCTCTTGCCCCTTCCCACTCTCTCTCTTGCTAGACCCTGTCCGGTGGACCAGAGCAGCAGCTCCGGTTGGGAACAAAGTGCCCCCTGAACATGGGGCAGCTCCGGGTGGGTACAAGCAACCAGTTGATAGAAAGTAAACATAGGATTATTAAGAAAAAAAACATAGAGAATAAGAAGAGGCAGGAGGATAACTAGAGAGATACATAGGAAATAGAAAGGTGGGTCTCTCTGAGCCAGCAGGCTTTCACCCTAGCATCTTGCTCCCAAGTCTTCTTTGGTAAAATCAAATGATTAAGATTTTGTTTAAAATAACAATAACAATAAAAACAAACAAGCAAACCAACCATATGCTCTGGGTACTAAGGGGCAAGTCCAATCTTCATTGTCAGAATATTTAGCAATCCAGCAATAATAGCAAAGCAGCAATCCAGCAAACACAACAGCAAATGCAGCAGCAGGAAACAGGAGGGACCAGAAGCAACAGGGCGGGGAGTGGGGGGCGGCAGCAGCAGGAGGAGCAGCCACCGCCACAGACCCTCTTGGGGCTTTCCCATTTAAACCTTCTCCAGAGTCCCCTGGATTAACCTATCTGTATGTGGCAAAACTCACACCACTGTTAGTGCATGAGGCAAATCATAATCACTTGGTGTGAAGCAGTTTATCCCACACCTGGAATTAAAACAAAAACCTAGTCACATAACATAACTGGGTTTTTAAAGAAACCAAAATTCTCACTACACCTGTGAGGTAGCAATTTTAAAACTTTTTGTAGAAAAGAATAAAGAATATCATGAATGAGCACACTTCTCAAAATATTGGCGTATTGGAACATCAGCCATGTGCATGCCCCACTTTATTTTTTATTACTCTGATAAACACCATGAGTAAAAGCAACTTGTGGAGCAAAGGGTTTATGTGGCTTACCCATCCCAGATGCAGTCCCTCATCGAGGGATGTCAGTGCAGGAGAACAGACACAGGAACCTAAAGGCACAGACCACTGAGGAATGTTGCTTACAAAAGTCTAACCAGCACACAGGCCACAGAAAACACGACATCTCAGGTATATATAGGCCTCAGACGCCATCTGATGAATATTCTTATGATTTGGGTGGTGAATGTTAGATGTCCACACATTCTAAAGTATTCATTTAATTGTCACGAAGATGTTAGTTCACATACAAAGGAGGCAGTAAATGGCTATTAAGGGAACTGAAGATGGCACAAAGTAATGCAGCTATGGACTTGGATTCTGGTTGGTCAACTTGACACAAGCTAGAATTATCTGGGAAAAGGGACCTTAACTGAGAAAATGGTTCCATAAAGATTACCTACAAGCAGTCTGTCACACATTTTCTCAATTAATGATTGATATGGAATGGTTCAGCTCACTGTGAGTGGTGCCATCCCTGGGTGTATAAGAAATCAAAATTAGTGAGCCAGAGAGAACAAGCCAGTAAACAGCTTTCCTCCATGGCTTTTACTTCAGTTCTAGTCTCTAGATTCCTGCCCTGCTTGGGTTCTTGCCTTGAATTCCCTCAGAGATGAACTATTACCTAAAAGTGTAAGAAGAAATAAATCCTATCTTCCGAAAGTTAATTTTGATCATAGTGGTTTGAATCTGCTTGGTCCAAGGAGTGGCACTATTGGGAGACATGGCCTTGTGGAAGTAGGTGTGGCCTTGTTGGAGGAAATGTGTCACTGTGTAGGCGGGCTTTGAGGGGTTTCCTAGTGCTCAAGCTCTGCCCAGTCCAGAGAAGTCAGTCTCCTTTTGATTGTCTTCAGAGAAAGTTGTAGACCTCTTGGCTCTATATATCTCATCATATCTGCCTGCATACAGCCATGCTTCCTGCCATGATGATAATGAACTGAACCTCTGAAACTGCAAGCCAGCCCTAATTAAATGTTGTCTAGGATATTAAAGTGTCTAAACATTGTTCTTATATTTCCTATTTCTATCTTCATTTGTCAGTACTTGCTACATGTATTTAACTGATATTTTATTATGTACAAATGCATGTATATTCTTCTGGTACTTTCATACTGATATTTTTTATTTAATAAAACAGTGTGGTATTGTCATAAAACCACATAAATAAATAAACTATGTCATCAATTAACCACTGACAAATTCAAGAAGGCTATACACACACACACACACACACACACACATACACAAACACACACAAAGCTATTTATTTATTTATTATTATTATTTTTTTTTCTGAGACAGGGTTTCTTTATGTAGCCACTGTCCTGGAACTTGCCTCGAACTCACAGAGATCCAGGACGTAATATTTTTAACCCAATTGTGTTGGGTAAATATGCAGAAGAATATGCATTTCCTTTATACATACAGAAATATCAAGTCAAAATGGATTAACCACTAAAATTTAATAACTGAAACTATAAAACTTTTATAAGAAAAAGGTGAGAAGAAACTTCCCCAAAATTCATGCTGTTTTTTTTTTTTAAACAGCATGACCCCCAAATCCACAGAGAATTTAAAAAAATTTTATGTGTGATTATGGCAAACTAAAAAACGTATTGGAAAAAGCCTCATGAACTAGATGAAAACTTAGCTTACAAATCAAATATTAATGTTGTTATCCAAGATATTAAGGAATTCATGGAACTTAATAGCAGCAAAACCAATTAACAGGATTCTTATATTTAAGTCTGGAAGACACACTTTAAAGTCCACCTTGTTCCTGACTTCCTGGAAAAACAGCAGCGTGAGAAGAGGTTTGAGTCTTTTGACTCAAGGTCCTCAAGGAGAATGAGTGTATGTAAAGGAAGACAAGGCGGGTGTGGACTCTGTTCAAAGACTGGCTTCTATCTCATTGCATGAGTCCAGGAATATTCCTGCATCAAAAGTGGAAAGACCTAGCCCTTTATACATGTGACCTCCTCAGGTTTAGTGGTTCCCTCCAGAGAAGGGCAGCTTTCTGAAGATGGGGAGCCCACTAACTGATCACATCAGGATCGCTTAATCTGCAGGCTTGCCCCACACCCAGAAACGCGTCTCGATCTGTCAGCAAACTAGGGCCATAGTACCAGGAGGAAGTGGGTAGGACCGATTCACATGAAAACCAGCCTCACAAGAAACCAGCAGCTAAAAACTGCAGGGACAATGGACAGCGCCATATGCGCCTGGCTCAGGTGCTTGGGTCAAGGGGTGAAGGCGCCCAAATTCCTGAGCGGGAGGGGCAGGTGAGTGACTGTTGTCCGTGACACCGGAAGCGAGGCTCCTAAGTGGACCAGCCGGGGATTCCGTGGGCCTCTGGGCTCCGGAGTAGGCAGGGACTCCCGGGAGGATCACCCCAGGGCCGGTCCGCGGGGAACGTCATCAGGGAGCGACCCCGGGTGCTCCTCGCCATAACGTATTTCCGGTGCGCGAGGCACGCTGGGAGGCAGGTCTTGACAGTCCGGGTGTGAGCTCTAGGTGCGGGTTTGCGGTGCCCGCTGTTACACTAAGTTTTGGGCCGTCCGGCCCAGCGGCTGTGCAGAATGCGGCTGGGCTCCGGGGCCTTCGCTGCCAGCTGCGTAGCGATTGAGGTGATCGGGGTCGCGATCTTTATTCGCGGATTCTTCCCGGCTCCCGTTCGTTCCTTTGCCAGACCAGAGCACGGTGCAGAGACCCCAGCGCCCGAACCCGTAGCAGGTATAGCCCCCCACTCCCTTCTCGGTGTTTCCCGCTTTCATTCTACCCACCAACGAAACAAATTGTATTGTTTTAGCGTTGCTTATGTATCATACACCTTTGAAGCATCCGCAGCCTCCGACCCTATGTGGACCTACGTGATAATCAGAATAAATCCCGAGTAATTCCAGCTTTGCATCTTGTTTGCACTTATTCAGTGATTCGTACCCCTTTCCTAATAATCCTTTCAACCACACCCAATTTAGGTTTCTAGTTTTGGATCCATAGGACATAACAGGTGATATTTCCTCAGACCCCCCAGTTTTCTACAGTTCTCCCCAGAACACCTCCCTACCCTCAGTAGTTAAAGCCGCTGCATTAGGACCTTACTATCCTCACCAACACAGAAATAAACACCTGCTAACAACTCTGCTGCTGTGAAGAGGTCCACATGATCACAGCCACCGGACATGTAAGCCTATAGGTTCACTGCCTGCAGGGCTAGGTTTTAGGCCAAGCTCAGGGAGGCACAGGTCACAACTGTATGTCTCTTAGGTAGAGGCGTCCCTGTCTTGGACTCGTCACCGTGCTAAGAGCAGTTCACTACACATTCCTGGGATACCCACTCATTGTTAACTTACTGTCCAGCTTAGTCAGGAGATGACTTTCTTGGTAGTCTGTCATCTGCAGGCTGGTTACAACCCTTGAGGGAACCTTCACAGCTGTCTTGTTTGGTTTCTTAGAAAATTAACACAACACTGGCAACCAAAAATGGGCCTTCTTTCAGGTTGAAATACATTTGATTTGTGTTAGAAGAACAAACGAGACATTGAAGGCAATGGAATACTAAAATAGAGTTTAAAATTTAATTTCTCCTTTTCTAAACACTTTTAGGAGTCAGTTCAAACTGGACCAAGCTGCCACCACCTCTCTTCAGTAAAGTGGTTATTGTGCTGATAGATGCTTTAAGAGATGATTTTGTGTTTGGGTCAAAAGGTGTGAAGTATATGCCCTACACAACGTATCTGGTAGAAAAAGGAGCATCTCATAGTTTTGTGGCTGAGGCAAAGCCACCCACAGTTACTATGCCTCGAATTAAGGTAAATTTAACTTGATTAAATTTTATGAATCATGATTTGGCTCTTTTTTGAAAGTTTAGAGTGATTATTTAACCTACTTGGAGACCCTATTTTAATAACATGGAAAATATTTCAGTGTTATCAGTGTTGCTGGGCAGTGGGATGCTGAAGTAATCCCATAATATGATAATCTTTTTACCCCTTGTTAGGTAGCTCATACCTCATGGAAAGGAGGAAGGATTTAGAACCAGATTTTCCAGGCCACCATAGTCCAAGAGATATATATCCTTGTCTTTGGCGGGCTACTGTGTTCCTTAGTCATCAGGCATGGGGGAGCCTTTGGGGAATATTCAGTGTAGTCCATTATTTGTATATAAACAAACTTGGTCAAGTTAAATTATTTGTGGAAATTACATTACACAAAATGATCAAACAAGAATGAACTGGTCTGAAGAACTGCTCTACCACATAATTAGTTGTTCAGTTTGGTGAGGGTGGTTCTGAAGTGCATGGTGCTTTACCTAAGAATCATGGCAAAAAAGATCCCTGTCTGTAGATTGAAGACTACTTACTGAGCAACTACGAGGTCTTCATACTGTAATGGATATACATTTGGGGAAAACTGCTTTCATGGGGCTTGTAATCTCTATAGATGTACAAAGGCACTGGACAAACAAGCATTCAAAGAAACATGTAGCTGTATTGTGCTGAGTGCCTGACAGCAAGAGCAGCATACAGTTCTGCTGGAGAGATAGAAGTGCAGCTGAGATCATGGAGCCTGAAAAGCCTGTTTGAGGAAATTACACTTAAAAAGACACTATTAGGAGGAGTAGGGGAGTGTTGGCAGAAAGGACCGGAAGTGTTTGAAAATCTGCAGCTGTATTAAATAAAACATTTATTTCATTTTATGTGTATGAGTGTTTTGCCTGCATCCATGTAGGTGCACCACAGAAGGCAGAAAAAAAGTATTATATCCATTGAGACCGGAGTTACAAGTGATTGTGAGCTGTTAGGAACTGAACCTGGGCTGTCTACAAGAGTGTCAAGTGCTCATAACTGCTGAGCAGTCTTTCAAGGCCCTAGAGATTTGGGTTTTTTGGCTTTTTTTTTTCTTCAAATTCTTAACTTTTATTTTTAAACCAGTCTTCCAAGGGGCTTTTCAGGTCCAGTGTAGTCCAGGGTCAGTGATTGGCAAAAGTCCGATTGAGCCCACCACCCATAAAGGAATCTACCCAAGGCTCATGTGTGCTGGGACACTTGACTGTCTAGGTAGTTTTCAAGCCTGACCTGCCTTTCACTGTTTAATCAGGAACTCCACCTCAGCCAGAAGAACTAGTAGTTTTGGTTATTTCTGAGTCTCTCTAGATTCCCAGAAATACATGCATGCTTTAAAACTTGTCCGTAGTTGTCTTCCTTCCCAGAGCCCTTTTTCAGATTTCAAGTTGTTTTTTTGCCTGTCACAGCCAACTGAAATGGAGCCATTATCAGATCAAGTAGAGCAGGAAGGAGATAGGAAAAACCACAGGTACAGTTCTTCCTTGAGCATGCCTATACAACTTATTACGTGATTTTAGTGACAGTTAAATTTCCAAATAATTGCTCTTGATAGTTTTTGTTGGTTTTCCATTGCTCTTGGGGTGCGGGGCCAGGGGATGCCAAGCTCCTCAATTCTGCCATTCTGGAAGTCTGGTTGATTTAAATTTACATTTTTGGCTAGTGATAAAACTCAACATTAGGGCACTTGGCTAGCATATGTATGGCACTGAGTTCAAGTCCTAGAACCTTAAAAATGAAGTTTGCATTTATTTGCCACTGAAAATTTTTTATCAGAATTCTGTAGGCATTACAAAGATTCTTGTTCTTTTCACCACAAACCTCTGGATGTTGATATTTTAGGTGGTGATATAACTCCAAATCATGAAGATTCCTTACTATTACTGTGGCTTGTAGCATCTGTGGTAAAAGTGGGGGAGAATATTGACTCCACTCTATATCAGAAAGATAGGAGGATATCTCACACCCGCCATCTGTTATATGGTACAATATTGTAGGTGTGATCTGATGTGCCACTAACATTCTTGGCTCAATTTACTTTGAGAACTGTGTACAAGCAGGGTTTCTTCTTTTAAAAAAAATGAAGATATTAAATTTGCTAGATTGTTAGGGTTTGTTTGTTAATTAGCTTGCTTGTACAAAAGGCAGGTGAAATCTTATGTGAGACCCTGACAAAGGGTCTGAATATACAGGTTCATGTTATCAATGTTTATACACCTATGTTAGTATTAACTTTGTCAATAAAACATAGCTTCTGTGACTAGCATTGTGTCTGACTATTATTGTTATCTTCTTCACCATCTTACTAATATAAAGATTCCCTGAACCATGTTCATTAAATAATCAAGTCTTTAATATTGAGTTTGATATATTGGTCCAAAGTCTTGTGTCCTATCTTCCTCCCTCACCTGCCCAGTTGTCGTCCAGCTCTGAGTTTAGTCTCTAGAATGGGGTCTGCTGTAGGTTTGTACCCACCTGTTTGACCCCCAACTAATCTTCCTGTCTCTTGTGCTGCACTTTTGGATCTGTAGTCTAAGTCTTGACGTGTTTCTTTCTACAGGCATTGATGACAGGAAGTCTCCCTGGCTTTGTTGATGTCATCAGGAATCTCAATTCTCCTGTGCTCCTAGAAGACAATGTGATAAGACAGGCAAAAGCTGCTGGGAAAAGAATAATCTTTTATGGAGATGAAACATGGGTTAAATTATTCCCAAAGCACTTTGTGGAATATGATGGGACAACATCGTTCTTTGTGTCAGATTATATCGAGGTCTGTCTGTCTCTGTCTCTCTTTCTCCCTCCTTCTCTCCCTCTCTCTCCAAACTCTCATGCTGCCTAGGTAAGAGTGGAACTTGATATGTAGCAGAGGCCATTCTTTATACCCATGGCTCCTTCTCCAGAGTGCTGGGATTACAGCCATGCACCGCCATGCCTCATGTCAGAGGTCAGTTTTTTAAAAACAGAAGCATTATGCCTTAGGTAGAGTCTGACACTACCACTTAGAGGTGATGCTATTTCCTGTGTGGTATTTTTTTAATTTATGGAATGGTATGACAAGATTATAAAATCATTCATTCCTGTAGTAAGTGGTAGCATAAACCCAGTGCTGGAGTGTAAGCCCCAAAATGCAAAATAGTTGGACAGACATTAAGGGCACAGAAGATCAGGAACGGTGCCACAGCAGAGGAGCTACGTCACTAAATGAGTGAGGACTCATGGGCAGAAAGGGGGGCAACAGAGTTAGAGGAGTACAGTGCATACCGGTGATATGTGAGACAGGTATGAGAAGGCTGGGCCTGCAGCAGAGGAAATAATACAGGTGTTGTCTGTGTAGCACTACATAAGAGTCTCAGTTTAGTTTGGGGGTTGGGGGCCCTCTTTGAGTGTATGTAGTCTCACTGATACCTTTTCTAGAGTGATAAAACCCTTTCTACAATTCACCAGGGCAGGCACCGTGAGACTTTTCAGTAGTGACAAGTTTTCACATTATGATATCAGGTGGAAATACTTTTCTTTGTGGTACATGATTTAGCGGGGAGAAAGTGGGCTTACTGAAGACTCAGGGCTATGCAGGGTCCTAGCTGTATTAGGAGCTATTTACCTCCTCACATTGCCATGGTATTTGCTTCAGAAACAGGAGATGTTATAAATGTTGTTCTATTCTTTCCAAGAATAGCCTTTGTGTAGGACTGCTACTTATTCCTAACTGTACTGTACTGTACTGTCTTGGTTGGCTGCCGTTCACCCTTTATTATCCTGTGGCTTCTTGGTGCTTGTTTAGTTTTTTTATTCAGCTTTAGTTAAGACCAGCAATGGTCTTGACTAATTTAAATTATCTGTATAATATGTTTGTTCACAAGCTAGAGACATTAAAAAGAATAAGCATAAGAACTGAATCTAATACTAATATTCATTTAATTTTTTAAAATAACTTCAGGGCTTTTGTTTTAATTTTGTTTTTTTCAATTTCCATGAGTTGCCTAAGATTAACTCCTGATGATCCAGGAAAATTGGATGCACTGTTTATATGTACTTCCTCCCTCCCTTTGAAGGTGGATAATAATGTCACAAGACATTTGGACAAAGTATTGAAAAGAGGAGATTGGGATGTGTTAATCCTTCACTATCTAGGGCTGGATCACATTGGCCACATTTCTGGACCCAACAGCCCCCTGATTGGTCATAAGCTCAGCGAAATGGACAGTGTGCTGATGAAGATTTACACTTCACTGTTGTCAAAGGTAAGGCTTACGATGGTGCACTGCATGGTGATAGAATTCCATGTGACCAGTATTTCCTAGAATGAATAGAAATGATGAAGATGGCTCCATGCCTATTATCAGCGAGCTAGTTGTGCTTTTGCCATAGGTGCCTTCCAGATCACTGTTCCCGGGATGCTGCTGTTAGTAGACTTGCATCCTGGCCAGGAAAGAAACATGAGAAATATAGTAAACAATGTAAAAGGGCCAAAAAGTAGTTGCTGTCGAGGGAGAACATGGGCAGGAGGAACCAGCACCCCTGTTTTTTTGGTGGGGCGGGCTATGATTTTAAATGGTATATTCAGGACCATCTTCCTGGAAAAGTTTTCCATGTGAATAGAGACTTGAAGGGAGGGAGCGACAGATACACACTATCTATGTGAATGCGTGTCTGGCACAGAAGCACTGAGGGTCAGAACCTGCCCAGTACCACTAGAGCAATAAGATCAAATGACTGCAAATCTAAACAGAGCAGCCCCATGACCTGCCTAGTACCTTCTCTGGATGCCATGTGTTACCTTTAAACAGTCCTGTAAAATAAATGCCTTTAGTTTCTTTCTTGACAGGAAACTGAGGCAGGAGGAGTCATGTGCCCACAGTTTGGAAATGACAGATAGTTAGTAGTCGTAAACACAGCCCTTATGTACTCTGTGAGCTATGCGCTGCTCTCGATTCACCTGTCACATGCACCTGTCACGTGACTCACTTTGACCCATTGATAGGACTGTAACTTCACTGGGAGAGATTTAAGGCTTTAAGGTGAAGGTCCTGTTTATGAGCTAAAGTGAAGCTCTGCAGTTGTTTCCTGTGCAGGACCATATGTGTTCTTGTCGACAAATGCAGCTGACATGTTCCTCTTCACCTTACAGGACAGAGAGACTCTCTTACCTAGTTTGCTGGTTCTCTGTGGTGACCATGGAATGTCTGAGACAGGGAGCCATGGGGCCTCTTCCACAGAGGAAGTGAGCACACCTTTGCTCCTAATCAGCTCTGCATTTGAAAGGAAACCTGGTGAGAATTAGGAATGATTAACATTTTAAGCTATAATCTGGTATAAGTGATTGTAAACAATGTAAAATAAAAACTGAAGGAGTGATGGGCAGTCAGGATTTATAATTTATATTCTTTGCTCTGATTCTCAAAACTATAAATACTTTTTTGTAAAAATTCTGTTGCAGAAATATTACTAGATAGGCATGGAACTACTAACAATTTGCCTTGGGCTGGTGAGATGGCCCTGTGGGTAGGGGCACCTATGGCCAAGAATGACTACTTGAATTCCATCTCTGGGACCCCCTGGTGGAAGGAGAGAAGTCACTCTCACGAGTTGTCCTCTGACCTGGAAGGAATGCATGTGCCCATACATGTACACACATATACAAAGCTCTGGCTGTCCTGGAACACCCTCCATAGACCATGCTGGCCTCGAACTCACAGAGATCTGTCTGCCTCTGCCTCCCGAGTGCTGGGATTAAAGGCATGTACCACCTCTGCCCAGCTTTAAGTATTTTTAAATGAAAAATTGTCAGCAGCTGATATTTAAATATTTTTAAAAGTGCTCATTATTTAAAACCCTAGGTTGATAACCAGAGTCAGGGATTCAGAGAGAGCATCGTGGACTGGCTAAGGCCGTATTTCTCAGCCAGACATAATCCTGTCTTTCACCTGTACCTGATTCACCTGACCTGGCTTATCCCCCTCAAAACTACAAACCCTGATTCTGCCTCCACAAGACCAGATCATGCACACAGTGGGTACCATAGTTATTTCTGCAGCACAGCTGAGACCGATGGATACTCTGTGGTTCTGGTCCTGTAACCTAATGCATTGGGTTAGCATCTTGGTGAGTGCAAAGCCAAAATAAGGACAGCCTGTATGTGAAAGTGTGGAGAGAATCATTTCCAAAGCTGCGTTCTCTTGGACAGAAGCAGGGATTTAGTTAGGGAACCTATACATATTCATAAAGAGAGGATGGCCTTTATCTAAACGTCCTCAATTAAAGAATACATTCCTGACCATGCTTAGTTTAATGTCATAATTTAAAAAGAAAAGACGATAGACATATTTTGGCCTATGCAAGTCATGTAACAGTTTGTAGAAGATTAAGGTGATAGGCAGGAAGGTCGTTGGCATGCACAGCTTGCACCAGAAGGTTTTGTTTTGATTTTTTTGGGGGGGTGTTTTCTTTTGAGACAGGGTTTCTCTGTGTAATACCCCTGGCTGTCCTGGACTTGATTTGTAGACCAGGCTGTCTCAAACTCACCTGCCTCCCAAGTGTTGGGACTAAAGGTATGCGCCAGCATACCCAGCTTCATAAGTTCTTTTTTAAATAAGATTTTTAAACTTAAAATTACACAATCCCCCCCCATCTGTTTTCTGCCTTCAGTCCCTTCCATGTTCCCCCTTGAAATCATGGTCTCTTTTTCTTCATTATTGTTTTATACTACACAAACACACACATACAAACACACACACATTTTATGTGTCCTTAAATGTACAACTACAACCTGCTCAGTTTGTTTTATGTTACATATTTCTGTATAATTTGAAGGCTAACCACTTGGTATTAGATACCTAACTAGAGGGCTTATCCCTGGAGAGACTGTTTCCTTCTGAGCATTCCTTAATTTCCAGTAGTGCTTCGACTGTGGAGACTGTGAAGTCTATCCCTTCTGAGTTAGCATGTCTATTGATATTCTTTGGGTTTTGTGTAGGCAGCCATATTGTTGGGCTGTCATGGGCTCCATTTCGTTTCTAGGAGACATGCTATTATAGCAGATTTCCTGGTCCCCTGGCCCTTACAGTCTTTCTGCTTCCTCTATGGAGATGTTTCCTGAGCTCCTAGTTGTAGGTGTGTAAGTTGGAGGTGGACACCCAGGATCGCTTGTTCAGGCGTTATGCTGTGGCTGTATCAGTTGAGGACAGACACTTGTGATCACTTGTTCTCTACATTTTGACCATACAGTTTTCTGAAATGGTCTCCATCTGTTACAAAGAGAAGTTTCTTTGATGAGTGGTAAAAGCTACACTTATTTGTGGGTTTAAGGATAAATATTTAGAATGCAATTAGGAATTATGCTGGTTTAGTAAAATGGAGGTGTTACATTCTCTAAAATCCATGGCCCCACTGACCCTGAGGAATTGGTTAGTTTTCCAGTGCCAGGTATAATTTCCATCCTATTTAATGGAATAGCCTTAAGTCCAGTTAGAAGGCTGTTGGTGACCACCGGGATATGAGGCCACAATTGTACCCTTAGGGTCATCCTGCATCTCTGCATCTGGTTCTCATAGGTTGTCATAGGCAGTATAGCTGGGTAGGACTATTGGTTGCTTCCTTTTTTTTTTTTTTTTTGTGGTTGTTGGTTTATTAGTAACTTTTTAAATGTTAATCAAAGGCTTTATAAGCCGGGCAGTGGTGGTGCATGCCTTTAATCCTAGCACTTGGGAGGCAGAGGCAGGCGGATTTCTGAGTTCGAGGCCAGCCTGGTCTACAGAATGAGTTCCAGGACAGTCAGGACTACACAGAGAAACCCTGTCTCGAAAAAAAAAAAAAAAAAAGTTTGGTAATGCTCAATAACAAGACGCCTATACAATCAGAAGTGTAACTGAATACCCAACCTAGTATACCAACTATCTTTGACTGGCGGAGACACGCAAACATCCGCCTCCATGTTCCCCTCACTTTCTCTCTCTCTCTCTCTCTCTCTCTCTCTCTCTCTCTCTCTCTCTCTCTCTCTCCTCTCTGCTTCTCTGCCCCCCACCCCCGTCTCCTAGCTCCTCCTCTCCTCCTCCTCCTCACCTTACTCCTCCCACCTTACCTCCTCCTACATATCACCCTTCCTGTTAAAATAAAACTTTTCTCTCAAAATACAATTAGATCATAACTATACCAATTTGCATCAGTAAGGTACAAGATAGACCTAATACCCAGTCCAACATTTTGTTGATTAACCAGAACCTCTGTCATCTCTCCTAACTAAAAGATTTAGTTCTGAACCTGGCTTTTTTCTTGGCTTTAGGATAAATGTCAGCTGAAAACCATCCTCTCAAGTCTTTTCTCTCAAAGTAAATAGCCAGGATTGGCTATGAGACTCTTAAGTCTTTAACCCCATCAGAAATCCAGAATGACTGAATTAACTGAAATTATGGGAAGCACAAACCATAGCTTCTAAAACTTAGCCAATTTATAGAGACCGCTGAACACCTGGACAGTCCCTGTCGTACAAAACGTTGGAGCATCTGATCTTCAGCCTTCTGACCCTGGATCATCTGACAGACCTAGTGATACAGAATTATTAAGGGCTGATTACTCTGTCTTGGCAGATATAATCAGTTGACTTTTCTGCAAGTGTGTCCTTTTCTGGACAGTAGATGAAAAGAGGCAATTCTTGCCTAGTGGCTGTCGCACCACAACTGGAGTAACTCCAAAGATGCTCAGTTTCTTCTTAGAATCCAAGACAGGAAGCTGTCAGGAACAGACAGGTCTCTAATCAAAATGAACATTAATACAGAAATGTTTGTAATGTCAATTCTGTGGACTTCTGACGTTTTGAAGACCAACTATCCATGTAAGGCAATCTGGACTGTTGTCTGTTTACTCCTCTCAGCTATTTCTAAATAAAATATAGAAAACACCCTAACAATAAACTCAGAGCCATGCAATTGCTACAGGCCCTTAACTCACAGGCTAACCGTCTCAAATCAGTTTAAAAAGTTAAAGAAGGACTTGGTCTAAGCCTTGTATTCCTAAATGTGTTATATAGGCACAATGCCTATGAGAGTAACAATATTGATCTCACTTTTATATCAATAAGAAACTTGTACCAATGAAAACCTTAAATTTGAAATTAAAGTAAATTTTGTACTATTTAAGAAATTATAACTTCAGCTTAATAACAATTATACAGATTTCTACCAACAGGTTATGGCTATGCAATAAATCCAACAAAACCACTACTTTTCCCTAGAAAGACAGCCCAATATTAACCACCTCAGTCCCCAAGCCCAGGGAATAGGGACACCAACTCTTCATTAACTTCTTCAAGCTTATTACAGGCGTTGAGATATTAGAAGAGGGGTGGGGGGAAGAGTAAATTGATAAGCCTCTGACATCTGTGTCTTCATTGCATCCAGCTGGAATTCCAGGACATCAGAGGTTCGAGCAGGTCTGCTCAGCTTGCTTGATGAGTAGATACACCAAGGCTGTGTATTCTGCAATATACAATTCTCAAAACAAATTTTAGTATCAAGATAATTTTTTGTTCAAATTCTGGAATCTAGTCTTCTGGTGGCTTGCCTCTCTATCATGTCTAAGCCATATAATTCTGGGAGTTTCTATGAGGGTGTGCTCCCACCATCCTCCCATTCCTGCCTGCCTGCTCTCAAGTTCCCCAACACTAGGGAATCCAAACTATCAGGCACCAAGGCCCTCCACTTCCACTAATGCCTGACAAGACCACCCTCAACTACCTATACAGGTGGATCCATGAGTCCCTCCCTTTGTGTTCTCAGGCTGGAGGTTTTAGAATGGCTACTCCAGCTTGTTTCTTAGGACCATTTGCTTGAAAAATTGTTTTCCAGCCTTTTACTCTAAGATAGTGTCTGTCTTTGTCACTGAGGTGAATTTCCTGTATGCAGCAAAATGCTGGGTCCTGTTTACATATCCAGTCCGTTAGCCTATGTCTTCTTATTGGGGAATTGAGTCCATTGATGTCAAGAGATATTAAGGAACAGTGATTGTTGCTTCCTGTTATTTTTGTTATTAGAGGTGGGATTATCTTTGTGTGGCTATCTTCTATTGGATTTGTTGGAAGAGGATTACTTTCTTGCTCTTTCTAGGGTATAATTTCCCTCCTTGTATTGGAGGTTTCCCACTATTATCCTTTGTAATGCTGGGTTTGTGGGAAGATATTGTGTAAATTTGGTTTTGTCATGGGATTTCTTGGTTTCTCTATCTGTGGTAATTGAGAGTTTTGCTGGGTATAGTAGCCTGGGCTAGCATTCGTGTTCTCTTAGGGTCTGTATGACATCTGTCCAGGATCTTCTCGCTTTTATAGTATCTGGTGAAAAGTCTGGTGTAATTCTGATAGGTCTGCCTTTATATGTTACTTGGCCTTTTTCCCTTACTGCTTTTAGTATTTTTTCTTTGTTTTGTGCATTTGGTGTTTTGATTATTATGTGACGGGAGGAATTTCTTTTCTGGTCTAGTCTATTTGGTGTTCTGTAGGCTTCTTGTATGTTCATGGACATCTCTTTCTTTAGGTTAGGGAAGTTTTCCTCTATAATTTTGTTGAAGATGTTTACTGGCCCTTTAAGTTGGGAATCTTCACTCTCATCTATACCTATTATCCTTAGGTTTGGTCTTCTCATTGTGTCCTGGATTTCCTGGATGTTTTGTGTTAAGAACTTTTTGCATTTTGTGTTTTCTTTGACAGTTGTGTCAATGTTTTCCATGGTATCTTCTGCACATGAGATTCTCTCTTCTATCTCTTGTATTCTGTTGGTGATGCTTGCGTTTATGACTCCTGATTTCTTTTCTTTTTTTTTTTTTTTTTTTTTTTTTGGTTTTTTCGAGACAGGGTTTCTCTGTGTAGCCCGGGCTGGCCTGGAACTCACTCTGTAGACCAGGCTGGCCTCGAACTCAGAAATCCACCTGCCTCTGCCTCCCAAGTGCTGAGATTAAAGGCGTGCGCCACCACCGCCCGGCGACTCCTGATTTCTTTCCTAGGTTTTCTATCTTCAGGGTAGTCTCCCTTTGAGATTTCTTTATTGTTTCTACTTCCATTTTTATGTCCTGGATGGTTTTGTTCAATTCCTTCACCTGTTTGGTTGTGTTCTCTTGTAATTCTTTAAGGGATTTTTATGTTTGCTCTTTAAGGGCTTCTACCTGTTTACCTGTGTTCTCCTCAAGTTCTTTGAGAGTGTTATTTATGTCCTTCTTAAAGTCCTCTATCATCATCATTAGAAGTGATTTTAAATCTGAATCTTGTTTTCCTGGTGATATGGGGGAATTCAGGACTTTCTAGTGTGGGAGAACTGGGTTCTAATGATGCCAAGTACCCTGGGTTGCTGGTGCTTTATGTTCTTGGACTTGCCTTTTGCCATCTGGATCTCCTTAGTGCTACCTGCCCTATCTCTGACTGAAGCCTGTCTTTCCTGTTATTTTGGTTGTTTCAGAACTGTGTGGGGTGGGTGTTACTACTGGGGTTAGAGCTGGGGCCCAAGATCTGCTCAGTGCTTGGGCCCAGACTGGAAGGAACCAGTGCTCTGGGCCAGGAGTGAATTCCTGG
Source organism: Mastomys natalensis (assembly GCA_021653895.1). Classification (NCBI taxonomy): domain Eukaryota; kingdom Metazoa; phylum Chordata; class Mammalia; order Rodentia; family Muridae; genus Mastomys; species Mastomys natalensis. The sequence continues at coordinate 570,086 of JAJTUV010000228.1, read as the reverse complement.
GTCCCAGTGGGTCCCAGTGGGTCCCAGTTACTTCCCTGTTTGGGGCCAGTGTTGCTGTCTCCTTACCTGAGATACTGCCTGGGTTAGAGCTCCTGGGAGACCTGCTTCCTCTGGGATTTGTGAGATTGGGTGCAGAACTGCTGCTCAGGATCTGCTCAGTGCTCGGGCCCAGACTGAAAGAGGTTGCTTTCTTTTGATGCCCTTGTATATAACTGCCTCTTTGCTCTCACTAAACCTGGAAGCTCCAGTTTTGACACCTGAATATTCTTTTGTTTCTGAGACAAAAACAGATGAGAAATGGCCTGTTTCCACCTTGGAGTGGGTAGACACTCCATTGTAGATGGGGTGAGTGATGGGGTACATTCTGGGTTGACACCCCTTAGAGTTGCTGTCTCCTGGAGCTTAGGAGTCAGGTGGAGAAATACATGTGCTATAGACTCTTAAATGAAATGAAATTAAATTAAATTAAATTAAATTAAATAAGACAAAAATTCAGTAGATTTTCATGAATGAATGTTTCTTCATTTGATAAATAAACTTAGAATTTCTTCATTTGATAAATAAACTTAGATAATTCCAGACAGTAAATGGTGGCTGTTGTTTTTTGTGAAATTTGGATTGTTTGCCTTGTGATTTCATAGACTGACGTTCAACCTGCTGCTACCTGTCCTGAGTCTTTAGGTTCTGGTGGGAACCATAGGTATGGGTCACTCCAAAGGCAAGGGAAGAATAATGCTCCTCCTGGACCTCCATTAAGGGAGAGTAGGTGTGTTGCTTGGCTGACTCACCACTAAATAGGACTTGGCCTGTTTCATAAACTTGTTGTTCTGCCTTCCAAACTTAAAATGGTGCCTGACAGCTTTTTTTTTTTTTTTTTTTTTTTTTTTTTTTTAAGTTTTGTTTATTAAAGGTTTAAAAGATTGCTGAAGTAGAGGTGTTGTGGGCCTAATGGAAATGTATGAGCAGTGGAAGAAGAACTGAGAGTAGTTCTCTGAAATGCCTGTAGATTAAAGCCCTTTGTATTCTGTGTTCACATTACAAAGCTATAGTTATTAAAACAGTTTGTGCTGGCAAGATTGGTCAGGCTCATAGATGGAGGGAAATAAAGAGGTTAGAAATAGATCCAGCATACAAGATTTGTTGATAATAGTGGTTCTTCTGTTAATGGGAAAAAGACAGGACACTCAGTTTATGATGTTAGTATAGTTAGTAGCCCAGGTAACCTGGTAAGCATTTGTGCTGCCTACCAATCTTACTTTCTCACTAATACAGATCCCAGACCCAAGCACCCGAACCTCTTCAAAGGATTCTTTATTGTGGAAACTTTCAGACCTGTTAAACATAACCAAACAGTTTAAGTCCCTAGGTGTAGCACTAGACTGCAGTAGTTACTATCCAGCTATAGCTTGTCTTAGCCCATCTGTGCACACACTCATTTTCCTCAATAGCTAGGATCAAGACTTTAGAACCACAAACAGGTATTTTTTCCACATGATCCTGATTCTGCTACTACATTTCAAAAATGCCATTACTTCCTTAGTATCACCCAATAATGTTCAGATTTCCAGTGTCCAGCGTCTTTAGTTGTCTTTGTTTGTTAGGTGCAAATAAAATATGTACATTGTGATATACCAGTGTTTGTGTCCTTAGGTCTCTGTTAACTTGTAGGCTCCCAACTCTTTGAATTTACCCATTTATTTGCTGAAATAAATTTAATTGTCTGTTGAGTCCCAGTGATCTGGTCCTCCCAGCTTGCTATGTAACATCCCTGGCCTCTGTGCTAACTCTGAGCTTCCTGCCTCAGCCTCCTAGTGTTGCCAGTTTTTCTGTATGGTCAGGTTTTTCCATCACCACGTGAAGCTCCTCTAACCCAAATATTCAAGCAGACTCAGAGCACAAAGTTTAATCTGGGTTGGTTTGGTCTGATCTGGTTTGGTTTGATGTGTGCATGGCTGTTTCTAGCAGAAAAAACATACTGTTTAGCTGTATTAGTTGTTTTTGCATTGCTCTGCTCAAACACCTTAAATTTCAGAGCACTCAGCCCATCATTGCTTTTGGAAGACATTGTGGTGGAGGGCTGTACAATGGAATATAGCTCCTCATGTCATAGCAGACAGAAGCAGTCTGATAGGACCCAGCCAGGTACACAATATACCCAAGGACCCCAAGGACCTTCCTCTAGCTAGACCCCAGTTCCTAAGGTTTCCACAATCTCCCAAAATAGTGATGCCTGCTGGGTACCAAGGGTGTAAATGCACCGGTCTTTGAGTGGGAGAGTTTTATCCAAACTGTAACACTAGGAGTTTGTTCAGCTAGGAGTTTGCAAAGAGTAGTGTTTTAATTCTCTAAGTTTTTATATTACTTAGCTATTATTTTAGTCCATTTATGCTATTATAACAGACTCCCAGAGATTTGATAATTTTTAAAGAAAAGGAATTGATTTCTTGCTGTTCTTGCTGGCTGGGAAGTATAAGATCAAGATATCAGAATCTAGTAAGGTTTATTCCTTTCTTCCAAGATGATGCCTTAATTATTGTACCCTGAAGGGAGGGAACAGTGCATCTCCATGTGACAGAAGATAGAAGAGAAAATGTTTGAGACTTTATTAAATTATAAAATGGAGGCCATTTTATAGTGGTTACTAGGGCTCATGAGCTGAGACCTGACAAAAGGCACCAACTTCCAACACCAATACATTGAAGATTAAGTTTCTCTCACATAAATTTTGGGAGAATATTAAAACTAGATCAACAAGGATAATTTTATAAAGAAAATGCCCCCTTTATACTCTGGATTTCCCAGTGATAGTATTTATATAAGAGAGGAAAAAAATGTTCTTCTCATGTATCACCAGTTTCAAATCAACTAATGAATTCATTATTATCCTTCAATAAATGGCCAACTAAACTTGTTTATTTTTTGGTAAAAGTGTGAGATCATTGTTTTAAGCATATGGACTAGTTTCTATTCATTATGCATACTATTCTTTTTTTTTTATTTAACATATCTTTGGCTAATGGGAACATCTTTATTCCCAAGACCTTTAGGCAAGACCTCAGTGGTCTCTGATCCGTCTCTTGCCCTCTGAACATTATTCCTAGCTGCCATATTTGTGTCCTTCTCAGGGCCCACTTGGCTCCTTAGGATACCCTGATCCTTCAAGTAGAATTGGTAGCATATACTGTTTCACAGCTAAAAGTGTGAACTTATTCTGGATTTCATTAGGTTTCTGGACAAAACAAAGAAATCTTTTAAAATAAGTTAATCTTGAATTTGCATCGATAACTTCCAGGTCACATTAAGGACTATGAAATCACCTCCTTCGATCTGGCCTCTGCTCTCTTCTGCCTGGGCTTTCGTCAGAATCCTGGTTAAAATCAGCATTTGGTAGAGTTAGAACTTCACATGGACTGCACCTATGTTACCCCACAGTAGACACAGTCAGTCTTAGAAGAGGATCTGATGAAAGGAAAGTAGATGTGTGTTGCGTTTGCTTTTGTTTTCTGTTTGTTTTTTCAGCTCAAAACAATGTAAGAAAATAGTAGCAGAAAGTACTGGAAGATGATAAGCAATAATACTGAAGTAGAAAGTTTGTCTAGAAAATAAATTTAACCAAATGAAATGTCTATACAACCAAAACTTACTGCAATTATAGCAAAATCTCCACAGACTCACACCTGTGTATTTAAGAAGTTTGAGCAGAGCAATCTGAGAAGACTTCCCTGGAGACCCAGGCAACTCTGTAAACATGTTGTGATGCTTCTGGGGTTGGAGCATCATATTCTTTATGGATGAGAAAGTTCTCCTAGGTTACTTTTTATCCAAGGTTGTTTTGTATACCAGGGCCCCGGACCTTGAACAACACAGCCATTCTTCTAGGAGCTGGTAGGGCAGACTGCTATGGAAGGCTTGAAGAGACGTGGGTGACAAGGGCCTTATCTTGGTCATAACTGCCCAGCCTCTTCCTGCTTTTTAAGAAAAGATCCTGCTATCGTTCAGGAGCCACTGTTAATACTAACTCATGTTGACTTGACATCACCTAAGTGACTGTCTCTTGTCACTTCCATGCCCAATGCTGCAATCACAATAACTATATTTTTTAAAATCAGACTCTCTGTCCAGTGTATTATAAACCGTTACTTAGGGGAAACTGGCACTTAATATGTTTACTGACATAAAAATCAAGGAGGTGGTTTCTGTGTGAATCTATGTCTGAGTGGCTTGAAATCATGGTAATTTGACTTAACATTAACTGTTGTTGCTCAAATTCAAGAATAACTACCATTTTCTACTTTGTAGAAATCTATTGCTTACAATGTTTTGCTTTTTTCTAGGGGATGTTCGACATCCAAAGCACGTCCAGCAAACTGACTTGGCTGCAACACTAGCAATAGGACTTGGTTTGCCAATTCCTAAAGACAGTGTAGGAAGCCTCTTATTCCCAGTTATAGAGGGAAAACCCATGAGAGAACAACTGAGATTTTTACATTTAAACACATTACAGCTTAGCAAACTATTGCAAGAAAATGTACCATCCTATGAAAAAGGTAAGGTAATTAATTAATAGTTCCAACTTCTATAAGGTATTCATGATTCCATGGGCCTTATGTTTTCTAGATGTTTTCTGGTGTGCAATTTGTAATGGGATACTTTGTAGTTGTTACTCTAATGATTAATATTATGTTCCAATTTTCTAACCTCCTTAGCTGTCATTATCAGCAACACCCATGAATATAATTAAGCTATTTGAAATCTTTCATATATTTCTCAATTCAACAATTACTTACCAAGTTTTTGTTTATGAACAAGGGGCACAGACTGGACATAGTGGCGCACGCCTTTAATCCCAGCACTCGTGAGGCAGAGGCAGGCATATCTCTGTGGATTCAAGGCCAACTAGTCTACAAATTGAGTTCCAGGACAGCCAGGGCTGTTAGACAGAGAAACTCAGTCTCAAAAAACAAAAAAGCCATGACAGCAGCAACAACAAAAACTCAAACCAAAAATAACTGGAGATAAGGCGTTGAGTAGCCCTAGATCTCTATCCTCACAGAATTGTTCAGGGTGAAGAGTACACAAGCATTGTGATAGATGCAGAAGGCGCCCAGAACCCTAGGAGATTGGACATAGAAGCATCGAGGGATGATACACTGAGACAAACCTGTCCTTAGAGTTAGGAGGAAGCTTTGTAGATTGAGGGACAGGGTGCATGGGAGATGAGTTCAGATATATCATCAGAGGGCTTTTAGGTATTGGATGAGCTTCCAGTTTTGTCTAGGTGAAGGAGGACACAGCAGTTTCCTGGATTTTCAAAGGCTCTCCCAGGTTCCTTCTGGGAGTTTGCCTTATACTGTAGCAGAACAAGGCAAGAAGCAGCTACAGTGTTTTGGTGTGGGGTAAGACAGCGTGGGTTCAGCATGGTAGTTAAAATTGGAAAGTAGATGTATTTTGGAGGTAGCAAAACAGTGTTTGCTGGCACCATGGGATATAAGGCACAAGAAGTCCTAAGGCCAAAGAAATAGCTCCAGGTTTTCAGCTAAATAGTGAAGGAATAGTGACCATGCAATAAGGTAGGCAGGAGCTAATTTACAAGGCAGGTGTCTTAGCTATTTTTCTATTTCTGTGGTAAGACATCATGTCCAAGGCAGTTTATAAAAGAAGGAGGTTATTTGGCACTTACAGTTTCCAGAAGCTTAGGGTCTGTAACCATCATGACAGGGAACCTAACTGCAGGTAGGATCTCAGTCAGGCAGTCAGGCATGGTGCTAGAGCAGTAACTGAAAGCTTACATCATCATCTACAAGGCTGAGGCAAAGAGCTACCTGGGGATGGCTGGGCTTTTGAAACTTCAAAGCCACCTCCAGTGATACCTCCTCCAACAAGGCCACACTCCCTAATCATTTCCAAATAATTCTACCAGCTGGGGACTAAGTATTCAAATAAATGAACCTAGGGGTCCACTCTCATTTAACCAGCAGGGTAATGAGAGATGGGGGAGGTGGGACAGGAGGCTATGAAAAGAGAAGTTCAATAAGGAGAAAGTAAGCCACTATGTTGATGCTGTAATTGAGAGCTGACTCTTGGGTCTGAGGATATAGAGTCATTAGGGTTGTTGGAGCAGCTCCTGTGTAGTGTTTGAAGAGAGCCTGGTTAGATTAGGTACAGGTAAGGGCAACAGGATCAGAGACGTGGACTGCAGTCTAAGCAAGTGATTTTGTCTTGAAGCTGAAAATAGTAGGGGCTATTTTCTGTGATCCCAGGAGAAGAGTGAACCTCTATGGGACCCTGTATAGATCACTTGAGTCACATTTTCGACTGATCTGCTCTGGTATGTCCAGCATATCACAGACTAACACATCTGTCACTGATAATCCTTCACAAGTGTAGAGATGGTCCTTGTGTTTGAGGCAGTATTTCACATGATATTGGCAAGTTTCCTTTAAGTTGTGATATACATATAATAGGCTGAGCACCATGAGTGTTAGCTGTGGAAGACTAGACCCTGCCTGCTAGCTGGAAACTGTGGGAGCCCTATGCAACAAGGGGCAGGAAGACTGAGTGAGGACTCAGTCCAGTAGTCCAGGTGAGAAGCTTTGTTAGAGGTGAGGGCTGACTTCAATGTATACTTTTAGTCTAGATTATTTGTAATGGTTATTTTTGCTTTGTTTTTTTCTTTTTCTAAAATAAGTTATTGGCTTGTAAGGCTTTTTGAGTAGGTGGGAAGGTGTTGGTTGGTTTAGTTTGGGCTTTTTGTTGTTTTAAGTTTGGTGATGTTTTATTTTGGTGTATGTATGGGGATTTTGGGTGTTTTTTTCTTTGTTCATTTGGATCTATTTATTTATTTGGTTTTGGTTAGTCCTGGGAATTGCCTATGCCAGGCAAGTACTCTTATCACGAAACTATATCTCCAGGCCTCTTTTAGTTTTATTTTGAAACACTCTACATAACACTGTTATACAGACTGGTTTTGAATTCTGTAACCCAGGTAGTCCTTCAATTTGTGATCTTTCTGACTTAGTCTCTTAAATAGCATTAGCCACTAGGCCAGCCATTGCTTGGTAGTTTTATATATGTTGTTGTTTACAAAATTCTAGCCTAGCAGATTGCCATCAAAAAAACAGCTGCTAAGGGTTTTGATGCTTCAGAAATATAAGGATAGAAAACCATTAGGGAAACCAACAAGCCTACAAAGATTAGCAGACATTGCTGTGGTCCTTCACTCCTCGGAGGCCTGTCTGTAACCACACTGTCAGTACGTGTTCTCCTCTCTGAACCCCACAACAGGACCAGCAGAACCCTTCACAGCGTCTAGCCAAATCTGTGCTTCCTGTACTCTGTCTGTTTTTTAGTTCTGTTGGGAATAGCTCCTTCCCATCCCCCACCCTGCACTCCCCAGGAACTTGGAACAAGATGTTCATAGTGACTGGTGTTCTTCTCCAGTACCTCATCTGGTCGATTCCTGGTCATCCTTTACAGTCAGCTTATCAGACTGTCCTTGCCCTATTACATTTCATTTCTAATCTAAAATCAATTATTCCCCATTACCGGAAATGTCTCCTATCATCTGCTTTTCCTTCATAGCATCCTTTGTGATTAATTTTTTTTTCTTTTTATTGTATGGGTGTTTTGCCTGCGTGCATGTCTATGTATCATGTGTATTCAGTGCAGAGGCTAAAAGAAAACAATGTTGGATGGCTGTAACCATTATGTGGGTCCTGGGGATCAAGCCTGAATCCTCTGAAGTAGCCGCCAGGGCTCTAACCACTGAGCCATCTCTCTGGCCTCCATTATGTCCATGCCGACAACATAACATTCTGTTCACATTTGTTTGTATTTGTGAACACATCTAAATCCAAGTATAAGCAGGCAGAAATTGTACTAGTTTATTCACCATTATGTTTCTCTTTCTTTTTTAAATTTAAAATCCTATGTGTTTATTATTCAAGATTCAGTGTCTAGGGCACAGTCAGTGCTTAGGAAGTGTTCATTTGGCTGCATGAACAGGAACCCCAGGTTTCTATGACTTCTTTTGTAAAGGCTGTAAGATGTAACACAAATATCCAGTGTCTTTGTGGTTCATTTGTAGAGATGTGTACGGCTGTTGATTATACACAAAGATAGACCAGATCTTTGTACTTACTTATGGGGCTGTGGGTTATAGACACAGGTACCCTGTGTCTCTGTGACTTTGTTGTGGGGCTCCAGGGTGCCATCATGCTTCTACACTTCACTTATAGAGGCAGTGGGGTATAGGCATAGGTGGCCGAGTCTCTGTGACTCCCTGGAAGAGAGGGATTATGAATTCAGATCACTGTGGAGACTTGGGGTATAGACACAGATACCCCTACTTTGGAGTGGTGTAGCAGTGAGGGCACCAGCTGTGGACTTGTTGTCAGTAGTAAGTGCGGGTGCAACCTGAAGTGTCAGATTCACATTGTGTCACTGAACCCTGTCCTCAGCAGTACAGTATCTGCAGGGTGCTGCTGCTGTTGTGACGGCGAAGCATGAGGTGCATTCACATAGTTCTGTGCAGCACTGTTGGGGTGATAAAGGGATCTGTTGGCTTGATGAAGTACAAGGTGCATGTTAAAGAACAGCATCTCAGGAAGAAAAGTCTTGTTTTTAGACTCATTTAGTCATAAGCAAGCCCCAAACAGGAAAGAATAACAGACCAGATCTGGGAAGCAGACTGTCAGCTCCTTGCCTTCAGTAGCACTCCCTGTAGACCTAAAGGCGAAAGATACCCAGAAGCCAGGCATTTCATGCCCATATTGTCAGTGGCCATTGTAGACTCAGGGGTGGGGGTGAGGGTAGAGGGTGGGAGCAGAAACAAAAGTTACTTAAACCTAGCTGGGCGGTGGTGGTGCACGCCTTTAATCCCAGCACTTGGGAGGCAGAGGCAGGCAGATTTCTGAGTTTGAGGCCACCCGGGCTACACAGAGAAACCCTGTCTCGAATAAAGCAAAAAAAAAAAAAAGTTACTTAAACCTTTGCACAGTGGGTAGGGGCTTTCAGGGTGAGTGTACATCATTGGCCAGGGCCAGTGCACTGGAAATGCCTCATTAGCAGAAGGAGGGATTCCAGTGCTGCTGGACATGACATTATAAGGGGAGAGGAAGTTTAATCTGGCTACTGGGCTTTGCAAGCTCCTGGTAGGGGTGGATACTTGTGCGGGAACATGCAGGCCCGGAGCAGCAGGGGGGTGATCCTACTCCTGACAATCTCAAGATGAGATTTCTGGGGTTTGGACATGCCTGGCTCCAGACCAGCGCTCCACCCCCGCTCCACACTCAGGCTCTGGCTGTGTTGGCAGTAGCTGGATATACATCATCAGTTGCTACGTATTACTGGGGTGTTGCTGACCCTTCCTGCCTAGGAGCAGATTGCCTTCATTAGGTATTGGTTCTAAAGGATGTCCCAGGAGTAAGTGAATGTGCTAAAATTATAAATATGTATAATCTTTTTGTCTGATAGATCCTGGATTTGAGCAGTTTAAAATGGCAGAAAGGTTGCATGGAAACTGGGTCAAACTGCACTTGGAAGAAAACCATTCAGATATTCTGCTTGGCCTGGGGACCAAAGTACTGAGGCAGTACCTGAGAGCCCTGAAGACCCTGAGTCTGTCCCTGAGCACACAAGTGGCTCACTATGACATCTACTCAATGGCAGTGGGGACACTCATGGTTTTGGAGGTACATATGCTTGAATTATCATGGTTCAGGTGTTAAATTGATTATGCAGCCAAAACATGATGGATTTAAATTTATGTACCATTACTGCTGGGCATGATGGTATATGTCTATAATTCCCAAATTCAGTTTGCTAAGATGGGGAGAATGGCTACATCATGCCAGCCTGGGCTACAATAAGACCCTGTATCTGGAAGGAATATTGGTGTAACACAGAAAATAGGAATGTTCTTTATTTTCCCATTGTGCTTCCAGATTTAAGAGATTACTCAAATATTTGCATGTGGCAAATGGCTTCATCAGCATTGGTATAAAAGATAAAAACATAAATCAAGCTATGCAGTTTTGGCAAGCAACTAAAATTACTTTTCCCTTGGGTCTTTTTGTTTTGTTGCTGTTCTTGTATGAGCAACAGGTTAGGATGGGTTGGGCTCATTTGATTGGACTTTCCTATACCTAGGCTTCCGTATTCACCCTTGATCTTCTTTTTCAGGTTCTCACCTTGTTCCTCCTTAGCACTCCACATGTGCTGTGCAGAAAGGCAGAGCTGGATGTTCCTCTGTTGTCTCCTGTGTTTTCTCTGCTCTTTTACTTGATATTTTTGGTTCTTTCGGCCATTCATGTCCTGGTGTGCACCTCGTCTGAGAGCTCGTGCTACCTCTGTAGCCTCCCGTGGCTGGCAGCAGGGGCTGTTATGGTACTTGTTTCTGCGCTGCTCTGTGCGATTTTGTCTGCTCTTATCAGGATGGTCACTGACGGCACTCTGCTGTGGAAGGTATGGCTAGTCCCTGGATATATAATGTGGTCCTGTGGGTGGCGTTTGTTTTGTTTTGCTAGCCGATTTTTCATTGGTATAAATTGGTTGAAAATCTTGTATGTACCAGCATTGCAGTGCTGGAGGCGCCTTGGAAAGCACATATCAGTTACACTGCAGGGGATAGACCTAAGCCTCCAAGGCTTCTGGGCATCATTGTCTGTGATATTCTGCTGTGTAGTAGGTAATATGCTCTTATTGTCAGCTGGAAAGAGCTGGACTGGAGCAGAGGTGATAATAGGGCTTCTGGATGTGAGGTACCCAGGGAACATGTGTACCTCAGTCTCAGAGAGAATCTCTGGGCTGCAAGTGATGGGCAGTGAACAGGTGGCCACTCAGGAGGCTCCTAGGAAGCTTGATCCCCTAGTGGTCTCTTGTGCCTCCCAGAGCTTTCTTTTCAAGGTTTACATTTTTCTGTGTCATCCTTGGTCTCTGTTAACCTTTGTTTATTAGGTAGGTGATAATAATGGAGCAGTGTGGAAGAGGCGTGTGGTTGTATTAGAGGCCACAGTATCTAGACCCTGGGATTGAGAAAGCCTGAGCAGTGGCTCTAGCTCCCACCCAGAATTTCTTGTCCTTCTGTCCCCTTTCCTATCACAGGGCCTTTCAAGATCCCCTGTTGTGTGTCTGGGTCTAGGCACAGTCTCTGTCTGTCTGTCTCTTTAGGAACTTTCTGGGTTCATAGTATTTGTCAGTACATTGCTATACATAGTTAACAGTTACCAGAACAATAAGCAACAAGAACTTTTTCTCATTGAACTGGTGTGTGTGTGTGTGTGTGTGTGTGTGTGTGTGTGTGTAACTCATAGTACACATGTGGAGGTCAAAGGACAACTTGTGAGACTCAATTCTCTTCTTCTACCTTATGTGTCCTGAGAATAGGACTCAGGTGGTTAAGCTCGGCAGCAAGCACCTATACCTGTCAAGCTGTCTCATCAGCCCTTGCGCTGCTTTTAAGTTACTAATTTGTGTTGCTTGTTTCTTCATCACTGTGACAAAATATCCGATATCAATAATGTAAGGGAGGAAAGATTTACTTTAACTCACAGCTTCAAAAGTGTCAGTCCAAGTCTGGAGCCATTACTATGGGCCTATGTTAAGGCAACATTACAGTGGAAAAAAAACAAAACACTTAGCTGAAAAAAGCTGCTGACTCCTTTTTTCGCCAGCTAAAAAGCAGTGCGAGGAAAGAAGAGAGAATGGGAGAGTTGCACCTTCTTATTCTAATCACCTTTCAGCAGTAGGGGCCAAGCTCATAACATACAGATTTCTTCCCCCTTTGTGAGAGAAGTATTTCATATCTAAATCATAAGATGATTTAAGAGACAGTATTCTGTTGCCATCACTTTGTAGTGGTAACTGTGTAGTCCTGGGGAAATTGATGTCATGCTGGGAATGTGACAGGTGGGCTGGGATCTTCCGATTCATTCTTTGGGCTCAATCACTGCATTGAGGACCTGCTTTCAGTCTCTGACACTGAGATTGGGACTTAGATTTCTGGGTGAGGACAGCTGACTGACATGTTATGTCCGGGACCTCTTGGTTAGCATCTTGACCTCCTCTAGGCTGTGCTGCAGGAAGGGGGCCATGCTTCCGATGCAAGGGGTTTCCTCCACAGTGGGCAGTTTGAGTTGGATGGGAAGACAGTAAGTGTCGTCCGGAGGCCTCTTCAGTGTGAGCAAGGATGTCGTTTATGTAGGGTGATATACATGACTTTCAGGCTATCACTCACATACTGCATTTCCTTCTAACAGAATGCAGCTGATGCCAGCTCAGGGTGGTCAGAGGTGAACCTCCTTCTTCTCCTGGGCACAGTAGGCCATGTTCTGAGCCTGGGAGCCAGCAGCTTCGTGGAGGAAGAGCACCAGACGTGGTATTTCCTTATTAATACTCTGTGCCTGGCTCTGAGCCAGGAAACCTGTAGGAGTTACTTCCTGGGAGATGAGTGTGAACCCCAGCGTCACTTCCACGTGGAACACCAATGTGTGAACCCCCTTGCCTGTACTCTGCAGGACAGCACAGGCTACAGTAGCCCTGAGTCTGACATAGCAGGTAAACGAGTCTCCCGACTGGAAGCACGAGGAAACTGCAAATGGTGGACAGTGCTGGCAAGTCCATGGCTGGTGTTGATCTGCTGCCGGCTACTGCGGTCCTTGAACCAGACAGGAGTACAGGGAGCCCATCGTCCTGACCTTAGCCACTGGCTTACCAGGTGAGCATGACCCATGGGCTGGAACCCTTTGCAACTGAGTAGTCTTACATAGTCCTCTTTTTCTACATTTTTTTCCTTTTAAAAATAGATATTAAGACTAAGATAGTACTTGAGATCTAAAAAAATAGAAAATATACCCAATAAAGGTGAATAGAAATTAACTTAATATATTTTACTTATTAATGCTGCATTAGACTAGTTTTTAATGATTGAGAACCTATGAGCTTTAAAATGTTCATTGTAAGATGTAACTCTGGAATCAAGTCCATGGTGGTTCTTTGTACACTGCTGCCCGTAGATGAGGGGACAAGATCACTAGGCAAAAGGTTTTAGTCTCTGGAACACCTTTGCCATCTGATTCTTCTTTCTTTTGAGGCATGTCTCTCTCCATCCTTAGAGGGCAAAATGTATAGCAGATCTCTCAACATCTCCTGAGCCTTCTACTGATGTTACAGAGCTAGAAAGGGATGTAGAATGGGGTAGATGGAAAGGGTTCTAAGAGGGGCTTGAAGTGCATGGAAGAAACTTTTTTTCCCTTCTTTTAAAAAAAATTGCCCAGGCTAAATGGGAAATATTTCGGGTGGTTCCGGGGAAATGAAAAACCTTCCTTCTTCCCCTTTCCGGGGGGCCCCACAGTGGGGCCCCAGTTTTGTGCCGGGGGGGGGGGGGGGGGGGGGGGGGGGCCCCCCCCCCCCCCCCCCCCCCCCCCAAAAATTTTTTTAGATAAAAACTTGGGACCCAAAATAAAATATCCCCAAAAAGGGGAAAGGGATTACTTAAATTAACTTTTCCGGGGGGCAATTTTAAAAAGGGGGGCCGGCTTAAAGCCAGGGTAAATTTTCTGCAAGCAGGGGTTTTTTTTCCGGGGAAAGAAATGGGGGCCCCGGGCCAAAATTTTTGCCAGGGCCCTGGCCCTTGAACCCCTCAAGCCCTGCTCCCTTCCCATCCCTTAAGGGAAAAGGGGTAAGCGAAGTAAAAATTTTTTCCCTTTTTTCCCTTTTTTTCCCTTTTTAAAAAGGGAATTTAAAGGGGAAGATTGGAAAAATTTAAAACCCTTAAGGGTGGAAGAACTTTTAAAATTTTTCAAACCATTTGTTTAAAAATGTTGGGGACAAGAAAAAAAAATAAAGTAATGAAAAAAAAACCCGAGTGCTTAGGGGATAAAATAGGAAAAGGAAAAGCATTTGTTTTAAAATTTTCCTTTTGGGTTTTTTTCCCTTTTGGGGGGCAAAAAAAGTTCTCAAACCTTTTAACTGTTCCCCCAAAAGGTTTTAAAAATTTAAAAAGGGGGGGGTTTCTTAAAATTCCACCCAGTTTTAAAGCTAAAAAATTTTAAAATAATAAATTAAGGGCCCAAAATTTTGGAGGTTTAAAATTGGGGAAAAAAACCATCAGTTTTAAATTTAAAAGTTTTGGGGAAAAAAAGAGGGAAAAACTTTATTTGGACCCAAACCACCCAGTTTGGGGAAAAAGTTGTTTTTGGGGGTTTTCCAAAAGGCCAAAAACAAATGGGATTTGAACTCGGGCTTTAAGTTTTGGGAAAAATTTGTTCCTCATGGGGTTTTGGGAAAAGGGGGGGGGGTTTTCCCCCGGGGGGGGGGGGGGGGGGGGGGTTTGGGGGTGGGGGGGGGGGGGTTATCGGGAAAATGGGGCGGGGGGGGGCCCCCTTTCCCCGTGCTTTTTTGGGGGGGTAAATTGGGGGTTTTACTTTTTTTCTTTAAAAAAAAAAAAACAACAAAAGGGGCCTGCCCCCCTTTTTATTTTAAATTTCCTTTGCTTGGGGGGTGAGCACCGGGGTGCAGGAAAAAAAAAAGGGGGGGATACATATCTTTTTCCTCTTATTCACCCAAGGCTTTGTGGGGGTCTTTGCGCTCTCCCTCCTCTCTCTCTCTCCTCTCTCTCTTTTTCTCCCGTGTGTGGGTTGTTTTGAAAAGGTCTTTTTGTTTTTCTGACGCCTCAAACTTCTGATCTTATACCAAAGCCTCCTGCTTGTCAAGATTACAGTATATTCCCCACGACCAGTTTTATTCACTTTTTTCTGAGGTTTTTTTTTAATTTTAAGTGTATCTTTAGAATATATATTTAAAAATTTTTATCTGGGCTTTATGACATAGACTTTAAAAATAAAAGGGGGGCGGGCCTGCCAAATTTTTTAGTTTTTAGCAGTGCTTTGCACCCCCCTCGAAGAACAGCCACCTGTCAAGAGATTGGGCTGGGGGAGACGCAGCAGGCCGGGTTGGGAAGAAAAAAAACCAAGGAGTGGGGGAAGACTGTCCCTAAACCAGCTCTCAACTTTTTAAAGTAAAGTATGAATGAGACTCACATGGTAGTCTTTGTGCATTTAATCTTGTTTTTTTTTTATTGTTTGTTTCTCTTTCTAAGAAAACTTTTGTTTTATAATTTTTTTTAAAGCCTTCGATGTAATTGTAAAATCGCCAATTCCATTTGGTAATAATTTGGGCATTTTCTATCTTATTTCAGCTCTGACCACAAAGTACAGCTCTCAGGCCTGGCTGCCCTCTCCCTGGTTGTAATCTTCATGTTAGTTCAAAGGGGGTGCTCTCTTGTATCCAAGGTGGCCCTAGCGCTGGGGCTGCTGGGTGTCTTCTGCTACAGGGCAGCCATTGGGATTGTGCTGTTCCCATGGCAACCAGACAACAAAGTCATTTCAAAGTAAGTGAACTAGAGATATGAAGGCTTACTTTTATGTGTTTCAGTGTTTTCTGTACTAAAAATACCATGTCAGTCCTTACATGTCAGTCCTTACAATATTTGAGTTTAGTTTTTTATGCATGATGATTTCATTTGTAGCTATTATATCCTGGTCAAGAAAACCTTAATGAGCCACTTGTTTAGCACTTTTTTGGGAGATAAATAACATAGAAGTAAGGTCATTGTATTTATTTTCTTAATTAATAAATAATTTAAAAATGAGTTGAGAGAGACCTGCATTTACTAGGACTTGGTTTTGCTAAGTTAAGATGTGACTTTAAAAACAAGGATACTCCCAAGGATACAATAGTAAGTGGATACTCCAGGCAGTTAGGAAAGGCAGTGAGCTTCCCTATATTATGCTTGTAAGGCCCAAGAATTCTGTCATGCACATCAAGAGGGCTCAACCCTAAGTCTGGTATTTGTGATAGAACTGCTGGGTTGTTTGATCAGAGCTGCAAAGGGTGGCTAGCCTTCTCAAAAGTACCCCAAGAATACAGACAGGCAGCTGAAAATAAAACACCTTCATGTCCTTTGGAACATCATTTACAGTTTAAAATAAATAGATAATTTGTAGTTGTTCATCAGTAGTGGGACAACCCTCATAGATATATCTCTGTTTTCATAGAACACAAGAAGGGTACTATGAAGCAATAGGCTATAAAACTCTTACATGATGCCAACTTACCAAACACATTGTTTTATATGACTTAACTTGATAAATATTGTCATATTTAGGACCCACAATCATATATAGCTTGAGTCCTTACTTTTTACTCATTTGGGTACTTTATACAGATATCTAGATTTAACAAATATTGAAAGCCAAGGGCTATATCCAGAGCTTAAGGGCTTACTAGAAAACATCTGCAGATAGGTATGGGGTGGTACTAGGTTTCTGTAACTGGTAACAGCAGGGTAGTTGCCTTCACCTGAGGCAAGAAGCCAGATGAAACATGAAGATGTGATTGAGACTGGGGACATTTTGTAGCGGCAAAGGCTCTTTTTGGCTTTGGAGCCTGGAACTTTGGGCAGATAGCAAGGTTAGATGTTTACATGTGAGGTTTTTGTTTAATCCCCAAGTGCAGTGTGTGGATGCATTTTTTTGTTTCCATCCAGATCTATGCACTTGATTTCAGCATTATAATCTCAAGACTATGATCCCCTTGCTTTGCCTTCTCTGCTGATAAGCAGCTTGTCCTCTGTAGATGTTCAGATAGCCAACATGCTTTTTCTCTAAGCATTCTTCTTCCTATACAGTCCAGCCATCCCTCACCTTGTCTATCTTGATTTTAAAAAATACACTGGTTCTAGATCCACCTGGCTTCAAAGGTACCCAAATTCCAAACTCATCCTGATCTATCTGGTTTTGCATCCACTACTCCGAAATCCAAGCATGTCTAGGATTGAAAGTCATATAGAATGAGAAGTAGTGACTGATCAATTCAGGGAACCTGTCCAGATGTTCTTCCTACTGCCTTTCCTATCTAGTGACCCTGGTATCATCTACTCAGACTAGCTTCTTCCTTGAAACATTCTGATGGCTTTCACATTTGCTGGATTCTGCTTTATTGGAATCCACACGGACCTGTCTTTAGCTTTTATGTTAGGACTCGTATGGTCAAGGTGTCCAGCTCCCCAACCAGGGCCACACTCTTCCACATGTAATCCACACTATCAACACTGAATTAAAGTAGTCATACTCAGTGGGAAGGGCCTTTGCCTTTGCTTACTGAGTGCTGGGATTAAAAGTGTGCACCACTACACTCCACCATTAAGTGACAATCTTAAAGTATATAAATACCTCATTTATAAAATCTACTTAAAATACTATATTTTAGGAAAATATATTTAAAAAGATGAAGTTATTAGGCATAGTCTCATAACTTATATCCTTTCTATACTTAAATTGAGTGCAGATACTTAGTCCATAACAGTACTTAATATTTATTAAGCATGTACTGTGTACAAATACTTCATGTTGATTTTTTATACATAAATAATTCCTAGGATAACCATGTGATGTGTAGAAACCACTTTCTGTTTTTAACATAATGAAGTTGATTGTTAATTCAGTTGTTTAACAACAGAGCTAGTGAGCTGCAGAGCCCAGACTTAAGCAGTTTGGACCACTGCACACTGACATTGCACAGTTTAGACATGTCAACATTCAAGTGTTTATTAAATCCACTTAACTGTGAACATGCCTCCATTGCAGTTAGCATTCCTGAACTTAAGAAATTACAGATACTCAGGTCATCAAATAGCACAAACACTTTTCACTTAACTGTGCAAAGTGTTGCAAGAACAAAGCTCTGGTCTTGCTATCAAATGATCCTTGGATCACAGAAGCAAGTTTTCCACAAAGTCAGCTCCAATAGGACGGTACATCCCAGCATACGCCTGGTGTGCTTACTGGCTGCTCCTCAAGGGCATGCGTGTCAAAGCAGACATGCTTTTGTTTTTAATTAGTCACAACTTGTTTATCTATACTGTCACATTTAGGCATTCTCTAATTAGATACATGTTTTAAATGGGAAAATATTTACTTGAACTTTTCTAGATGGTACAAATGAATGTAACATGTTTTTCTTTTCTTTTTTTTTAGGGGAATTATTGAAGCTCGTTTTGTTTATGTCTTTGTCCTTGGTATTCTGTTCACTGGTACCAAGGATTTACTTAAAGCACAAGTCATTGGAACAGACTTCAAAACCAAGACTGTAGGCTTATGGGAAATACATAGTGGATTAGTTCTTCTGGCAGCTCTGCTCTTGAGACCACACAATCTTCCAGTGTTAGCATTTAGCCTCTTGATTCAGACTGTAATGACCAAGTTCATCTGGAAGCCCCTGAGACATGATGCAGCTGAGATCACTGTAATGCATTATTGGTTCGGTCAAGCATTCTTCTATTTCCAGGTAGGTTTTCATTGTTATCATGGATAGAAGGCTAGTGTGATGGTTTGTATATGTTTGGCCCAAGGAGTGGCACTATTTGGAGGTGTGGCCCTGTTGGAGTAGGTGTGGCCTTGTTGGAGTAGGTGTGACACTGTAGGCTTGAGCTTTAAGACCCTCATCCTAGCTGCCTGGAAGTCAGATTTCTCCTAGTAGCTTCCAGATGGAGATGTAGAACTTGTAGAACTCTCAGCTCCCCCTGCACTATGCCTGCCTGGATGCTGCCATACTCCCACCTTGATGATAATGGACTGAACCTCTGAACCTGTAAGCCATCCCCAATTAAATGTTGTCCTTATAAGAGATGCCTTGGTCATGGTGTCTGTTCACAGCAGTAAAACCCTAAGATAGCTAGTAACTTTTTATGTCACCTGACTTTTAGTTTTTCTTTGCAAAAATGTTGTAAGATGGAAGGTTATATGTGTTCAGTGAAAGAACTTATAATGCACTGAAAAATATACTTAACTCTTATTTGGATTTTACTAGATAAATTAGTTTGTCATTTTTAAAAGGCATGCTTCACCAGGTTTAGTGGTGCATGCCTTTACTCCTAGCACTGGGAGGCAGAGGCAGGTGGATCTCTGTAAGTTGGAGGCCAAACTGGTCTACACAATGAGTTCGAGACCACCCAGAGGTACATAGTGAGACCCTGTGTCAAAAAACAGACATTCTCACTGTGGATTCATCTAGATATCCATAAGACAATAGGTTGTTGCTTTGCAGGAAGGATTAGGTAGGAACTGATTTATTACAAATTGCAAAGAAAACACATTTTTTAATGTAGGAATGTAGTAATTATACCTCTGTGTACCTTTGCCTCTGGTATTGAGGCTGTCTATGCTGGGAACTATTCGGTGTCTCTAAAATTATTAGTCCCCTAAGACCTGGAGGATAATAGGACTTCTTCCTAGTATTTAAACACCCAAACCTGCCTTAGTTTTGGTGTGTAGAAGGATGCCAGGACAGGTAGTGGACCTTAGAAAGATCTAGTTCTTCCCTGCAATCCCCGGGAGGGTGTAAAATATATTACCATAGATTCCTCCACAGTTCCACTGCAGCTCTTCTGTGTGTGCTAGCCTCTCCTCTTTATCTGTCAGTCTCTTCCTGTGCTCTTCTTTTCTTGGTTTCATATGTCTCCCAGCCTCACCCATGAAGCAACTCAAGGTTGTATGTTTGTCCTTTTGACCCCAAAGGCCAAGAGTAATTGGATTAAATTATAAGAATCTATAATTACTTAAGTACTGTGACCAGACTAAGACCAGCCTTGGGCTCAATTTGCTGTGGTGATGTGACTCTCCTGAATCTTTCTATCCTGGTCTCCCCATAGACCAGCAAAGCTCTCCCATAATAGGTTCAAGACTTATGAATAGCTTGGACACATGGGTATAAATAATAGAATGGAGGGAGCCACCAGTTTGTGTGCTGTGTGTCATGGATCTCATGTACCATGTGCATTTCAGCAGTGCTAGGCTAGAGCTAACCTCTTGGCTGCAG
Source organism: Mastomys natalensis (assembly GCA_021653895.1). Classification (NCBI taxonomy): domain Eukaryota; kingdom Metazoa; phylum Chordata; class Mammalia; order Rodentia; family Muridae; genus Mastomys; species Mastomys natalensis. The sequence continues at coordinate 550,211 of JAJTUV010000228.1, read as the reverse complement.
TAGAGAAGTTGGTATGCAATCTGACAGCATCCCGGAGATACGCTCTATGATGTGGGCCTCCTAGGACCACATGCACCATCCTCAAGTGGAGGTCTTCAAGGAAAGGTCTGTGCACTTGTCTTGAGCAGCTGATGTGTCTGGGGGAAGGTGTGAAATTGCTGTGTTCAGTGATTGACGTATGCAAAATTCTTCAAAAGACTCGTTCTGTATAAGTATTTTTCTACCACTTCCTGGTCTGTAGTAAGATAGCACAGAGAAATATGACCCCTCCAGAACCAGCTCAGTGACTAAGGAGCAGCCAGATGACTGACTGCTCAATGCCTCTCGCACCTCTGAGTGTCTGTCCATGCAGAAATGGCAACCTTGTTTTTCTTCTGTGTTCCAGGGTAATTCCAACAACATTGCTACCATCGACATCTCAGCAGGCTTTGTGGGCTTAGATAGCTACATGGAAGTTCCAGCCACATTCCTCACCGTGTTTGCAACATATGTAGGGCCTGTGCTCTGGGCCAGCCACCTTGTGTACTTCCTGAGCTCAGAAGGAAACAAGTAAGGCACTTACTTTGTCCTTCAGAACAAATGTGATTGCAGTTTTTAAGAGTAATACCATTATTTTATATATAAAGCATCTGAATTCCAAAAGTTAGAGAATCTTTTCACTGATTTTCTTTTATAGATCAAAGGCCCGAGTCAGGTCTGAGGGACTCTGTTGACAGAGTTTAGGTTTTTTCAGTTCAACCAACACAACAAGCAAAAAAACCCATAAAGAAAGCCATGTGCCAAAACCAGGGGAGAAACAGAGGCAGACACTGGCAAAAGCGAGAATGTGCAGTCTGATGTCACTGGGGTCAGCAAGGAAACCTGGCGGCATTCCATAGCAAGAGACACTCTTCTGATCTCAGTCAGGAAGTGGGAATGGGGATTGGGAAACTCCAAACTCAGCTCTGAGCCACTTCATGTTCTTCCGCTCATTTTTCTATTCTGAGGGCAAGGAGACAAAAGACATGGGCTCTGGTCCTCCAGAAACCCTTCTGATGGTGCAGGAAGGATGTGTTAGGAGGAGCTGCTAACTGAACAGATTCTGAGTCAGCGAGCAGCTAAACGTGCTGCCTCTTGACAGAAATGACAGCTGAATACAAGTACAAAGTGGGACACAAGTTCAGGTACAGGGGAATGACACTCTTTGCCTAAGCCAGTCTAGCTAGGCTCTTGTGCCCTCGACTAGCACAGAGGCACTTCCCAGGGTGTAGCGTGCTCACGGTTCCCACTGTTGAGGTGGGCTAGCTCTCCAGGCTTGGTCAGCATGTTCTTATCTGTCCTTGCCTGTTTTCTCTATAGTATCCCACTATCTCATTTTTGCTTCTAGTTGCTGATTTAAGTGTTGTTCTTCTCTGAAAGAAGGCTCCATGAGAGGTTCAGAGTTATCTAGAAGTTCACTACCACTGCTACTAGCCATATAGTCTTAGACCCACCCAGCTGTGCCTATTTACTTCTTAAGGTGCCTGAATCATGGAAAGCTACCCTCCTGTGACACTGGACCTGCCTCTCATGCATTGGATGGGCACAGCTCTCTCAGCACACAACCTTACTCTGACTAGAGGTTCCAGACCTTTCAAGTACCATGTCCCAGGTGCACAAGTGAAGTTGGGGCTCCCCAGTTCCCTCCCCTCTGCCTATTTGTGATTAGAAGAGTGGCTCTTGCTGCGGTGACTGTCGGGGATAACCCCTCCTGGGATGTCTCCCGGCTTCTGCTGCTGACCGCGGAGACCTGCAGGCTGCATACCCTTGTTCCTGCCAGTGTCACTGCAGTTCTGCTTCTCCTCTCACTTTATTTTTTAGTTTCTTTGATGGATTTGTTCTTAGTCGTTCATGTCTTTAGCCTGGGGTCTCTTCTTAGCTCCAGACTCAATATCTAATCTCCTGTTGGTATCTCCATGAAGGGACCCAGATAGCATTGAACTCAGCAAGCCCAAGACTAGAATGACATACTAATTCACTGGTTCTGCATTTCCCTCAGGTAAAGACATTCAAACGTTAACCACAGTAATCTCTCAAGCTAGACAAGAAACTGTAGTGGCCTCTGCCAGAAAGAGAAGCATCCTCCTTGGTAAATCCCATTTGGATTGTAGAGAGAAACAGATAACTTCCCACAACTTGCTACTTTGCTACTCAGGGGAGGAAACATTTTCTAGTAAGGCTGTAGACTTGAGAACAAGAATGTTTGAGTTTTACCTGCCTGTAGCTGTTCATGCCTGTACTTTGAGGCAGTCTACAGACAGTCCCTCTGAAATTATACAACCTAAATGTGGTTTACCAATATAATATACATTACATGAGGCTGTTGGGGACAAAATCTGGAAGTTGTGGTTGATGTGAGCTTCCTGCTCGCAACAATGCAGAATACTGTGCTGATATTATAGGAGCAATATGCACAATATTCACATGGATAATGCTAAAAACTGTCCCACAAGTCAGTGCCATGTGCTGTCAGATAAGAAAGAAGCTCCATTCGGTAGGTCATTGGCTCAGCACAGATGTCCAGTTTATGCTCACTAGAGAGGGAAGCCAAAGCTCTTTGTCCACAAGGCTTGTACTGAGTACTTACTTTTTGGAAAGTGTACTGGTGTACTGTTCATGAGGCAGTGGCAGTCACTTGGGCTATGACAAGATGACCCTTCCCCTTGGACTAGGTACCAAGTAGGGACTAGCAGTTCAAGCATGAGGAGTAAAACAATGGAGGTACTGGAGTCATCTATGGAAGGGGTCAAGTGTGATCTAACAGTTGGAGAACTAAACAGGAGAAAATGTGTCAAGAGCAAGATGGGAAGCCAGTGAAGACTGAGGTGGTGTTATGGAAGAGAGGTTAACTAAAGCAGCCCACCAGTGACACCAGTTGAAAAAATAGGGGCTTGGTGCTCAGAACTGTCTCGTCTTTTGGCCACTGAGTAGTTGTTGGTGCTCAACCTTGGATAATGAGCATAGAGATAGGAAATTCTGGGGGATGTCCTAAAATAGTGGAGCTGCCTGATAAAGAGGACTGAACATGCTTCACAGAACATGCTCACCCAGGTGCGCAGAATGCACAAACAGCCATGTGCACACACTTGTCGCTCTGTCTCTGGGCGCACACCCTAGCAAGGCATGTCCTGTCGCTCGTGTGCTACATTCACACATCATCCCTGCCGTACGAACCTTCCCTCGTGCTTCTAAGCCATAATACAAGCCTTACATAAAATGCATGCTATTCTTACAAGTCTGTGATAATCCGTAAGTTCCATAGCCCTCGCTGATACATCCTATCCATAGCCTCTGATCAGAGATGGAGATGAGAGCTTCTGACATCAGGCAACGGCCTGTTATAACGAACTACCTCCACAGGAAATGGAGCTTCTGTGGTTCACAAGAGTTTGGAGCTGTTTATAAGAGCTTGAGAGCAGATGTTGCCCTTCTCATTATATTTGCTACGTTTTGTTCTTGTTGCTTTCTGTATTTTATGAATTTATTAGGTTTTACCTCTCCTTTCTAAAGAAATAATTTCTAGTATTAAATTTTTATTACATTTATATATTTGGGGTGTGTGTGTGTGATATGTGATACACATATAGGTTAGAAGACAACTTGTAAGCCGGGCGGTGGTGGCGCACGCCTTTAATCCCAGCACTTGGGAGGCAGAGGCAGGTGGATCTCTGAGTTCGAGGCCAGCCTGGTCTACAGAGTGAGTTCCAGGACAGCCCGGGCTACACAGAGAAACCCTGTCTCGAAAAACCAAAAAAAAAAAAAAAAAAAAAAAAAAAAAGAAGACAACTTGTAAAACTCAGTGCTCTTCTACCATATGGGTCCTAGGAATTGAACTTTGTCAAGCTTAGCAGCAAGTGCCTTTCTCCCCACTGAGTCATCTTATCAGCCTAGTTTTGTCTTTCCTTGTACACGTTAGGACAGTTATCATCATGTCCAATGACCCAACAAGTATACAGAAGAGTGATTGGGATGCCCTCTAGTCCAGAAGCAAGTGTCTATTGCTATTTTTATAGTAGAGGTATGGATGAAGTGTTCTTGTGACATGCTCTGACATGTGTTTTCTATTTTGTTAATAGTGGTTCAGCACTGAGCCGTGCTTGCTTCTGCTATGCACTGATTTGCTCTGTTCCAGTTGCCACATACATTGTCCTGGTGACATCTCTGCGCTATCACTTATTCATATGGAGTGTATTTTCTCCAAAGCTTCTCTATGAAGGAATGCACCTGCTCATCACAGCTGCCATTTGTGCAGTATTCACTGCCACAAACCAGACTCGCCACATGAGGGCTTAGGTGGAGACAGATATTTGGAGCCGATGTAGTGTTCAGTTACATTTGCACCATGGGTTTGAGTATTGAACTGCTTACACGAAAGATTATTCTGAGGTGGAAAAAAAGGATATGACACCTGTGAAATGAGTGGATAACGTAATCTTATTTAGATTTATATTAAATAACAGATTAATAAAAGACCACCTTAAATATTTATGTATTAAAATTTCCCTATTGATAATCACTCTTCTAAAATTTCAGAAATTTTAATTTCCTCTGAGTAAGTTGTGACTATATATGCTTAAACTGATGGAAGAAAAAGTTCTGGACTTTGTCATTATATTTATCTCAGCGAGCCCAGGAGCCCTGTAGGAGGCGGTGTGTGCTACAGGGATACATCAAAGACCCCACAATCCTAAGAACTCTTCAAATCAGAGTCAGTAGCATTTGAAATGAAAACTAAATCATTTCAAAACATTATTCATTTAAAAAATAATGTGTTGGTGGACAAGGTAGAACACACTTGCATAATCCAGTACTCAAGAAGGCAGAACCAGCCGGGCGGTGGTGGCGCACGCCTTTAATCCCAGCACTTGGGAGGCAGAGGCAGGCGGATTTCTGAGTTCGAGGCCAGCCTGGTCTACAGAGTGAGTTCCAGGACAGCCAGGGCTACACAGAGAAACCCTGTCTCAGAAAAAAAAAAGGCAGAACCAAGAATATTATGATTTCCAGACTGCTTAGGCTGCATAGGTTAACCATGTCTCAACTCCTCCCCACCATCAATAAAAGCTACTCTATATTAATAAAACAAAATAATATTTTTCAAAATAAATATTTAATGAGAAAAATAATATTTGTTATGTTTTTACAAATGTCTTAAATGACTCAATTGAAGACAGTTGGAATCCACATTTGATCTACTGTAATTTATGGTTGAAAAATAAGGAATCCAGCCTCACTCAAATCTGTGGTTAGAAAAGTGTGAAGTATCTTAATACCACCTCTATTCTGTCAGCTTGAATATTGTGCTTTGATACCAAAACAAAAATTTGCAAGTAGTATATAGGGTCTTATTCTTGCGCAAATTTTTGATCCTGCCTCAGACTCCCAAGTGTTAGGATTACAGGTGTACATCAGCGTGCCTGGTTTCAGATGTTAGCTCTTCCAAGTTAGTTGGAACGAAATGAGGGAGGTAGTCAGTGTGTGCAGGTTAAACTAGTGATCTGGTTAGGGTCTTATTTGCAGTTTAAATATATTTCAGTCATGTCATATTAAAGAGGCCTACCCTTGAGCCAGTAGAATTGTGTCTAGATCATCATGGACTCTGTTGACACAGAACTGATCTGCCAGGCAAGATATGCCCCATGATTAATCAATGGTGACATGAAGATTTGGTGGTAACTAACGGTTTTATGGTTGCATTTGAAGCCTCCTCTGCATCATGCTGTGAGCCTGATCAAAAGCTCCTGGCCAGAGAGGTCATAGGCTCTAAAAGAAAAACCTACTAGTGTTTTTCAAAATGGATATGTTGTCACACTGTCTTCGACATGTTTATGTTTACTATCCACAGATTAGGGCTGTTCTTAACCTTGGTCAGAAAAGCTGACAGTGGTTAATAATACAAAGACTTATAACTTGTCAATGTGTGGAGAGTAATTGACTATTGAATCTTCTGTCCTAAATGAACCATGTCTCTCTGTTTCTATCTCTTTCTGTATCTCTGACTGTCTCCTGTGTCTCTCTCTCTGTCTTTCTCTTTCTGTCTCTCTGTCTCTCTCTGTCTTTCTCTTTCTGTCTCTCTGTCTCTCTCTACCTCTCTCTCTGCCTCTGTCTTTCTCTCACACACACACACCAAGAATCAAGTAACATTGTAGAAGAAACAGAAAGAATGCAAGGGCTAGAGAATGAGGAAAGGTGTTGTGAAACTCTGTGATTATCTAAGACCATTTAGCTCCTCACATTTTAACATGAATAGGGAAGGCATCTGGGGTACCACCCCTAGCTGAAGAGCTATTGTTAGTTAATGGCTGCTGGAGAAGGAGTCTTTTTTTTTTTTTTTTTTTTTTTCAGACATATAGCCACTAATAAGTTGCCTATGATCTAAATAACCACATACACACATAAGTAACCCTAATTAAACTCTGTTAACTAGGGGGGAAAAGGCATAAAAGAAGGAAGATGTGTTAGGAAGAAGAGTTCCAGAGGGAATAGAAGGGGTTTAAGAGAGGAGGATGGGGTAAAAATGATCAAAATGTATTATATAGATGTATAAAATTATCAAAGATTAAATACTATATTTTAAAAGGGTAAGTTATGTTAAGTCTATGTGTATATATACTATAGCTTCTGAGTTTAAAAAAGGCAAGAAAAATCCACAGTGTATTTGGTGTCATAAAAATTATAGTTTTTATTATCTATCTTATTTTCTAAAGGAAATAAATAATATGATTTCTTTGTTGTTTAGACATTTAAATTCCTTAGATGTTTTAATAAAAACGAGTTGTATAACCTCATGACATTAACTTTTGTCTGTTTCTTTTGGCAAATGTTAGGGGGTCAAACCTAAGACCTTGGCCTTGCTAAGTGAACAGCAGACCTAAAGCCAGGTCCTCATCCCCAGGGCCTCCAGGAGCAGTGGGGTAACTGGGAAAGTGGGGAAGGCTCGGTGCCTCAGTCAGGCATAGCTATTCTGACATGCTTGGTGTCTAAACCCACTTCCTCTGACTTGTCAGGAACTTTAGGATTAGCCTTCCTGAAGGATTCATGTATTCAGCCAACTTCAAGTGTTTCTCTATGCTGGTGTTTTAGCAAGGGTAGAGCGTGGGCATTTCCTCACGTAAGCCTGATAGACTTCCTTCTGTCCCTTTCCTAATCAGGTTGGCTCCCCCTCCTCCTGTGATGCTTTGCAGTATTGCATTTCCCTCATATTTCTGCCTCTTACATCGTCATTTTACCTTACTCAAGGCTTTTGGGGATAATGGCAGGGAAGGAAGTTCACTAAAGTACCAGTAACTTTGTTTTGTTCCTGATTCTTTCGGTGTGGTAAAATGAAACATACACACACATCTCTATTGTCCTTTCACATGCATCATGGATACAACACTGCATTTTTATTCTTGTGAGCAGTGATGCATAGAATAATAGTAAAGCTGAGGGTGTGCTCTACGCCTGTAATACCAGCACTTTAAAGACTGGAGTACGATAATCAGAGTTGGTTTGCTTCTAAAGACATTTTATTTTTATTACTTTTAAAATTATCTGTAGCTGTGTATATCTGTTTGTGGGTTTGTGCATGTCAGTGCAGGTGCCTGTGAAGACCAGACAGTGCTGGATCCCTTGGAGCTCGACGTAGAGAAGGGTGTGAGCCACCTGATATGGGTATTGAGAATTGAACTCAGGTTTGCTGAGTCATCTTTTTAACCCTGATCAAAAGTTCTTTTTTTGAGACAATGTCTCGCTATGTAGCCTTGGTTCATGTGTAGACCAGGCTAGCCTCAAAATTGTACAGATCCTAATCAACTCCTGGAAATCAGCTGTTGTTAAGTTTGTGGTGAGGAGAGGTGGTGGCAACTGGGTTGGGGCAGAGAAGGAATCCAGAATTGTTAAGTCCATTTGTCACAAAATTTGCTAAAGTTTAAATTTGCTAAAGTAAAATTAGCTAAAACTGAGCTAAAGGTGAATTCAAACAGATAAAATACAAAATTTATAGAAAATTCAGTATTTAATATTTAAACTTTGCTTTCATAATACAGTTTATTTTTAATTACTTTCTTAGCATAAAAATGGTTTCCATAAATGTCAAAATGTGCTTCCTTCATATCTATCCCCATTGCTTTCCTTTGCTCTCCTCCCCTCTCCTGTTGGTCCATTTCCTTTCCCCAAGATAATCTCCTTCTTTCATTCCAGCTAAACTAACTTAAAAATAAAGGCCTTAACAAATGGGGTTCCGATCTTGCCGGGCGGTGGTGGCACACGCCTTTAATCCCAGCACTTGGGAGGCAGAGGCAGGCAGATTTCTGAGTTCGAGGCCAGCCTGGTCTACCGAGTGAGTTCCAGGACAGCCAGGGCTATACAGAGAAACCCTGTCTCGAAAAACCAAAAAAAAAAAAAAAAAAACAAATGGGGTTCCACAGACCTCCCCCAACATAGCAGGCTATTGCATTGCTTTTGTTTATCCCTCAGAACTTGATAGTAAGATCCTATTACTGATGATACCACATATTTGAGTCATAAATGTGGAAAAAACAAGTGTGTAGTGACCTTAGAGCTTCATCTCTACTGGCTAGCTTCCATAGTGCTGGAAGATGCTATGCTTGCTACCAAAGGAGGGAAGTAATTACCACTTTCACCTAGCTACAGTAATGGCTAGTTTGGCCCCTGGTGGAATAGTGGTATGAACATTACAGGAGTAACCAACCAAGTCCTGACTACATCTAAGGCCCGCTCCTCAAGATGAAACCCATACCTGGCACAATTGATGAAGCCAAGAACTGTGGCTAGACAGGTTTTGGTCTTTAAGGGAGACTTTACTATGATTATTTTGTTAAATGGACTTAGTGTTAGAACAATCCCTGATAGCTTATGCTATACCCATAGATCAGGACAGCTCTCAACACTCAATAGAGAAACTGCCGGTGGTAGACGGCAGTTAACACAGAAACCCACAACTGGCCAGCATGCAGAGAAGACTCCAGAGCGCTCAGCCTTACGTGGAACGTCAGCGTACGCCTCTCCCCAAAGCTCAGGGATCTTCCTGAAGTAGGGGCTGGGCAAGCTTTGATAGCTCAAGTCAGATGAAATACAAACGTGGAGGACTGAAGGTGGGCTGAGTGTTGAGGGGCTATTGGTATTTGATCACTGCTAGGAGCGGGAGAGCCAGCTTACTTGAATGTTATCACCTTGGGTCAGTTAGACCCCAAAGCAGGACACACTCCCGAGAGTAACTGAGCAATATAAATCAGACTCAGTGGGTTTTAAAAAGAAAGTAGGGGAACAAACAAACAAAGCATGAAGTTGAGTGGGAAGGGGTAAGTATGGACTGGGAGGGGCGGGGTGACTGCAGTCAAAATACTGGAGTGGAATTTGGGGGTCTGGAGAGACGGCTCAGTGGTTAAGAGCATTGGCTGCTTTTCCAGAAGACCCAGGTTCACCCAGATGAACGTTTATAACTGTCTGTTACTCCAGTTTTAGTAGAACTAACACTTTCTTCTGGCCTTTGTGAGCACAGCACACATACGGTACACAGACATATTTGCAGACAAAACTTTCATACATGTAAAATTAAAATAGGGCTGGAGAGATGGCTCAGTGGTTAAGAACACTGACTGTTCTTCCAGAGGTCCTGAGTTCAATTCCCAGCAACCACATGGTGGCTCACAACCATCTTGTAAAGTAATCAGATGCCCTCTTCTGGTGTGTCTGAAGACAGCTACAATGTACTCATATACATAAAATAAATATTTAAAAAAAAATTAAAATAAATAAAATTAAAAATAAAGAAATTTGCAAAGACTTCAAATATTACTTTTAAAAAATCAGGCCTTAGACAATTTTTATCATGAATGAGACTAAATTATACTTTTTCATTATTCTATTATTATAAATATTATAATTAATTATTATATATACCATTATATAATTAATTATTATTATTATAAATACAAAACTAACATCCAAATTCATTAAATAAATGAGTGGAGGGATGGCTAAATCAGTAAAGTGCTTGCTCTGCGAGCATGAGGCCCTGAGTTTGATCCTCATAACCCATGTGAGAGCACTAGGCATGGGAGTGCATGTTGGTAATCTGGTGAGGGGCAAACAGGCTCTCGGTAGCTAGCTAATCAGTCTAGCCTGATTGATGAGCTTAGGCCAGTGTGAGACTCTGTCTCAATGGAAGTGGAACACCTACCTGAGGATGACATTCAGGTTTGATCTTTGTCTCCACATGCGTGTCTCCACATGTGTCTCCATATGCACATGGGCCACAGGAACATACATACATACACAAACACCATGGAGCTGGACAATGGTGGTGCAAGCAAGCAGATCTCTGTGAGGCCAGCCTGGACTACAGAGTGAGTTCCAGGACAGCCTGGGCTACACAGAGAAACCCTGTCTCAAACAACAAAACAAGGACAAACAAAACAAAATAAAAAAAATATTGACAGAACTCAGACACATGGCTAGATTGATGGCTCAGCCATTAAGAACACTGGTTGTTCTTCCAGAGGTCCTGATTCAATCCTCAGCAATCACATGGTGGCTCACAACCATCTGTAATGGGATCTGATGCCCTCTTCTGGTGTGTCTGAAGACAGCAACAGTGTACTCACATTAAATAAATAAATAAATCTTTTTTTTAAAAAAGAACTCAAGTTCAATTCCTATCTCTCATAAGCAGTAACCGTGATAAGACGCAGCAAGCTAAAGTCAGAATAAACTTCCTTAATTTGTTTTAAAGTGTCTACTGAGAATCCCAGCAAATCTATCATGATCGCTAACCTCAGAGACCTTGGGCCTGCATCTCCTTACCCTCTCTACTCAGATGGGTGTAGATTCTAGCAAATCTGGTGAGACCAGAAATACACTGAGGAGCCGGGCGGTGGTGGCGCACGCCTTTAATCCCAGCACTTGGGAGGCAGAGGCAGGCGGATTTCTGAGTTCGAGGCCAGCCTGGTCTACAGAGTGAGTTCCAGGACAGCCAGGGCTACACAGAGAAACCCTGTCTCGAAAAACCAAAAAAAAAAAAAAAAAAAAAAAAAAAGAAATACACTGAGGGTTTGAAAAGGCAAGAAACAACTATCTCTACTCATTAGGTGATTAGGGAGATGTAGGAGGAGCTAAGGTGGGAGGAGTAAGGAGAAGGAGGAGAAGAGGAGAAGAGGAGGAGCTAGGAGAGAGGAACTGGAGAGAGGGGAACATGGAGGCAGATGTTCACGTGTCTGTAGCAGTCAAAGGTAGTTGGTATATCTAGGTTGGGTATTGGGTTACACTCTGACTGATTGTATGGGCATCTTGTTACTGAGCATTACCAAATATATAAGCTTTTGGATAATTTAAGCATTAGAGTCTCATTTTCCTACTGGGCTCGCGTGGATGGCGGGATGGTCTGGGCAATGCCCAGCCTTGTGGAGACAGTGTGGAAGATTGGCAGAGCCATCTCCCACGCTGACGTCTCGTGGGTGGCAGGGCTGGTGTTTCTGGCTGGCCGTTTCTAGCTGCTGCGTGCATGTGGCCTCTGGCTGAGAAACATGGTGGCTGAGCTAGGCAGAGGCGCTGCAGCTTAGATAGTCGGCTTGACCAGCGGCCGTTTTTAAATAATTACTGCAACAGGAAATAGATTATGAAGAAGAAATTTCAGTAAGGCTGCTTATAAAATCAGTACATAGTCTTCAAACCAGCACCAAGAAAACATAAAATGTAAACAGTAACCTAAATAACTGCACACAGATCCATGGGAAGATGGAGAATTTCAATTGTCCAGAAGGCATTCTACCCACAGTAGCTTAAGGCCCATTCAGTTCCAGGTTGTCTAGGCAGAGGACCATGAGGTAAAGGCAGTCTCGTCTATGTAGGGATGTGCCAGGAGCTCTAAGAACACTCGAAAGTAGAATAAACTGGACTTTCTTAGCAAAAAGTAAAGGAGCAGATGACACAGACATGGAAAATGGTGCTACAAACAGCTTAGAAATGGCCTTTGTATTTGTTTGTTTTCAAGACAGGGTTCCGCTGTTGTGGCCTCAGAATCAGAGATCTGCCTACCTCTGCCTCTTGAGTGCTGGGATAAAAGGCGTACACCACCACAGTCTGGCTGAAATAGTATTTCTTAATAAAGATGATAAGTTCACAAATGACACACATTTATACCCACAGATACACATGTAGGCACATAATAGTGAAGGATAAAATGGGAGGTGTGCTCACATTATAAACAAAAATAACCTCCTAAATGGATTAGAGGCATAAGCAAACAAAGAAAAACAGCAACAAAAAACAACAGGAAAACTTGAGTTTCACAAGAAAGGAAACTTTGGGATCAAGAATCAAGAGGATTTCCTAAGAACAAAACAGGAAGCACAGTTTTTAAAGAAAAGGTTAACAAATGTGACTCATTTTTTGCCAAATAAAAAGAAAGCTGCACTTGAGAGAAGGTATCTGCCAACCCTAGGCTAATGCAGGGTATCCCAATGCAGACATGTTGGAGAATGGGATGTTGACAGGAGATGAGGCCATGAGGACTGATCCTCACGTAAGACTTCATTACAGAGTGAGCTATTGTTGAGATGGATTATCACAGCATGGGTTGTTTCAGATAGGCTAGTTATGACACAGGTGAGTTAATTGTCATAAGGTGTGGGTTTTGCTTATAGGATGTGAGTTAATTATTACAGTGTGTGTTAGTTGGTGGGTTACTCATTACAGGAGTGAGTTCCTGATAACAGCAAATTGGCCATTTGCTAGCTTGCCTTTCTTCTATCATGGATTGAACATGGACTGAAGGTCCTCTTCAGTAGCTGGTGCCTTGATCTGGGATTTTCTAGTCTCCAGAACCAGTTGATCTATTCTTTTTTTTTTTTTTTTTAAGATCTTATTTATTTATTTTATGTATATGACCAGTACACTGTAGCTGTCTTCAGACACACCAGAAGAGGGCATCAGATCCCATTACAGATGGTTGTGAGCCACCTTGTGGTTGCTGGGAATTGAACTCAGGACCTTTGGAAGAGCAGTCAGTGCTCTTAACCACTGAGACATTTCCCCAGCCCTGATTTATTCTTTATAAAGCATCCCACCCCAAGTATTCTATCAAAGTCACGGAAATAGACTAAGACAAGTGGTATATAGAACACACCTCTGGTGTTCTAAGGTGTATATAAGTCAACCTGTGGTAGTTTGAATGACAAATGCTCTCATGGGCTCATGTATTTAAATACATGGAAGACTGTGAACCCTTGAGAAGGTGGAGCCTTTCTAGAGGAGGCATATCAATGAAGACAGGCTTTGAGGGTCTCTATCTCTTCCTCCCTCCCTCTTTCTCTCCCTCCCTCCCTCCCCCTCCCCCTCTCCTTCGCTCCCTCTCTCCCTTGCCTTCTTCCCTGTCTTCTTCCTATGTGCACAATACAATGTGATCAGCCAGCTGTGTACTCTTGCTACCACACCATGCCTCCCTGTCATGGACTGTAGCCCTTTGGCATTGTAAGCCCAAATGACCTGTTCCTCAAGCTGTTTTTTTTTTGTTGTTGTTGTTGTTATTGTTTTGTTTGGTTTGGTTCCTGATACTTTTTTTAATCACAGAAACAAAAAAGATATAACAAATATAGCAAGTTCTATAACTAATTCAAAAGTCTTATTTGTTAAGTGGAAAGAGAATCAGCTTTTAGAAAGCTAGGAAAAGAACATAAAAGACACCAAATGCTCAATAAAGGCATTTCAAAACACAATGAAAGGAGGAAAAGAAGATACCACTTCACAGAACCCAACAAAATGGCAAAGTTGCTGAGACCAGGAATACCAACTTCTGAGAGAGGTAGGGAATAACTTTTCCTGTGCCTCTATGTAGAAAGTCTCACTGTGCACAGCAATCCAGGAGCCAAACCATATACACCCTAACCTTCAACTCAGTTGTGACTCAGAGGAAAGCTTGAGTGTAAGCAAGACCACGAACAGGCATCTTAGTGTTTCCTGTTGCTATGACAAAATACCTAAGACTAGATATGCAGAAAATGGTTTATTTGCTCACAGTTTTGCTGACCCAGGAGCATGGTACTAACATCTGATAAGGACTTTGTGACTCATCACAATGTGGCAGATGGCTTCACAGTGAGTGGAGATACAAAAGGAAGAGATCCCACGGCAAAGCAAAAAGCAAGTGTTGGTAGACCACTATGCAAGACTAACATTAATCCCTTCCAAGCGTAGGACAGCTCTAATGATTGTACACTCGCCTCACCTCTTAAAAGTCACACCACCACCAAGACCATACTTCTAACACATAAAACTGAGAGAGACACTAACCACATCCAAATCGCAGTGATTATCTACAGCTTCTTTTATACCTTCTTTTTTGTTATTTAAGATTATCTTGGGCTGGGCGGTGGTGGCGCACGCCTTTAATCCCAGCACTTGGGAGGCAGAGGCAGGCGGATTTCTGAGTTCGAGGCCAGCCTGGTCTACCGAGCGAGTTCCAGGACAGCCCGGACTACACAGAGAAACCCTGTCTCGAAAAAAAACCAAAAAAAAAAAAAAGATTATCTTGAATGCCCTTTGAAGCAATTCAATTTCCATTTATTTGGGATCAGTTACCCAAGAATTAATGCATTCCTTTCAAGGGTCAGCCCGTATTCTCTTAAGAATGTTTGCATTGGAGCTACGAAGATGGCTCAGCAGTAAACGCTCTTGCCAAAAAAAAAAAAAAAAAAAAAAAGCAAGCAAGAAAACCTGAGTTCAGATCCCAGGACCCATGTAAAATGCCAGGTGGGCATGGCAGTCTGCCTTCTATTCCATTCTCGTAAGGAGACAAGACATCTCTAAAGCAAACTGTCTTGCAAGACCCTACCTCAAAGAAGATTGAAGATTCCCAGCATCAACTTCAGATTTCCACATGTATGTGTTCATGTATGAACACATACATGCATATGAACACATGCATCATACAAATATACATATTTTATACACATCTTTTTAGAAAAGAATTTTTGTGTTTATGAGTTGTACAGGTGCGAAGTTTTTCTTTCTTGTGATGTATTTTTTATGCTTTGCTATGCAGGTAGTCTAGCCTCAAAGAACATGTTAGGTAGTGTTCCCCATTTTGAGATGCAGAAGAAAATCAAACTTGGTTTCTCTCACAATACACAATGCTTCTGTGAGCCACCATTGTATGGAAGATTTTACCCACACTGCCAAGCAATCACTTGTGCAGCAGACATCAGCAAGTGTCCTGTGATTCAGCTTAACTTTGACACTTTCTGCTTAGAGACCATCAGATTCCACAGGTTGACAGCTCAGTTCCAAACATTGTCCCACTTTTGGTGCAAATGCCAAGCCCTAGTCTATTTTACCAGGGTTTCTGACAGACCAGCTATAAGGCAAGTGTACTAGTCTATTTTCAGCTGCTATGACAAAATAGCAGGCTTCAAGAGATGACTCAATAAGAGCATTTACAGCTCTTGTAAGGAGCTATGTTCCATTCCCAACACCCACATTAGTCAGCTCACAACTGCCTATAACTCAATTCCAGGAAATCTGGTGCCCTCTTCTGGCCTCCACAGGCACTTGCATGCATGTGGTTTATGCAGGCACATGCATATACGAGTACAATTTAAAACCTGAGGCTAAGCAGTTTACAGAAGAAAAGGGGTTTATTTAGCCTTGTCATGGAAGTTCAAGGGCATGGTGCCAGCTTCTCATCTCTGTGAGGCTCCTTGCACATGGCCTTCAAATAGTGGGAGTGCAAGGATGGACATACAGTGAGACAGGAAGCAGATAGCAGAGAGGAACCACTTCTGCTCTTTATTGATAGATAACCTCACTCTTGGGAACTAATTCATTCCAGAAGACCAGCATTAATCCTTTCCAAGGGCAAATCCCATTGACTTCTTTATCCTGCAATAGACCTACGTCTTAAACAGTCTCACCACCATTTTAATGCCACTATTTTGGGACCAAAGCTTCTAACATATGAACCTTCAGAGGACGTGCTTAAGCTATATCCAAACCACAGCAGCGGGTGAAAGAACTTTTCCTACACCACTGACTACAGTGAAAAGAGAGATAGAAACACTTCAGTGGAGAAATCATAAATGGGCTACTGCTTACCTATACAATGGAATAGAATGTCAGGAAAAGCCAGGTTTAATATTGTCACACATGAATCTCAGAAATATAACAAAAATCATATTCACAAAAAGTAAATACAGTATGTGTATATAAAACTTTTAAATGTGCGAAAGAATACAATGTACTGCATATGGGAACACATGCAAGCTTGTACTACTCAAAAACATGCTTAATCCCTGTTCTATTGCTGTGAAGAGACACTATGAGGCAACTCGTATAAAAGGAAGCATTTAATTGGGGACTGGCTTAAGAGTTTTAGAAGATGAGCCCGGTGTTATGGCAGGGAGCATGTCAGCCAGGCGTGACGGGCATGCTACTGGAGAGCCACATCCTGATCTGCAGGCAAAGCAAGAACTTGGGCCTGGTGTGGGCTTTTGAAACCTGTCGAAGAGTTCTGCTCCCTGGTAACTAAGCATTCAGATATATGAGCCAATGAGGGCCATTCTTATTCAAACCACCAGCATGGCAGGCTCATATGTTTGAGTACTTTATCACCAGGTGGTGGGACTGTTTGGGAAGGATTAAGAGCTGTGGCCTTGTTGGAAAAGGGTGGGCTTTGAGGTTTCAAAAGCCACTATTCCCTGTTAGCTCTCGCTGCTTCACACTTGAAGATGTGAGCTCTCAGCCACTGCCCTAGTGCCATGACTGCCTGCCACCTACTGCCATGAGTTATGGACTCACCCTCTGAAACTGTAAAGCCTCCAGTAACTCTTTCTTCTTTAAGTTGCTTGGTCATGCTGTATCTTCATAGCAATAAAAGGGTAACTAAGACCGGGATGACCCACCAAGTTCAGGTAATTGGTATCTCAAAGGATCAGAAGGAAGAATTACAGAAGAGCTCTAGATATTCCTGTAAGTTTATGTAGGAATAAAAGAAATAAAAAAGGAAAGGTGGGCTGAGTTGAAGGGAGTAATTTAAAACCAAAATTTAACTTTTTTATTCTCCGATTTTTTTAGTTTAAAGCTTTTGTGTTGTAATTTTGATGACTGTGTAAATAGGACTCTATAGGTGTGTATCTGTGGTATAATATGCTCCAAATCTGTCCCAATTTTCAATACAAGAAGCATGTAGAAAGAGGTGGTTCTATTCTCAGAGGCTGACTATCAACACTACTATCCAGGCCTCGGGGGTCTATCTAGACTGAGCTGGCTGACAGCTGCTGGTGACATGAATGATCTCAATCAGAAGTATGCCACAGGGGTGTCAAGCTTCCTGGAGGGGGCTTTGAGGATAGGCGAGCCCTTCATTGGAAGAGGGTAGGTATGTGATTTGGGACATTTAGAGGCTTGCAGGACCTTGAACAGGTGCTACGCAGACAGCTGAACTTCTGTCTTCACAAATAGCGGAGGCTGTCCTACTGTCTACCTGCAGGGGGGCTGTAAAACTCCCACATGTGCCGTACAAAGACGAGCTGAGTCCTACCTTGACCCAGGCCCCAGGAAGTCCGCCGACTCCCCACTGTGTTTCTGGAGGGAGCAGACAGCTCTGATCTGAGTTCGGAAGTCTTCTCAGGCTCTTCTTCCCACATGGAAGTGGCTGTTTTGAGGATGAAGACCCGTTCACACACCACCACCACCTATACATGTCTTTCAGGCCAGTTAGCCTTGGCCCGCTGCCAGTCCCCAGATAGATCTACACCACGGTGAGTGTCACAGGCGTGACCATTTCAGCCCAGACTTGCTTTTATCTTCAGAGCTTGAGGTGGTTCAAGGCGGAACACAGGAGCTCTGAGCTTGCCGCCATCCTGCAGCCGCGTGAGTAGGTGGCTGCACGGTGCCAGCTCAGCTTCAGTGTGGGAGAGGCAAAGTCACGCATTTAAGGAAAAAATAACCTGAATTACACTTTCAGAAGCAGGAGGGGCTGTCATCATGGGCAGGCCCCCGCAGACCCTCCTCTGGGGGGTGCATTGTGGGAGTGCTTCAGCAAAGGGAAACTGAGGCTGTGGGAATTCAGAGATGACCTCTGCTGGGCAGAGACTGGGGTAAGCAGGAGGGAAGACCTTCCAAGGTCCTAAGAAGAACAGTTTGGGAGGCCGTGTTCCGAAGGTCCTGATAGAGCAAGCTGAGAGAGCTAAGGAATTTATGTATCACCTCTTTTGTAGATGCTCTAGGAGCCCAGGCCTGTGGCTACTGGAAACAAGTCTCTTATCCAGACAGGGCCCTTTGAAGGCTGTGTAGGATAGCCCCTCTAGAAAGAGGAGTGATATAGCAGCCCAAGCTGTACAAGTACTCAGTTATTTGTGGTTCTCTCAAACAAAATTGCAAATAAGACAAATGTAAGAAATGTTCAGAAACTTTTCCCCTTCTGCTGTTGCTTTTACGGTTTCATCTTTTTCTTCAGGCTACTCACAGATCTGTGAGCACATGCACCCTACTGTGCACTTGGCCTTGTTCAAGGCTGGGACAATTTCTTTCCTGTCTGTACCTGAGATCTCAGAAGCTGGCTGGTTCTACTACTGGAGGGAAAGAATGCTTCCTATGGAGACCCAGTTCCACAGAGATGAAAGTAGATGTCTGTTTCCTGTGTTGACCTTGGTCATCTCTATACTCCCACACCAACACTGAATCTACACACAGTAAGTACCCCACAAGTGCCCTCCATGAATTAATAAAAGTGGATGCTGACAGCAGTAAAAGTCCCCAAGTCCATTAAGCACTTGAGAGCATCAGGAGGTCCATTCCTTGTCAGTGTTTGTCCACTAGCTCTACCCGCTAGCCCCACCATTCCTTTAAGCAACCCCCACATCCTACTGCATATTTTATACCTCCTAGATGTTATTATAGGCATGCTATTGTGTGGATTCTACCATATGCCAGTTATTGGAAATATTCTAGATACATGGCCAGTTCTCATGCAGAGCAGAGGAGGCCAGGCCTACCTCTGGCAGAGCTGATCAAATATCAGGCAAGGGCCTCCCCCATTTCTACCTATGAGGTGCTAACTGCTGTGACCACTGTAGGCTGGGGTGCAGGTGAACATGAGCATAGACAGCTCTCCAGGAGGCATGCTTAGGTGGACTTTGAGCAAAATGTTCATGTTTCCTAGGTGAAGAGCATGAAAGAGTACTCTGAGTTGAACAAGGGGCAGTGGAGGAGGAGCTGGACATAGATGGCTTATATCCCGGTTATAGAAATATGACTTAGGTAAGGAAGCCAAGGAAGGCTGGGTCATGGTGATCCTGCTAAAACAGGGATCTCATCTTTGCTTTCTTCAGGGGCAGGTGTGTCTTCTTTCTTTAACCAAATGTTAACAGCATCAGGGCCCCGAGAGGATGTGGTATAAATGGCCTGAAGCACCAGAAGCAGCGCGGTCTACACACTGCTGTTGATCCTCACTGCTATCACTCCTGCATGATTTGCAAGGCCCTTCCCTCCTCCTTTCCACATTTCTGCTCTCACATGTAGCCTCCCCTCCTCCCTAACACATACCTCTCATAGAGAAAAATAAAAATGGACCTCTTGAAATGCTGTCAGGGCTCAGCCTCAGCCTTATCAGCAACCCACTATCTCTATCCATTCCTCAGCTCCCAGATGCTGGGATTCCTCCTTTTGTCCCAGATGCCCACATCTGATAACAGACATGGCCTTCCCTCATGTACACTACAGGCCTTTATTTGCCAGGAATATCATTGTAGGTCCTCACAGCTATTGAGTCACTGGATTCCCCAGTGAAAACCCACATCAGCTTTTCCCCACCCCTGGGCAAACCATAGTCAAGATGTTCCTTCCCTTCTGGATTTTTCTGAGTAAAGCAACATGACATGACAAAGTTTCAGGAAAATGTTGCATCAAGAGTAGAGATGAATGCTGGGCAGTTGATGGCACATACCTTTAATCTCAACACTTGGAAGGCAGAGCCAGGCAGATCTCTGTGAGTTTAAGACCAACCTGTTCTACAGACCAAGTTCCAGGACAGCCAAAGCTACACAGAGAAACCATGTCTCAAACACCAGAAAAGAAAGAAAGAAAGAAGAAAGAAAGAAAGAAAGAAAGAAAGAAAGAAAGAAAGGAAAGGAAGGAAGGAAGGAAGGAAGGAAAAGAAAAGAAAGGAAGGAAGGACGGAAGGAAGGAAGGAAGGAAGGAAAAGAAAAGAAAGGAAGGAAGGAAGGAAGGAAAAGAAAAGAAAGGAAGGAAGGAAGGAAGGAAGGAAGGAAGGAAAAGAAAAGAAAGGAAGGAAGGAAGGACGGATGAGATGAAGGAAGAGGTCCGCAGGTGACTCAGAAACTACTTCAAAGGAAGATCTCAACCTGGATGGGGCCTCAGCAGGAACAGTAGGATTATCACAGAGGTTTCCTGGAACCTGGAGGACTGGAGAAGCAGGAGGCCTGTGTGCCCTGCTCATTGCTGTAAGAAGGCCCAGTGAAGGCCAGGAAGAGCCTGTGGCCTCGTTATCTGGCTCCTTCCCTCACCATAGTTGGCCATGAACGAGAAAGTGGCCAAAAAAAGCATAAATTTTGTGAAGTATCCTGTGTTTTAAAAGAGATTTTATTGATCCAACAGTGACATTCCAATGAGGATCAACTGCTGATAAAGTGAAATTACAAGATCAGAAAATTTCTGAGAGAAAAATCACAAGTATAAAATATAAAGCACAGAGACTAAGAATACTGTGTTGACCATATCTGCCACAGGACTACTGTCCTTGACTATCCTCCTAGCCAAATAGCTTGCATCTTTAGAAGTTTGTTCACTCTCTCTAGTTACTCCATACTGCCTACTATATGTAATTCTGCCCTAACTGCACACGGCCTTAGGGAGGGGCCAGGGAAGATTGGTAGGGGGAGGTCCACTGATGTGACTGTGGGACAGCTGGCATCCCTGCTGAGCCAGCACTTTTCTCCCCACTGAGTCAGCACTTTCCAACAGGGCCTTTGGGTGGGGAGCACCCATACCTTTTACCTGTGCTTTATAAGCTCAGTTAACTCATTGGTTCCTCAGAGTGAGCTCGAGCAATCATATCTCAGTTTGTTGTTGGGACCTTAGAAGGAGCAGACATTGGCTTATGTCTTCCTCTGGGAAGGAAGTTTAGCAGCAGAATCACCAGGCTTCTCCTCTTATCCCAGGAGTTGCTCAGAATTCAATTTTGAGAAAATAAGGATAGTTGTTTGCTGTTGTCCTAAATTCATTTTTCTCCCTTTTGGGATTTTCTCCTTTGATTAGGCAGTAAACCAAGCAGGGGCCCTGGGCCTTTGGAAACTATACCTGTTGGCATGAGGCTGCAACAGACTCTCAGGTGGCACAGGTGTATAAGCTCCTGGTTCTTAATCACATACACTTATTGTTCATAACTCTGCCATTTATTACTCTTCTCTGAGATCATAGTAGAAGAAATACTTTGGGTGATGGTGACTTTGGGGGATACTGTAGGATGAGCCTCTCTTCACAAGGAGGTGCCAAGTGGCCATCACCGGAGTTGCAAGAGGCAGGCTCTAAGCCTGGGAATTCAGCCTGACAGCCTAACCCTTGCCCAGGTCTCAGAACTTCCCATCGTGAACCCATTGAGATGCCTTGGTCTTCTCTGTTTGCCTGTTCCCACTTAGCTATGACCTCAGAGGTTCCTGCATGTTCATCCTATGACATAATACTGCAGCAGAGAGAGAAATACAAGATCAGGGGCCCACAGCCAGCCCACAAAGCCAAGAATGGATTCCACTCTGTTTCTGATGCCCCATACTTCACTTATTTGGCCTGACCCTCAAACATACAAGAAGCTATATGTGCATGTCCATGCAGATATGCACATGTATATGTGCATTCATTAGTGAGCATAAACACATATGTACATGTTACTGTATGTAAAATTGCTCATGTTCTGTTGTATGGTATGTACATCCTGGTGTGTACATGCATATACATATGCATGTGTGCATATGGATTCAAGGTTTCTTCCTTTACTGCATTAGCTTGTCAGGCATCAGCACTTTGAAATTCACAAGCAATCATTTGGCTGCTTAAATGGTTGTTAAATGATTGTTTAACTGAATTTTCATCCAAAGGCTCAGCTATGTAGTATTACCTCATGTCACTCAGAACAGAACATCCTTCTGAGATGCATCAAACTCAGTTATCAGGGTCCACTGATTCTGTAATAAAGCATGACTTTTTTGATTTCTGTGCAAGTCCATGCTGTGTCTTAGCCTCTTAAAACTAAACCCCCGTCCCTAAGGACACTGGGCTTCTCTTGCTGAACAACACCACCTTACAACTAGCTCCCCCGTCCCCAAGGACACCGGGCTTCTCTTGCTGAACACCACCACCTTACAACTAGCTCCCCCGTCCCCAAGGACGCCGGGCTTCTCTTGCTGAACAACACCACCTTACAACTAGCCTGCTTACTTAGTGCGAAAACACTAAGATAGGTTTGTGTCTAATTTTGGAAGAAAGGCCAAGAAGTGACTTATTTTCCAAGTAACACAAAGAGTTAGCTTTGGACAGCTACTTAAAACTTCATTAAAGCAGAGTGGACATGAGTAAAACTGCAGTGTGGCATGCAAAGTGAGGTGGTAAAGCCTCAAGGTCCTATCTCCATGCCAGGTCCCCTGAGGACTGCTCTCTATAGGAAACTAACTTTAAACAATAGTGGGATTCTTTTTCTCCAGTAAACTTTGAAAGTGAAGCTTTGCTACCCCACCTATCTCATAGACACCTTGGAAAAGTGGAGCTAGCAATATTTATGTATTTGGGAGTTAGGAACATCAAATCTTGAAACATTCATCTAATTCATCTGTCTTAAGAGACTTATTTGCCCAGGTCTAGGAGAAAGCCCTCACCTCCCACACTCCAGGCTCCCCTATGGCCCTGAATCAAACAATATACACAAATGTCACAGTGATCTGCCTTCCCTAGTATCTGGCTTTGCCCACCCAAGTCCTCTCTACAAAATTTCTGTTCCAAAAATAAATAAATAACATCTGAAATGTAGAGAGGCTACTGACCTTGATAGACAATTTAAAAGACTCATGAGGCATCTAAGATTTAGAGCTACATGAAATATGTATGACTAATGTCTCAGGGAAAAAAAAACCACCAAAGGTCCAATTTGGATCTTGGTGCATCTATGCAGCCCATAGACCCACTCCACGTAGGCTGCTTGTTCTCATCACAAGGCTTTTGAGTGGACCCAGTAGAATGGCCAGTAGCCACCTGTGAGTTCTCCGCTCTCAGCTGTAAACATCCATCAATGTCACATGTTTGGATTTGGGTAAATAAGAGAAAGCATCTTAAGTCAGTTTATGCTGCCATTTCTGCTTCAGCAGGAGAGCTAGACTGAATAGACAACAGCAGGAGGTTTAGCCTCTTCTCTCTCCTTGTCCCAAGAGATCAAAGGTCTGAGATAGGTGAGAATGGAAAGAGCTAGCTATGAGTGACAGGCTTCCTTTTGGGTGGCTTTACATACAGTTGTCAGGACTGAACTTGCTGATGCTTTGATCATATCCTCAAGCTTCAAAGGAAATGTCTAAGCAGAGGTAAGACCAGTCCTCATCACCATAGCTTGGCCCATGGCTGGTGTCAGACTTCACTGTTCTTCATAGAAATGGGATTGGGCACCCTCCTCCTCTAGTGTCCTAGCTGTAGAGGGCAGCTAGCCTGGTTGTTAACTAAGGTAGGATGCTTACAGTCACCAGGAATATGGGAGAGCTCTGGGCAGGGCATTTGGGAGTTGAGGAAAGGCCTTATCACACAGCCTGTGACTGGGAACTGTGCCTCCTTAAACAGTAGGTTTTTTTCACAGAAGTAGCCTTTTGCACACTGAAGACACTACCCAGGATTTCCATTACTCTGTTAGCCTGTGGAGCCTGATACATGGGTATTCGCACATAGAGAGGACTGTTCCCCTCCTCCACATAAAAGGAGCATCTTTTGGGTCGAGCTCTGCTTCCAGTTAGTCTACGAGTCATTACCTGCCTGGTCTCACTAGTCCAGGCACATGGAGGTCAGATCACCTTTTCCCACGACTTCAAGCCTGCTTGGCTCCCAGACAGCCCACCAGAAGGATGGAAACACTCCAGTCATATAGAACTCGTTTCATATTGTGTGTAAATGGTTACATGAATATTATACTCATTTAAAGGTATGTCCTTCACATTCATTAAGGCTATTAGAGTGGTGTATTTAAATGAAATGCTATATAGTTAAAATCATCAGATTATTGAGTTAACAGGAAAATTATTTTGCAGAAAAACTAAAACTTTGATTTTTTAAAATAGGATTAAACTGTTCATATGTATTAACTAAAATAAAGCCTACTGCTTTGCAGTAGAAACCACACAACCAGTTTCCAAAAACTAAAATGCAGGGGTCTGGCATCAGTGTCTCTCCACGCAGCTGTTAGCTCAGAGACAGGTTGGACCTAGTCAACCAGCTAGCAGAACACAGCTGTTCTAACTCAGCATTTGTCTGTCCCAACTCAGCCACTCTCCCCATGCTGATTTGCATGTAGACATCCTCCAATTCCAAGCTGATGGACATTCTCCAGTAACATAGCAATCAGTTTAATAAAGGAACTCACCAATGTCAAATTGCAATAAATTTACCAAACATTTTCACTGTTTATGGAGAGCTTTACAGTAAGAAAGTGTCGACAGAAGCAGGCACATCCGGGTACAAAGTGTTGCTGTTGGTTGTTCTTTACTTCTGTTCCTACAGTTCCAACTGCTTTGCACTCTCAGCTGAGGTCCGCTACAGGACCTTTGCTAGGCGTTCTGTTCTTGCCCATTCGACCCAGGACCCCCTCCTTCTCTTCTGAGCACAGTCCTGGGGTATGGACTTGCCTAAGAGAAGCGTGAACGGCGAGCCCACCCCAAACATTTATTGTAAACTTTAAATGGAGTCCGGATATGAATGACACAGAAGGGAGACACCTCCTCACACAGAAAGGAGAATACCATATAGTGTCCTAGAGTCTCGCAGATAACACAAGGCCGGGCCAGAATAAGTGCCAAGCCTCACGCAGGCACAACACCAAGCAAAGCCTGACTGCTGCCCTTTTGGGTGTCTCGTGGGGAATGGGGCCTGAACTCAGCAGGCTCGGCTAGGCTCCCAAGGGCGCGCCACCTCACAAGGCGGCCGGCAGCAATAGGGGTAGGAGGCGTTGAGGTCGGGGTCCGAGGGCGCATACCCTGGCAGTTCCACCGACGGGTGCCCGCCACAGCACACCTCCACGCCCGCCTCGTCAAACGCGTGGAAGACGCCCACGTTGATGTAGGACACAGCGTGGTGCGCCGCAAAGCTCGCGCAATCTCCTGGGGTGGTGAAGTCGGACTCCTCCGGGGATAGGATGGAGGCCTCGCTGGGCCGTGGCTGCAGCCGCCGCCCCCTTTTGCCCCGGCGGCCGCGCCGGGTCCGGGAGGCTAGCGGCTGAGAGCGGAGCCCGGGTCCGCCCCGCGGTCGCGCCAAAGATCGGCTTGCCCTCCGCCGGCCCCGGCGTCCGCGCCGGGCCTGCGACGACTTGTAGTTCTTGACCAGCAGGAGGCTGAGCAGGCCCAGCAGGCACTCGAGCGAGTTGAATACAGTGGAGAGCACCAGGCCGCGCTGGTAGTCCTTCAACTTGCGGCATTTGGCGGTCGTGGTGCTGTCCAGGTTGCCGCGGGAGCGCTGCGTGCTAGTGCCTGGGCTACAGAGCCAGTGGCCGGGCCAGGGCCAGCGGCCGGCGTGCGCGGGGGCACGCAATAGTGGGAGTACTTGCGTTCCACCAGGGACACTGTGTCGCCGTCGATCACTGCTCCCGCAAAAGCGCTAAGAACCCCGAGCATGAAGACCAGGACGCCTAGGAGCAGCAGGTTTTGGCTGTTCACCGGTCCCGAGGGCCCGGCAGCTGCCCGGGTTTCTCCAGGAGAGGGCTCCGGAGCGCCCGCTGGAGATGCGGGGACCCCGAGTCCCGGGCCCTGCCCGGCCCCTGACCCGGCGAGGGGCGCCTCCCGGGGCCCGCAGCACAGCAGGGCGGCGCCGAGCAGCGAGAGGCCGGCGGCCAACAGCAACCCCGAGTAAAAGGCTCCGGCGGCCGCCCCTAGCCGGAACGGCTCCCCGCGCAGCTCAGAGCCCAGTGAGAAGCACTTGAGGCCGACGGCGGCGGCGCTGAGCGCGCAGGCGAGCAGCAGGCAGGAGGAAAGCGCGGCGCAGGCCCCGCGGACGCTCCACTTCATCCTCCGCGCCGGAGCCGGCCCGCACCCGGCGCGCCCGCCGCCGCCCGCCGCCGCCCCCGCCGCCTGCGCCTCCTCCCGGCGCCGCGCGGCCGGACCGCCGGCCTCCTCTTCATCCTCCCGCGTCCTCCCGGGCTCGCGCCGCTGCCACTGGAGCCCGCATCCTCCGCCTCCCGCCGCCGCCGCCGCCGCCGCGACCCCGCACCGGGAACCAAGCCGGCGCGGAAAACCGCAAGGTGCGCGCGCCCCCTCCCCAGACCGCGGCGCCGATCCCCGGACGCGCGGCCCCCCCACCCGCGGCCCCGCGCGCCTCTCCCTGACACCACCCTCCGCGGCCCCCTCCCGACCCTCTGGCCCCAGGACGCCCCTTCGGCACTCCCCTAGGAGAGGGGGCCCTCGCCAAGTCTCCGCCTTCCTGCCCTCCCCCTGTCAACGCCGCTGTCCAGAGCTCGCAGCCTTAGGAACGCCACTCCACCGGGGCCTCCTTCTCCTGGGACCCCCTGGGCCCCACCCCAAGTACCTCCCACCTCTGCATGCCCTGAGTTTGCTTTTCCCAATCCACTGGACAGCTCGTCTCCACGCCCACCTGACTGGACCCGGAAACCCGAAGAAGTTAGTGGGGGTTCAGCAATAGGAACAGGTATGAGGGAGAGCCTGGATGAAGAAATGGGGAAAGGGAAAATGTTCAGGAGTGGAGGAGAGTGAGCAGGGTATTTGGGGATGGAGGACCAAGTGTGTTTCTTTGGGAAGTGCTGGCATGTAGGGGCGTGTGTTGTGTACACGTATGAAGGGTATGCGTAGACTGTATAGTATGGGGT
Organism: Mastomys natalensis; assembly: GCA_021653895.1. Taxonomy (NCBI): domain Eukaryota; kingdom Metazoa; phylum Chordata; class Mammalia; order Rodentia; family Muridae; genus Mastomys; species Mastomys natalensis. Next base: position 523,129 of record JAJTUV010000228.1, on the reverse strand, counting down.
ATGTGAGGGTGGTGTGCACGTATGTGTTGTGTGGCGGCGAGCAGTGTGCATTCCGAGATGTGCGTAGGGTTAACACAGAGTATGTGATATGTCCAGGCCTGCTGTGTATGTGTGTGTGTGTGTGATGTGGTGAATGTGCAGGAAAAGGTGTTGAGTTGAGGTATGGGTAGAGTATTGTAGGTGCTCGGAGGTTGTGAATAGGATATGCGGGAGAACTGGCTAGAGATTTCTCAGAGGAGCAGCCATGAAGCAAGGCCAGGATGAAGTCTTGGGGAGAACCTCAGGTGAGTTCAGCTTTGAATCCAGTTCTGTTTTCAGATTTGGCAGAAAAATTCCTCACACTCAAGTGAATAAATTCGGCCTGTGCTAGAGTGTGCGAAAAGTGAGAATGCTGTAGTAGTCCAAATCCGCACTGGGACCACTGGAGGCCTTCCTCCGGCAACCCCTCCCTAACCCGCAGTCCCGGTGTGGGTGATTCAGGCCGCCTGCGCAGCAGCCTCCGAACCGCCGGTTGCCTTGGCTGCGCCTTAAGCTGGGGCAAGGAGAAGCTGGGTCCGAGCGCCGGGAAGAGGGAGCGGTGGAGAGAACGCGCCTGCGCACCGGCATTTCCAACAGCAGGTTCAAGTCAGGAAACGGCCTAGGGACTTTCCTTTATTTTGCTCCTTAAGGTCAGGGACCCTCCCAAAACCAAGCGCTGTATTGTCTGGGGAAGCCGCGCCCATGTGTCCGAGGCAGCTCGGGGGCTCTTGCCCACCCTTCCGGGAAGCCACTTGATAGTGGGTGTATGGAGGCCTTCCAAAGACTCCCGGACGTTTGCGTGGGTTTCACTTTGGGCCATAGCTTCAGAAAGCGAGGCTGCCTCTCTATATTTTTAGCAGGAGCAGCAGAATTTGAAACAGCAGCATCCTGGTCCTGCGCCTGGTGAAGGATGACTCGCCAGAAAGCAAAGGCGCAGCCCTACCTCCGCGAGCTTGGCGCGTGGCCCAGGAGGCTCCGCGAGCCCTTGTACGTAAGGATCGCGGCGCCCACGCTTGAGAGCAGAGCTCAGTGAAAACTTCCAACAGTTCTTCCAGTTTCCAGGGAAACGAGATTTGGAGCTGCTGCTCGTTGCAGAGCTGCCTCTCTGCTTCCCACATGGGACCCTTGTGGCTGACTGGTCTTGGAGAGGAAGGAATTGAAGCCATCTCATCCATGAAGGATGAGGTCCGATCTTAAGATTGAAGAATTGAGCAGGGCTATGGGGATATCTTCTACCCCCAGAGCACTCTAGAAGTGCTGTTCTGGGTTGCTTCTTCTCTAAATGGGCAAGGCCAACCTCTAACAGTTTTTCCATTTCTATACTCACCACAGGGCGCATGAACATGATGTTTCCCTTTTAAGGTATATTCGCACTCCATAATGATCCTCACCTGGCTTTGCCTTCTCATTTCTCAAATTTTATTGTCATATTTCTTCATTGCCTCAGTTTTGTTTGAAGCCTCTCTGATCGGATGCTTTCAGTACTGAAAGCTTTCAGGAACATTCTTTTACTCACTTCTCAGGACAACCAGCAAGGTAGGTCCCCTGTTATCTCCCGTAGGACTTTCCGTTAGTAAATTAGTAAATTAGTGACTGGAACTGGCACAGAAACCCAGGCTCTGTGCGCAGGCTATGCCTCCCCAGCTGCCGTCCTGATTCCAACCCCTGCAGAGGAAGCCACGGTACTCTCCCTGTAATACAAACATGTCTTTCCTATCAGGTGGGACTGGAAATGGCTGGGTAAGGGCAGTTCCAACTATTTCTGGGGATAGCTGAGTTTGTACATGTGTCTGTGATGCAACAAACGTCTGCCTAGTTCTTTGGGGAGCATAGGGGCAGGAGCCCACAAACAGGGGAGCAGTCTCTTCAGTGTTGGGGATAAGGGAAGGAGCTCAGGGAGGGTTTACTTAGGCAGTAACAGGGAGAGGGGAACTAATTCAGTTTTATTCTGAGGGCAGGAACAGAGATTTTAGGAGAGCATCCTGGTGTGTAATGAGAAGGGGCTCAGCTGCTTGGAATCTAGGGGAGCTAGAGGAACTCTCTCCCTACTTGCGGTATAAAATCACAGGTACTGGGACTCTGCAGTTTCCTCTCAGCAGTCTTTCTAAAAGGAGGAGGAGTCAGCAGAAAGTGGGAGGGCAATCTGTGGTCCCATAACAAAGAAACCAAGGATTACATGGAAGCTAACCCATGTAGGATTTTAGAATTGCTTTATTTCAGGATCCTGTCACCAAGAAAGAGCTCACCATGTTCTGTTGTGAGCCCTCCTCAACATCCACGTGCAGAGCCAAGGAGGGGACCAAGGGTAGCTGCAGTCTAGTCAGGTGACCTGGAGGGGTCACAGGCAGGAAGGAGAGCAACTCTAGAAAGAACCACACCAGCAAGGAATAACTTTGCTACTTTTCCAGGAAAATCACATCATCAGCTATTGACCAAGTTCCTACAGAGCCTGGGCAGTTCGGGCAGTCTTCAGGGGCAGGAATCACTCTTCACACTAAAAACAAGGAAGAGGCTCTAAACCCAGAAAAGACATGTAGACATGTAACAGCAATTGTGGGTTGGGGAATATTTTCACTTTCAAGTCTTATTTTAATATTTACATTCAAAACTGCATCTCCTAGAATAGTGATTCAATTAACTGAGCTTTTAAGTTTTTTCTACTCCATCACGTTTTAAAGTATTTTTGTTCTTTATTTTATAACATATGTCTTAGTCTACCTTCTTTTACTACAACTGAATACCATAACATTTATGAAGAAACAATGGTTTATTTAGCTCACAGTTCAGAAGTGCTTGCCACTGTGAAGTCTTTGTGCTGTATATGATATGGTGTAGGGTATCACCTGGCAAGACAGAGCAATCAAAAGAGCTCCTTCCACGACAAAACTACTCAAATAATTATATCCTAAGGTCCCACCAAACACCAGGAGCATATGACTTTGGGGATAACATTTCTAGCCCATGAATTCTGGGGACCAGCATTCACACATTATAACTGGCCAAATAGTTAAAATTTTCAATGTTAATCCCCACCCCCGTTTTTCCAGGAATAGCCATGTTAATCTGTCGCTTCACACAGGCAGTGCAGGCACCTCTGTGCAAAACACCCAACTGTGAGTCTTCCAAAGGATTCATGAAACCATGGCTATGAGTTCTTGGAGACACAACAGGGTTTCTTATTGTGTTAAAAGCTTTTGTATTATAGAATGTAATCACAGAAAATATTAAATATATGTGTGATATCTTCATGACATAGAAATAAGCATTTATCTATCATAGTCATGGAAGACAGAAGTGCCTGAGGATGCAGCTCAGAACCTGTCAGCCCACAGAGCTGTCTTCCTACACTTGCTTAGATATTTGTAAGAAGGAATCCATTCCTAGCTGTTTTAGTTGGCTTAGTCTGTTTTGTTTTGTTTGTTTGTTCATTTTTTAAAATTTTGCAGAGAATCAGAGAGCATGATTCTCCATACCTGGCTTCTTTTGTTCCTTATGTTTGTGAAGTGTGTCCATGATGCTATAGCTCACTCACTGCTGGTAATCAAGCCCTGCAGCTTAAGCCATTTCACTGCAATAAACAACATACTCTTCTTGTTTGGGAATAGTGTGTCCTGAATCATGGAGACATGCGGTTGAGTAACCTGGGGATGAAATTGCCCTGTCTGATTAACACTATCTTTACTTTTTTTTTTTTTTTTTGCTCTTTTCAAATTGAGGTGCAATTTATGTACTGCAAGATCCATTGATTGCAGCTGTGCAATTCTGTAAGTTTGGGCAGTTGCATACATTTGTACAAATGACCACCTCATGACCCAGTGCTGTTCCGGCTTGTGTGGATGCTAAGCTCAGGTTTTCCCCACACCAGGTCCTTGTGCTATAGCTTTTATCACAACATTTCCTATGCATTGATGGTCTTTTCTGCCTGGTTTCATTGTCTTTCAGATTTGTCCAAACTCTTCCATGAACCAATTGATTGTACTTATTGATGAATAGAATTCTAGTAAAAAGTGTTTATCCAATCACGACATGATGGGCTATAGCGGCCTGCAGCCACAGATCAACTGGGTTCACCTGAAAGGGGGGGTGGAAATGAAGAAAGGGATGGAGGGCGAGAGGAAATGAAGCCAAGTCAAAGTTCTCTTACCAAGGCTCGAAGTTTAAGGTTCAGCTCTCAATTTAAAGGGAAAGCCCCACCACCGAACCCCTTCTTGTTTCAGCCGGAGATGGGTAAGGGGACCCATCCTTGGTCACTGCTGGAGATGGGTGGGGGAACCCATCCTTGGTCATTGCTGGAGATGTCTCAAGGCAAGCTCAGTGGGCAGTTATTCTTCTAAGTTCCTGTAGCAGGCTGTACGTGCAGCCAAGGTGGGTAACTCCACCTAGGTCCTATTATTTGGTCTATTGTGGTAAACAAGGTCTTTCAGGCCTGCTCAAGGCTGGGGGGAGGACACAATGGGCATTCCAGCTTTTTCTACCGGGTGACTGAGCTACTACTCAAACGTGGTATCACGGAGGTTTGAGTCATTAGGAGTGTGTTTCCAACTCCTTGGTTATGCAGTAGGAGTGGGATTGCAGGGCTGCACCACACAGTTACATTTATCTTTCAAGAAAACAGAAGATTGTTAACTAGAATTATTTTTCATTCCCTCATGCCATATGTGAACAATCCTAGGTTGTGTTCTTAGCAACGCAGGGTGCTGTCAGCTTCCATAGTGTGTTAGCCAGCCCGGCATCCATCAATGGCTTCTCAGTTTATACTGCGCAGTTATGAATGCTCTCAACACTTTCACTTATCTTCAGTAAGGCATACACACACACACCTTGGTTAGCTTTTTAAAATGTATGTAGTCTCTATCTAATTATTATTTTATGGACAGTGAATAGAAGCATGACTGGAAATGTGGCTTACCTTGGCCCTATGGGTTCTCTTGTGATAGCCCAAGTAATAACCCAAGCACATACTATACTTCATTCAGCCTGATCCCTTAAAAACTCATCACTGCTGAACCTGTTAAGCTCAGCTAGACAACCATAACTTCTCTGGTGTGGGTCTAGATTTGTGCCACAGAAGGGCCTCAGCCTCATAATGCTCGTAGCTCCAGAGAGCTCTGCCAAATAAGCAGCTGCCTTGGGAAAGATCTTAGGGGACTTTAAAAAAAAAGTGTACACTGGACAGTGCACCTCTGATAAAGATCTGCATTGTCGTGGCTCTGGGCATCCTACTGTGGGATTTGGAACTCAGGTCCTAGCTAGCTTGAAACAGATAGGGAATCTGACTCAGAAGAGTCATCTTGAAGGAGTCTTCAGAGGTTGTAGTCTCAGTGAAGCTGGCCATGCCCAGGTAAAAAAAATGATACTATTAAATATATTAAAATATGGATAATAAATACTTAAAGCAACCATTTTCTATCTTTACCATACTTTTCTCTTACCTGCTTTCTGAAATTGCATCAAGTTAAGCAAAAATGTATATTCTGTCTCTCCCAATCCCTTGCTCAGTGGCTCTGGGTGTGATGGCTTGTGATTTGCATTGCAGGAGAATTTATACCACAGAAATGTGCAAACAATGAAAATCTGGCTAGGGCTTAGCTTACTTATAGTGAAGGGCAATGTGAGCGATGCAGACTGAATGGTCACCAGACTGTGGTTCTAGCCATCATTTTAAATTCCAAATGCATTTCTTCTGGTGTTTTGGGAGCCATCACCTGTGCAGTAATAGTATGCACATTGTACATCTCTAATGAAAGGCATTTCAACACGATTCCCTCTTGTCCTCCCTGGAACTCATCAACTTATGTGAAAACAGCACACAACATCCAAATCAGAGCAGCACCCTCTTGTCAGCAACGGGAGCAAGCATTCTGCTGAGTCAGATGTAATCAGGGTTTATTCATGTCCTAATTTTGCAATACTGTTGTCAGTGATAGAGTTACAAAAACAGTGGATTTTGCAAGAAATAGCAAGTCACATTGAAGTTATAAAATAAAAAGCAGATAAGTGCTCTTGTTTAAAATGTTATTTCCAAACTTGTATAAGAAAATGCTAATGAAATATTTTCAACTTTTAAAATTGCATTTATTTGCTCACTGTGCTATGCATTCTCATGTGGGGATGTAAATATAATGAAGGAGTTGTAGAGGTCAGAAGACAACTTGGAACACTCTCCTTCTACCTCATGGGTCCAAGGGACCAGATTAAGGTCACCAGTCTTGGTAGCAAGTGCCTTTACCTGCTGAGCCATTTCACTGGCTCATTAAATTGCTAATAAAAATTTTATGTTAGCTCAAGTAATGGCACAGATTTAATAAGATTATAGAATTGCTTTTTATATTTTGATGCACCAAAACAATACTTTCTCACATTATTTTACATTCGAGACAAGTGGATACAGGAAAGAATTGTGTGATCTTCGGTCCTGAGGCTGCTCATTTTCTAACGATTTAGCAGATGCTCCAAGTGTCTGGGAATAGTTAGCAGGGAAGGCACGGCTCCTGCTTCTTAAAACACTTCTGCAGGAGAGAAAAGACATCCTTCAGGTAGCTAAGGAAATGCCTTACTACAGGCTAAGGCCTAACACAACAAACATTGGTTTGTGGGAAGGGATGTTGCATTAAATGGGATCAAGCAGATTCGGACAGGGCTGAGCCTTGACCCTCCTCTGTCACCATTCTCTCATCTGGGATTTACCACCCAGCCTTGTAGTTCTAAGAAACAAGCTACTTACTGATAGCTCCCAAACTTATGGTTCAAATCTTTCCCCAGAACCCCAAGTTAGATTCCAGCCTCCTGTCTTCAATGATATCAAGGCCTCATTTCAGCAGGTTGAGATTTTCTTTGTATCTCATCTTCAAACGAAGACAGGACTCATCCCAACCCTTGGACTCAGTTGACAGAAACTCATTCTTGCAGCTGCTTTGATAAGATTGTCGAGCTGTCCCTACTGTCCACTCCCAGGCCCTATGCACTAGCTGACGGGAAGCAACTGCTCCTGGCACCTACATTTCCTCTCTATGCCTATTGTCATTCTTCCAGACAATCTTTGAAGTGAGAGTCACTTACAGCAGCTGCTACTCAAAATGGTTTTGGTCCCATTCTGAGTGAACAAAAGCAATTTTGTGTGGTTACTCACTTATCTCCCTAACTCCCTGGCTTACCCTGTCCCACTACCTATGTTCAGGGTACCTGCAAGGACCTTTCCTGTCTTTTCTCAAGTCAGTTTTTGCATAAAAAGTTGATTTAAAAAATGAGACAATGTCCATAAATAGCCTGGAACTCACCAAGTAAACTTAGCTATTTGACTATTGAGTCTCAGGGATCCAAAGACAGGGACCTGTTTGTCATTTATTGATCTCAGTACCGAGAATGGCATCTGTCACATGGCAGATGGTCTGTGAATATTTATGTAGCTAGTTTTAAAAATTTACTCAATTAAAGTTTAAAGAATGTAAACTATGAACTAATCGCCATAATGGTCTATAGTTGTGATTCTCAACCTGTGTGTTACGAGCCCTTTGGGGGCCACCTATCATATCCTGCATATGAGATATTTATATTATAATTCATTACAGTAGCAAATTGCAGTTATAGGTAACAATGAATTTATGGCTGGAGGGCCGCTGCATCATGAGGAATTGTATTAAAGGGTCATAGCATTAGAAAGCTTGAGACCACTGAGTTATAGCTTGGCATGTTCTCAGGAGACTTGCTGCACTTGAGTCTGGGCCTAGCGTGCTAGATTTCCTTCTCAAAGTGTGAGAGACCGTCAGGATGAATGACATTGGGAAATTATGTGACCAGATGTGTCACCTTAGAAAAAGTTCCTGGTCATAGAGTGACAAAGTCTGTGTTGAAAGCTGCTCAGGATTTGGTTCTAAGGCTTTTAGGAATTCAAACCACAAATATTCCCTCATGGTCTATCTTAGTCACTGTTCTGTTGCTTCGAAGAGACATCATGACAATGGCAACTCTTATAAAGAAAAGCATTTATCTGGGTGCTTGCTTAGAGTTTCAAAGGTTTAGTCCATTGTCATCATGGCAGGGAGCATTGTGGTATGAAGGTAGACATGGTATTAGAGAGAGAGAGACAGACAGACAGAGAGAGAGACAGAGAGACTGGGCTTGGGTTGGACTTTTGAAACTTTAAAGTGCACACCAGTGACATATTTCCTCTAACAATGCCACCCCTACTCTAACAAGGCCACAGCTCCTAATCCTTCTCAAACAGTGCCATTCCCTGATAACTAAGCATTCAAAAATATGAGCCTGTGGGGGCTGTTCTTATTCAAAGCACCACATAGCCCCTGCCTGGATTCCTAGGATATTCTTGGTCTGATCTCAGACCAGCTAGTGAATCCCTGCTGTCCTCCCACAAATCCTCCATCTTTTAGGGCTTAGTCCTTTTAGCTAGGAGTTGAATGCTGGAATTTAAGAGGGACATATCAGTGCTGTTGGTATTATTCTTTCTCTCCTGAGAAAGCTTTCCTGCAGTGTCTCAGAGAATGAGCGCCTACAGTCTAGTCACATAGCTCCTTCCGTAGCTGAGTACACTCAGAGACCCTTCCCACCAAAGGACTGTCCCTGGGGCCACATGCCCAGGAACCCTCTAAAACCTCCTTGGTTTGTTACTTCCCATCCTTGAGCTCCAATAGCTACCCCGTGCCAAGAGTTATGTGGATAGGTACCTTGGCAGGGGTCCCACGAAGGAATCCAACACACTGTGACAGACTCTGAAGGGGATGTCAGCTGCCTGTAGGTCCTGCCTACCAAACAAGTTCATGGTTGCCTTTTGAAGGTTTCCACTTTAGACCAGTCAGTTGTTCTGCCCAAATGCACCAGAATGGTCTCCCAGAGTCATGCAAATGCAGGCATAGCCATCTGTTGGCTGTCCTGGGTCAATGGGATGACAGATCAGGATCCTCTGTTGTCCTTAACTCATATGGACCACTATCTTTCTGCCTCCTGATCCATGCTTCTCCTGGAAGGCAGCCATGTTTACCACACCTGCTTACCTAAACCCTCATTCCCCAAGGTGGAGCCATAGGACGCAGGACTTCATCCAAGCACTGACTCTCAACCCACAACAAAATCCTACATATGAGAGAGATCAGGACAGAAACCTTTGAGGTCATTGCTTCACCAAGCACAGGTGGAATTTGGAAAACAAAATATTATGTCTAGCCAGTGCTGTTGCCAATCCAGGGACTCAGAGGCCTGTACGGCTTTGGATGCTATCCTAGGCCCCAGACCCAGGCAATAAATCAGTAGAGTGAGTCACACCTTTTGTGAGTAATGCCAACATGTAAGGAGAAATTGTCCTGAGAAGCATGAGAAACCCCTCTTGAATGGACCTCAAAGACTGTTCGCATGTCTTTCAGGGTCTCCTTTGGAGCCTAGCACTTAATGGGAATCCACCTAAGTCTCCTCTGACCTGTGTTTATGATAGTAAAGAGCCCAGGTAAGCCATGTCAGGGGTAGACACTATTGTCAGCTGTCCATGTCTTAGTGAGATCCAGAGTGAGTGGGGCACATCTCCAAGAGAGAATTGCCATCCTGCATCTCCATCATGAAGACACTCCTGGACCACCTCTGCAGGAGCTTGCACTGATGCTGTACTACAAAGAACAAAGATCCTTCTCTGTGTTGGTCCTGGCTTTATCTCCCACATACTCCAGCCTCCCAGTACTCCAACTGGGGTGGACTTTCCTTCTACCTGTGGAACACTTTAAGCAGAGTTCTTGTGTTTCCTGTGTTCATTTCCTCATCTGAAATCATGCTGCTGCTGCTGTCCACCACACTGTCTCCTTGTATTCCTAGACTTCCAAAACCAGGGTTGGACAGTCCTGTTAGAGGCTTTCTGCCTTAGCAGACATAAGTAGACACAACCATCCTGTAGGGTGAACAGAAGTGCAGTGGCTGGACAATCAGAGCAAATTTTCAAGCACACCCTCACAGAGATGCTCAGGGATGCCAGGGATGCTCACTGAAGCTTCATCCGAGGCAGGAAGTCACAAGCAAGCAGAGAACAATTATTGTTGCAATGGAAAGAAGGACTCCTGCTCTTATATGGAAAACCATAGAAGAGCAAAGGTAGCAGCAGGGTCTCCCTTCCCTTGAAATAACTCAAATGCTGCACCGAGGACAGCAAGCATGATTTTCAAATACTGATCATGAAACAAGGCAAGACATTGACTGAGAATGAAATAAAGCCTCCAATGCCTCGTGTAACAGCTCCAGAGTTGCCAGCAATGGTGCCAGCCGAGGAGCCCAGGCAGAATCAAAAGACTTCTGGGTTTAAGAGACATGGTTGCACTTAGGGGACCAAACTGAATGTATACAGGCTTGATTTTTGTCAATTATGCTTCAATAACTGTAAAAACTGTGGTAAAAGAGCACTGTAAAATATTAATTATCAATCAGAAGTAACAAAGCTGTATCTAATAAGTATCTCTAAGTAAGTAAAGAAGCAATATTGTTCAACTATATATATGTTTACCCATATACAGGTGAATGAATTGATAGTGATGGATAGATAGATGGATGAAGGAGTGAGTAAACGATTGCATAGATAACTGATTGATTGATTGATTGATAGCTGATTGATAGATAGCTGATAGATTGGTAGATTGATAGCTGATAAATGGATGCTGATAGATAGATAGATAGATAGATAGATAGATAGATAGATAGATAGATAAGATTAGATATGAAAGGGGCCCTAGGCCAAACATGATATCACAAGAACTAGAATAGAAATTGGAAGTTAATAGTTTGCCTTGTGCAGAGGTTGTAACCTCAAATGAGTTTGGCTTATAACAACCATTATTCTGTCTCTCTTTGATTTTCTCTATGTTTTGTAATTATAGGATGGTTGTGGTATGTCCAGATATTTCATTCTGGAACCACATGTGTGGAAAAATCCTTTTGCAGGTGTGATATCTCTGTGGACAAGGATTAAGGACAAGGTAGCCCCATGCCATGACAATTTAAAAGATGCTTTTGGCTTCCCCCTAAATTCTTGTAACAATGCCACAGGTCAGTAACTTAAGGACAATTGCAGGGTAGAACTGAGTCCTCACTGAAATGCATTTTATCCAACCCCAGAACCTGAGTTCTCCTCAGCCCCAACCTTGGTTTTCCTCACAGGAGGCATCCCAGTTCTCAGAAATCTCCCCTTGGTTACTGTGACTACACAGTTCTCAGGAAGCTCCTCTTGGTTACTGTGACTACTCTACATTTCTGTATCCGTGTTCAGTGTTACTCTGGGTCCTCTGATTTACATCATGCACCTGACCACACTCACTTCTTGGTCCTTCCATGTCTGCTCCACCCCACCCTTGTGACCTCCGTGCCCCCCCCCAAAGAAGAAGGAAAGAAAGAAAAATCATTGAAGAAGGAGAAGGAAAAGAAGAAAGGAAGAGAGGGGAAGGAAAGAAAAGGGGAAAAAGTTCAATTTTGTGTTGTCCAAATACTCACTAGAGCATTGATCACATTCCCAGTGGCCAGTCTCCTAAAGAAAACTGAATCTTTCTCCACCCACACTTCTGCCAGAAGCTGTAAGTTGTGTTTTTTTGTTGTTGTTGTTTTTGTTTTTAAGATTTATTTATTTGGTATAAGTAGGCTGTCACTGATGTTCAGACACACCAGAAGAGGGCATTAGATCCCATTACAGATGGTTGCGAGCCATCATGTGGTCACTGGGAATTGAACTCAGGATCTCTGGAAGAGCAGCCAGTGCTCTTAACCACTAAGCCATCTCTCCAGCCCCCTGATGGCTTCCTTTTTAGGCTGTTACTTTTGGGGACTTGGGAGAGGTTAGGGGTTGACACAGAAGCCTTCTCTATCCCTCCATCTCAAAGGTACCTGTGCAGTTACTGCAAAAGTAGCTTCCAGTCAATAGTAGCATCGATCCTGTGCCTCTACATGGCTTTTGGCAACAGCATGGACCACAAACATCCACATGGTCTCCAGCATCAGCAGACACTAAGGACCTCTGTGGGGCTTCTAGTGGCAGCATAGACCACAGACATCAACATGGCCCTCTGCTGAAGCACAGACCACTGTTACCATCGTGGCGCTTGGTAGAAGCACAGGCTAAGGACATCAACATGGCCTCCAGGACACCATGGGCCAGGGACACCAACATGGTGTCCAAGCTAGCCCAGAAAATAGACACCAACATGGCCTCAAGCAGCAGCACAGATGGGTTGTGGACATCAATATGGCCCCAGGTGATTGCACAGGTCACCCACATCAACATGACCCCATGCGACAGCACAGCCCACAGACAACAAAATGACTTCAAATGTCAGCACAGACCATGGACATCTGCACGGCCTTAGGTGGTAACACATCAGGACCACCATGAACCCAGACAGGGCTGTTGAAGACAGCATGGACCACAGATACTAATGTGGCCTCAGGCAGTGAAACAGACCACAGACAACTGAATGGCCTCTGTAGCAGCATGGGCCTCAGATATCAATACAATCCCTGGCTACAAAATAGATCATGGACATCCACATGGCCTTTGGGCTTCATCATGGCCTGGGACAGCTGTACCTTGAGGAGGAGACTCTAGCTACCTCCCTTTAATGCTTTACCCAGACCTTGCATCAGCATATACTGTTGAGTTCTAACATAACCCACCAGTTTTGCCCTCAAAGCCAGGGAGGTTCCCAGCCTTCCGCCTTAGAGACAAGACACTGTCCCCCAGGTCAACAGAGACCCCAGACACACTGGCCACACCTCTTTGGATACAGGTTGTGTGTAGATGAACCTGCACTGAACTGGAGCCATATTCTGCCTTCGTGCTGAACAAGCCGTAGGCAACCATCCACTGCCAGGTGCTCACAGTAACAGCCTGGCTCTGAGCAATGTTTTCTCACCAAGAGACAGACGCCAGACTCATGTTCACCCTGAGAGAGGAAATGAGCTGAGAGTTATGGGGTTGTCTTGGGGTAGGTTCAGAGCCAACGTCTGGCCACCAAGGCACACATAACCCATATGGGTCCTGCTCAGAGCATCAGAGAGCTGCCTAGCACTGAACAGATTTCCTGCTGGTGGTAAGGTGGCGGCAGCAGGACTACAAAACAAACAAACAAACAAACAAACAAAAAACCCAAACAAAAACCAAAACCAATCCATATCTCCTGCATCTGTAGTCCACAAGCCAACTACCTGAGGCTGAGCCCACTGAGTGTGTCTTAGCTAGGGTTTTACTGCTGTGAACAGACATGATGACCAAGGCAACTCTTATAAGGACAACATTTAATTGGGGCTGACTTACAGGTTCAGAATTTCAGTCCATTATTATCAAAGCGGGAGCATGGCAGTGTCCAGGAAGGCATGGTGCAGGAGGGGCTGAGAGTTCTACATCTTCATCTCATCTGAAGGCTGCTAGGAGAAGACTGGCTCCCACATGACTAGGAGGAGGATCTCTTAAAGACCATGCCCATAGTGACATACTTCCTCCAACAAGGCCACACCTCCTAATAGTGCCACTCCCTAGGCCAAGCACATTCAAACCATCACAGAGTGGCTCATCTTGAGGGACTGGATACCACCCAGGAACACAAGCTCAGGAAGAAATGGCTACTTCTAAACAAAGCAAAGTGTCATCCACCTGGCCATGATGAGGAGGTCAGTGTATAGACTTATACTTCACAGGGTCAGTGTACCACTTAATTTCAATTTTCAACTTGTCATAACCTAAACTCATCTGAGAAGAGACTCTCAATTGAGGGATTGTTTAGATGGGCCTGTGAGTACATCTTTGGAGGGTTGTCTTGACTTTAACTGATACATAAGACCCAGTCCACCGAGGACAGCACCATCCCTTAGGTTGGGCCTTGAACTATATAAGACTTAAGAAAGCTAGCAAGCAAGCTGTGTGTATATTTATTCTCTCTATCTTAACTGTGGATGTGAGGTGATAGCTTCTCCAGCTCCAGTCTTGATTTCTCCCAAATGATGGACCATAACTTGGAATTGTAAGCTAAAATAAGCCATTTCTCTCCTAAGTTTCTTTTTGTTGATATATTTCATCACAACAACAGAAATAAAACTAGGACAGTCAGCAAGACACTTGTTCCCACTCAGGAACTTGGTAGAAGCTGATCACAGCTATTTGCAAAGACCTCTCTGTCTTACAGCAGAGCAACTGGAAAAGCTAAGGACCCATCAAAACCACTACAGCTTCCATCAAGAGCAGCTCTGACCACCATCAAGTCAGCCTTGGTTTCAGTTACCTGAAACTTTCTCCTGCGTTTCTCCCGACTCCACCTCTGTCCATTGTGGCTCATGCCTAGCCATCCTATTGGCTACTCAAGGACTTTATGGAGTCGATTGCCCTTTCTTTGTGGATCATTGTCTAAGTTACTTTTCTATTGCTGTGAAGAGACAACATGACCAACATATAAAATTTATAAAGGCAATTTATAAATGAGAGCATTTAATTTGAGGGCTTATGGTTCCAGAGGATTAGAGGTCATGGTCTTCATGGTGCAAAGTGTGACAGTAGGCAGACAGGCATGGCACTGGAGCAGTAGCTGAGAACTACACACCTGATCCACGAGCACAGGCAGAGAGAGCTAACTGGTAAAGGGGGGGTGAGCTCTTGAAATGTCAAAATAGCAGCACACCTCCTCCAACAAAGCCACGCCTCCTTATCCTTCCCGAACAGTTCCGCCAACTGGTGACCAAGCATGAGCTTATGAGCGCCATTCTCCTTCAAACCACCACAATGACTGACACAACAGATTGCTCAGATGCTCAGATGCGCTCTGCCAAGTCAGTGTCTCAAGAAGCATTCAATTCCTGGACACATCATAGCTCTTACTCATCTCTCATCAGATATCACTGTCACACACATGAACACACATGTGCACACACATGGTCATGTTGTGCCTGAGGACTCCACTGCTCTGTTTTGTGTTGTCTCCTTGGTGGACCTACTAGACCAAAGACATTGAGCATACACATCTTATAGTGTTGATTTCCTACTTTCTTTTGTTTCATTAACTCTTCCCAAGTCAATATTCTCCCCAAGTTGATGTTAACTACTGGGATTCCAGCACTGTTTTCTCTCTCTACTTTTTTGTTTTTGTTTTGTTTATTTGAGACTCCAGCACTAATCTTAAAGCCTGCCAGTTCTCCTAACTTAATGGAACATAAATCTTGTCAAAATAAAGGAGGGAAAATACTCTCTTACAATCGACAGAAAAGGAATAAAATTCTGTATTGATAAACAGTTCCTACAGTTCTTCAAGGGCATACCTGTAAACCTAAGTTCATACAGAAGTGTTCACAGCAGCTACAGTGTGGAGGTAGCCCAAATCTGTGTTGAAGGGGCAAAGTGTGGCCCATCCATGTCTTGGAATACTACTCAGTCTTGAAACAGAATGAGATTCTGACAGATTGCTGTGTGGCATACACAGCATGCGTGTGAGGATGTAATGTGTCTAAGCTAGACACAAAAGGACAAATATTTTGTGATGCTATACTGAACTAAAGGACCTAGAGTTATCAAAGTCACAGAGACAACAGTAAAATGTCATCTCCGACAGGATGGGAATTCGTGTTTCATGGGACTGAGTTTTGGTCTGGAAGGTGAGGTTCTGCTGCAGATAGATGGTAGTGATAGTCCCCAATACTCTTAACCATGCCCCGCAAGGAGACTCCACTACAGATGGACAAATTGCATCATTTGTGCTCATTTGTGAGTTCACACAACAAGGGAGTGCTAGACAGCTGTCTGTATCATAGCTACTGGAGCTGGGTTCTCTCAAATGCCAAGCTCATTAACAGTCTTTGACATTTGAAATGGACTTATTTTTGGATTCAAGTTTAAATGACCATGTATCTTCTTTAAAAACCAAAAAGCCAAACAACAACAAAAATCCCACTGTATTTAAAGCCTCCAAATGTATAGTAATGGTTGTAAATGCAAAACCGCTTATAATTACAAAATTCAAACAACTTCTTCTGTTGCTCAGTTCCATGTTCCTTCTGGATGCTGATGCTACAAGGCCTCATTCCAACACGAATGGGACCATGAATTGTGTGTAAGCTTGAAACCGCCCATCTATCCCCAGGCCTTGGCTCTGCCCTTCCAAACTGTGCTTAGTGGTGTATGTCGTCATCTGCACAGATCACAGCACTGAGGTCTCTTGGTTCCTGGAGTGTCTGTGTCTTGTTCTGTGCATATCCAAACTGACACCTTATTTTGGCCTGCCTGTCTCTCCGCTTACTGCAGTCATAAATAGCCTATCCATGCTATAGGAAGCTTACAGGTGTTCTTCCAGGTCCTCCTGTGTTCCCAGGGTATCTCTACTGAGCTCAGAGTCCCTGCTGTACTTTCAAGGTCTCCACTACAAAAAGTTCTGCTCCATATCCCAGGATGAGATCTCTGTGGCATTCATGAGGAACTCTGGTGGCTGCACAGGTCTCAGCCATGTGGTCCAGTCCATAAGAAGAATCCATAAGCCCCTAAGGTATTTACAAAGATCAATCCACCAGAAAAGGAAGTAAGAGACATGATTATTTGGGAACTTTCTTCGGGAGCTATGTGAAGAGGTGGGGCATAACCTAGCATATCAGATGCCACCCCTACTCCACTGAGTACTAGTCAGTGCTGTACTTGACACCGAGACTGAGACCAGACAGGTTGCTTTACAAAGCACTGGGTCAAAATTCAGGAAGCCACAAAGCAAGATAAACTCACAGATGACCCATGACTGTACAGGGCCAGCGACATGCCCACTACTTATATGAGGACCAACCCCACCAGCTCACTTTTAATGCTACCTTACCAGCATCTACATCTCCTCCCTAGGCAGTTAATGAGCCATAGGAGGGCCACCTATCCTTAGGGGTGATGCTTTCTGCTCTCCTGACACCTCTAGGACTTCTGTCGTTCAGAATGGGATGAATTCTCATGAGCCACCCACCAGGCATCTCCACTCTACCTTAGCCACTGGCTGAGTGAGCAGTTCTGAACACATCTATGGAATTCCATAATACACACATGTTGACCCATTAGATAATGGGCCACATCAGACCAGGGGCAGTTTGTGAGTGTTAAGCAGGAAACTCCAACACGTTGGCCCAGAGCTTCAGATAAAACAAACCAAATGGATGAAGGGTTCCTACTGGGGAAACCTTGAGAAGCTCTCTAAGTGGGGAGGGGGATGTATGTGTATAGAGCAATTTCCATATGCTGACATGGACTCACACTGCCAGATGCCAAGGACCCCAGCATGGCTCCTAAGTTCCCCTTGGAACTTGGGTGGACAAAGGATCCAAGGCTAGCAGTAAGTATGCATTATGTTCCTCGCCTTGGGTGATGTCTCCTCACTAGCAAGCACATCCTGGCCAGGCTCAGGAAGGAGATTCATCAAAGGGACCTTCCTAGTTCCACAACCCTTCCTACTTCTACTAGTGACAGAGAAGGCCAGCCCTGGATGTTGCTATCCCGACATGGCTGGTCTTCTGTGTCACCAGAAGAAGTATGAAGTTGATACCAGGTCCCCTCTTTGTAAGAGGCAGGCCTATGGGTGTGCACTGCACTTGGGCAGCTAAAGTGCCTTTTTCAGCTTTAGGACACTGTTCCCCAAACAGCAAGCACAGGGCCTGCTTTCTCTATTTGATCTAACATTAGATCATTCCCAAACCTGTTTGTTAGGGAAACACCTCCTACAGATCCATCACAGATCTCTGATAGTGACCTGTGTTCCTTGGGTACTGGTCGGTGCCTACGGTCTTTCTTACCTTGCTCTCAGGATCTCATCCTGAGATGTATGTATCTGTTCCTCTGCTGGTAGACATGATTGGGTTCTGATTGTGAGCTCTAAATTCTCCCCACTTCTATCTCTTGCCATTTTTTTTCTGACTGGTTAATTTTAATTCCAGAACATACTGCTCCTTGTCTAATTGTATCCTTTCCACAATTCAGTACAAGAAGCCAGATTCTCTTCCCGTAACAGCTGGTGATGACACATTCCTGTTCTAAATGACTCCCAGGATGTGTGACTCATTTTAAAATTCCACATTATGATGAAGCAAAATTAATAGGAGACTGGTAAATGGAGCAGTCCCCCTTCTCCTTAAACATCCCCAGCTGCATCTGTAGAGAAGTCATCTGGTAAGTCCAGTGGCCCCTTGAGCATGCCTGTGTCTTATAGGTGCAGCTTACAGGTGTACCTCACAGGATGCACCTGACAGGTATGCATCACAGGTGTACCCCACAGGTATGTGTTTATGGCTTTGCTGAGTTCATTCCAATTAGAGACCCCAAGGCATCAATAGTAGATGTTTAAGAAAGTTGAGGTGGGGATGGACAATCAGTGCCATTAGCTTGTGACATTCATGCAGAGCTCCTATCCACATGGGCCTAGGATGCCTCTGGGGTTATGGAGTTCCTGACACCCCTAAACCAGCATGTCTACAGGCTCCACGGCAGTACCACAGGTGGATGTTGGATAGGTTAAGGTTTCTTCCATGGCTCCCATGACTGTACAGCTTTCCTGTGCCACTGGAACAGAATGGTGGGTCTCAAAGTGGAACAAGGAGAACTTGTAGATGAGCCCCTCATCCAACAGAGATAACACACCAGGCCTACTCCAAGCCATTCCAGGACTGAATGTCAAGCCGGTGGCCTGCTGCCCTCAGCCCAAACCCCCGCACTGCAGTGTCTTCCCACACACCTGCCCCTGTCCCAAAGTCCCTCCTCTGATTCCCCAGTCAGGATTCGCTATTTTTAGGAAAAGAGAGAGACCTACAAGCAGATTCCTGAAAGGAAGCCGTATGTGACTCAGCAGAGACAAGAATTTGTGGGTACAGGGCTTTGTTACACTCAGCTAGGCCCAATGCATACACACAGCTGTGCGGTTAGTCAACCTCCCCGCCTGGAAACTTGCAGGTGCCAGCACAAAGCCAGAGAGAAATTTCCCTACTTTTATGCTGAGAAGTCACTAAACACGTGAACACCAGACATACACCTTGCCAGCTGATGCAGAAAAGCCAAAATTACATCCAAACACTAGACCCTGATGGAAAGTATACACAGAAAAGGCAAATGAGGAAACTCCCAGGTTGTCCCTGGAGGTTCATGGTTTGATTTCTGGTCTCACCTGGAGTAAGGCCCAGAAACCCTTCCGATTAATGCATCCGCTCTCCTCTCTGAGATCAAGCTGGGTGTTCTGCATCAGCCACACAATGGACAGACTTCTTTATCCCTAGGTTTCCCTCTACCCATCAGCACTGACATATTCTCACATTTAGGCGAGCACACCTGTGTAATGTACCCACAGACTCTGCAATCGCTCAGTGCATACTGCACAAAGCTGGCTACAGCAGAACATCTCTTTTCCTAAAAATAGCGAATCCTACCTGGGGAATCAGAGGAGGGACTTTGGGACAGGGGCAGGTGTGTGGGAAGACACTGCAGTGCAGGAGTTTGGGCCCAGGGCACCAGAAAGGAATCTGCACCATACTTTATATCATCACATCATGACTGCCATAGACACCAACACCAGAACACCTACAGTCATCTAGCGGCACTGATCCGCACCTGACAATCAGGTTTGCAGGTCTGTAAAACAGTGCTCACAGATCAGCTGTGGATGGATGCAGGACAAGGATCTAGCAACACAAATAAATGTGCCCGGAGTAAGTTTCTAAATTCAAGAAAGTAAAAAAACACTTCCACCCATTTGGCTCACACAACACTCTGTGTGATTCCACTGTGCCATGTGAACTTTATGAATCCTGAGGGAGGGTCTAATCTGAGAGAGAGAAAGAGAGAGAGACAGAGAGACAGAGACAGAGAGACAGAGAGGAGAGAGAGAGAGAACATGTGGGCCCAGGGGCCTGTTAGCTGGTGAGAACAAAAAGGAAAGTCCTGAGTCTACAGAAGGCATAGGTCCACTTGAGCCCTCCAGCCCTTGACAGCCACACAGCCGTAGAGTGCTGTTATTCCAAACCTGTGTCCTCCATAGCAAGTAAAGATCAAGAAGAAAATGAGAAGCAACTTCTAGCCAAGTAGTCTAGGGACAGTCTGCCTAAACTCTTTGTATTGTTTTTCTTCCAGGCAGGGACTCCTCCATGCACTCCCTGCCTCAGAAGTCAACTGCAACACTGGAAGGCCAATGCCTACCATCTTCCCAGGGCAGTTGAGCCAAGGAAGACCAGGGACTTTTTATTGGACCAACCCAAATCCTTCAGCAGCTTCCCAAGCAGAGAGGGTCATCGTGTGTGCTTGTGAAATTACCTAGTCTTGGGGCCTGTTTCACCAGAAATGACATTCTTTCTCTTAGCTGCCCTTAACTCCTGTGACAGACAGGAAGCCCACCTAGCTTTACCCCAAGCCCCAATTCTTAATATCCATTTTTCCCCCAGGGGAGCAGGGACTGCCGGGCCTCTGAGAAGAGAGGTCGGGCCACTCGTGTGGTATGAGTCATCGCCTCCCCTGGGCTCCCTAATCATCACTAAGAAAGACTTTGCTGACAACAGAGTTTGCAGAATCCATGTGTACCTGGGGGTGGAGAAAGCCCTGGGCACAGCAGCAGGAACACCATGAGCCTCAGTGAGGAACAAGTACGCAGCTTCCTGGATGGGAACCCCACCTTTGCCCACCAATACTTTGGGAAGAAGCTGAGCCCTGAGAATGTGGCAGGGGCCTGCGGAGACGGTTTGCTGGCAGACTGTGGCAGCCTGCGAGAGCTGTGTCAGGTGGAAGAGAGTGCAGCACTGTTTGAACTGGTGCAGGACATGCAGGAGAGTGTCAACATGGAACGCGTGGTCTTCAAGATCCTGCGGCGCCTCTGCACCATCCTGCACGCTGACCGCTGCAGCCTCTTTATGTACCGCCAGCGCAATGGCATAGCCGAACTTGCTACGCGGCTCTTCAGCGTGCAGCCGGACAGCCTCCTGGAGGATTGCCTGGTACCCCTGACTCTGAGATCGTCTTCCCGCTGGACATTGGGATTGTGGGCCATGTGGCTCAGACCAAGAAGATGATAAACGTGCAGGATGTGGCAGAGGTGGGTGTCCTCCAACTTCAATGCAGAGGTGTGTTCAGCCTCAGCATCCAGAGATTTCACAGGGACTTCAGGTCCAGGGCTAAGGTCCTTTCGGTTCACCCTTTCCTGTCTCATCTCCTCACAGTGATTAGCCTCCTGTCTTTCCCTTTCAGGACTAGTCTTTCATATTTCCAGTTTAAAGTGGGGTGGGGGCTCCAAGAGAGCTTTAAAGGGTCCCTCCTTTTCTCCCCATGCTGCCTAATTGCCGCAAGAGAGACGTTCTTGTGGAGGATTTTCAGACTCAGCCTCTGGCCTTGTCAAGGCCAGGCCTCCTTTATGCATGATAAGCACTGTGAGGTCCCAGGGCAGCTTCAGTGATCATCAGGTGTGAAGAGTCTTCTACGGATGACTATGATTGTCTGCATAGGGGTCTGTAGCTATCAGGCCAGGGCTGGTATAGAGAGGTCAGATGCTCCAAACACCCAGCCATGGCAGAAGCAGCTTTACCCACAAAGGGAACCACACTGGTCCTGGAGGCAGAGGATCTGGGATCTAGGAGAGGGTGGGAATGGAGTTACAAGAGATTCAGGGTTCAGGATGGGAATGGACTTATTGACACAGACTTCATAGAAGCTGCTAGTTTGTGGCAGACATAACCAGGACAGAGCTCCTATGGATGGTGAGTACTGTGAGACACAGTGAATGAGGAACCCACTAGATATGGGTGTGACAAAAGCCAGGGAGGCTCAGAGAGGGGTCAAAAATATAGTCCATGGATCAGGGAGCTTCTCAGAAGGGTTGGAGGACAGTCTTCCTCCCCCTGCCTGTTCTGTTTCTCTTCCTCTTTCTTCCCCAAGCTACCCAGGTAGCCCCAGCATCTGCTACATACACGGGGCAATCACACACAGTGGGGGAATCCCAGAACAGGAGAAGGTTCCCTTCTGGACAGATTCCCCAGAAGCAGTCTGCTACCTTCACTCCTGGCCAAGTGGGAAGGTTGGGCAGGAGGGTGCTACAATCTTCTTATACTTATCTGTTATAAACAGGCATCCACCCAGCGACCTGAATAGAATAATCTGCAGGATTATCTTGGTCTTCACTTTGCTTCCTTTTTAAGAAATGGGTCATCCATGAGCCAAATGGAGCATAAATTACCAATAAAGCAAGACACTTGGTATAGGGAGGCTGTGTCAGAGCATGAACACTCCGGAGCTCATGGTCTACCCACCTGTCTTCATTTTCTCCTGCCTTCTTTCATTCATTTCCACCCTAACCTTTACTTCCTCCATCCCACCCACCTTCAGGGAATCCTCAGAGCAATGCCTATGCATAGCCCTGAGCCTGGGACAGGGTCTTTCCTTCCCACTGCCCTGATCCACACCAGAGTAATGGTGTTGCTCTGAGATAAGATCAAGTTGCAGAGTTGCCATTAATCTTATTTTCAGACCTACCTGGGTCCTACAACCCCTCTCCAAGGTTTCTAGTCACTCTGTAGCCTAAAAGATACATCCTTGGTAGCAGGGACACCATGTCTACTATTATGATGAATCTGTAAACTGCAGGTTGTGCCAGTTTGTATTGATCCAAGTTGAGGGAAAAGGAGTAACTGTCAAAGTCAACAAAATCCAGATTTCTACCAGTGGCATCAGAACACTCTGTATTGTCAAGGCTGGAATTCTGGGTTTGTATGCAGGTATTCAGCAAGGAAACTGAGGCAGTCAACACATGATCTCCCCAACACACTTGGTGCTCTCCTTGCAAATGGTGAGCCACATGGTGGGCCTTTGTGGATTGCAGCATTGTTCTATAGTGTGGTAGATACAGAACACAGGACTGATACAAAGTTTTAGTTGCACATAGATACTCACTGCACCTGAACACATTGGTCTCCAATTTTTGCTAGGGAAATGATGTCTGTTTCACTATGTAGCTACAGTAGTGACACCAGACTGCTACTAAACATAAATAGATCCGAAGCAAAAATAGATACTGAACACATTTAAACCATGAGCAAAGGTACAGGTATACCATGAATACAGGAAGACCTTGAGGACTCAAGGATCATGAGCATAGGCAGAACATGAACACAAGAAGGACATGCACACAGATAGGACATGGTCATAAAACAGAATACAGATAAACTCTGCCTAGAGCAAATGTTAGCAAGTATGGGAAACTGGCTCCTCTGAGCCATGAGTGTCTATGTCTTGGCATTGAGTGTATCAGACTGCTAACATTTCTGATGTGATGTATATCTCTGAAGCCTCATCTTTCTGCCCTCTTCTAAGCAGAAGCATGTTCCAGAATGTGGCTTTATGGAGGGAAAGTGTGCTTGAAGCTATGCTCACATATCCAGCCTGTAGGGAACTTGATAGTATTGGAATATGTGGAATATACTTCTGAGCAGAGGACCTGAATCCATGTGAAGGTCGCAGCTTTGCCCTAGGAACAGAGGCTAAAACTGAATGATAGATATTTCACTATATCTCAGGGTCATTGCGATCTCTCTAGTAACCAGTTCAGAACAGAATAAACCCTAGTATTTCAAAACCATACAGCCAAGAATCCAGAAAACACAGAAGGTAGATGCTAAGGTCTCTGCCTTGCTCTCAATATGCCATAATTCAACCAAACAGCATGATCAAGTGCCCTACATAACTGACTTCTGGAGAGGTCTCTTAGCATGGAAGCCAGGACTGCACATATGATGTCAATCCAAAAACAAGTGGAGACATTCACCAAAGAATAATGATATTTATTGACAATAGCAAATCACTCCAACAAGAATATCTACTCCTGGCAAACTATTAATATATTTAAGGAAGTTGGGGCAATGGTAGATTTTGAAGTCAAAAGATAAGAAAATGCTAAGTTTATTCTATAAAAAGTTCATTGGTCTTAGGGATCGAAGGTAGGAACTGGCAGCAGCTCCTGGTAGAAACACCCATGCTGGACGGGTATTATCTTCAGAGTGTGTTAAATGAATTGTTTTGATTTTAGGGATCATTAGAGATGAACTGAGTAGGTGTGGTGGTCCACGTCTTTAATCCCAGAACTGTAGGTGTGGTGGTGCATACCTTTAAGGCCAGAACTTTGGAGGCAGAGGCTGGTAGATCTCTGTGAATTAGAAGCCAGTCTAGTTCCAGGCTAACTAGAGTTATATGGTAATAACCAGGCTCAAAAAAAAAAAAGATAGATTTTTGCTATAGAAATTTTTACATATGTTGGAAAGCGTGTGAGAAGAAATATCTCTGGGGTCTTTGGAAAGTCCTTTAAAAAGTATTTATCAGCTGGATGGTGGTGGTGGACACCTTTAATCCCAGCACACAGGAGGTAAAGACAGGTGGATCTCTCTGAGTTTGAGGCCAGCCTGGTCTACAGAGCAAGTTTCAGGACAGCCAGAGCAGTTATACAGAGAAACCCTGTCTTGAATAAAATATATTTTTAAAGTATTTATCTCAGAGAAGCAAACAAGAGTGTACTCTCCACCCCACATCCCTTTATTACATCCTGGATCCAACAAGAATGATTTCATCCTTTAATCATTAATCTTTATATATTTTTCTCTCTGATCAAGAACATTCTTCACAATCATTGATGATCAGCTAACATTGTATAACATTTTATCCCTTGATGCCAAGAGGGAGCCTGTACCGATTGGCTGTGTGTATGGGTGAGCTGGTTGGCTGTTAGAGAAAGAGATTAACAGCTAGACATCAGTGTCAGGACCTTTTCAGTCATATTCAACCAGCAGAAAGCTCTCGGGACTGGTGCCCTGCCCTCTGTCACTAAGCTCCATCTCATCAGATGCTGGCTATTACCTCACTGGGCCTTGTCATTTTGTTAGAAGCTAAACTTCTATCCACTCTTGACAGACAGCAGGTACAATTTTAAAATAAGCAATATAAAGCATTTTTTTCTTTTTTAGTGTTTTAGATTTATTTATATATATGAGTACACATCAGAAGAGGGCATCGGATCCCATTTCAGATGGTTGTGAGCCACCATGTGGTTGCTGGGAATTGAACTCAGGACCTCTGGAAGAGCTTAAGTGGTTAAGTGGAAGTGGTTAAGTTGGGGCCCTTAACCACTGAGCTGATCATCTCTCTCCAGCCCCCAGCAAAGTATTGTTAACAATAATATGGCAACTTCTGTTTCATTTTTTTTAATGGAGAAAGGTTTATTATTTTATTTTTAATATAAAATATGGTAAAACAATTATGAGTAGGACAAAACAACCAAAGAAGACAAAGAGCCAAAGAAAAAGCATAAGGAATGAATGTAGATGCAGACACATGTGTTTGCACACACAGGAATCCCATAAAAATACAAATCTGGGAGTCATAATATATATGCAAAGGACCTGCAAGGATAAAAAATATATCCTGACTTAACATGAAACAAAGAACCTCCAAAGAAGCTGCTGAGTTCATTTTCTGTTTGCTGGACATGGAGCCTACCCTTAAGAATGGTTTGTTTCCTCAGCGGGATTCCCTTGGAGAAAACTAAAAATAATTCTTCATTTGCAAGTGACTATCAATTGGAGATAGCTTCTGGGTTGGAAATGAAGTCCTCTACTCCTTTGAGCTCCAGGACCCCACTCAGGAACAGACCCACACAGGCCCTGTGCATGCTGACACAGTCTCTGTGAGTTCATATGTGTGCCAGCCCTGTTAGGTCTAGAAGGCCTTAATTCCTTGGTGCCCACCATCCTTTCTGGGTCTTACATTCTTTGATATTTGATGTAACATCTCCTTTATTGCTGAGAGCTGAGTGTCTCCCCACCCCTCTCTGCATTTACTTAAAGGTAACCAATTAAACCACAGATGACCACAGAGGAGCTTGTGGGACTTACTGTGGTAACTGAGCCTTTCCCTTGTGTAGCTTTTCCTTTGTGTAGCTGGGTTTTAACTCTCCTGAGAAGAAACATGGAAGCAGTACATAGTCTTGGCAACAGCACAGACTTTTCCTCATCCAACCAATAGCTGGTCTAGAGCAAATTTACCATTTAACATCCTATAATTAAGGAGGTATCATTTAAAAGGGTCACTTGTGTAATTCTGAGCAAAAACTTGTCTTAGCGATGTTGCCAGAGTTACTCACTGGGATAAACAAAAAGTTTTCTTGGATCAAATTCTGTCAAATTATCCAAACTGGCTATTGGCTATATGTGTATCTTAACAATATCATCCTTCTCACAAGGAAAGAAAAATTGAAGTGTCAGAGTCTTACGATACAGTCTTATTCTGACTGTAGTTTTTCATCCACTTCTGTCATTTCTGTCTTTGCCTGTATCATAATTTTAAAGACTCTCTGTTTGATATCTGCATCAAGCTGTACAGCTTTTGAGCTTTAGAAGAAGATTTATTGACCTCAATAATTGAAAGCTGTATTGTGACATTAGAGAAAAAAAGAATTTAGAATCTACTCTAATCTACAGATAGACAAAATAATTAGAAGGCAGTGAACAGTTATAGTATGATAATAGATATTTTGGGGTTTTTTTAGATGTAATTCTCTTAGTTACACTAAAAAAATTTTTTTCAAAGGGATTTGTTAAATGAGTTTTATTTTACCAAATTTGACTTACCAAATACAATTAGAGAAGTGATTTCTCATATAAATAATCTCAGACATAGGAACCTTGAAGCAAGAAAGCCAAACAGAGGCAGAAACTAGACATAGCTGAATTCCCCAATCCCCTGGTCCCCAGACCTACTACTATAACTTGTAAATTGTAAAATTAGGGTCTCAAAGCCAGAATCCTGTGCATAATTTAAAATGTGCCATTCAATTCAGACAACTTCTATGAGAACACATTTTACTGACCCTATGCAAAACAATCACAGAATCTTAAAGAAATAGAAATACCTACAGGTCCTTCTTAAATTTTGGAGGACCCAAATAAGGGAAAAGGAAATGCTTCCACCATTGCTTATAAAAATGTGTTCTGTCAAATTTCTATAAGCTGTATACATCGTAAGAAAGTTTTTTGAAATCTAGAAAAATATCTAAGAGTCATCAATGTTTCAAATAAGACATAAAATCCACTGGAAGTGTTGACGCATGTCTTTAGTCCCAGCGCTTAGGAGGCAGAGGCAGGCAGATCTCTAAGTTTGAGGCCAATTTGGTCTGCAAAGTGAGTTACAGGACAGATAACCCTATGTAGAACAAGAGAGACCCTGTCTCAAATCAACAATAAACCTTGTTAAAAGCTGTTTTCCTATGTGATAGAAAACTAAAAATGATACAAACACATACACACACACACACACACAGAGAGAGAGAGAGAGAGAGAGAGAGAGAGAGAGAGAGAGAGAGAGATTGTCTTCACAAAATATAAGACTTCTGTTTCCTAGAGAAGTTATGAAAGAGGGAAAGATCCTACAAAGTTGGTTACGTCTTGAAGGGAAGCAATTTAGAAGAGCAGCATGGAAGATGCCTGGTGGAACGGTATGGGGGCCATTAGATGCTGGAGGAGCATGTGTGTTGTGTGTACATCACGCTACTAAGGTGGCAAACCAAGATCAGTTGCCTTGAACAGGGACGTGGTGGAACTGTCTGGTTATACAGGGTTCAAACATATTAGGGAAAACCCCAAAGAAAACCTTTCATTCTGGACCTTTAAAACAAACAATTTTAGCACTCCACTACAATGACTGTCAGAATTGAGGCAGTGGTAGGGGGGTCATCAGAGCTGATGGAAAGATTGAGTCAGTCGCCATGTGAGTTAAGAACTTAAGCAGAGACTATACTTTCAGGGATCATTTCTATAGTTCATTACTAGAGAAGTTTCTCTGACTGTAGAGCACCCGAAACCACGAGGACGAGCCGTAGTGTTCCCTCCTGAGCGTGAAGCCAGCTCTAGGTGCTGCTTCAGTGCAGCTGCCTCTTGCCATTGATGATCGTTCTTCTCTCCTTTTTGGGAGAGTGAGAGGGAGGGAACTGCAGTCTGAGTGAAAAAAAAAAAAAAAAAAAAAAAAAAAAAAAAAAAGAACTTAAGCAGAAACTTCAGGGCAGGGAAAGCTGTGGGAAGAAAATGGTTGAAATTTTAAGAAACAATTCAGAGCTGAAAATGGTAACCTCTTGAAAATTTGTGCCAGTCAAACCAATAGTTCTAGAAAGTTGTTTGTTCTAA
Organism: Mastomys natalensis; assembly: GCA_021653895.1. Lineage (NCBI taxonomy): Eukaryota > Metazoa > Chordata > Mammalia > Rodentia > Muridae > Mastomys > Mastomys natalensis. Next base: position 494,956 of record JAJTUV010000228.1, on the reverse strand, counting down.
CACTGTGGGTTAGACTCTGGTTTTATGTTTACATAATGATGAAGTCTTTTAGGGAAATCTATAGATGTTTTAATGACAACCCATCTGTTGACACAAGTTTATTTGTAAGGTTAGTCCATCAGAAACCTATGGACTACTTTAGCCTTTAGTCCTCCTACAAAATTCTTCCTCATACAAAGAGCTCTTTCTTTTGGTATTCTTTGCAGATAAAAATACATATAACCAAGATATTTTACTTTTACTTTAATTTCCACTGAACTAAAGAGAAACCTATGAAATAAAATATTTTAGTTGTCTACCATGTACTCATATTTTGTGAGACTTTTAAAAACATTTATTGTGTATGCACATCTGCATGCAAGCAGGAGTGCATGTTCACACACACAAATGTGTGTGCATCTGCATCCAAGCAGGAGAGCATGTTCACCACACACACACACACACACACACACACACACACACAATGCAGGAGTGCATGTTCACACACACAAATGTGTGTGCATCTGCATCCAAGCAGGAGAGCATGTACACACACACACACACACACACACGATGCAGGAGTGCATGTTTATAAATGGTGAAGATCAGAGGACAACTTGTAGGTGTCTTCTTCCACCACATGGGTTCCAAGGATCAAACTTGGGTGGTCAAGCTTGTTAGCAAGCACCTTTATCCACTGAACCATCTCAGCAGCAGAGGAAGTATTTTCGAGTATCCAGAAACATGTTTCTTCATAAAACAATTGATGTATTTGGTGTTTTAAGTTACTCAGAAAGGACTTGGACATCACATGAGTCTCAGTTAACTCCAGATAGCATAATGTAATTTTGGAATTACATTGAAAGTTCAAAATTAATTATTTGTTTACTTTTACCTAATTTATTCATTTTTAGCTCTTAAATCTAAATTGCTCATGACAACTGATATCTCAGTCTAGTGTAAAGCTCATCTATTGTTATTTTGTTGGTTTCCAGTACATCCCAGCTACAGTTTCCCCTCCCTCCACTCCTCCCAGCCCTCCCCCTCCTCCCTTCTTCCCCAGATCCACTCCTCTGTGTCTGAGGGTCATCTTATGTTTTTTTTTTTTTTTGATAGTCTTTAGTTTTTATTCATTGAGTCTCTGTGTCTAGAAGAAGGTGTTGGGCCTCTTGGTGGTGAAGCGTGGCTTGTGCTGGAGCTGCAACACACAGTGGAGAAACAGGAATTTGGTCTTGGAGTCGTGGAACTGCTTGACAGCTGGCCGGCACTTGCCAGTTGCAATCTCTTCCACTTTCATGATCTGGATGGAGTCGGGGGGGAGGGGAATGGTGTCGGGCACCCATGTCGCGGTAGCACTATGTGACCGCGCAGGCAGTGGTCAGGTCCCAGTACTCTCGGGAGTTGGAACGCAGCCAGATGCAGAAGTTCTTCACACGGAGGGGTGACTTCTCAAACACCTGCCCGCAGTACACAATCTCCCTGGGTGACTTCATCTTCTTCAGCTGCGACACAAAGTACCGGAAGCGGGACTTGGCCACCACATGGTTGGGTGCAAAGATTCGCATACCGTACAGTAGTGGTGTGTGGCAGTTTGGAGCTGGCAAGCAGCGCCCCACCCCCTTGTACTCCCAAAGCATGCCTTCATGGCACTGCGTACTTGTTCGTGCCACTCACCTCATCTTATCTTTCTGTTAAAGAAATGCCCCATGAATGTGCTATGCTTTGATACTCAAGTGCAGTGGACATATTTGCATATTGTGTGCATATATTCTTGGGTCACAATTCCATAACTTGTGATCTTAATCATTTAACAGAAAAAAGTTAGATCTGTACTACACTTAATGTTGACAACAAAAGATACGTTAGCTTTAATTAGGCCAGTGATATTATACTAGCCTTATTTATCAGACTTCCTTCTGTGCCAAACCTACATAAAGTAGTAAACCCAGATGAAAACATGCTGACCACTCTGAAGGCTTCAATTATCGTTTACCAACAAGTTTTAAATCAGCTTATTTAGCAACGATTTATTTAAATCATGTGAATAAAAAAGCTTCTGGATTAACGTATTTTTAGCAAGCTTAGGTGTACTCAATTTATGAGGATTCATTTATCACTAAGCCAATTAAAACCTCAGCTCTTAAAAATTCAAGGTAAAAAAGTCCCAGGTTCACAACACACACACAAAGAGCACACACACACACACACACACACAAAGAGAGAGAGAGAGAGAGAGAGAGAGAGAGAGAGAGAGAGAGAGAGAGAGAGAAAGAGAGAGAGGCTACACGGAGAAATAAAATCCAAAGTCTTCCTTTGATTGGGAGCTGGAGGTGATGTTCAATGAGATAACATAACATGGCGCCCTCTGATCACATTTCATATCTGTAAATCTTGGTGCTAGTGGGGCATCTACAGTTTGAGTCCTGATTAGCTTAAGCTGCAAGAGATCAAGAGAGAAATAGAGCACAGGTTCTGTAAGGAGTCCTCACTCAGAAATGACAACCTTAAAAGTAGGATTGGTCAACTGAAATTGATAAAAACCAATGTTTGATGCTGGTGGCATGACCCGTCCCACGGGTCTGATTATTCGTGGGGTGTCGAGGTGGACAGTCACCTGAAAAACACGGGCGAGAGAAAGAACGAGACCATGCAGCCGGAAGTTTTGTCACGGTCTAACTTTAATTTGGGGTAGCTTTCAATATATAGTTTTTGGTGAGGGAGAAAGTGGGGCAAGGAACAGGGTGGGGATTCCATTCACTCTGCCTCAGGATGTCCTGGGGCAACGATTCTTTATGAGCAGGAAATCCTTTCTTAGTTGAAGGTCTGGTTTTCCCAAAGAGGCAGTTTATTGCCCTAGATCATCTCCTTATTGCCCTAGACCATCCCACTGTCTTAACCAACTCCCAGGAAATGCCAGACGTTCCAGAGAGAACGTCCTTACTGACTAATCCTTCCAGAACAGTGGGCAATTCCGGGAGGCTCTCTTGGAACAGCAGGTAGCTTTGGGTTTGGCTCCCGACAGTGACACACAACTTTAATCCAGCAGTTAGTAGGCAGAGGCATATAGATTCTACATCATGTGTTTCAAGTGAGTTTTATTTTCCCTAGCACCCATGGACTTCACAGCAAACAGACAGATGTGTATTTGGGAGGCTGGGTGAGTAAGTGACTATAGGTGAATAGGTGAGGGCTGAGTGCATGGGTGAGTGGTTAGAAGGATGAGTGGATGGATGGTAGGTAGATGAGTCAGTGAGTGGAGCAGTGCTGACTGTCCAGGGAGAAGCAACAACATAACTTTATAGCCAGAACGACAGGGTACAAGGCTTTGCAAGGCTCAAGGAATAACGGGACTATGCCACAGCACAGCAAAAGCCTCAGAAAAGAAGTCAGGCAAAAGCTTAGGATCTCCAGAGATTTCTGCCCCTATCCTCACATGAGAGCACCTGGATCTGTGTGCACAGTCTCCTCACCCTTTCTTCTATTTGTCATCTCCTAAATGTTACAGAAGGCCTGATCCAGGACATTATATATCTCCGGTCCCTTCTCTGCAGTAGCTTTTCAGTGGGGGCGGGGGCCTTCATTTAGCCGTGGAGCCAGACCAGGACTCAATCCTAAGTACAAGACATGGTGAGGTTAAAATGTAGCTGGACATAATGGGGGTATGTCCAAAAAGATGGAAGAGTAAAGGTGGGGGCTGGCACTGTAGCTCAGTGATAAAGCACCTGTCTGACATGCAAAAGGCCTTGGGGTTCTGTCCCCAGCATGGCAAGAGTGCAGAGAGGCTACTGTTCATGACAGACAAGGGGAACATGAGGACTACTGAAACAGTGTCTCTGAAATGAGTAGCTTTGTGGCTGATGTCATGTATATTTCTACTGGAAAGATTATATTGCCTGAAGGTCCAGCACATCTATGTAGCTCAAGACCATGCCTCCTAGTGCACTGGATATCCAGTAAGGGTGGATGGGAATGGCTCTGAGATGGAGAACATGCATTATAATGGAGTGGGAATGAATGATAATGTTTACTTTAGGTTGTCCAGAAAAGGGGATGGAAGGTTTGATTGTTTTAACCTTGTTCTGTGTGTCCTTCTCTAGAAGACTTCATCTGAAACAGTCTAGAGGAATGCAGAGGCACTTAAAGGGACAACAGGTTCCCCAATAAACAAAGCCGCTTCACCCTATAAATTTCTCCCAGCTACCAAATGAATCTAGGCTGTCAGGGCCATGGCTTCAGGAGACCTGGGGATGTTTGAGTTTTGTAAAGGAGGGATGCAGATGATTAGGGGTCAGCAGAATAGAAAGAGTCTTGGCCTAGACAATGAGCATGGAGAAGTGGATCTTGGAGACGTCTTCTAGGAAAGAATTGTCCCAGAAGCCCAGTATCTTTGTGATACATAAGCATTTTTATCTTGGCAGTGAAGAGTTCAATTCAGAGTCTCCAGGTCCTGAGTGCCTGCCACCTTTGCCCACTTTTAATGCTGTCAGATATTCTAAACAGGAAACTATGGAAGCAAAGAAGCCCTGGGAAGACAGTGGAATGGACAAGAAAGGCAGGAGGAAGCCTCCAGAAGCTCCTGAAGTCATAGGATGACCAGGAGGGAGTCTGGGAGCTGCAGGGGTACATGTCAGTCTTTAATGTGGAATGCACATTACATCACACACACAGAAAGAATTAGCCTCTAGAGGTCTAGAGGTGAAGCCAAAAGTCTAAAGGAACATCATCTACATGGGGTACTTGTAGGGCCACGCTGAGGTTGAAGAGCTACTGGGGGCATTTGAGAGCCTAACCAAAGACATGGCATCCTTGACTTACTGAAACACATGCATGATGGAGGATGATGGAAATCAAGGAAACTAGAAACTTGGCTATGAGGGAGTGATATGCTTAACAACACCAGAACAATCTCACTCAAAACCGGCTTCTCAGTGGGACACAGATAGAGCCAGACCTGCCGTGATACCAAGCCCAGGTTCTATCTGATCACTGGCCCTGGACTCTAACATTTCTTTACCCTTTTCCTAAGAGTCTTGTCTTGTGAAGATCATGAGGTACCCATAATGATACCAAGATCTTATAGGCATAGCCTATAGGGTGAAGATACCAGAGCATCCTGAGTGGTGAGGGTATTCCTAGGAACAGGAGAGCTGGAGGATGTTACTTCAATATAAAAATATTGATTGTACAGCTGGGACCAGCAGTAGGCACCTGATCCTACTGATAGAGAGACTGGGTACCACACTAAAAAGACAGGAAACCCAGGAAGTCAGATGCCGTGAAGAAGAGAGCATGGCAAATGAAAGGGTTTGGAGCATTTTAAAACCATAGCTTTGGTCATAGTTAATTCCTGGCAGGGGAAGGAAATGTAGAGAGAAAGCAATGAGTAGGTGAGTTTCCTGAGTGGAGATCAGGCCAAGAGAAAGAGATCAGGAGGTCCCAGTTTTATTTACAAAATGAGACTTAGACAATGTATAGACAAAATGGGCAATAGAGTGAGGTGTCAAATGTGAGTTGAATGGGTAGAAATCAAGCTAGTAAGTGAAGGGTTGGAGAGATGGCTCAGTGGGTAAGAGCGTGGGTTGCTCTTCCAGAGGTCCTGAGTTCAGTTCCCAGCAATAGCATGGTGGCTCACAACCATCTGTAATGGGATCCAATGCCCTCTTCTGGTGTGTCTGCAGAGAGACAGTGTACTCACGTACATAAAATAAGTAATTCTTAAAAAGAAAAGAAAAATGAGACAACTACCAAGTATGACTTGTGTGCCTTGCACATTCTCTGAAAGTCACATCTATAGATTTGTGGGCCTCATTTGAGGATCAAATGTACTTCATCTAAGAGAGTAGTTCTCAACCTTCTAAGTACCACAACCCTTTAATACAGTTCCTTATGTTGTGGTGACCCCAACCATAAAATTATTTCTGTTGCTACTTCAAAACTTTAATGTGACTACTATTATAAATTGTATTATAAATATCTGATATGCAGAATATCTGATATGTGACCTCTGTGAAAGGGTCATTCAACTCCCAAAGGGTTAATGACTCACAGGTTGAGAACTACTGATCTAAGAGTCAGATATGTAAACCTGTGTGGCCCATCTGAGAATCAAATGTGTGTATCTGTGTACATCATATGACGATAAGTGTATGATTTATGTATATCATCCGAAGGTACTTTCATGCTCTGTGCAGAAACACCTCAATATGCCTTGGTATAGTGCTTCAAGACTACTCTAGAAGCAACCTGCAGATCAGGATTAGCCTCTAGCACTAATGGTTAGTCAGGAGATAGGTGCATGCAAACCACCAGGTATACAATGGCTACAGTAGCAAACCATGGGAAGCTACCCAGGATATGCCCAGAGAAAAGGATATCCAGGGAAATCTCTTCCTTTTGAGGATCTACCACATGACCAAAGCCTTGTACCTTCAATTTAGCCAGAAAAAGTTGATGATCTTCTGTGACAAGATATTAATGTTTATCCCAGTGTCTTAGGGTTTCTATTCCTGCATAAAACATCACAACCAAGAAGCAAGTTGGGGAGGAAAGGGTTTATTCAGTTTACACTTCCACATTGCTGTTCATCACCAAAAGAAGTCAGGACTGGAAATCAAGCAGGTCAGAAAGCAGGAGCTGATGCAGAGGCCATGGAGGGATGTTACTTACTGGCTTGCTTCCCCTGGCTTGCTCAGTTTACTTTCTTATAGAACCCGGGACCACAGCCCAGGGATGGCACCACCCACAATGGGCCCTCCCCACTTGATCAGTAATTGAGAGAAAATGCCTTACAGCTGGATTTCTTTTTTTTTTTTTTTTTTTTTTTGGTTTTTCGAGACAGGGTTTCTCTGTGTAGCCTGGGCTGTCCTGGAACTCACTCTGTAGACCAGGCTGGCCTGGAACTCAGAAATCTGCCTGCCTCTGCCTCCCAAGTGCTAGGATTAAAGGTGTGCGCCCCCCCGGCCCCCCCCCCCCATGGAGGCATTTCCTCAACGGAGGAGGCTCCCTTCTTTGTGATAACTCCAGCTTGTGTCAAGTTGACAGGTAAAACCAGCCAGTACACCCAGTAAAGTCACTTCTGTCAGGCTTTGCTGCTTATCTTCCTTCTTTGTTACCATTCATATGTTGATTTACCTCCAGCTTAGTGCCACTTAGCAGCTAGGTGGTGGCTGCTTCTCCAAAGAGAGAGGGAAGGGGAATAGTTGACTTTAGCCATCTCCATCCCACTGGGAGGATAACCCAATCTTCAGACTCTTGGCCGGCTCTTATAGCTAAAACTGTGGCCTTGCTAACCTGTTACCAAGGAGACAGAATGCCAGCAGGGAACTTTTCAAGCTGCTCATAGGGCTGAGCTATGGACAACTATGACAAATTACAGGGCTGCAAGATACAGGGTCCTCAGTACATATAAGAAAGTCTCTCTTGACAGTTAACATTGGGACATGCCAAAGGTATTGATAGCCATCCTCCCTCCACTGAACAGGAATGGAAAGGACATAAAGCTGCTCCAACTTTCTGAGACAGACCCTTAAGAGAGGCTAAAGTCAGCCTTTCACCTCAATCACTATGCTAGGGTTCTTTAGATTCATGTAAATAAAAGAATAACCAGAAAGCAGAGAGTAAGGCAGGGCCATGTCTATTAGGAGCTACCTGGCTCTAACTTAGTACCCTGAGGCTAGCTTGAATAACCTGTTCCTTTCAGGGGTGGAACTAACTTCAGAGGCAGGATTCCTTGGGGTAGTAGATTTAGGAGCCCTTTCTGAGCCCTCCTTGAATCCTCCCTGAGCCCAGAGTTGGGCAAAACTCAGCATGTCACAAAGTCTCATGGTGGACAGTGGTCTTTGGAGCAGAGTTCAAGCATAGGGTTGGTGGACAGATCCCAAGATATAGGAAACTCTCCACTCCAGCTCCCCAGCCAATTTGTCTTGGTGATAGTGTGCCATAACAAGCCACCAATCACAACAGAGTCCATCCTTCATGCAGTCATAGTTATCTTTCCAGGGAGAGTGTGCAGCGGGTTTGGAGGGGGCTGGCGGAAGGAGACAATCACCTGGGCTAGAAGTTCTGAGGGTAGGGGTAGTGGGGCAGACTTGAGCGTACAGGAGGCTAACTTTGCCTAAAAGTAGACAAATGCTTGAGGATCTTGTAGGGGCTATTTATAAAACTTGGGGGACTTCTTAGGAATCAGAGGTTAGGGGAGCTTAGTAGAACCCCAGGAACAAGGTGAACTCCCTTTGCCCAGAGACTATGTCCTGAGTTTAGAGGTAGGGCTACTTGGTATCACAGTGCTAGTCTAAATGGGGGCCACCTAAGCATAGCCCCTCTGTAAAAACCTGGGAGCCCCAGACTGCAGACTATAGCAATAACGTCTCTCATACCACCGCAGTGTCCCCACTTCAGCCCATTCGCCGACGAGCTCACCGACTATGTGACAAAGAACATTCTGTCCACACCAATCATGAATGGCAAAGATGTCGTGGCTGTGATCATGGCAGTGAATAAACTGGATGGCCCATGCTTCACAAGTGAAGATGAAGATGTGAGTGTCCAGGAGATGTTAGACACTCAGCTCTTCCCATGGGTTTGCCCCGTGGGTCTGTATATGTCCTACCTCCCCGCATGCCTTTGCCATTATCTCTCTCTAGTCGTGTGGTTATGTGACCCATGTCCTTTGATAAGTCTACATCTCAGTTGTGTCCTTCTGCTAATCTGAGTGTATGAGCTGTGCTTATCCAGAGGCATAAACCAGGGCCTCACAGGGATCCTTCAAATCTCTGTGTGTCTCTGTTTATCTGAGTGTGTGAGTTATGCCCAGCTGTTCAGCTTTGTGTATGTATGTCATGTCCCTTTGTGTGTGATCCATGTTCCTGCCCCACAGGACTGAAGCTTTGTGTGTAGGTCCACACCCATGAGTCCTAAGTGTAGCTTATCAGTATTCTCGCATGTGTGTGGCACTTCCTCCAGGACCTTAGGGGTATGCATCTCTTCTGTACATGTGTCCTTGAACATCTGGATTTCTGACTCATGCTGTTATAATTGTCATTTCAGGTTTTCACGAAGTACCTGAATTTTGCTACATTAAATCTGAAGATCTATCACCTAAGCTACCTCCACAACTGTGAGACACGCAGAGGCCAGGTACCTGTCTGCCCTGGCTGATCCTTCCCCAGCCTTCTACCCTCATAGGCTGTTTTGTCTTCATGAATGGCCAAGACACTGTGATGTCCAATCAGGGCATGGCTCTGGCCTGACAGGACTCGATGTTCCCATCCATGTCATCAGTACAAAACTGAGCAGGGGCAGTGGTGCTGTGCTCACCTAGACAAGCAGGTTATGAGGAAGAAACTGGAAAGGCCCTCTGCTCATTACTACCACTTGAACTAGTAGGCACAGCTTCCTGCAGAGCCACAGACAGGCTCCATTCTCCTCAGATACTGCCTCAAAACTTTGCAGGAACCAGAGTGAATTGTCAGTTAACCAAGCACAGAATCTCTGTGTGGGATTGGGCCTGCCAGAGAATCTGGAGTCTGTTTAGTTTGCATGAGATAGAAACTCGAGTGTCCAGCTGGGTCAGTATGCTGTAGGTTTAGAACACATTTGAAAATGTCAGAGAAGAGAGGCAGGACTGGGGCCACTAAGACTATCTTGACCATAAGCTACAGCACAAGAGCTCAGAAGAGGTCTCGAGACAAAGCAGCTCTCTTATCTGAGTCTCAGCCTGTGAGCCTTTGAGAAATTCCAAACAAGCTGGGCATGACAAGGCATGTCTGTACCCCAGCACTCGGGAGGTAGAGGCAGGTGATTTTGTCAGTGTTCTATTGCTGTGAAGAGACACCATGACCTCTGTAACTCTTATAAAGGAAAGCATTTAATTGGGGCTGGCTTACAGTTTCAGAGGGGTAGTCCATTGTTGTTATGGCAGGGAGCATGGTGGAATGCAGGTAGGTATGGTCCTGCGGAAACTGAGAGTTCTACATCTGAATCCAAAGGCAGCAGAAAGAGTCATACTGGGTCTGGCTCAGGCTTCAGAAACCTCAAAGCCCACCTCTAGTGACATATTTCTTCCAATAAGGCCACATTTTCTCCAACAAGGACACACCTAATAGTGCCACTTCTTGGTGAACAGGCATTCAAATCTATGAGTCTATGGGGGCCATTCTTTATCATTATCATCATCATCATCATCATCATCATCATCATCATCATCACTACTTACATCCTGATCAGCTAGTTTGAGGCTAGCCTGGGATACACAGCAAGAACTTGTCTCAAAGAAAGAGGGCCAGAGAGGAAGGGAAGAATGGAGAGAGGGGAGAAGGAGGGACAAAGAGAGAGAAAGAGAGAGAGGGAAGAGGAAGAGAAAGAGGAGAGAGGAGACGGGTAAAATGGAGGAGAGGAGATCTCTTGAATGGGTGGTAGGACATTCTGCATTCTGTGCCTAAAGCTAGGAGATCCAGCCATACACAGGCTGGCTTTGGGGAAATGTTAGATGTCAAGTTACTCTGTGCTTTCTAAACTTCTTGTTCTGCCTGTGAGTGCTGCCATGCTTTGGCTACCCACTGTTAAAATGTGAAAATGTCAGAGAGGAGAGGCAGGACCAGGGTTGGTGGCCACGGAGCTCATCTGGATAGCTTGTATCCATGTGGTAATGGTCACTTGCCAAGAGATCTCTGTACAGATACTTCAAGTCCAAAGCAGAGCCTGCTTCCATTGGTCAACCGAATTTATGGTCTACATAGCCATGGGAGTACAGGACCAAAACCAAGTTCAGTTACAACTTGGCCCTGGCATAAAGTAACAGGCATGACACTGAGGGGAGGGGGAGTGAGGCTGAGAGAGATGAGTGAGGGAGGGAAGCAAGGCCTGCTGGAGGAGGACCACAAATGGGAGCTTCAGTCAGGGAGGACAGCAGAACGGAGATTCGGGACTAGTTGGGGCTGTCAAAGGGCTGTGCAGATGGCAAGACCAGTGAGGTAGGCTGACTAGAGGAGTTAGGACTGCAGGCAAGCAGCTCAGACAATTCTGAGAGGGGGCACATGGGCTGAGAGTAGTTCAGAGGGGGGAAATGATGGTGGGCTGATTGGATAGGCGAGGGAGGGGACATGGGCTTGTTGGAGGGGGTCACAGAGGTACGTGATCATTTGTAGTTCTCAACCTTCATTGTACTGTCAGAAGAAAAAGTAGAGAAAGGAGCATCAGGGATCTGCAGTCCTCCACCAAACCCACTATATACCTCATAGTCCATCACACACACACACACACACACACACCCACATGCACATATATACATAACCCATAGCCCATAACAGACATACACAGGAGCACGCAGGAGCATACACACACATGCACATATATACATACCCCATAACCCATGACAGATATACACACTCGTGCCGCGCGCGCAAACACACACACACACACACATTTCTGTCTTCCCATCCCCCAAACCAGTGGCTTAGAGTCAGTGTTCTATTGCTGTGAAGAGACACTATGACCACAGCAACTAATGGAAAAGAAATCACTGAGTTGGAGCTTCCTTAACATTTCAGAGGTTTTGTCTACTACCATCATGGCAGTGAGACGGTGGCACACAGACAGACATGGGGCTGGTAAGGTAGCTGAGAGTTTCACATCTGGATCCTCAGGCAACAGGAGAAGAGAGTCATATTGGGCCTGGCTTAGGCTTTTGGAAGCTCACAGCCCAACTCCCTGTTGTTGTTTAAAAAAAAGAAAAACGCGGCGGCGGGTTCCAGGAGAAGTTTATTTAGGGCAGAGGAGAGAGCAGAGAGAGGTGAAGGTGGTGGCCGGCCATGACCACGTGAAGGGGGGAGGGGAAGGGGAGAGGGAAGAGATACAACCTGCAGGCGCAAGAGAGCAAGAGGGCAAGAGAGGCAAGAGAGGGAGGAGGGGGCAGACAGCCCCTCTTATAATAGTGGGCAGGGCTACCTGGCCGTTCCCAGGTAGCTTTGGGGAGGAGCATACCTAGCTGTTGCTAGGTAACTGTGGAGGTGGAGTTTAACAGAATGCTAACACCTGTGAACACTTCCTCTAACAAGAACACACTTCCTACTCCTTCTCAAGTAGTGCCGCTTCCTGATAACTAAGCATTCAGATATATGAGTCTATGAGGGCCACCTCTTATTCAAACCACCACACCATGTTGTGCCCAGGTGTCCTGCCCTGCCCATTCCTGCCTGCATCCATAGTTATTCTTGTGATAGAAGTAGACACTGTCCCTATCTGCTTCCCAGCCTTCCTTTCCTACATACATGGGTCTGTCTTCAGTTAAAGAAAGCCACACTGTTCTCCCTGCCCTTCCTCCACTCTCCTAATAGACTGAGTCAAAACCGTGTGGCTTCTGAAACCTCAGAATAACCCATTCCCCCCATGATGTGGTTATTTGTGTCTATTTGAAATTGTGTAATGGTAATTCATAGCAGCGGTTGCTCAGCAGAACCCACTGTGCCGCAGTCACCCTTCACCCTTCATCTTTCACCTTCACCCTTCACCCTCACCACCCACACACCCCAAATAACACTGACAATTTTCTGTCACTATCCTTTTACTTATTCTGAACATTTTATCCAATTTTTGCATTTACTGTTTCCTACTGTTGTTGTTGCTTTGCATTTGTTATTTGTGGGGGTGGGCACACGCCATGGCACGAGTATGGAGATCAGAGGACTATTTGCCAGAGTTTTCTTTCTCTTCCCACCGTGTGAGTTCTGCGGATCAAACTTAGGTCACAAGTAAGTGACTAGTATTCCTACCCACTGGGTCATCTCACTAGCCCCATTTTATTACATTATAGTCTGTTGTGGGAAATATTAAAAATGACCCGCCAAATTTCGACGCTCCCGCCAGCAACTCTCTGCCCCTGCGTGGTCCCCCAGCCTCTGTCTCTAACTAGTTCCCGCAGCGACCGGTTACGGTGTTCGCATCTTCGATTTGCTTGTCTCTGGAGCCCCTAGTTCCTTCTCAGCCATAACCCCTCTGTGGTCGGTAGTCCCACACTCCAGTAACCCTCTAGCGGAGTCTTCTCATCTCGGCAGACTCTAAGACCTGGGTCCCTGAGACGTCTCCACCAGACTTGCTAATTTCCCTCTGCAGGGTCGCTGCCATGCCAGCCCCATTTAACGGCCACCCACCTCGCAGTTAGATATCACAGTGACCAGTAACCCAGTAAAACAAAACTCTTTAAGCTTATAATTAACCAGTCAGATTTGTATATTAATAAATTCTCAATTTACAAGATGCCCTCACAATAATTTCAAAGCCAATTGATAATACAAGCTACCCACCTAGATCACTAGATCAGACAAGTTATCCCAATTATTCTATCGCTACATGATATTCATAACTACCTGTGGCTATTTAAAACAATGCAGGATCAGAATCTTCTTCTTGCCCTCCATCTTGTTCTTCTCTCTCTCTCTCTCTCTCTCTCTCTCTCTCTCTCTTCTCTCTCTCTCTGTCTCTCTTTCAGCACCACTTCCTTTTTCCCTGTCCAATCATAGGCCTCCTGCTGCACTAATATTTCAATGTAATTGGACAGGGAAAATCCTGCCACAATAGACTCTTTTCTGACTGGTTTAGATTTACAGAGTTGAGCCAGATTTGCATAGCCTCTCCATTTTGACATCTTTCACCAGTGTTATGACGCGACCACAACTAATGCACCAGCGCTGACTGACAACATCGTTGAGAGTTCCTTGTTTTTACTTTTTTCTTCTGTCCCAGAATGCCATCCCAAATCCTACAGAATGTTCAGTTGTCACAGCTCCTCAGACCCCTCCTCTCTGAGAAACTGTGTCCTATCGGCTTGTTTCCTGAGACTTGACAGAGAAACCTGGCTAGTAATGTTCATGTTTTTGGAATTGATGTCATTCTCGTGATCAGAATTGGGTCACTGCGCTTTAGAGATTAAAAGCCTTTCCACTACATCACAGTGGGGTGCTGCCATAGGGCCTACCAGAAACCAAGAAACAATTTCCATCCCACCACTCTGTCACTTTCTCCACCATAAAGCCGCCCGACCTTCTGTCGTTTGCTTTCTGAAGGAAGCCACTGCTCATACCATACAGAGGAATGGAGGTACATGCCTCCTTCAGAGTGGAACATCTATAAAATTTGTACTCATTTATTAATTTACTTAATAATTGATTCATGTCTAGATTCTTGGGTATTTATTTTCTGCTTTAGGTTGCAATCCAATGTTATTGTATTCATTACATTGCACAGACTGTTTTAGCCCTGGCCCTGCAGCTGGCTCCTGTGTCTTTTAACACATTTCATCACTGTAGGAGTCCCAGGCTTCTCCAGGATGCTTCATGCCCTAGTCTTAGAACCCATCATTTCTCCAAGAAGCCCTGATCCATATGCTAGAATGCTCTATTGGAAGCTAAGATCTGAGTATTGTTATAGTCTTTGTTGCTCCAATTTCCTCTCACTCAACAAAAGAAGATCATGTGTGCTAACATATGTGCATACACAGTAGGTATATCACATATAACACCATACTGGCATAAAATTAAACATAATTTCTGATTGATGTTCCTAGCCATGATCTATTGCCATGAAGATCCTTTTTGGTATATACCCTCAACAGAGAGACTCTGGTTCCTCTCATCTTCCACCCACTTGCTGAATGTGAGAATTTTCTATCAGGGATGCTAATCTTCACTCCTTTAAAAAAAAAATCAGAGCACAGAGATTATGCCACCCCTTTGCCGAGTTGTCCTAAAAATAAATCAGCACTTTCTCCATGCCCCAAAGGTACATAGTACAGTTAGATGCTCTTGGTCTACATTCTTTCTTTTTTAGTTTTAAGGATAGATATAGCTAAGAATCCATATATATATACATACACATACATGACTGGAGAGATGCCTCAATAGCTAAAATAATCACTGCTCTTTCAGACGTCCTGAGTTCAGTCTGCAACTTCCTATAATTTCACCTCTGGGTGAATACAATGCTGCTTCTGCTTTCTGTATGCACCATGAATTCATCCACTATAACAGATTGTAGATTCAAAATCACTCAAGTTATACCATGCTTGCTACACATAAGCAACACACGACGTGTGGTGCGTTATAATAAATTCATGCCAATCAACATAAATCTCAAAGGAACATCATTGTTTGTGCATATAAGTCAGAAGTGCATTCCATGATACTCCAGGGCTTTATAAATACCATGTCTTCAAAATACATATGCAAAAAGAAAGTTTTGTATTTTGGAATAACCAAAGTCATTTTATGTTTCTTCTAGAGTGTTTGCCTACCTTACCCTTTAATACTAAGATCAGGAGTGGGGTACAAAAAAAATTAAGTAAAAATAAAAAAAAACCTAAGATCACCCAGGTTTTCAGGTCATGTTCTAGGAGTTTGAGTCTTGGATTCTTGTAAATGTAAATGTTGCTTTAGTTCCTCGGATGAAGGGAGAAGATGAGAGCTGTACCCAAGCTTCGTGAGTACACAGCTTTGGTTGAAGCCAGACAGTTTCTTTCTCTGCCACTATCCCAAGGCCTGGGCCTGGAAACTTCTAGCCTCCTTACCATCTAATCTTCCAAGTTAACTGATTCAATCCGGCTCCTCTTTGCTTCTGACTGAATTGCTCTGCATGGCCTCATACTAACTTTGGCAATGTGTTCTAATCTTCTGGCTCCTTCTCTTCTTTGACTTGTTCTGTCTTCAGCTGTATCTAACCTGTGTCTGTAAAACTGTCCTGCCCAAACTGCCATACACACACTATGCCCCTCCATCTTTTTTTCTCTCTTGCTGTTCTTAAGCAGACTCTCTTTCTCTGATGTTTTCATGTGACTTGACACATCCTATCTTTGACTCATTCTGTCAAATCTTTCTCTGATTCATCACTTTATCTGCCCGCCAATTAAACATCATTTTCGAACTTGGCTGCTTCCTTCTAGAAACTTACCTTAACTTCATAAATGTGTGTGCTAAGGGTGTGGCTGAATTTCAGTCAGATTATAATGTAATTCAGGGTTTATCTGCATATCTTTGGATATGATCCCTTGCCAGAGCAGCCATGTTGCTGGATTAAAATTCCTTTAAAGATTCTGAGTTTAGGCTCGTTATTAGTTTGATGAATACTGTAAAGTCTAGGTCTAGACTCACATTGGCATGTGGAGTTGAGCTTTTAGTCATTTGTGAAAAGACAACATTTTTTCTATGAATTGTCTTTCCTTGTTGTTGAGGGTTAGTTGAGTACATTTGTGGAGATCTGCTTTTTAATTTTCCAGGGATTTTCCCTGTTCAGCCACTGTAGTTCTAGAGAAAATCTTGAGGATGATAATGTCAGTCTACCAATATTCTTTTCTTTTTTCAGAATTGTGTGGCTATTCTGGGTATTCTGTCTTTCCACATAGACTTTAAAGTCAAGATTTCAAGATTCATAAACTAGCTTGCTGGTATAACATGGATTTTTCTAAATCTATATACCAAGTTGGAAAAAAATATTATTTTAAAAATAGTGAGTCTTCTAGGGTAAGGATGTAACTCAGTAGGTAAGAGTGCTTCCCTACCATGCTTGAAAACTGGATTCACTTCCCAGCACCACATAAAACTGACATTGTGGTTCATGTTTGCAATCCTAGTACTTGGGAGGTGGAGGCAAAAGGATCAGGAGTTGAATATGATCCTTGGCTATACAGCAAGTTCAAGGCTAGCCTTGGCTACATAAGACTGTCTCAGAAAAAAAAATCCACAAGCACTTAAATCTTCATATTAATTTTGATATTTTAATTCTTTTTAAAAAGATTTATTTTATTTATTTATTTTATGTATGTGATACACTATTGCTCTCTTCAGACACACCAGAAGAGGGCATCTGATCCCATTGCAGATGGTTGTGAACCACCATGTGGTTGCTGGGAATTGAACTCCAGACCTCTGGCAAAGCAGTCTTAACCACTGAGCCATCTCTCCATCCCAATATTTACTTCTTTAATCAAACTTTTGAAGTTTCCATGGACTGGGAAACAAAAGCATGAGAACATGAGTTTGTTCTGTGGGACCCAAGTGATAAGCCAGGCATGGTAACTTACATTTGTAACCCCAGCTCTGGGAAAATGGAGACAGATGAATCCCCTAGGGACTCACTGACCAGCTGACTTCACAGCTCCACACATATGCACATGCACCTGCACATATATGCAAAAGATTGAAGTTTCTACATATAAATTTTATACATATTTCACTAGATTTATACCTAAGTACTTCATTTTGGAATATAATGTAAGTAGTATTGTGTTCTGATAGCTTCATCTTCTAATTGTTGTATCAAAGAAAGCAATTATATTATGTTAACCCTATAGTTTGTGGCCTTGCTAAAAATCACTTACTAGTTTCAGGGTTTTCTTATTGATTCTCTGGTATTTTCATATAGACAATCATATCACCTGCAAACAAAGATAGCTTTATTTCCTTTAGATAAAAATAGATAGATAATAGATAGATAGATAGATAGATAGATTAAATAGATTAGGATTGAGTTTTTCAGTTCTTTCGCCATGGTCTCATATTAGGACACAAAAAAACTTTAAGACTTTGTGTAGCAATGTATTATAAGAGAGAAGAATCTATTTTCAATAATAATTTTGAAAGATTTCAAGTGAACATTTCTTCCTCGTTCCAAATCTTAGAGAAAGATACCTAGTTTCTTTTCATTAAGAGTGATTTCACAGGCTGGAGAGATGACTCAGAGGTTAAGAACACTGTCTTCTCTTCCATAGGTCCTTAGTTCAATTTCCTGTAATCACATGGTGGCTTATAACTATCTATAATGAGATCTTTTGGCCTGCAGGCAAAATGCTATATACATAATAAATAAATAATAAATAAATAAATAAATAAATAAATAAATCTTTTTTAAAAAGAGAGAGAGAATGATTTCACAGTCCAGTGTGTGGTGCATGCCTTTAATCCCAGCACTCAGACAGAAGCAGGCAGATTTTTGTGAGATTGAGGCTAGCCTGGTCTACAGAGTGAGTTCCAGGTCAGCCAGGGCTACACAGAGAAACCCTGTCTCGAAAATCAAAACAAAACATAACAACAAAGTACAGGGTTGCCCCGTGGTGCACACTGGACTTCTAGAGGCTGAAGAATGATGTCATCTCTTGTGGTTTCATAGAATTTTTCCTAGTTAAGAATTTTCCTAGTAGATTTACTGTATTTCTTGTTAATAAGGTGCTCCATCTTGAAT
This sequence comes from Mastomys natalensis, assembly GCA_021653895.1. Lineage (NCBI taxonomy): Eukaryota > Metazoa > Chordata > Mammalia > Rodentia > Muridae > Mastomys > Mastomys natalensis. The sequence continues at coordinate 476,755 of JAJTUV010000228.1, read as the reverse complement.
TAATATTGAATGTTATCAAATAGTTCAGCATCAATTGATAGAATCATGTAAATTTTTCTTTTTTTTTCAAATTGACAAATGACAATTTTATTTTTTATGCATAAAGGTTGATGAAAAACCATTACTAGTTCTAGTAAAACTGAACATTTCAATCAAAAAAACATAGTAAGTATACTTATTAAATACCACTTTCTATAAGTACAGTTTTAAACATCTAACATGCTTTTTTTAAACTTCAGTACAATGGATCCAAGACCAAGAATACAGGTTACATGCATCAAGGCTAGATTACAAATTATCATAGTCATCATCATCGTCACGCTTTCTTTTCAGCGTATTTGGTGACTCACTGGCTGTATTTTGTGACACCATATTAGTAGTAATAAGAATATTTTTGGACCCAATCAATGATGGATTAAGAAGAACATTCTGCTCTGGGATGCTGCAGGAATGGAAGCTTTTACAGCAGGGGACTGAGAAGCAAGCATCTGCACTGTAACCTTGTCCTGTGAGGGACACTGGAGTGCCTACTTTAGCTGAAACAGACATGGTTTGTGGAGTTGGTGTGCCTAGTGTGGGAGTCTTGGTCTACTAGAAACTGAACCAACACTTAACCTTGGAACCGTTATTTTTTCTGCAGGAGTAGGTGCCTTTTTTTGTAAAGACTTAAGCTATAGTTTGGAGCAGTTAAGCAATATCTATCAGGTGGCAATCTAGGACCTGAATATGGCTTAATCAATGGCAAAGGGGTTTGATTTCTTTGTCTTGCAATATCTAATAAAAAATCCTTCGGGGGAGGAGAAGTGAACGACTGGTCAGCACGGCACTGGACTGCCAATCATACATCATCCGCATCAACAGTGGTTTTCTTAGCATGGCTTGAAGAGATCTTAGCATCATCTAGAATTGTGGTCACATAGCGGAAGGCAAACTCCAGCATCTGATTTATAACTCTTGGCTCACACTCTGTAATCCCCATATCCTTCAGGATTTGTGCCATCATCTGTGCATCTTTCGGCATGCTCTTGGGAGACGCCGTCTTGCCAGACTCCATGATATCCGGTGATCAGACTTCTCGACCTAGATCTCCCACATTAACGTACTTCAGGCCTGATCTCCATGCAAGTTCTTTGCCTAGTGTGGTTTTTCCAACCCCTGGTGTACTGGTGAGCAGGATGTTCGGAAGCTTCATAGTCTCCTTCACGCGCAGCCAGCGCCGCCTCGGCTCACACCCCGCCCTAAATTTTTCTCTAGTTTGTTCATTTAGATTATATTAGTTAGTTTGGGATTTTGGGTTGTGGTGTATTTATATTGAGCTGTGGTCTTCCCACATCATGCAGCTAGGTCTTCAACTGCTGGGCTTCGGTGGTCCCCTCACTAGTCTTCTGACTAGCTGAGACTGCAGATACATGCCACCATTTCTTGTTTATATTAACCAAATTTGAAATGCTGAGGCAGTCTTCTATAATTTTAGTCATAGGGTATAATTATTTGGTAAGCAGTGTAATGATAATGGGGTAAATACTTACTAACAATTACATTATTGTTACATTACAGACTAGTTTTACCAGTATTATTTTTTTTTCTTAGACAATTACTTGCTATGTAGTTTAACTTGCTATGTAGCTTTTACTTCCCAACTGCTAGAATTATAGGTTCATCTTACCATGCATGGTAGCTTTGCTAATGTTCAGGAATTTTTGTATTTAGAGCCAGGCATAGTGGTACACGCCTTAATCACAGCATCTGAGAGGAAGAAAAAGTAGATTTTCATGATTTCAAGGCTTGTCTGGTCTACATAGTTAGTTGTAGGGTAATGAGGGTTATGTAGAGACCCTGTCTCAAAACTAAAAATTAAAAAAATGTTTTTGTACTCTATGTTAATGAGCTATATGGATATATAGTTTTTCTTCCTGTGATATCTTTTTAAAAAGTTTTAAAATTTTTTTATTGTTATTCTTTAATTTTTTTTACAGTCCAGACATTATTCCCCCTCAGTCTGCCCTCTGACAGTTCCTCATCCATTCCTCCTCCCCTGTCTCCAAGAGGATGTCCCCCATGCCCACCCTACACCAACAGGCCTCCTCACTCTCTAGGGTCTCAAGACTCTCAAGGGTTAGGTACATTTTCTTTCATTGGGGCCAGAACAGGCAGTCCTCTGCTGTATATGTCTTGGGCACCTCATATCAGCTGGTGTATGCTGCCTGGTTTGTGGTTCAGTGTCTGAGAGATCTCAGGGGTCCAGGTTAGTTGAGACTGCTGGTCCTCCTACAGGGTCGCCCTGCTCCTCAGCTTCTTCCAGCCTTTCCCTAATTCACCCACAGGCATCCCCACTTCTGTCTATTGGCTGGGTGTAAGTATCTGCATCTGACTCTTTCAGCTGCTTGTTGGGCCTCTGGGCAGGGGGGCAGCCATGCTGGGCTCCTGTCTATAGTAATAGTCAGGCTTTGGAGCCTCCCTTGAGCTGGATGTGGTGTAATGTGCTCATAAGTATGGTGCCTGAAAAGCCAGAAGTGTTAAGATCTCCTGAATCTGGAGCTACCTGGTATAGGTGCTAGAGCAGAACTTAAGTCTTCTGCAGTAGCAGAACATGTTTTCATCCCCTGAGCCAGTCCTAGCCTTGTGATGTTTTCATCTGACTTTGCTATCTGGTTAGTGCTGGCCTCAGAGAGGATTTTAGGCAGTATTCTCCATTCTGAGACATAGGAGAAAAGCAAACTCAGTCTCTCTCAAAACACACAATGGTTCTATGAAGATTTTAGCCACACCTCAAACAAGCAATCATTTCTGCATCAGACATCAGCACAGTGTCCTCTGATTCATCTCAACTTTAATCCTATCTATTTAGAGATAGTCAGATCCCACAAATGTAGGGCTCTGTCCGAAGACTGTCCACTTCTGCTGCAAATGTCAAACTCTAGTCTGTTACCTGAGTTTCTGATTGATCAGTTATAAGGTAAATATTAGTTCATTTTCTGCTGCTATAACAAATTGTCTGAAGCTAGGCATTTAACAAAGAAAAGAGATTTAGCTCATCTATGGAGGTTCAAAGGCATGGTGCCAGCTTCTGCTTGAGTATCATGATGTCCTCCTGGTACTGTTGGGCTCAACTTCGGGATTTGGGAGAACCATAGTATTCAGCCATAACATTCCTTTGGTTGTCATTATTTTTATTATTGTTGTTGTTATCTGGGTTTTGTTATGTGTTTGTTTGTTTGTTTGTTTGTTTGGGGTGGGGTGTTTGGTTTCGACTTTTCCATACTACTGAGTAACTGAGTAACATGGCAGACATAGCCTACTGAGAGTCTCAGCACAGAAATACTTGAAGGGCAATGTCATTCATCCAAGCTAGGAGAAACCACCCAGCAGACACCCAGCCTGAGGCAAGGGCAGTCCTATAAACTGGTCATCTGAACTCTATTGAGTCCAGAGGTCCAGGCACCTTCTCTGCCTTCAAGGAAGGTCGTCCCAGCTCTCTTCTCATGACTATTATCTGGGAGGCTTTATCCTTGCATGTTCCTCCATCCCTTACCTCCAAGGAATGAAGGAAGCTACCAGAACTCTAGCCTGCCATTCAAAGTCAAGTCTACCATGTATCAGGGGGCTTCCATGGGATCACCCTATTTTGTAATACCCCCTTCTGTAAGTCTTACCAAGACCCCGAATCTTCAAGAAGTCAGACCTTAGAAAGAAGAAAAGCTGACCCAAGGCTCAGACTCTAACCAGCATTTGCAGAATCCAGCCTTATTCCTCTTCATGGGCTTTGCTTCATTTATTTTGGGAAATAGAGCCCAGAGCTTTATGCGTGCTGGGTAAGTTCTCGACCACTCAGCTACATCCCTCACATTGCTTTATAAAAAGAAACCTCTATACTGAGTACAGACAGCTCTGAAGGGCCTGTGGCCTAGCCCAAGATGCATTGTGTTTCTTGTTCCTATGTGGTAGGAGTGCTGGTCACTAGGCATTAAAAATTTCCAAACTCTCCCTCACCGTATTTCCCAAGTCCTGGAGGTTCTGAGAATTAGTCTGAAAAGTACCTCAGCTACACTGATCAGAGCCAATAATAAATTACCTGAAGATAAGAAAACTACAGGGGACCCCATATGCTGATCTTCCTGTCCTGCCACTTGGCTACCAGTCAGGCTCAACAGAGCAATTCTTTCTGTCCATGGCACCAAAGACCCTATAGCATCTACCTATTGTTTGCATGGCAGAGGTGCACTGCTTTGTCCTAAAGACATGAGGGGAGGACTTACTGACACAAGAGAAGGGGTGAAGTCAGAGCCTTCTCAGGGTCTCACATTTCCAAGTTGTAAGCAGCGAGCAGTAAGGAGGGAGCCAGCCTGGAGTACCCACCATGGTGTCCCAAGACCCCGAATGGGAAGAAAAGAGCTGTGGTTTTCACATTCTTCCTCAGTAGTTCCTCAAAAGCAGAGACCAGAACAGAAAATAAGGAAGGACAAGAAAAGTGGGGAGTCTGAGTTTTTATTTCCTTCTTTCTTTCTTTTTCCTTTTTTTCCTCTTGAAACTGTCTCATGGCCGGGTGGTGGTGGCGCAGCCTTTAATCCCAGCACTTGGGAGGCAGAGGCAGGTGGATTTCTGAGTTCGAGGCCAGCCTGGTCTACAGAGTGAGTCCCAGGACAGCCAGGACTACACAGAGAAAACCCTGTCTGGAAAAAAACCAAAAAAAAAAAAAAGAAACTGTCTCATGTAACTAACATTGCTCTCAGTCTCACTCTATAGTAGATGCTGGCCTTCATCCTCCTGCTTCCATTTCCCAAGTGCCAGGATTATAGGCACAAGCCACCATACTTGGCTTTATCTTGGTTCTTAGTATATTGGTTTCATGTATAAGTTTACATGATTTATTTTTTTAATTTATTTATTTATCTTATGCATATGAATACACTGTAGCTGTCTTCAGACACACCAGAAGAGGGCATCTAATTCCCATTACAGATGGTTGTGAGCCACCATGTGGTTGCTGGGAATTGAACTCAGGACCTCTGGAAGAGCAGTCAGTGCTCTTAACCACTGAGCTATCTCTCCAGCTCCACATGATTTAATTTTAATAACAACAGTGTTTTTAACACCTGACTCCTAGGATTCCTAGATATTTGATATCAAGTTCTTAGATCACCACAAAGTAAAGGTCTCAATACTGATGATAGAGAACAAAGGCATAGCAATAAGAACAGCTGAGAGCTTATATCTTGATCCATAAGTAAGAGAGAGGGAAAGGGAGAGGGAGATGGGAGGGGGGGAAGGGGGAGGGGAAATAAAAACATGAAATCACACAAGTCTTTCGAAACGTCAAGGCACCAGTAACATACCCAACAAGGCCATACATTCTAATCTTCCCTAACAGTTCTACCACCTGGGGAGAATAAATACATTCTACCAACTTGGTCATCATTGATTACTGGGTTTGCCAGGAACCATTGGAAAGATTTTTAAAAATGAAAACAAGGAATGAGAACAGAAGGCGTACGAGACTCTCAGTCAGTCAGTGCTCACAGGCTTTGTCCTCTCTGGGCCTTCATTTCCTCAGGGTCTCGATCTTGTTTCCCAACGGGTGTGAGGAATGATGACATTCACAGAAGAGCCCAACTACTGGAAGAACCAGACCATAGAGGGAAGGACAAGAGAAAGGGAGGCTACCCCTGAACACTGTTGTGACATTACTCTGTTGTGTCCCTGAAAAAATAGTTCAAACTACCAATACTCATATGACTCCAACATCAAATATGTGGCTGAATCTACCTGCACTGTAGCAGGACACCCAGCAGCTGTGGTAAACACCAGTGAGGGGTTGGGCCTGCAGCATAAGAAATAAAGCTCAGGGGCTGGAGAGATGGCTCAGCAGTTAAGAGCACTGACTGCTCTTCCAGAGGTCCTGAGTTCAATTCCCAGCAACCACATGGTGGCTCACAACCATCTGTAATGGGATCTGATGCTCTTTCCTGGTGTGTCTGAAGACAGCTACAGTGTACTCATATACATAAAATAAATTGAAAAGGAAGGAAGGAAGGAAGAATGAGAGAGAACAGAGGAAGGAAAGAGGCAAGCAAGCAAGCAAGCTCAGGGAATATCTATAGGACAGAGGCATGAGTGACTCAAATACCTGCTCATTCAAACACACACACAATGCTCACAGTCACACAGCCACACATGCATACTTACAGGCTTACCTTAACACACACACACACACAGAGAGAAAGAGAGAGAGAGAGAGAGAGAGAGAGAGAGAGAGAGAGAGAGAGGAGAGAGAGAATCAACCAGGTGTTCTTCTGAGACATAGCAAATGTCACTGCTCTTCCTATCCTCATATCCTAAGAACAGGAGCCCATGTTCCTTTCTTTTTGATAGTCCAAAGACTACCACAGCAGAGCAGCCAAACTTCTAGGTTGTGACCTCAGCTTTGTTATGGGGAAGCATGAGGTGTGTAAGGGGTGACCAGAAATCACCCATAAATGAGGCCAGGCAAAAGTGTTAATGGCAGAGGTGGCCTTGGGACAGCTAGGACTGGGATCTCAGGGATGAGCACTGTGGTTTAAGATGTCCAGGGCTAGGCTGCTGATTTGAAGGTGAAAATGCAGTGTGCTGAGCCTGTCAAGATTCGTTCTCCTGGAAAATCCAAGTAGTGTGGTGTTGCCGGCCAGCAGCCACAGTCAACCGGATTCACCTGAAAGAGAGGCTGGGAATGGAAGAGGGACAGGAGGGCGGGAAGAGATGACGCCAGGACAAAGGTTTCTGATCGAGGCTCAATACTTTAATGTTCATCTTTCAATTTAAAGGGGAAGGCCCACCCCCACCCCCAGAGTTGTGTCTGCTTCATCCTGGAGGCCTGGGTGAGGGGGACTTGGAGGTAGTGTCCAGGCAAGCTCACCAGGCAGTCTATTCAACCCAGCTCCTGTAGCAGACTGTGGGTCAGCCAACGTGCTTAACACCTGAGTCCTATTGTTTTGGTCTGCTGTGGTAAACAAGGTCTCTGAGGCCTGCTCAAGGCTGGGGGAAGGGCACAGTGTGGAAAGTGTGAAGACTGAGCATGTGAACTTGTGGGAGCCAGAGACCAAGGTGCGAAGATTGATAGGGATGCTTCTGCAGCAACAGAGTCGCAGTCACCCCACAAAGATGGAGACTGGGAAGAGTTACCTCCTACTAGGAGGGCTATAAGGAAATGAGTTCATCAGGTCTAAAAAGATCTGAGGACTGACTGGGTTGGTGGTATACATTCCAGGGACTTGTGTTGAAAACCATGGCCAAAGGCTTGTGAAGGAGATTCTTTTTTTTTTTTTTGTTTTTTTTTTTTTTTTTAGTTTTTCGAGACAGGGTTTCTCTGTGTAGCCCTGGCTGTCCTGGAACTCACTCTGTAGACCAGGCTGGCCTCGAAGCTCAGAAATCTGCCTGCCTCTGCCTCCCAAGTGCTGGGATTAAAGATGTGCGCCACCACTGCGCTGCATGAAGGAGATTCTTGAATCTGGTCTGGCCAAGGACCTGTGTAGGTATTAACACAATAGTCACTTTCAAGTTCACCCTGCTGAGACACAAAAGGATCTGCTGTTTATAGTGCAAGCCATGGTGCTCCCTGGGCTAACTGTAGAGTGGATGAGAATGGCTACTTGGATCTTTGACTTTTAAGCTTACATGACTTCAATTTCCACTCATTGGCTCATTCACTGAGCATGAGGCCAGCGCTAGGTAGTAAGAGTCATGGTTATGCTCTAATCAAGCCTGGAGAACTTGCCATGCAGTGTGTTTCCAGGTGAGTTACATACATACCATTAGTCAGTGTGTCATCCTGGGTTCAGAGCCAGTTGGGCACCCTGTAGGAATTAAGCTTGAAGTGTTTGTGGTACCAAGACTGAGTGGACCCCAGAAGCTTCTGGGGCCAGACAGGTAGGGCCACAGGCTCACATGTGTTTCACCCCTCCAGGTGCTTCTCTGGTCAGCCAATAAGGTGTTTGAAGAGCTGACAGACATTGAAAGACAGTTCCACAAGGCCTTCTACACTGTTCGGGCCTATCTAAACTGTGACCGGTACTCAGTGGGCCTCCTGGACATGACCAAGGAGAAGGTGAGGTCTCAAACTCTCAGTGCCTCCTCCCCAGCATGATCCAGCTCATAAGCTGAGTGTTCCTTCCTCTTCTTCTCTTTCCAGGAATTCTTTGATGTGTGGCCTGTGCTAATGGGGGAAGCCCAGCCATACTCAGGCCCACGAACACCCGATGGCCGGGTAAGTCAGGCTGATAGTGGCAACTACCCACAGTCTGGCTAGCCTGGATTCAACTCCATGAAGAGAATGGGGAAATAGTGTAGCCCCAAGCACCTATCTACTCTCATCAGGTTGCACTGCCCCATGAGTTTGCACCTAGATTTGCTTTAGCTTGACAGAGCTCCTATAAATATTGTGACATGCTTGCACATGAATTTTAGTGTATGTATGGAGTATGGGCCCAGTTGGTATGAAGTTAAATGGGATACAGGAAAGATAGAGCTAAAACATAGATGTACGATACACATCTATGAGTATGAATGCCAGAAGAAGAGAGAAAGAAGAGAGAGAAGAGAGAGAGAGAGAACACATAGACACATAGACTGTACATTGTACGTGTATAATTACCGGGTGCTATACATGTGTCATCTGTGGATGTGCATCTTTGTGCATGGATATGTCTGGGTGGGTGATCTCTTTTCCCTTCAAGAAAGACTCATTGAGAAGCTGACCAGGAGTCCCTACACTGATGTGTTTTGTTTCTCAGGAAATTGTCTTCTATAAAGTCATTGATTATATCCTCCATGGCAAAGAAGACATCAAAGTCATTCCGTAAGTGCTAGGCCTTGACAAGTGGCTCACCCCAGGATGGGACATCCACAAACACAACTCTGGAGTAGCCATCTCTGGGGCTTTTAAAAAAAGATTTATTTTATTTATATGAATGCACTGTAGCTGTCTTCAGACACACCAGAAGGGAGCATCAGATCCCATTACAGATGGTTGTGAGCCACCATGTGGTTGCTGGAATTGAATCAGGACCTCTAGAACAGTAGTCATTATTTTAACCACTGATAATCTCTCTAGCCCATCTGGGACTTTTATATAGAGCCAGCGGGGCCTTCCCAGAACAGTTAGGAGGAACATGGGTAGATGAGTAGAGAAGTGACCAGTCTAAGGGACTTAGATATCTGAAACACGTATCTATGGAGTCAGGTGAGCTGTCCAGGTGGCCTCATCAGGAGAAACTCAACCATCCCAGCCTTGGCAGGTGAAACCTTCAGAAGGTGAGGCCATCATCACACCCCAAAGAAAAGTCTAGCACAGAGCTCTGCCCTAGAGGGGCAGTGGTCCTATGATTATGTTCCCAATGACCTCATGAACCTATAAGCCTGTCAACATCCCAAACAGGCTCCAAGTAGGCAGTAGGATTCAGGTATCATGAGTGAAGAACAGGTAGCCATCCCTGAGTCTCCAGAGGCCAACTAAAGTCAGGAGTCTCCAGGAGGGAAAGAGACCCTGCAAAATTAGGAGTTCCAACATGGCAGAATGGAAGGCAGCTAGCTCATCCTGACCTCCTTCCCGGTCCACATCAGCTTCCTAGCCTCATCGTTCCTGAGTTCAGAGAAGGGTATAAAGTGAACTTATACACCGTTTCATCTAACAATCCAAGCATCCATTCCTCTGACCTCTGTTCTTTTCCCACAGCACACCCCCAGCTGATCACTGGGCCCTGGCCAGTGGCCTTCCAACCTATGTGGCAGAAAGTGGCTTGTGAGTGTCACTCTCCAGGCCTTGGCCTGTGCTTGCTGGTGCTACAGTGCATGCTGGCCTGCTATCTCCTATTAGCCTTTCCTGCTAGCTGCTGCTCATTTTGCTCAGTTAGAAGCTCCTCTGTTATAGGCAAGGCTAAGTAGGTTAGTGTTTGTGTTCGTGTGTTCAGTTGCTCAGAGTGAAACTGCTTCTCTTCCTTTCCAGATCTGTAACATCATGAATGTTTCAGCTGATGAAATGTTCAACTTTCAGGTAATCTGCCTACTCATTTAATGAAACTCCATTTTACTAGAAAAAAGAGGATATTTTGTTTCAGAAATGATGGATTGAATTACGTTTTTCTACTTAAAGCAACTTTTGGGGACTAGGATGATAGTTCAGCAGGTAAATTGTTTTCTATAATAGCATGAGGATCCAGCATCCATACAAATAAAACCCACATGTACCTGTCAATCCAAGTGCTAGGTTGGAGGATGAGGAGCAGTCAAGACAAGATGATTCTGGGGGCTTAGTGGCCAGCTAATCTAACCAATCAGTGAACTCCAGTATCAGTTAGAAACCCTATCTCAGAAAATAAAGTAGCAAGCAACAGAGGAAAACATCCAACATGCACACGCATAGGTACACTAATGTAACATACACACATAAAACAACTTCACTTACACCTGTAATCCCAGCACTGAGAAGACGAGGCAGAAGGATTGCTGCAAGTTAGCCCAAGGCCAACATGAGCTAAAGAGTGAGATTCTGTCTCAAAAAGCAAAAGAAAAATAGATTTGTCTCAGTGACTGGGAAACCATACCAGAAGTGTGTGTTTGTACTTCAGGTCTACCGTTGAGCTGATTTTATGTGGACTCAGTTAGATTTAATTGATCTTGACTGGACTCAGGTGATCTTGTCTAGTCTCAGTTGACCTTATCTAATCTCAACTGATCTTGGCTGGACTCAGGAGAGCTTATCTGGGCTAAGAGGATCTTATTTGGCCTCAAGTGATCTTGGCTGGTCTTAGTTGATCTTTACTGGGTTCATCTGGGTTTAGTCGGTCTTCACTGTGTTCAGCAGAAGTCAGCTAATCTTTGGGCTCAATCAATTTTGGTAGGACTCAGTGGAACTTTATTTGATATCACTTGATTGACTTGGTATAGTTGAACTTTTCTGTGTTGGAACTATGAAGGTTTAGAGTTTCTCTGCTCTACCTGTCTTTACCTCAGTTTGGACAAACATGCCTAGGGCCACATAGCACTTTCTTGAGAGAGGTTATATTAGTAGGAACATTACTAACAGCCTCTTGGAGGAACTGGCCAAAAAAAATACCATTGATATTTCATATTGCAAGACAGAATGAACCAACCACAGAGTGTTCAAAGTCCAGTGTAAAATAGAAATGTGGATCCATTTGTTGAGCAGTTAGTAAGTGCTTTGAGCAAGGCTTCTCAGTTCTTCTAATAAGTATTCTTGGGGCTGGAGTCCTCACGTGCCCATGAAGTCTGTTATGCTGGGAAAACAGCCTCCTCCAACCCACAAAATTATAACACAAGGTCCATGAACATAAAGATCACAGACAAGTGAAAAGTGAAGAGTCGGCATGCAACCTATTAGCATGGTCTGAGGACAGAAAAAATGAGACCTAACCCTGAACCAAGTCACCAAGTCCTTACCAGACCACACCTGGAACAGCCTAGTTTTTTCTCTACTCCATGCAGGAGGGGCCCCTGGATGATTCAGGGTGGGTGATCAAGAATGTTCTCTCCATGCCCATTGTCAACAAGAAAGAGGAGATTGTGGGGGTGGCAACCTTCTACAACAGGAAAGATGGAAAGCCCTTCGATGATCAAGATGAAGTCCTTATGGAGGTAAATCATATGTGGACAGAGGGGTCTGTCTATCATGCTGTGGGACATCAGCGGGATTGTCCCTCTCCACACACATTTGGACCCTGTTTAGTACTATATCATGGAGAAGGGGACAAGGATAGTTCCCAAAGTTCTATCTCAGGAGGCCTCATTCAGAGGCATCCATTATAGTGTAGCAGTCTGGGAAACTGGCCACTGAGTCACAGGTATAAAACATAGCACACACCAGAGTACATGGCTAATGGGGTGACACTGCTGTTGTCCTCCAGTCTCTGACACAGTTCCTGGGATGGTCAGTGCTGAACACAGACACCTATGACAAGATGAACAAGCTGGAGAACCGTAAGGACATCGCCCAGGACATGGTTCTGTACCATGTGAGATGCGACAAAGACGAAATCCAGGAAATCTTGGTACTGCTCCTGGCATTTTATGGGGCCCCTCTTACTGGGGAAAGCAGAGAGTTCAGTGATAAGGACATATGTCTGGGGCCCAATGGCTAGGTCTAACCCTAACACTACACACTGTGCAACTCAGACACTGTCCCTGTGCCTCATTCTAAGCAGTGAGTACGTGTGACCACAGCCTTCCTAGCCCAGCTCATTGTTCCATCTGTAATCCGTATGTGTCACTAAGGACAACACAGGGAAAGGAATGAACATCAGCATGCCCAGGAACTTACCACTTATGTCTGGAATTGGGGATGTCTGAGCACAGGGGAGACTGCTGTCCTTCAGTGATTACCCTGTTCTGTGATGTTCTGTGATGGTACACCATCATTCTGTTACATTCACAGGGTAAGGGTGATGTTGTCACTGTCACAAGAATAAAGAAGATACCACCACTGACACACTTATGGATGGACATAGATGGCATGATACCGCCATTATGTCACACTGGTGTGAAGGTTAATAGTTACTCAGTCATAGTCATAGGGTTAAGGTGATCCTATCGTCCTGTCCCTAGTGGAGGAAAGGTAATGAGGTCACTATGTCATTGTCATTTCCGGGTGAGAGTGATATTGCTGGCTACCATATGGGGTGTAGGTGATGCTGTTACTCTATTATATAGGGTGAAGTGACACTATCATTCAGTCCCACAACTCACCTGTTGCTCTCTGTTAGCCAACAAGGGATCGCCTTGGGAAAGAGCCTGCTGACTGTGAGGAGGATGAACTGGGGAAAATCTTGGTGAGAATCTGCTTCCAGTGGACACAAGCTGCTCTCATGAGTGTCAGGAGAGAGCCCTGGCACACACAGCGTCCTCTCATGATGTTAGTGCTACCTGTGTAGGCATGTCAACACTCTCCAGCAGAGATGACAACACTGGCTCCTAGAGTGTCCAGTTGGAGTTTACTTGATATCTGCCCTACTGAGTATCTCTGTCTACTTTCCTGTCTCCTCTGTGTTTCCCAGAACTATCCATGTTTTAGTTTCTGCATGTACAATTTAGGCCAAGTGTCCATCTGTGCTGCCTCCCTACAGTAGTAACTAGGTGCTACAGTCCCTAGTTTAGATATATCTATGTTCATGTGTGGGCATACTTCTGTGTGCACTTGTGAGTGCACATGTGTGTGTAGGCACATAGAAACATGTTTGTGTGTCTCCCAGAGAACACCCATACATCAACTTGACAGTTGTGGGACACCTACCTTTTTCTGTCACCTGTGTGATTTATCGAATCACCAGAGCTGTTTGTCTTACTGAACAAGTTTTGTAGTTTATTAATACTAACAAGTTCTAAACACTAATGGATCTGTGTGTTGTGAATGTACACATATGTGCCCATGTGTCCATATGTCTAAATCCATGAGTGTACCTCTGTATTCATGTATATGTCTTTATGTTTGCTTTTCCAACATCACTGCCACAAGCCAGGCAAGCTTCTCACTGTCAGGTCACCTGGTGCAAGGAAACAGTAGGAAATGATAGTAGTGACTAGTATAAATTGGTAGAAACAGACTCACCAGAGATACTGGGTGTCTGCCTGCAAGGTCAGAGAAAAAGGTAAGAACCGTAGGGGGCGGGTGGGGGCAGCCTTTAACCTAGATTTGAGCAGGCAGGCGATTTAGTTCGAGGCCAGCTGTCTACAGAGTGAGTTCCAGGATAGCCGGCTACAAGAGAACCTGTCTCGGAAACAAGGAAAATAAAAAAAAAAAAAAAAAAGTTAAAGAACCAGTAGGGGTATGGTAGGCCTGCTTCTCTCAGCCCACAATCTCTCTTACAGAAGGAAGAACTTCCAGGGCCTACCAAGTTTGACATTTATGAGTTCCACTTCTCTGATCTGGAGTGTACCGAGCTGGAGCTAGTCAAATGTGGCATCCAGATGTACTATGAGCTGGGTGTCGTCAGAAAGTTCCAGATCCCCCAGGAGGTGAGGAGATGTAGCTGGAGGTTCCAGAACAAGGGGAGGTGGTGGAGGGGTGGTTAAGGGTTAAGGTCCACTTTTTTTTTTTTTTTTTTTTTTTTTGGTTTTTGAGACAGGGTTTCTCTGTGTAGCCTGGCTGTCCTAGATCTCACTCTGTAGACCAGGCTTGCCTCGAACTCAGAAATCGCTGCCTCGCCTCTGCCTCCCAAGTGCTGGATTAAAGGCGTGCACCACCACCGCCCAGCTAGGGTTAAGGTCCCTTAAGAGGTGAAGTGTGTATGGTAATAGGAGGAGGGTGTCCACGAGTTCCACAGAAAGTGTTGATGACAAACACATCCATCACAGTGAAATACAAATGATTGGATGGATGGATGGATGGATGGATGGATGGATGGATGGATGGAGTTTTTAACTAGGTTTTCCAAACAACATTTTTGTCAGGACATCACAGGGAAATAGGGAGTTTGTCATAGAATCCTTAGGGAATTGTAGCAACTGTCCACCAGAAAGAAAACACATAGCATCTTCTAGGGTTGCTTACAGGAGAGCCCTCAGGGATCACCACTGGGAGTAAGGGAAAGATCTCAGAGCCCAACCATTCTGCTCTCTCCATGGGTTTCTCACTCTGTTCTGCTTCCACCTCCATACCTGTGTTCCCACAGACCACATGAAGAATGAAAAATCTCTCATGCTCCTCAGAAAACAGGAGTGACAGGCTGGTATTTCTGAAAGAAATTTTACTAAATGCTAAGGGAAACAGATAGAAAGAAAACTATTGGAATAAAAAATATTTCCAAACAATTATTTGACCCTAAATATCATAATGGAAGAAGTAAAGGGCTCCCTTAGCCTGCATCGTCTTGTTGAAGGAAATGTTAAGGTGTCCCACCTTACTGCTCAAGGGCCACATGTGATCCATTCAAACACTCAGACCTTAAACCGATGGGTTTTTTGTTTGTTTGTTTGTTTGTTTGTTTGTTTAGTTGGTTTTGGTTTTCTCAAAAGATCTCACATGCCAGGGGGCTTCTTTCCATTGTGAGTCTGAACCACAGGAAGAGAGAGGCATCAAATTCCCAATGGCTGGAGCTGTTCTTTGCTCTACCTTGTAAGAACCCTTCCCAAACAGGAAGGAGCCAATGGGAACAAGGAACAAGGGTTCTGAGACCAACAAGTTACAAGTAGGGAGACAGGTATAACAGACTCTAGTGCAAGCAGTAGGAGAGGCTTGGGTAGACTCTCATGTGGTGTTGTATAGACCCATGCGTGGATCCCAGAGCCCACATGTCCTCTGCTCCCCAGGTCCTGGTACGCTTCCTATTCTCTGTCAGCAAAGCCTATCGAAGAATCACATACCACAACTGGCGCCATGGCTTCAACGTAGCCCAGACCATGTTTACGCTACTCATGGTATGGATGTAAATTAGATGGGCAAGATGACTCAAGGGTCTGGGGCAAGGACCATAGCTAATTACCTTCTGGCCCAAGGATACCGATTGTGCATATCCAGTCCCAGCAATGGGTGGAAGGGACCTGGGTGGGCAAAGAGATGGGTTTGGGCTACCCACATTCCCTTTAACCCCTGCCTTCTGGAGCCAGAGAGCTGGGCCAGTGGCAGGACTCAGGTCTGGACCTATTCCCACAGACAGGCAAACTGAAGAGCTATTATACAGACCTAGAGGCCTTCGCCATGGTTACAGCTGGCCTGTGCCACGACATCGACCACCGTGGCACCAACAACTTGTACCAGATGAAGTAGGCTGTGGGGAGGGTAGGCTTGTGGTGGGCATGGAAAATTATAAATCATGTGCCCTTAGGGTGAGTCTTTGCAGTCTGGTAATCAGTACTGAGATGGACCACCTTGAAGGCACAGTGCCACAGGGGTCAGACCTCATCCTACTGCCTTCTAACATTGCTTTTACTGTGTTTTCCTGTTAAATAAAATATACAACAGATCCCAGAACCCTCTAGCCAAGTTACATGGCTCCTCAATTCTGGAAAGGCACCACCTGGAATTTGGGAAGTTTCTGTTGGCAGAGGAGGTTTGTTCCTGATTTGGTTCTGGGTTCTCCTCTGGGCTGTAGTAGACAAGCAGGAGGCTCTGGGCAGCATGGATTTATCAGTGTGAGGTGCTGAGGGACAGGCTCACATCTAGAGATATTCTCACATGGGGCAGAATTGCAGTCATAGAGGCAATAGCTAGGAATGGCCACTAGAGGGTACAAAGGATCATGGAAATGGGCAAAGGTATCTGACCCAGGACACTAACAGACACCGAGGGAAGACAAGGATGGCTATCTTTGCTTGGAGAAGTAGCTATAAGACTGATCTTCACATAAGGGAAGGCCAGGTTAGAGTGAGGGGATTAGACAGAATAGGCCTGAGAGTCAAAAACAAGGGTACCACAGACATCTGCCTCAACCCAACACCAAATGATGGTCCCCACAGAGCCTGAACATCTACCAGAACCTGAACCGGCGGCAGCATGAACATGTGATCCACCTCATGGACATTGCCATCATTGCTACTGACCTGGCCCTCTACTTCAAGTAAGAATGTATCAGAGGCAGGAGGTGGGGGTGGGTAGAACCTTCGGTAGATATAGATAACCATGACCAGTCTGTCACCTACTCCTCTCCTCCTTCTTGGGATCAGGAAGAGAACAATGTTCCAGAAGATTGTGGATGAGTCTAAGAACTATGAAGATAAGAAGAGTTGGGTTGAGTACTTATCCCTAGAGACCACACGAAAGGAGATAGTCATGTAAGTAGCACATCCACTGTTGGCCAATTAGCCCTGCAGACCTCCTTAACCCCAGGGACAGTAGACTCCACAAGAGTCGTTCTAAATTGAACAAAGGTACTGTCTCAATCTGTCCTGAGGTTCATAGGCCTTAGCACAGAATCTAGAATCTTCCTTAGCACTCTTGACCACCACTTGCTCCAAGCTCAGCTCCCCTACTTCACCTACAAGATAGTGATTCGGGACCAGCGCCTTCCCTAGGACTGTCCCAGAGGGCTGCTGAGAAAACGTGTTTACTCTCTGATCAGAAGGACAGGTAGTCTGTCTGTCTGTCCACAGGGCCATGATGATGACTGCATGTGACCTGTCTGCTATCACCAAGCCCTGGGAAGTCCAGAGCAAGGTCAGGACCGATGACCATCTGGACCCAGAATAGCCCTTCACAGGCCATCCTGGGTCTGTACCTAGGGAGCTACAGGGAAATGGTGTTGGTTTTGAATACTTGGGTACAGCAGTGAGAGGCACTATATGAACACTACCTGCAAAGCCTCTAGGGGAGGCCCTGCTGCTCCTGAACATAGAGCCCCACTTTAACTTTTGTGTGTGCTCAGGTTGCTCTTCTGGTGGCTGCCGAGTTCTGGGAACAAGGGGACTTGGAGAGGACTGTCTTGGATCAACAGCCCATTGTGAGTGTTGCTTCCAGAATTTTCCATCTTGATATATATGAATTAGAATGCTTGGTAGTGCTCCAGACCCCAGGAATTTAAGGTCCTGCAGTTTTATAGCTTGATGAGGGGGCCCTTTGGCATAACTATGGGTAATTTGAGCATCTTTTACAAGAATAGAAATCACAAAAATTTGGAAGATCAGGGTTGTAGCTCACAAGCAAGAGCACCTAGGGTCTCTGCAGCTGCAGAGTACATCCACTAGTCGGGACAGTCCAGGAAGGTCAACTCAGAGAAGGGCAAACCCAGGGAAAGACAGGGAGAAGTAGTGGTAGTAGTCCACAGCAAGAGAGACAACGAGGTAGTTACAGTTAGTTAGGACCCACTGCTAACACCAGAGATGGTGTACACACACATACATACACAGAAACTGGGAAATACATAGGGTTGTTCTGACCACTTTATCTTCCAAGCCAGCTCTAGCTAATGTGAAGAGCTGTTTAGAGGAGGCTTTAGGCAAGGTATAGACTCAGCAAGAAAGAGGTCTTTGCCAGCAAACAAAGTCTCATAGGGAGAGACAGCACCCATGTCATCTGCCTGTGTTTTCTTCACAAGCCCATGATGGACCGGAACAAAGCAGCTGAGCTCCCAAGCTGCAAGTAGGCTTCATCGACTTCGTATGCACTTTCGTGTACAAGGTGCGCAGCAGGGGTATTCTGTGTTGGCTGGGGTGGACTGGATCCAGCGGGGACCTAACAGGGACATTTGTGTGGTCTCCATCCTTATCTGACAAATGAGGGAAACCACAACACCCATCTCAACTTGCCCAGGCAATGGTCTGTCCCCGAACTTATGACTATCCCTCAGAAGCACCAAGTATATTCCCTAGAAAGTCGCTCCTCACCCTGAGGTCTCACCTTAAACATCCATGCCTCAGAGTGCCCCTTTACACACAATGGGCACACCATCTTCAGGAAAATGGTTGCAACTTGTCTACTAGGTATCTGTGAAAATGTGAAGGCAAGCCTGAATCTTATCTGTCTCCAATGGCATACCCAATACAACCTAAAGAACATGATAGCAGCCATGTTCCCACTAGCTGGCCAGGCACCAATGAACTGCCAAGTCTGAGTTCTACTATTTGATCATAGACTATAAGACAGGAACTTGAAGAGACTCACAAGTTAGGCCTGACTACAGTGTCCTCATGTGATGTACATGACACCCAAGCTCCACACCACTCTAGTTGTACTCAGTGGTGACAGACCCCACATTGTAAGGTAGAGATGCTGTGTGACTTCAAGTGAAGCCAATCATAAGCTGTCAGGAGGCAGGAAGAGGTAGCCACTATAAGTCCCACTGTTCCTCTGCCCATTGACATAACCTGAAAGCAGCTGTAGGGCTTGTTGGAGCTTCCAGTCATCCTGAGGTGACATTCTTGGCTCTATTCTTGGGATGTTCAACCTACTAGTACTGTATCATAAATACTTAATACCCAACAGCTCCATCTCACAAAAGTTCCTATCCTGTCCTCCTCCTCAGGATTTTCTGGAAAGGGGACACGTCAGTGGTTCTCTCCTATGCTAGTTAACTATAAATGACATTGCCTGGGGTGAGCACCAAGTGAAATTAGCTAAGGGTCGGTAAACCAAGGTCATGCTGGGCCTGTGGTGTGGTGTGGAGCCACAGATCATGTGACTTGGGGATCAGTCTTTGCAGTCAGTGACCAGTGCTAAGAGTGGTCATCTTATACACACGGTGCCAGGGAGTGTGAAGCCTCATTTCATCATCCTTATGAATTTTAAGATAAATATGTCACAGATATAGAATCCTATAACCAAGATATATAGCTCCACGATTCTAGAGCATTCTTAGTTCAATGAATTTGGTGGTAAGGAAGCCTGAGGCCTTGAAGAGCTACCATTTGAGCCCTCCAGGATCAGTGAAACAGCATGGTGACTTCTCAGTTCCCTCTAGGAATTTTCTCGATTTCACGAAGAGATCCTTCCCATGTTTGACCGACTGCAAAATAATAGAAAGGAGTGGAAAGCACTAGCTGATGAGTATGAAGCCAAAGTCAAGGCCCTGGAGGAAGAAAAGAAGAAGGAAGAAGACAGAATAGCAGCCAAGAAAGGTCTGGGCCCCTCAGAGGACTGGGATGAGCTCATAGTTAACCCCTGAATCAATGCTGTAAGATGGCAGAGAACCACCAAGCAAGCAGCAAGGCAGCTAATTCAGATAGCCTGACAGCTGAGACAGAGGCTCTGGAGCCAAGGAATGCCCTATCCATCTATCCTGTCCCTCATGTAGCAAGGCTGTTCATGCCATGCAGATAACAGACCAGACTGAAACGCTCCCTCACTGAGACAAGAATACTAGTATATTCATTCCTATACAGGGGGAGTAAGCTCACCTAACTCCTATCAGCCCTTTTGTTCCACTAAGTAGTTCCTTGCCAGGTGTGGTAGCAGATGCCTGTAATCATATACCCCTCCCCCAGCTATCCTCAGAAACAAAGGAGAAAACCTGAATCAAAAAACAAAAGGGGAAAAAACACAGTGAGCTAAGCAGGAGTTAAGGAGGCACAGTACTTACCCTGTATCATGTGAGTCAGTTAAACAAACCAATGCACCACAGATCAGAAGCCCAGTGACACTATCTTATCTTCTCCTGGGTTTTTTTACCCTGGACCTGGAGTTCTCCAGGGCCATCGTAAAAGCACATTGAATAAGGCAGCTTCTGGGTCATGGGAGGTCAGGACTCAAAGTAATCAGGGCATCGTGTCCGCAGAGGCTCAAGCACTAAGCAAGGCTCAGCATAATCGGCTTGGGTTGGCTACAGACCTAGTTCAGCCCCTGCAGGGAGAATCTTCAGGGGCAGAGGGCACAGGTATAGAAAACAAAGCCTCACATTCCATCTTCTTTTGCAGTGGGCACAGAAATTTGCAATGGCGGTCCAGCACCCAAGTCCTCAACCTGCTGTATCCTATAAGCTCTATCTCATGGCTTTGGGTCCCTCCTGCCACTCACCTACTGGATACGGACTCTGCCTATAGCAGTTTGTATAAGACGTTAGGAACAGGGGAAAAAAATGATCGAATGTAACTTTGGATATTTTGAAAATTTAAAGGTGTTTTTACAAATTAAAGCCAACTATGAATAAGTTAAATGGTGTAGGCCATAATATTCATCTGGTTTGATAAAAGTTCCCACAGAGATCTGTGAAATGTGTCTGGAATCAGAGCTCTACTATTGTACATATGTATTCAGTCCCATCTGCTGCAGTAAAAACATATACCCAGAAGTCAGAACAACATAGAGAAAATAACTCTACAGTATTACACATGCTGACAGCATTGGGGAGCACATCATATTTGGCCTGTTGAGAAACTCTGCTGGGCAAGGCTGTGATCAGAGCTGAGATCATGTGGAAGTGTCCTGGGTGGGACCCTAAAGAAGGAAGCAGCCAGCAGCTTTGTCTGCTGTTGATGCTGCAGCTGTAGGAGCCTGGAAGGTAAAGCAGAGGCAGTCCAATGGAACCTCACAAGACTAACCTCTGAAATGGGCACTATCTGGCAAAGAACAAACTTATGGGAATCCCAAAGGATTTGTCCTCCTGCCAGGCCAACACTAACTGGATGTAGTCATTCCTGGGAAGAGAACACATCTGTCAGTTTACCCTTAGCACTGGGGGGGGGGGGGGGGGGGGGGTGGAGTGGTAAATTTAATCCTCAGAGCCCCAGATAGTGGGATACCATTTGGGGGAAATAGAGGGGGAAAAGCAGCTCCTCAGCCTCTAAAACCAAACATACAGCTTTGAAGTAACATATGCTGGTTCATATTGCATTTGTAGGGCAACTCACTTTAAAAACAAAAGCAGGCTCCAAACCTAGAAAACTTACTCAAAGGGCAAAGCAGAGGAAGCAATGACCTTCAGTTTGCTTTTGACTGTTTTGATAACTATAACCAAGAGCAACCTGGAGGGTTTGCTCTACTTGGCTTATATCCATCAGTGAAGCAGGAGAGCCAGGAATCATGGAAGACCGCTTACTGGCTCCCTCATTTTGCTTTTTTAGAGGACCATCTGCCCAGTGGTGGTACCACCCACAGTGGGCTGGGCACTTCCACAAACTAACCATCAATTAAGAAACTGCCCCACAGACATGCCCACAAGCCAATCTGACAGACAATTCCTTAATTGAGGTTCCCTCTTTCCAGGTGTCTAGTTTGTGTCAAGTTGACAAGAACTAACTAGCACACCAGTTGGACACAGGAGCCCAGTCAGCCAGGTCCCCTTCAATAGTTCAGCTTTAGGTCACTTTCTAAGACCCAGAGAAAAATTATGAGTTGGAGGTACAAGACCCATGTTATTGTGAAGGCATCAACACCCACCTGTACTCCTGTGCAGGACTTGAGCTGCTGACATAAGCAAAAAGCCCAGGGCAGAGCAGAGCAGGCTGCATCCAGGAGGCTAAGCCACTCTGTTACCCTGGCATCCCTGGGGTCCAATTTGGCCTTACCACTGCACCCTTCAGTACTTCTCTCATGCTTCTAAGCTTCACTTTGTATGTGTCAGATAATGATCATTAATTCCTTTGGAACTCCACCCACCCCACCCCCCACCCAAGCCATAGAGTTGGTGCCTAGAGGCAAACAACAAAGGCAGTAAAGAGAGGAAGCCATAGCATCACACAACGAAGCTTTATTCATCCTCAACAACTAGAGAAAACCAAGCTCACTGCCGATGCCTCACTTGAGAATGCTGTCATCTTGAGCTGAAAAGTGAGAGGAGACCATGTCACACATCATACAACTCGGGCCACCTTACGGGGACTTCGGTTTTTAAACAATCAAGAATCTAATTCCAAGAGAACCTAACTTCATCACTAAAATCATGCTTTGCATACCCAACTGCCTTCTCCATCTGACTGGAATCTACAGGAAGTCAACAGAGAGAGGCAGAGAGCAGTAACCTCTCACAAGGCAATCTGCAGATGGCACCCAAGAGAAGGGGGTAGTATGCCTCCCCCGCTCCACTGGGCTCCACGGACAAAAGCATCATGGGATGAAAGGCAGCCCCAGGTCCACTAGGCAGCAGCTATTTCCAGAAAACTCGGGGGTGTTGGGAGGGGCTAAAAGCCATACCTTCAGCCAGTTCTCTCTCAATCCGTTTCAACTCATCTAGTCTCTTCTTTTCCTCCGCTGCTATTCTCCTCTCCTCCTCTGCCCGGGGTTTTAGGTAACCTGGGGAGTGTACGCAATTAACTTCTTCCCTAAAAAATGCTGCTTCGTGAAAAAGCCGACTCCAGAATCTTCGGGTAGCTGTTCCCACTTGCTCCCCTCTAGGGCCTAGCATCATCTCCCTCCCGAGGAGTTGCCGGCCTGAGCAGTGTCACACAGCCAGGTGTCTCTCACCCGGAATCCCGCTCTCCCGGTCCCCAAACTCACTGTAGCGCTTGGCGCCGTATGCCATGCCGAGGATCAGAGCGGAGTACCTGCCGAACTGCAGAACAAAACGTTAGAGCAGAAGGCACACTGGGGGAACAAGGGGATGGCAGGGATCGGAGATCGAGGAGTACGGGGCGGGTGTGTGTGCGAGGGTTGCAGGCCCGGGATTGCTTCGAGACCACAGCTGGAAGTCTCGAGGGTGGGCAATGCTAAGTCGAGGGAGGGGAGAAGAAAGGAGGCATACAGAGGCTCTGAGCACCGTGCAGCAACGGGGAAGCGGATTCACCTTGATGAGCGGAGAGACCTGAACCGGGGGCACCATTTTGTCCATGACCTTCGCGCCGGAAGCTCAACTGGGGCGGAAGACAGGGAGAACGCAAGACGCTGCCTGAAGTCAGGAAAGCGCATGCGCCGCAGCGAAAACGCTGCCCCCTAGTGACTGGAGGATAGCAAAGCGTTCCCACGGAACTGGTTACCACTTTCCGGGTGCGAAATCTCTGGGCTGTCAGTGTAAGATGGCTTCAGAAGGATGGTGACCGGCGTGTAATGAACGACCAGCCCTGGAATCCGTCGCCACCTGTTGTGAACTGGAGCACGCAAACAATCCCTTCGTCTCTTGGAGCACACCTGGCCGACTCGGGCGGCCCTTTGGGTGCGGTGGGTTGGGCACGAGATTCCAGAACTTGTATTGGTCCTTCCTGAGAGGTCAGCAACCTTCCAGGGCTTTCCTGCAACTTCTCGGCCTTGGACGCATATGTTCTCTGGCCAGTATTTTCTCGCCCAGAAATCCTAACTCCCACCTCTGGATGTTTTGGGCCTTACAGGTGATGGTCATCCAAACGGGGCTAACCCTGGGTCTCCCTGCCCACGCTCTCAGGACCATAGGTCCTGAGTCCTAATGACCTCTTCTCCAGGCCTCGAGGGGACGAACTGTGGAGCACCCAGATTGCCAAACTATATTTCTGCAATTCGTGTCCCCAGAGAGGGTGCCTCTCTAACAGCCATGTCTGTCTAGACCAGCAGTTCTCAACCTGTAGGTTATGATCCCTTTGGCAAACTCTTGTTTCCAAAAATATTTACATTATGACACATAACAGTAGCAAGATGACAGTTATAAAGTAGCAATGAAAATAATGTTATGGTAGGGGTGCACATAAGGAGCTTTATTAAAGACCCACAGCATTAGGAAAGTTGAGAATCACTGGTCTAGGCAGAAGTTGTCCAGGGATGGGTTAAAGAGACAAGGTAGGTACCAGCTGTGTCTGTTGGCAAGCAATCTCTGTGGACCTCTGTCATGGTAAGGTTTGTAGCCACCCACTGAGTGGCTGGCTTTACCCCAGTGCCCCATAGTGACTTGAAATCTCCCTAAGGCTGTTGACTGAGCCACCCTCCTCAGTTTTGCATTACTCCAGGGCTTGGAGAGGTACACAGTCCATAGTAATGGTATCTTCTCCTGACTCTTCATTAAGTCCATATTTAAAAGGAGAACATAACTATGCATATAAAGTGGATAAAATGCAGCAATGAAAACACTTCAGCACTCAAAATAGGTGCTCAGCTCTCCCGGGCCATCAGAAGAGGAGCTACTGCTCTAGGCCCTGGAACTCTGCCTACATTTGGTCTGGAATCCAAGCCCTGGGCCTCCTCTGTTGGAATCCTAGAAATTTTCCTAACCTGGGAAGAGAACTACTCAGGCCTTGTGCCATAGGTGCACCCCATATTCTTATCTTGCCTTTGAGACATCTGGTCTTCAGTTCCTCACTCCCATCCCTACCTGAGCCACAGTGAGATTCCTGCCCTTCCTTCTGACTTGTTACTCCCCGAGGAAGCTGTAAAGTCATGCTGACCTACAAGGCACCAAATAAAATTCCTCACCCCTCGTGGCCATCTGCACTACTGAGCCCCCTTAACTTTCCTGATCTTGAGCAACTGATTAGATAACCTTATGTGACCAAACAGGTTTCTTTCACTAAATCTTAAAATAAATCAGACTCCTTAGTGGCTCAAACTTCCATAACCGGAAGTGACTCTGAGGTCCAAGAAGAATGTGGATTGAGGGGTGGGTGTACAGAAGCTATATGGAGTAGGGGCAGAAGAGGCTTACAATACACACACTAGCACAAGCATACACACGAATGGCTTGCCATCTGCTGTAGCTCTGGGTTACTTGTTGGGCAGTAGAAGTGGTTAAGGTTCCACATAGCTCAGGACACCACTAGGAGGATTCTGTACCCGTTGGAACAGCTGTGTGCAGAATCTAAATATTCCCAATGTGTTGCTATCTTTAGTGCTGTGCTCAGGCTCAGCCAAGATCCTCCCTGGGGTCTTGTCCTCTCAAATTCAGAGCTTACCACCCCTGTAGCTGGGCTAAGCCCAACCAAGGGCCTTTACTGTCAACTATCATTCCCATACCTGGACAAACTCCCACCTCTGGTAACATGGAAGATGTCACAGTTTAGAAATGTACCAGGGTAGGAGTTGCTCAGCTATCAGATGCACAGTTCACTCCCACTCGTCTCATCTGTGGCTGCTCTGGTCTTACTTCCTGCTGTCCCTATCTGGCATAGGCCTCCAAACTATGGGACTGTGGGAGAACTCATCTGTTCACTTCATTGTATTTCCTGGACTTCCTCATCCCAGATGGGCCTGCAGGCCCACTCCCATATCTCCTGCCCTTATTCTCACCCCAGAAATCCAGTGTCTGACATCAGTGACAGAATACAAGCATATTGCTTCCCTGAACTTTGCCTGTCAGATGAGCAAAGGAAACCCTGAGAGCCAGGTCAAGCCTGATCACATTGTGTCTAACCAGCTCCAAGGTGCTTCTACCTCAAAAATGTTATTGCCAGTGACCCAGCTACAGAGGGGCCAGAAGTGGCATCAGAATGTCTCCTGGGTCTGCCAATTAATCAGGAAGTAAAAATTAGTGCCATGAAAGACTTGATACACACAGAACAAAACATAAATTCTTTACCAGGCTGTGGTGGCACAATCCTAGCACTAGGGAGGAAGAAGCATGCAAATCTCTTGAGTTTGAGGGCAGCTTGGTGTACAGAGTGAGTTCCAGGTCAGCCAGGGATACACAGAAAAGCCCTGTCTCAAAAACAAAACAAAACATACATTCTTGGGTCAGGGCCATTTATCTGCTGGTTTTGAAAAGATCTATCCTCAGCACCTCCGGTTTCTGCTGCCCTAGCAGAGCCCAGTTGCCCAGTATGACGTAGATGCCCAGACTTTGGAGATAGAGCATTCTTGGCAGAGTAAAATCTCCTGGTGCCCGGGCTGAGAAAAGGGTTATCTGAGTTACACTACCTGGGTTCACTCTGCAGTTGTCCAGTCCCCTGGGGTGGCAGTCCTCAGCCTGTTCTTGTACGAAGTGGCAAGCAAAGTCTGATGGCCTTACGGGACCATACACCATCTTAAGACAGGCAGGAACTGGATCCTGGGCAGGCAAGACTCAGGCATGGTGAGCAGTTAACAAGGGTGCTGGGCAGAGGCATCCAAGTGTGTGCGTGCATGCACTTACACAAGGATGTCTTTGTGTGTTTGCTCATGTGAACATAAAGAATGGTTGTGGGTGTAGAGACACATGCCCCGCAGCTGCCGTGGTGACAAATTAGGAAGAACAAGGCAGGACCTGGACCTTCAGAAAGCTAGATGCTAGAAATGAGCCCCTGCTTGGAGTTCATTTGCCCTGAAGCCCTCTAGGATGGGACATCGTGGGCTGCTTGGACCCTCCAGTGCTACAGCTCCCTCATCCTGTGAGTTAAGTCTCCAAAACATGGGGTGTCTCCAAGTGTTCCCCCAATTGCCCCAAAGCACTCCTGTCTCTCAAGACAGCAGGAAGGCCAATGGAAAACAGCACTGCATATCCAGAGGCACTCTCCAATGTCTTCTCTAATTCTGAACAGACCCAGATCTGAAAGTTCTAGAAGGTGAGTCTGCCTTTGCTCTCTGGGAAACCCTCACATAGCTGGTACTTGACCCTTTGATGGAGCAGAGCCAGGTGTTGGGGGCAAGGGTAAGAGCTAGGGCAAAGTGAGACCACTGGCAGCACAATCAGTCTGGCATTGATTCTCAGCCCTTCACACTTCTGGATAAGGACAGAGACAGCTTCATTGACAAAGAGAATCCGTAGGACACTTATCACTTCCCTGAGGTGTGATTTCTTCCTCAGGTAGAGCAAGGGCATTGCCCCTAAATGCTGATACACCCTCTTATTGGGGGGTTGTTATGGACAATTCTAGGTTTGTTTAGTTTTCCCTTAGCTATTCCAAAGGACTCTATTCTCAGCATCTCAGGGTAGCTAT
The DNA here is from genome assembly GCA_021653895.1 of Mastomys natalensis. Classification (NCBI taxonomy): domain Eukaryota; kingdom Metazoa; phylum Chordata; class Mammalia; order Rodentia; family Muridae; genus Mastomys; species Mastomys natalensis. Next base: position 449,605 of record JAJTUV010000228.1, on the reverse strand, counting down.
TCAAGGCTGTGGTTTGTTTAGAGCTAGCATAGGGTATCCAGGAAGGTTAAAAAAAATCTGGGATAGGTTTGAGGCAGGGACTGGGGAAGCAACCCAGTGGATGGCACAGCCAGTCCTATTCCCCTCCCGACACCTCCATTCTACCCTAGACTCACCTTGTGGCTTAGAAGAGGGTATGTTTGGGTAGGCTGACTCATCATCTCAGAACTAGATGCCAGCTCTTCTCCCACCCTCTCCAAGTCATTTCAGCTGACACAGAGCCTTCTCTCTCAAAGTTGCCACCATGAGACACTCCTGAGGTGGGGGTGAAGGGGGGCAGGGATTTTTGATCCTACCTTAGAAGCTGGGAAAGACAGTTATTTTTTATCTGGGATTGTGGTTCCCTAGTGCCTACCTTTTTTATATTTGAGAACAGAAAAACAGTTCTCAAAAAAAAACAAAACAACAACAACAAAAAAACAGTTCTCAAATTTCTCCTCTCCTCCACAACAGATGATATCTTTAGATTTGAAGTAACCTGAACGAGCCCAGCCTATATTCCCTACACTTGGGCCAAGCACCCATCTCATGCCTCCCCTTTGTCTACATGTGCTCAGCACTGCTCTGGAGTCACCCTGGGAATGACAGATGTAGGTTGTCCTGTAGGGTCACCTATCAGTGTCAAGGGCAGAGGGAGCTGGAGATAACATTTTGGGCCCACTGAATACCCTTCTTCTGCCCATGCTTGCACAGGTAAAACTAATGTCAAGGACAACAAGGTGGACGCCATTCTCAAGGAGTCCTCAGGGCCCATGAACTTCACTATGTTCCTGAACATGTTTGGAGGGATGAACTGTGAGCTCTGCCCTGGGACAGCCCTCAGCTCAGCCTCCTGCCAGCGTTTAGTTTCTAGTACTTAAAACTCCAGATATTAAAAAAAAAAAAAAAAACAAAAACAAAAAAACCTTCTAGATATTTTACATAGGTACCTAGGATAGCTTCAGACTCCCAGAGCCTGTGGCTATTAATGTGGCACTAGGCCTTAGAAATGCAGCATCCTTGGCAGTGCGAAGTCTCCTGATGCCTTGGCTAGAGGAAGGAGTATCTACGTCACTTCCAGGCTACCTTGTCTCACTCTGCAGTTGTCCAGTCCCCTGGGATGGTAGCCCTCAGCCTGACCTTGTACAAAGTCTCTGCTAGACATCTGAGCTGTCCTAGGGGACATCTCTTGAGAAACCTTTCTCAGTAGTTCCCAAGCCTTAGGAGTCCCAACACATCTCCCATCTATCTAGCTATATGTAGCCTCTGTCACTCTCAAAGCCCTGGCCCCCAAATGTAAGTCAGGGTTACCCATGAGTATCTGAGAATCTAAGGTTTCCTCTTAGAGTGGACAACCAGGGTTCTTGGGATCCCAGAACAGGAAAGACTCCCCAGATGGTACAGCAAGACTAAGCACTTGAAGCTCTAGGACAAGACAAAACTCTAAACATCTTTTTTTGTGGGCAGGCACAACTACAGAGACCTAAATGTCTTCAAGACATTCAACCTTGATGGCAATGGCAGCATCCACAAGGAAGGAGTGAGTGCTGGTTTGGGGTCTGCTGAGCACCCACTCAGAGAAGAGGCATGGTGCCTGAGCTCCAAGCCCACCTCACCAGCCCCTCGAGCTCTAACTCTAGGGAATTAAAGAGCCACCAAGACCCTGAGAGCAGAGTCATTTGGAATAACTAATTCCTGCCATTTGGGCCTTCATGACTCAGGGTGCCATTGCCTATCCATCCACTGCTATCTTAAACCTCTTCCATAGATGGATTACTTACACATGCCACTAGCAAAAAGAAACATCCTGGCATCCCAGGCATTTGCCTCTTACCCCATCAGGTATCTGCTGAGAGTCACGACGAGCTCCAGGAACCATTAGGCACCCGGGCTTTGGTGGCAGGTGGGCAGGATATACATTCTAAAAGTCCAAGCATATCAGAGGGCAGCTAGAGGCAACATTCCTCCAAAAGGACACATCATCACCTTGCTACTGGCCAGCTCAGTAATAGAGGCAGCAGACAAAGAGGTAGGTCTATGTCAGGCCTCCCACGAGAGGAGCCACAAATAGGAACTTTCCACTCTTCCTCAGAGCAGCCTAATTGGTCACTTTTCCACTCTCAGCATCAAAGGTCTACTGGTGTTCCAAGCCAACAAGATGACTGCAAATGAGACCTGCCCAACCCCCAATGGCTTTTACAAGCCCAAGTATATCAGAGGTCAGCTAGAGGCAACATTCTCCCAAAAGGATAAATCACCACCCTATTATTGAGCTCGATAACTCAATAATAGAGGCAGCAGACTAAGAGGCAGGAATAAGGTCTAGGTTTCCACCATGTTTATACCATTTATTTACCACTACCACCACCACAGCTCCCAGTTTCCTACCTCTTTCTTCTCTCCATCCCCCTCTCCCTTATACCTTCCCTTCTCCCACCCCGCTCTGTCCCACTTCCTTCAATCCCTCTTCTGACTTTACCTTGCATACATCCCCAGTCCCTCCCCTCGCCTGGCCCTTGGCTCTCTGATCCTCTTCACCCTTAAACAGGTCAAACAAGACTCAGGAACCCACTGAATGAAGTTCAGTGCCTGTAATTTACTGTGTCTGGGCTGCTGGAGTCCAGGAACCTATCCTCCTCCTCCCACCACCAATGTGAGTTCCCCATCGATACCCTGCCTATCTTGGGCTCACTTTCAGGCGAACAGATGCTGGAGTTTTGCGTTCATCGATGTGGCTGGCAACCTAGACTACAACGTGCTGACCTATATGCTTGCCCATGCAGAGGAGGAAGTAGATGCTGCTCCACCATTCAGGCTGCAGCTAGCTCAATAAAGTTGGACACACAAACTGTGCTGTGAGTGCTCATTGCAGGGAATATGTTCCCTACTCTGCACAGACCAGCTCACCACCTGCTGGGCTATTTTAGAATCAGGCTCAGTGCCTGGTCATACAGTGGAGACAAGTTCTTCCTAAACCTGTCTACCTCAGACTGGTCATGCCATAGCCTTTGAAACTCCCCCAGTCTTATGCCAGGAGTCCCTAACTCACTCCCTCTGCCCCTGCCACAGGCCCTCTTGCAGTAGCCACACGTATGGCTTGGCCAGGGTTCACCCTAACTGACCAGTATCCATACAATAGCAGCTATTTCCAATTCCATCATAGTCTTCCTGAGGACCAAAAGGCCATCCTGTCATACCCTAGGTCTGCTGATGACTTTGTGTCCCTGTCAAAGCTTTTAGCACAGCTGGCACAATCAAAGAGACTCTAGCAAGCCTATGCTTTACTAGACATCTCTGGTCATAGTCTCTGCCCATTCTGAATGCCCTTTGGAGACAGAAGCTTTGGAGACAGGGCCAGGAGCTTCCTTCAAGGCCTCATCTGGAGGTGTCAAGGCAGGAGTCTCAAGTGGTGGCACTTGGGTGGGGTTTACATTCCTTGGATTCCTGGCACACATCGTGGGTGAAGAGGATCCTCCAGACTCAGCCTCCAGGCGTCGGTATGGGGTGTTGAAGAAGATCACCAAGACACAGGTGAAAAGGGTACATAGGCCAGCCAGCAGCAGCAGGGACACTGGGGACACAACAAGCACAGGACTGTCCCTCAACTGTCCAGGCAGCCAGAGCCCCCAGTTCCCAACATAGTGAAGCCTTGGTAGACCTGACCCAGCTGCCAGTGCCCAGTGATAGCCACCCAGACCCTGAGAGCAGAGTCATTTGGAATAACTAATTCCTGCCATTTGGGCCTTCATGACCCAGGGTGCCATTGCCTATCCATCCACTGCTGTCTTAAACCTCTTCCATAGATGGATTACTTACACATGCCACTAGTAAAAAGAAACATTCTGGTATCCCAGGCATTTGCCTCTTACCCCATTCAGGTATCTGCTGAGAGTCATGACGAGAGGTCTGGAAACAGTACTGGTCTAAACCCTCAACAGCTCTCAGGATGCTCCCAGGCTCCAACAATGAGGACTCGTGAGTTACAGGACATGGATTTACCACTACTGCTCTACCCACTGTTGTCTCCACATCTCTCTGCCTCTGTCTGTCTGTCTGTCTGTCTGTTGTCTGTTTGCCTGCTGATCGCTCTCTCAATCTTCTGGTCTCTTTGTATCTCTGTCTATCCCTGTCTATTTCTAACCCACCCCTACTTTCACTTCTGTCTGTCCTGGTAGACTCCCTTTATCCCTATCTCCCTGTCATCTCTGTATTTATATGTACATTTCTGTATTTCTATTTCTGTTCTTGTCTCTTTTTCTCCTTTTCTCTCCAAGATCTCTGCCCTTTCAGTCTAAGATCTTAGTCTATTTTCCTGGGTTTTGAAACACCTCACATGACACTGGATTTGTGTCAGAGTCTTTGGACTACACCCACAAGCAGAACACAGGCGTCTGACCACACTGTTTCACACTTAGAGCAACTGGTGCTGCCCTGGGAGATTAAAGAGCAACCAGAATCAAGATCCTCAACTGGGCCAGGCCTCCTAATAACCTTATCTTCCCAGTCTTGTCTTAGCTCTCTAGGGCCAAAGCCTAGGCACAGACACTCACCTGTCCAGTCCAGGGGGTCCTCACCCTGCTGGCAGGTAGAAAAGGATGGATTTGTTTGTTGCACAGTCAGCGCCGTCAATAGCAGCATGATGAGCACGCCCTCGGCCTGCCTGAATACACAGGGCCCTCAGCCTGGGCAGAAAAACTCTCTGTCCACCACATTTAATACCATCGTGGGCAGGGAACAACATCTGTGCCAACCACTACAACACCTGTTACTCCTGGGGCAGTACATTATCCCTATCCACATCCGCCTTGCAGCTGGCCCAGGCTTGCACACAGCAATTACATGCTTATCCCTGGCCAGAGAAAGCAGGTTCCTAGCTTCATTGATCAGGAGCCTGAGATATGTAACCCAGGCAGGGTAAGGGAAGGAGTCCATGTCTTAGGAGAGGAGGTTAGCATAAAAGGATACTCACCCCAGGACAAAGATAAGCCAGCGGAGGCACCCTCACCCACAGGAAATGAGCATTCAACTGCCAGTTCCATGACCACGGGTGCCACTGAGAAGCCAAAGAGCCCAAGGAGAGAGCAGATGGCAGCCAGTGCAAAGGTCTGTCCCTGCAGCTGGGATACCTGGTACCAGCAAAGGGGTAGAGAAGAATGTAACAGGGATGTCAGTGAGACATGCCACCCCACCCCCTACCCCCACCATGAGCTCCTAGACTGGGTAGCATGGATGTGGCACTGAAGCCAGCTCTACCTAGGGCTACCCTCAGGCTGAGACCAGGCTTGACACTGAGATACTTGCTCTTGGCAAGCCACCACTGTACTTGCTGCTTCTACCCTCTTGCCTGCCATAGCATCCCTCCATCCTGGGTAGGTAGTCTTTATTCCTAATAGTCTTACCAGAGCAAAGGCCACGAAGGTCATGGAAGTCAGACAGAGGCCTATCTTGGTGGCTTCAGTGAAGTGCTTGGTCCGATCCACATACAGGCCTAGAAGCAGTGCCCCAAAATTCCAAATACGATGAAGAGAGCCCCACAGAGGCCTGAGAACTCCTGGAAGTGTGGAGGGAAACCTGAGAACCATCAGGAAGCAAGGAGCCTCCAGAGCTCCTTAGGGTGGATACCATCGCCACGGCAGTTCCAAAGGACCAGGTAGACAATCCTATCAAGCTGCCTCTTAAGATGGGTTTTCTGCAATGTGCACACCACTAAAGGGAAAGGGTATCACCACGGACAACACAGACCTGGGTTCATGCCTATAGCACATGAGAGTCCCACGCCTACCAGAGGTCATGACTCAGGGATCTATAAGCAGCCATGACTGCCACCTCCATGCGAGGATCCTGATCTAATCTCTGTTGGTGGGGGCGGGGGGGAAGGATGTGAGCACTGAGTGCTCAGAAACAGCAGGTAAGCCTGGCAGAGGCAGAGCCCAGTCTTTAGGCAGGGCTACTACTTACATTAGAGTAGCCATTGGCACAAAGGATCTGTTCCAGGAGGGCTGAGAAGCTAGAGAAGATACCAATACCACCACCAAAGCATATGGCCAGGATGACATAGGCCTTATTCTGTATGAGCTAGAGAGAAAAACAGCCCTTAACTCAGAAGCCCCAGCAAGCTTCTGACCACAGCTTCCCCGTCCCCAGAACCCACATCACCCACCAGTTTGAGCCCGTGGAGGAAACTCTCTGAAGTAGAGTTGGCAGCCCCTGTGGATGGTGGGGTAGGAGGCACACTCTCCCAGAGGCAGACAGTGGCCATCAGACAGGCAAGGGCAGCAGGAACAATATAGATGCCTAGCTGGGGAGAGGTTCTGAGTGTCACAAAGAAGTCACACTGACCAGCACTTGGGAGGCAGAGACAGGCAGATTTCTGAGTTCAAGGCCAGCCTGGTCTACAGAGTGAGTTCCAGGACAGCCAGGGCTACACAGAGAAACCCTGTCTTGAAAACCAAAAAAAAAAAAAAAAAGAAGTCACACTGACACGTGACCCCACATGTCTCAGTCTGCATTGCCCATCTTACTAGCTACCTCCTGCCTTTAAACTCCAGTGAGTCAGCAAACCTAAGCTTTTTGGGGAGGACGACTAGATGACTTCACCCCCCAGCTGCTCTTCACAGCTTCATGTAGAACCTAGCTTTCAGAAAACCACTCAAGGATGATTCCCTCCTTGATGACACCAGCCCAGCTTCCCAAGGCTCCAAACTTAACCCCACATAAGGAAACGATGCTAATGCACCCAGGTATGTCATACCAACAAATGTGAGTATATACCACACACAAGAACAATGTACTGTGTACACAAGTATATGTATATATACTGAGTTCACATAGCATACATGCCACATGCAAGGTAATCATGAGACCCTCACCATCATAGGAATGTCTTCTGCTTTCTTGACTATGGCAGGAGACAGCACATTTGCTATAAGGAGGCCCAGAGGATTTGCTGGATAGAAAAACAGTTGTATCAGATCAGCTGTGGCAAGCCTCACCCCAGTCCTTGGGGTGAATCCTTCCTGGCTCAAGCACCTTGGCCTTGGTTCAAGCTGGGGAGCAGATTACAGATATCCAAGAGGGCCTATGGGCTGAGCCCAGGTTGCAGAGGTCCCATCCCTGGACTCACACATGGTGCCGATCATGTTAGCTGTGGCTCGCTGGTGCTCTGGAAACCACAAGGCAGCCAGCTTGGCTGGAGAAGAGATGACCAGGGTCTGGGCCAGGGCACAGAGGCTCTGGCCACTCATGAAGAAGGCAAAAGGACTGGGGATCCTGACAGCCAAGCATGGCACAGCACGTAGCAAACTCCCAGAAAAATTCAACCATGCACCCAGGATAGTCTGCAGAAATGGACAGTCAGAGACTATGCTAGCCCAGAGCCTCAACATCCACATCTCCAGATGCCTATCCCTAGCTTTTAGGGATACCCCAATATCTACCTGTTCCCCCAAGCTGCTTTGCTGGGAAGCCTAGCAGGTGGGGCTGGTGGAGTCTAATCTGAAGGAATCAGGGTTTTGCACTCAAAGTCAAAGGGTCCCCAGCCCACCCACCCCATGCAGGAATGGAATGAAGTCTGACTTACCGCTCCACGGAGGCCAACAGAGTCCAGAACCCAGATGGCTGCCATGCCAAATGGGATGGATAACACAAGGTATATCAGTGACAGCCAGTTAACCTGCTCCATGGACAGGAGGAAGTGCTGTGCTATGGTGTCTGCTACAGGTGCAAAGCTGAGCCAAAGCTATGGAATACACATAAGTCAGCTACAGGTCACAGACATCACCTAGCTAGCTCTGCTCTGGCTAAAGCCTACGATCCCGATTTGGCTAGCTCAGGATAGGAGCAGAGATGCATGGGTGTGCCTGTTAAGGCTATAGGGACACAGCCTGATAGAAATTCTGGGTCATCCTGCTAGAGAATCATATTTACTGTGTGACACAAACCAAGAAAGCAGACAGGCGTAGATTAAGGCCTAACCAGCAGTGGACCATGAACTAGCCTGGGGGCAGATACAGAGGCCAAAAACCTGTCCGGGGACTGCAGGGCCATGAATCTAATTATGATTGACTTGATTCTCTGGGGAAGCTGAAGTCAATCAATAGGGTTAGTGTCCACTGCCTGGGAGGCACCGTGTTAAAGGTGACAGAAGGAGGAGAGTGAGCAGCTTATGAGTTGGCTGTGAATAATGAGACAGAGATGCCAGAATCTCAGTGGGTGAGATATCCTGGACACTGAGTAAGTCATAACACTTAAAGACACAGTACTGGAGCACATGGGGTAAGAGAGAGAGAGATGAGAATCAGGGCAGATGGTAGCCATGGTTCCAAATTTCATGGTTGAACAATGTACTGAAACAAGATGGATAAGGAGCACATGTTGTGGAGACTATGTGGTTTGGTGTGTGGTAGCAACTCCATGCCAGGCATCTAGATGGATAATGAAGCCTTAGGGGCTCAGGACATACATGAGGACCAAGGAAGAGGCAAAAGAGCCAAGGACAGAAGAGTTCAGAGTCAGGACTTCTTTAGAGATGGGATAGAATCAATGGAATCTCTCTTTGCACATACTCTCACATCTTAGGCACTACAAAATACAGGGACTCTGAAGCCCAGAGTGCAGAGTGGAGGAAGTTTTTCTGGAAGAAGTACGGGAAGCTGAGTGGAGAGAAGGAGTCATCAAGCTTAGGCCAGCAGAGAGAATGGTTATATGGCCCAACTAGGGTGTGTCCCAAATCAAAGTTACGATGAACCCTACTGATCATGATAGAGGGTCACACCCGCCACAGCTGAACAGAGTCCCAGGTTTCCTCACCACAAAGCCTTGGGAAACACCAAGGTTGTGCAACAACTGCATTTCCTTTTTTATTCTCAGGACAACACAAGGAACAGATCTCCCAGGCTTAGAGAGCCCCTGATACAGGCCTAGCTGCCTTCTGCCTGGCTTCACAGAGCAGACAGGGGACCAGGTATACAAAAAAAATGCTGTGTTGAACAAGAAAAAGTTCATAAGTCTCACAGGATTCTCCTTACTCCTCCAGAGCTGTGACCCCACATAAAAGTGGCAGAGAGATCTCTAGCATGTGTAAGATGGGTGGAGAAAAAAATACATCCATCTAACTGTACAAGAATAAAAACGAGAATACCTTCAACCAGCTCTCAGTCTACCCTGACCCAGCCCTGATCTCTTTCCCATCCAAAACACTGGGCCAGCTCTTGGTCTCACGTAAGCTCTGCTCAGGCTGCTCTCTCAGAGCCCTGGCACCCAGTCACTAGCTACAGACAAATGATCAGAAATTCCAGGAAGCATGATTAAACATGAAGCTCACTGGTCATAATGGGAACCCAGCCAGGACCATGACAATTCATAGTATTAGGATAATATTCTCTCTCCATAAGGACAGCAGGACATCACCCAAGTGTCCCAGGAACTTGCCTTATCTACAAAGGGTAAAACTCGAGTAGATTTCTTAACGTGTCTTCAGACATCTACCCCAAACCAGATATGTTTTCCAGTGTTAGAAAGGGAACTTGTGAGTCAACCCATAGCAACAAGTCTCAGCAAAGCTAGCTACCAGGAGAGAAATTTCTTATATTGCCACAGTCAGAATACTCCAAGCTCATGACTTGCATTCACACCTTCTTACTCAAAGCTGTTTCTTCACAACCAGCACAGCAGGGAAAAAGAATAGGTCATGCGAATCGGCCTACTGCTGGTTCACATGGAATGCCAGTTAGCAACTGAACCCAGAGTATGCTGGACACCATCCACACCTGATACTGTCACCAACCTGGCTGGGTCTCCACTGGGGCCAGTGGGCTTCATGGTCCCACATGCTTAACACAGTCTGAACTGTATTTGTTACAATTCATAGCTATATGTTGTATGGCTCAAATGCTATCCAGCTGAGTGGCCACATGTGACCCAAAGTTCCTTCACAGGTACTAGGGCGATCCAGCTCCAGGTGCAGGGTTGAACAGCTGTCTCTGAGAGGCAGAAGTAGCAGCTCCACTCTCTCCCTCCACTCAAACTCAAATGCTGTGTACCTGTGCCTAGGAGGATCACTTGGAGTCCAACTGCACCTGATGGAATGAAGAGGGAAGGACAGAGGGCCCCTGACATCAGCATTTGGGCCTAGGGACAGACAGTACGAGAAAGCAACATGTTGCAGGGCTGAGACCCTCGAGCCTAAGAGACCTGTTTCCCTGGCTAATCCATACCAGGCAGGACAGGCATTTGTCCCTTCTTCTACAACTTCTCGAGCCAGAACAAAGTCTGTTTTCTGTGCCTGAACGAAAACAATTTGGTGCTAGGGCTGCTGGAAAGACCCCGCGCTGCCCGCCCCAGCACCCTTGTACCATCGCGTTGGAGCAGCTCAGGAGGCTGACCACCAGCAGAAAGACCCAGCGACGCGTGTATACTCGGGGACCAGGCAACGCGTCTCCGGCGGTCCCAGATGTTTCCGGGCTGTTGCAGGCTTCCAGCCTATCCATAGTCCCGGCCATCCCAGTGTCTGCAGGCCGCCTATTTGCATTACGCTGCAAAGTGCTGCGGCTGTGGGTAGGCTGTCCCAGGAGCAGGGCGGGGCGGAATGATCTGGTTAGTCTCCGCCCCCAAGGACAAGTTTGGTGAAAGAAGCCAGGATTACCGGCCAAAAATTTCTTTTTAAAAGGTAATTTGGAGCCGGGCAGTGGTGGCGCACGCCTTTAATCCAGCACTTGGGAGGCAGAGCAGGCGGATTTCTGAGTTCAGGCCAGCCTGGTCTACAGATGAGTTCTAGGACAGCCAGGGCTACACAGAGAAACCCTGTCTCGGAAAAAAAAAAAAAAAAAAAAAAGTGTGTGGCCTACACTAGGAACACATCCATGGTGGTAGGTGTGGGAAATGGGTCTCTACTTTGCTGCGTTTCCTTAAAGGTCCTCCAAATTCTTGAAGTCCTGAGAAACAGTCACGAAAGTCTGAGGCCAACCTGGAGGAGGAGACAGGGAATAGTTCCAAAAGCCTCTAATCCAGGCCTGTCATTAGACTTCTCCTAGAGGAGAAAGAGGCAGGGTGGAGGGCGAGGAAAGGCTGAGCCTGGCTACACCATTCCTGCCCTCGAGCAGGCAGCTCCAGAGTAGGCAGCTTCCAGTCCCACTTAAGTCTCTTTAATTTGCCCTTATCACCTGACCAGTCGGCAAGAGTTATCTGACACTTGCCATCAAGAGAAGGCCAGTGTACCAAAAGCCCTATTCAGACTAGTGTGAATGAATGAAGAGCTGGTAGGGTAGAGGGAGAAGAGTTCCTGCCGTGGAGGAATAGGGGGACTGGCCAAGCAGGGACAGGAGGTGGCTTTCTCTCAGAGAGGAGGCTTTTTCTCCTTCAAACACATCCCGATTGTCTCGCCCTCAGGAATTGGTTTTTTCGAGACAGGGTTTCTCTGTGTAGCCCGGGCTGTCCTGGAACTCACTCTGTAGACCAGGCTGGCCTCAACTCAGAAATCCTCCTGCCTCTGCCTCCCAAGTACTGGGACTAAAGGCGTGCGCCACCACCGCCCGGCAATGCTGTTTCTTTTCGTTCATTTCTTGGGCTTAGGGATTTGAGTTTTGAGCAGGAGTCTCACTGATGTAGCCTAGGTTGGCCTCTTCCTTCCAGTATTCCTGCTGTTTATCTTCAGTATTGGATGGTACCACCTGCCAGCCATACGGATCTGAACAAGCTTATTGTGTGGTTCCAGCCTTTGGTGTGTTCTTAGTGGGGCTGTGTACCTGTCAGATGGATTCCCCCATTGGTAGGTGAAGTCCTGCTCAGTAAGGAGAAAATGAGCAAAACCGGGTGGTGCTCTGAAAGGGGCAGTCCCCCCTGAGACCACGATAAGGCCTGGGGTCCTTGCCCTTTGCGATGCCCTTTCCTTTCATATCTGTCAGGCCGTAGTTTGCGCTCACTCTGGAGTCCTACGGTACCCCTATGCCCTCCTCCTATGGTCTGGAGCTGCCTTAGGCTGGGACTTTGATGTCCTGACATTCTACCTAGAGACTGAGAAGGCAGTTCAGGCTTCACTGTTCAAGGCCCTAGCTTTAGGTGGGAACCTGTCTGTCACCAACTTCCGGTTTAGGTAGTAACTAAGCTTATCACCAAATGGGACCATCACCACAGTTGCCTCCTGTATTGATTGCCACATCTCCAAATCTTTTGATCCGCCTCCATCTACTCTCTTAAGATGCTTGTGCTACGTAGGTGAGTTCAACAAAGTTATCAAGAGAAAGATAGGTGCACAATCAACAGCTGCCTTCCTAAACACTCTACCACTAATCAAAACGAAAAATAATACAGTCATGATCTAAGTATGGTCAAAAATAATACTCAGCAGCCCAGCTGTGGTGGCCCACGCCTTTAATCCCAGCACTTGGGAGGCAGAGGTAGGTGGGTCTCTGTGAGTTCAAGGCCAGCGCAGGCCACAGAGTGAGTTCCAGGATAGCAGGGCTACAGAGAAACCCTGTCTTGAACAAAAAACTAAAAAAAAAAAAAAAAAAAAAAAAAAAAAAACAAGCTACAATTGAAGCTAAAAAAATACCTATAATTTGTTTTATATTGAGTGTTAAATAAAAACTAACCTGAGATCAATTCTAAAAGTTGGTGTTTCAACAGGATATAGAAAAACACATGCTGGCAAGTTCTAGGTCAAAACTAAGAATGTAGCCATCATCTCACTCAGCTGTCTCAGTCACGAGTCTTTATCCATGAGAGATTAAAAACCTTCAGCAGCTTTACTTGTGATCATCAAAAACAGTGTAAACACCAGGTGTCCTTTAGTCAGTGAATGATTGAGTAGACAACAGTGTAGGTACCATGGAATATTACTCAGGAATGAAGAGCTAATGTGCACAGCAGCCTGGATAGTCAGAGTGAGGGGTAAAGCAGCTCTACACCTTATATACTGTGTGTTTCCATTTGTAGTGGTTTGCTATGATCTGGATGCTTCCCAAGTGTTACTGTGCTAGAAGCTTTGCCCTCAAAGTGGTGATGTTGAGATAGAAGAGACTTTAAAAGGTGGGCCTAGTGGGAATCTTCAGATCATTTGAGGTGCTGCTTTTGGAGGACACATAATTCTCCAGTTCTCATGGGACCCCTTAGTTGGTTCTCAAAAATCATTATTTAAAAAAGAAGCTTGGGTGCTAGGGACTTAGCTCAGGGGTGGGATGTTTGTTTAGAACAGGCAAGGTCCTGAGGTCAACATCCAGCACTGGAAGAAAAAGGGTTAGCTCATCCACTCTGGCTTCCTGTCTGCAGTGTGATCCTCCACCTAGCAATGTTCCCTTCATTACTAAATTCACCAATCGGTACTACCAGCATTGAGATGCCGGCTGTGGCAAACGCTTGAACCTCCAGCATTGTGTCCCAAAGGAAAGCTCTTTCCTTGTAAGGTTACTCAGACTTAGGCATTTTGTCACTGCAACCAAAAACAGACCAACAAAATATTTATATAATTTTTTGTTCTAAAGACAGCACTTTAGAACTGGAGAACAGATTAGTAGTGGCCCAGAGACTGGGTAGGGTGGAAGAGGGTGGATTGTGAAGGTACAAAAGTGATGGGGCTTCCTGTGGCCATGAAAGTGGACACACATGGGAACACATAGGATATAGCCATGTAAAGCTAAGTTCAGAAACAAATAAAAGAGCAAGAACAAACCAGAGAGGCTTAGGGAGATGAGTGGGTCACCAATGGCCTGTCAAGGTTGTGGTGTTCAACCCTTGTGTCCTATGAGCTACCACCCTTAGGAAACAGCAGAAAGGTGCTCCCCTGCCCCACCCCGTGTGTGTGTGTGTGTGTGTGTGTGTGTGTGTGTGTGTGTGGTGTAGAATCTACAATTATTTCAACACAGTAAATTTAATTGTAAGAAACCCTGTGACATAGACCCTGCATTTGTTTGCAAATGGTGACTTTTATACTCTCCTATTCGATGTAAACCATTTTGCTTAAATCTCAACTAGTTACCATCCTCACACCTTAGAGAGAACTACATGTGGGAGATGTCTTTGACAATCACAAAAGGAAGCCTGGCATCTTCTTGGTAGTGATCTTCAAGGGCTTATCATTCAAACCCTAGTCGTGGTGAAATCTATGTTCAGTGTCTTTTCCTCCATTTAAAGCCAAATTCAAATTTCTTCCAGCACCACAAACCAATATTCTTAGGCCAGTTTGTCTTCCCCAAATAGTATCTTGTCAAAAATTAAGTACTTGCTACAGTTGGAGCATGAGGCAAGGCCCCCTTTTTCTGGGATACTATCAGAAATAATACTCTCTGAGATGGGATGAAGCCAGGAGCCCTGCCTGGTTATTTACTTAGTGTTCATCTGTTCTTCCCAGAGAGTGTTGGGATGTTGAGGGCAAGGGCTCCTTCTGTATATTCCAAGTGTTTGGGTAATGCCTGGCTGTATCTTGGAAAAACAAGGGTGGAGGAAAGACAAACCCTTCAGCTGAGGGACATTCCTCCACCCAGGCTGTCAGGCACCCACATACAGCTGTGTAGAGCCTCCCAGACCTATTTGGTTCGACAGCATGCCTCCCTCCTGCTGTATCTATCCAGTGACTCACTTGTGCCTCACTAATCTAATCAGGACTCACCTGCTTGAAAACCACACATGATCCCCACCCCAGCAGGGACCTGTCAGCATCTCAGGATCCAGGCTCTCAGGTACCTCAAACTGATTGACTGACAGCAACCTCATGTCCATGAAGGGATCCGTTGCTAGAACATGATTCTTTTTGTTTCCTTTTTGAGGGAGGTCTCTGATCACTGTGATGTGGCATCTATTTGGATCCTACAGTAAGTCCCCCAATGTCCACTTCTTCCCTTTCCCATCAAGCCCCAAAGCTCTTAGAAGCCCCCAAATGGAAGCCAGAAAGTGTCTTAGCCTAGCTTGTAGCCCCCACCCTAGACTGCATGGCTCTAGACAGACTTACTGGTCTCTTAAAGAAGTGAAATCTCGGGCTGGAGAGATGGGTCAGACGTTAAGAGTACTGGCTGCTCTTCCAGAGGTCCTGAGTTCTGGCAACGATTTGGCTCATAACCACTATAATGAGATCTGGTGCCCTCTTTTGGTCTGCAGACAAACATGCAGGCAGACTAGTGTACACATAATAAATCTTTTTGAAATTAAAAAAAAAAAGTAGTGAAGTCTTTGGTTTTCTTATTTGTATGTGTAGTATTAGGAATTTTCTGCTTAAGTGTGGTGTGAGATAGTTTTGGGTTATCTGTGTGTTTGTGTTTGTGTTCTGTTAATATGTGTTCAGGGGCTTCTAGTTTTCAAGACTATGCAGATATAAAATGTGTCTCTTGAGGGTCTGGGTTTTAACTGTTCATAAGCCAGCTAGCTGCCAGAGTTTCACACATGTGAATGATAGGGAACACAAGAGTCCTAGGTACAAATAAAACATTTGGTACTTAAAGCAAAAGCAACTGATTTTGTAATGGATCCTCAGCTGGCCTGGCAATACTTGCATATATATTGGGGTACATTTCAGGAGAATCCTGCTTAGAACAAGTCTGCCATGACTGAAGTACTCTCGTTATCTCCCTTCCAGAGGTAAACCTGTTTTATACTCTGAAATCTATGCTCTCTGTGTCCCAGGAGGGAAAGGGCAATCTCTCCTTAACCCTGGTAACTTCTCATCCTCACTGTTCCAAAGTCTAGTAAACAAACATTCCTAACCTGGATGAAACTACCCTATTGTGAGGACAGGATTGTGCAGTAGCCTGAGGTGTTCATGGAAAGTGACTTCCTAAAAGGATCTAATGTGTACTGGGTATTGAATTCATTGTGTGAGCAAGGCTATGGCTGTATAAAGTAAGCTTGTGTGTATGGTGGTGTGTTCTTTAACTTTGTTGTTGTTTCCGCGGGAGTAAATAGGCAACATTTCATTATTTTAAATCAGTTCAAAATATTTTGTAGTTTCTTTTGTGTGTGTGTGTGTGTTGTGTGTTGTGTGTGTGTATATATATCTCAATCAGATCTACTGAGATATAATTCACATGAAAGCCATTTAAAGTACCTAGATAAAGCCAGCAAGATAGGTTAAAGCCCATGAAGACCTGAGTTTGGTCCCAGAACCCATGTTAAAAACCCAGAATAGGCAGTGTATATCTGTAATCCCACACTTCTGGAGTGATATGGGAGGTAGACAGGAGAATTGCTAGAAGTTCACATGCTAGCTAGCCTGAGGTAAGCACTGCAGTATAAACAGAAAGACCCTTATTCAGTCATGTAGAAGCAGAGAACTATCTCCTGAACGATGTTGTCCTTTGGTCTCAAACATACCCTGTGTGGGGTGTTGTGTGTGTGTGTGTGTGTGTGTGTAATAAAAAATGATAAAATTAAAGCGAACAGTTAGTCTGAGCACGGTGCCAGCACCTGGAATGTAGAAGTGAAGATGTATATCTTTTGGATAGGAGTTATAAAGTCCATCTGTCAGTTATCACATTAGAGAGTTAGAGGCCAGCCTGTACTACATAGTAACACCTACCCCCAAAAATTAAAAAAATAAAAACTGAAATGCACACAGTTTTAGATTTTAATGTCGTTTCCACCCAAATAGTTTTGTATTGTCACATCAAAGAATGCGCATGCTCATTTACAGATGCAGTCACTCTTGACAACCATGTATCTATCTCTGTTTCTATGGATTTGTCTGTTCTGAATGTTTAATTTTAATAGAGTCATGTAATATGTGGCCTTCTGTCACATTTGTGTGACTGGCTTCTTTTGCTCATCATAGCACTTTCAGATTTATCTATATTGTAGCAGCCACTTTTCATCTATTGCCAAATAATATTTTACTATAAGTATATGCCACGTTGTATCTATTCACTCAGGCACTCATTCACTCATCATGGTATGTTCCCACTTTAGGAACACTGAAAATGTTGCCACTCTACTTATATATAGGTTTTGTGTCTACATTTGTCTTCATTTCCCCTAGTTCTGTATCTAAGAGAGGGATTGTGGAGTCTCATGTTTATCTGTTTTGTTTGTTGTGTTTTGTTTTTTGAGACAAGGCTTCTTTGAGCATCATGGCCTGAACAACTACTGGGCTCTTGGAGCTTTCCATTGAGAGACAGCCATTGTTAGACCAGCTGGGCCACAGCCTCTATATATGTATAAATCCCATATACATAGATTCATTTTATCAGTTCTGTTCCTCTAGAGAATCCTGATAATAGACTGGGTTTGGTTCCCAGTACTCATGCCATCTGTAACTCCAGTTCCCAAGTATCCAACATGTTATTCTTAGCTTCTGAGGGAACTGCATAAAACATGGTGCACAGACATACATGCAGGCAAAATACCCTATATATAAAATAAAAAGCAATCTAAAAGAACAAACTACTTTGTCAGTGCTTATACTTGTATTCTCCCTTACACTTGAAAATATTCATCCTACGTGCTTTCTATTTGTTTCATGTGGGATTCTACATTATTTATTAGATACAGCTCATTGTTTTCTTTCTTTTATACTATTTTTATTGATTATTTGGGAATTTCACATCATGAACCCCAGTCACTTCCTAGTCCTTCCAGGTCCAATCCCACCCTTGTGACCTCCTCCAAGAAGAAGGAGGAAAAGGAAGGAGAAGGAGAAGAAGAAGAAACCAGTCCAATTTGTGTTGCTCATATACCCCACTGCAGCATGGTCCAAGTCCCAGTGTCCAGTCCTTTAAAGAAAATTGAGTCCTTTCCCCACCAGAAGTCATTAATTGTGGAAAGCTACACTTCAACATCCTTATCACAATTAAAAATATATATTTATTTAATGTATATGAATACACTGTAGCTGTCTTCAGACACACCAGAAGAGGCACCAAATCCCATTACAGATGGTTGTGAGTCACATGGTTGCTGGGAATTGAACTCAGGACCTCTGGAAGAGTAGTCAGTGCTCTTAACCACTGAGCCAACTCTCTAGTCAGCTTTATCACAATTTTTAAAGTTCAATGGTTTTCTGTCTAGGGTGTTACTTCTTTTGGGGGGTGTCTTAGTTAAATTCCATTGCTGTGAAGAGACACCACGACCACAGCAACTCTTATAAAGGACAACACTCAACTGGGGCTTGCTTACAGGTTCAGAGATTCAGTCAATTATCATAATGGTGGGAAGCATGGTAGCATCTAGGCATGCATGCCACTGGAGGAGCTGAGAGTTCTACCTCTTGTTCCAAAGGCAGCTAGGAGAAGACTGACTTCCAGGTACCTAGGAGGAGGGTCTTAAAGCCCATTCCCACAGTGATACGCCTACTCCAACAAGGCCACACCCACCCCAACATATTTTACTTTTCAATTTCTCTATACTTAATTGTAACTTAGCTGTTAACAGTGCTTTGCTTGGTTTATTTTTTATTTTATTTTGTTTGAGTGCATATAGTTATGTGCATGCCGTGGCACAGATGTGGAGGTCAAAGGACAACTTATGGGACTCCATTATTTCCTCTATCATTTGGATCCTTAGGTATTAAATGTCAGACTTGGTTCGCAAACCTGTCCACTGACCATCTCACTGACCTGTTGAGATTTTGCTTTTAGTTCTGGGAATTGAACCAGGCTTCATACAACTAATCAAGTGCCAGTGTCATTTTTACCTTTATTTTGAGATAAATCAACTAAGTTCCTAAAGTTGGCCTTAAACTTCTTTTCTGGCTTCATGTTATAGATCTGTGCTACCAGATTCTGCCTTATTATACTTTTTTATGGAAAAGTATAACAACTAAAGGTTAACCCACTTGGAGCGAGGCAGTTGATTTCTGAGTTGAGGCACTGTGTACAGAGTGAGTTCCAGACAGCCAGGGCTACACAAAGAAACCCTGTCTCGAAAAACAAAACAAAAAAAAAAAAAAAAAAAAAAGAAAGAAAGAAAGAAAGAAAAAAGGAAAGAAAGGGGTGATGAAGTGTGATGGTTTGTAAATGTTTGGGATAGGGAGTGGCACTATTAGAAGTGTGGTCTTGTTGGAGTAGGTGTGTCACTGTGGGTTTGGGCTTTAATACCCTGGACCTAGCTGCCTGGAAGCCAGTCTTCTCATAGAGGCCTGCAGATGAAGATGTAGAACTCTCAGCTCCCCCTGCACCATGCCTGCCTGGATGCTGCCATGTTTCTGCTTTGATGATAATGGACTGAACCTCTGAATCTGTAAGCTAGTCCCAATTAAATGTTGTCCTTATAAGAGTTGCCTTGGTATGGTGTTGTTCACAGCAGTAAAACCCTAACTAAGACATGAAAGGAAAAAGACGAGAAAGGAGGAGGGGAAAGGGAGGAGGAGAGAGGGAGGAAGAGAGAAGAGAAAGAGAGAGAGAGAGAGAGAGAGATCCAATAATGATCAATTAATGGCAAGTCTTGATTTGTCCATATCCCTTGCCACTCTGTTCTTCCACCTTGTCCTGAGGAAGTCTCAGAGGCCATATCACCACGCGTACCCCACCCCACCCCCAACCCCAGCCTTGGGATTTTAGTATTTATCCATAAAAGTTGAAGCCACCTAAAAAACAACCACAACACCATTATTATATAAACATATACCATAACACCATCATTATATATTATCTTAAGATAGACTTTAAGTCTCTGATATCACTAGATGCCAAAACAGGACCCATTCATCTGACTGCTGCAACATATGTTTCCATCTGATTTGGTTTCCATGATCCAGCAGCAGCTACTGGAGCTGCACCCATAGGAGGGACCATAGCTGCTTTTCCCATATCCATCAACAGCCAGATGTGGCCATGGCTCCATATCTACTTGGCAGTCCAGAACTGCTTTTGTATACAATTTGGCTCTCCAATGCTGTTTCTAGGTTATTTTGAGAGACTGCTCTCTCCCCTAGGGTAAAACTCTCTTTTGTGTCTCTGGCCACCAGTGCTACTAGATGTGGATGTCACACCTTTCCCTGACAGTTTTCATTGTATGTGGTTGTAAATACTTCTGTGCCTTTAGGTCACCGTGTTTCATCATAGCAATATCACAGATAAGACCAAGTTCCCAAGCATTTCAGTCCCATCCAGGCCTCCTGGACAAAGCAGTCATTTTAGCTTATCCTACTGCTGGAAGCCTTCTGGATACCTCTAAACCAACAGGGCTTCCTAGTGATGCTTGTCTGGTGGACTCCAAGATCCCTCCCCTCTCTTTCCTTTTCCTCTGGGCCCCCCCTTATTTTGGGACTTTCTGAAAAATTTATTTGGCTTTTTTTTCCGGGTATTTTTTTTGATGGGAGAGTCATAAGCTTTTGTTATTCCGCCTATTTGCAATAAAGGCTAGAGGGGAGTCTCCATTTTCCGTTTTTTAAGCCTTTTGTGGGAAAAGCTGCCACCGGGGGTTAGGGCAGGGGCCTAGTGCACCCAGGGCTCAGGAAACATAAAAACTGTAAGTGAGCACAAGAAAACAAGGGGTAGGAGGACTAACCCCCAAAGGGACTGGGAGGGTTTTTTTTCTCTGCAATTGGCTATTTCCCTTTTTACTAAGTGTATGAGATTTTCTCAAGACGCTGGGGGGAAGGTCAACCCCAAAGGAAAAATTTGGGTAGGTAAAAAAGCAGGGGTTACAGAGGTAGTAACGCCCCCTTAAAATTTAGCCCCAAAGTTTGGGCCCCCCGGGAAGCATTTGTTGAAGGCAGGGTAAAGCCTACAGAGTTAAAAGAACTTTGCATAACATATGGTTTACGGGGTTGGAGAGATGGCTCAGCGTTAAGAGCATATGCTTTCAGGGGGGTTGGGGGTTTTATTCCACGGGGAGCTAAAAACAATTGTCTGTAACAACAATTGTAAAAACAATTGTTGAAATTGTTTTTTTGGAGCAATACCTTTTTTGGCCCCAAGGAAGCTCACACATTGGACACAGACAGCAGGAGGAAAAAACCCCCCAAAAAAATAAAAAAAAAATAATATCTGAGACTTTTTAAAAAAAAAAAAAAAGGGGCATTTATTTTTCTGTGTTAAGCCGCAGCCTCCCTGGGGAGTGTAAGAAGATTTAAGAGACGAGTACCCAGAGAGGCTACTGGAGACGGGGAAAGGGGAAAAGGCTTTTCCCTCAAAATCCAACGGTCCATAATTTCGGGGTTCCTTATTTTTTTGGGTGAATGTATTGGAATTAGTAATTACTAAATAAGACATCACTGATTTTAGGTCTTTTCTAGTCTCCGGAAACCCCTTATTTCTGGTTAGCTAAACCAGGGGGGGGGTTTTAAAGGGGGGAATTTTTTCCAACTAATGCTTTTAAAACCCCTTTGGCTGTAAGTGGCAGGGAGCAAGGAAAGATACAAGGATACAGTTGAAAGCTTTGCTCACCTTGGATACAGGGGGGGGTTGGGGAAAAAGGGAATTAGCTCGATTCTAATGTGTCGCGTTGGCTGAAGAAACTTCATGAGAACGTGGGGCCAAAGTGGAAAACAACCTTAGGAAAACCAGATTTTTTAAAAAACTAGAGTTCCTGATTTTCCCCCCGATGGCTAGACACAGAAAAAGGGTCTGGTCCCCGGGCCTAGAATGCATTGAATATGGTTTACCAAGGCTTTAAAAAAACCCACTTGAAGGTTTAGGGGTCTAAGTCTGTCAAGTTAGATAAATTTCCGGGATCTGTGCCCAAGTCCAGGCTGTCAGGGGCTGTTCAACAGTACCCCTTTACTACTCTATACGAACACCGATCCCTGGAAATGTCCCCCCAACTTTTCCCCTCAGTGCCTTCTGTGATCCCAAAAAGGTGTCTGCTTCTGTAGGTATAATTGCCCCCCGGGTCCCATTGTTTCCAGGGAGCCTTCCCCCCGAGGGCCACCCCCCGGACCCCAGCAAGACTTTTAAGTGCCCTTTCGACCTCATTTTACCATCCCCTTTTTGGGTTTTTGCTGCCCCTTCCCCAAAAAATTGTGGGCTTTAGCCCCTTTTTTTTGTCCCCCCCCCTGTCTGAAACAGCTGCCACAACCATTTGTTTCTAAGAACAGATTCCCCCGGTGGAGTGCACCCTTTAGCCCCCCAAACTTGGGAGGAGAATTTTTTTTTGTTCAAGGCCCACCCGGGGCACAAAGTGAGTTCCGGGGAACTGGGCAACACAGAAAACCCCCTTTTCGAAAATAAAAAATAAAACCTTTCCCTCATCTCATGAAGTTTCCATGAAGGCCTAGCAATGCTAAGCTGAGTGCTTTGAAGAAATGTGCAGATCTAGAGTTCTTACCTAGGCAAGCCTATTGGCTTCCCTAAGGTTCACCCAACTATTCCTTCTTCCTCTGGGCCCACGGCCTGACTTTCTGACATGTCTGTAAATTGATATTTGGCTTATTTGTCCATGTGTTAGTTGTTTAGATGGGAGAGTCATACAGCTTTTGTATATTCATGCCTATTTTGCAATAAAGGCTAGAGCGGAGTCTCCAGTTTCCGTGCTTTCAGCCACTGTGGGTAAAGCTGCTCCACCATGGCCTTGAGGTGCAGGTGCCTAGTGCACCCAGAGGCATCAGGAGAACAATGAAATCTGTAAGTGAGCACAAGAACAACAAGGAGTAGGAGGAACTAACCACAAGACAGGACTCGGGAGGAGTTTTACTCTTTTCTCTGCAATTGGCTACCTTGCACCTTTACTAAGGTGCTATGAGATTCTCTCAAGACAGCTAGGGGCAAGAGATCAATCCAAGAGGAGAACATAGCTAGGTCAAATACTGCAGGGGTTACAGAGGTAGTAACAGACCTTGAATTTAGTCCCGAATGTCTTGGAGCCCAGGGTCAAGCATTTGTTGGAAGGCAGGGTAAAGCCTGACAGAGTTAAGAGAGAACTTTGCATAGACATATGGAATCACGGGGTTGGAGAGATGGCTCAGCAGTTTAAGAGCACTAGCTGCTCTTCCAGAGGATTTGGGTTTGATTTCCACATGGCAGCTAAAAACAATTGTCTGTAACAACAATTGTAAAAACAATTGTCTGCAATTGTTTTATGGGATGCAATACTCTATTTTGGCCTCCAAGGAAGCTGCACACATGTGGTACACAGACATGCATGGAGGCAAAACGCCCATACAAATAAAATAAAAATAATATTCTGAGACATTTTAAAAAAGAAATATAGGGTCAGTTCATTCTGTTCTGTGTTAAGCCAGCAGCCTCACTGGGTGAGATGTGAAGAAGATTATTACAGAGAACAGAGTACCCCAGAGAGGCTATCTGGAGACAGGAGTAAGGAAGAAGGCATTCCCTCCCCTATCATCAAACTGAGTACCATAATTTCAGGTTCCTTCATTTTCTTGGCTGAATGTATCTGTGAACTTAGTATATTACTAAATAAGACAGTCACATGATTTTAGGTCTCTTCTAGTCTCCGAAACCCTCTGATTTCTGGTCTAGCTAAAGCCACTGGGAGGGTTTTGAGAAGGGAATGTTTCCCAACTAATGCTTTATAAAAGCCACCATTTTGTGCTGTAAGTGGTCAGGGAGCAAGGAAAGATACAAGGATACTAGTTGAAAGCTATCTGCTCACCTATGGATACAGGGTGAGGATTGGGGAAGGGACACTTAGCTCGATTCTAATGTGTCAGCTGTTGGCTAGAAGAACACTTCAGTGCTAGAACGTGGGGGCCTAAAGTGGACAACAACCTTCAGGAAAGACCAGAGGTTGTATAAAGCTAGAGTTCTCTGAAGGTGTCCCCGATGGCTAGACACAGAAGCAAGGTCTGGATCCTGGACCTAGAATGACATCTGAATATGGTCTTACCTAAGGCATGAAAAGCCCACTTGAAGGTTTAGGGGTCTAATGTCTGTCAAGTTAGATGACTTCCTGGGATCTGTGCCCTAAGTCCAGGCCTGCTCATGGTCTGTTCAACAGTACCTCTTTACTACCTCTATACGAACACCAGATCCTCTGGAACTGTCTCTCAACTTTCTCCCTCATCAGTAGCCTCTCTGTGATACCAAAGGCTGTCATGCTTCTGTAGAGTATAATTGCCTTCCTGGGTCTCCATTGTTTCCCAGGGAGCCTTCCCTCCGAGGGACCATCCACAGGACCCCAGCAAGACTTTTAAGTCGCCCCTTTCGACCTCATTGTACACATACCATTGTTGGATTCTTTGCATGCCCCTTCCCCAAACACTGCTAGTGGCTTCTAGCTCCTTCTTTGTCCCACCCCCTGTCTAGCATACAGCTGCCACAACCACTTTGTTTCCTAAGAACAGACTTCCAGTCGTGGTAGTGCACTCCTTTAGTCCCAACACTTGGGAGGCAGATCTATGTTAGTTCAAGGCCAGCCTGGTCTACAAAGTGAGTTCCAGGACAGCCTGGGCAACACAGAGAAACCCTTTCTCGAAAATAATAATAATAAATAATAATAAATAAATAAATAAGAACAAATTTCCTTTTCTCTGTTTATGCCCTCTGTCAGTGACCAACTTGTCACAACGCACAGTGGACAAATGGACAAACTGTGGGTTTCCACGGTCTGAAAGTTCAGCAGAGGGTCTCTCTCTCTCTCTCTCTCTGTCCACAGTGATTCCAAGAAAGGACAAGAATGTAAGAAGAAGGCTTATGGGGGAGGAAACCCGTGGTCCAGGTGCTCCGGTTGCGTTCCCAATCCTTGCAGTTGCCTGTCAGCAGTGTCCTGATCTCCAGCCAGGCAGAGTTTCTCCAGGTTGTGCTTCTGACCACGCCTCCTGACCTAGCTCTCACCTTGTGACCACGCCCCCGAGCTCCACCCTGTCTGTCTCGCAGCGCCAGCTTCCTGAGTCAATTACTGCCAGCACGCGCCTGCGCCCTCTGGCCTCTCCTGCACCCCACCCCTATAGGCTCCGCCTTCCAGAGGCCCCGCCTCTCTCCTTTGCGAGGTGGGAGCTGAGCCACACACTGCGCATGCTCCAGCCGCGGTGCCCCCGACTCCGCACTCGGCTGGGTTCGGGCATTTCCGCCTCTTTGTTTTAAACTCTGCACGGCTTTTTTCTCCTCCTCCTCTTGGGGGGGACCCAGAGGGATCGGCGCCCCCTCCCCCTCCTGGCGAGCCCCCGCGTGCGCCCGCTCGCCCGCCGCCCGAGACGCAGGTCAGTGAGCCCGCCCCGCCCGGCCTGGCCCGCGCGCTCGCTCCTCAGGCCGCGGCCTCGGCCCCGGCCCATGGTCGGCAGAAGACTGCGAGCCCAGCGCCCCCCGGCAGGCCCGGGAGGCGGGACCCTAAAAGCCTGCGAGAAGGCCAGGACTTGGAGGTCTGGACCCCGGGAGGGCAGAACCCTGGGCCATGCTGGATCCCGGAATAATCTGGACCCCGGGAGGACAGTAACCTGGACCAGACAGAACCATAGGAAGAGCCTACACCAGGCTGGACCCTGGACCAGGCTGGACCAGGGATGGGCAGAATCCTAGACTAGGCAGAACCCCGAGCCGAGGTGGATTCCGAGCAGTCTGGATCCCGAGAGAACAGAACCTAGGGAAGACAAGGAGCTCAGTTCGGCAGGACCTGGCACCAGGCAGGATTCCAGAGAACAGGACCCCGGAAGAACAGGAGTCTGGGCCAGGCTGGATCCAGGGAGATCAGGACCGCAGACCAGGCAGGACCCAGACCAGGCCAGAATTACTGAGGACCAGTCACTGAACAGTCCCTAGAACTGGGCAGATCTCCCATAGTTATGGGACCCTAGGACAGGTGGAGCCCCGACTCTTCGAATGGACACTTGGGAGAGGATCAGTATTAGAGACCTGACAAGATTCTAGGAAAGGTCATTGAGGAAGAATGGCTCCCAGGACCCGGCAGGACCTAGAAAATGGCAGAATTACTGACTGAGATGGGCCAACTCAAGATAGATAACAGAGGAGGGTTAAGACTCTGTGACCACCCCACAGAGGGCCAGGGCGCTGGGACGAGGCCATAGGAAGGTCAGGACTCAGGGACAAATCAGCTGTAGAGAGCGGGGAAATCAAGGCTGGCTCAAAGGAATCTGGACCACTTTGGCAGTCCTTTGAGCAGTTTGGGGCCCTGAGGGTGAACTGTGAGGATATAGAAATATAGACAGGCTTCAGGACAAACAGGACCAACGGTGGGTCACTTTAAAATGAAAGCCTTGGGCTGAACCATGAGGATGGTCCTCAGGGATTACATAGATAATAGTTGGAACTTTAAGGAAGGGATGGCCTGGACTCTAGAAATCCACCCCCAAACTTTGCTAAAAAGATTCCTAGGCATTGGGTAGTTTAGATCTGCCCAGCCCACACTGGACCTTTGCTATGAAGTGCTTAATGTGGGTTCCTGAGTTATCTGAGCCCAAGAGTTCCTACACTTGCACTTTCTACAAGTCTTCTAGCTCCCTGATGTTACAGAGTGGGCGAGGATCTTAGGATAGTTGCAAGGCAAAGTTGGAGCTCAGCTGGGCTCCAGGGACTCAGGGTTATCAAGGGCATGCCCTGTACTTGCTGCTTCATACCCCAGCCTCCGACTGCCTCTTGCCTGCTCTCCCCAGCTCCTACAGAACTGTTCCTTTCCCTAGTCTTGGCTCCAGGTCAGTGACTGTACCTTCACCTTCCCTCCTCTTTCCCCAGCAAGTCATGAGGGTGTGGTGTTAAGAGGCTAGAGGGTAGGTGTCCAGTGGGGAGGAGGCACTCCAAGGCCACTGGACAAGTAGCAAGGTTAGGTCAATGAGCAGAAGACTGAGGGGCTGTTGAATAGATGAACACCTAGTACCCACACTCCTGTTTCACCCCTAGAAAGGAAAGAATTTTTGTTTCTTTGAAATCTTCCAAGTCAGTCTGTCAGGGAGAACACAATGTTTCCCTGAAAAGTGAGATGTGTTTCTACTGTTGTGGGAGACAGAAGGGCAGGTGCTGAGGTGTTCACTGAAAACCTGCTATGTTTCAAGATGAGAAAGCCAGGGGGTTTTAGAGGGGCTTACTCCCACACAGACCTGGGGTGGCCAACAATGGCTGTGCTGCTCTGTGTAAGCTCTGCTCTGTCAGGCTGTTCTTAAAAGTGCTAGAGACTGGGTGAGTTTAAACTCTGGGCTGTTTGGATTCCTAAGAGATATTTGAGCTGGCCGTTCCATGTTTCGTTTTGAGCCACTTCACGGTTTGGTTTCTCAGGGAAAAACAAGTCTAGGTTTCTTAGCATGGGTGTCAACTGAGTTGTGTTCAAAGTGGAAAGTTGTATTTGCCAAGTGTCCTTACACTCGGGAACCTTGTACTCAGAGCTTACCTCTGATTTTTTCTTTTTTTTCTTTTGCTGTGCCCTTTATTGTATTTTGCTGTGTGAAGTTTTAGAAAAGAACTGAGCGTTTGTTTAGGTTTGATGGTGATCTTCATTTTTCTATGCTTGGACTTTTAAACATAGAATAGTGTTGAAAGGGTATATTATTTATATGTTGTTGTACAACAAACTACCTTAGAATATAGTGCCCTAAGTCAGATATTGGTTCTGGTAGAAGGCGACGAGCCCAGGCCTGACCTTTCAGGTTTTCTGGCCAGTTTCCCTAGTCAGGGCACTTCTAGGCCAGTAGAAGTCTCTGCAGTATTGCTGTCAGCCAGGCATTTATCAAGTTTTAAGTATCATGTGGCCCATACCCTAGAAAATTTCATAAACAAATTAAGACTTATGTGCAGATCCAAACATGGTGGCTCATACCTGTAATCCCAGTACCTGGGAGCTGAGACAGGAGGATTGCAGTGAGTTTGAGGCAAACCTGCGCTACAATAGTGAATTCCAGGCCGGTTTGGGCTACAGAGTTAGATCCTATCTCAGAAAATTGTTGTGTATAGAGTGATGTGTTGGAATGAGGCCTCTAAATAAGGTATATCAGGTTCCTTTGATGTTACTGTAAAAGTTCAGATGACTGTGATGCATGCATGTATCCTATTTAAAAGGCAACTGTTATAAACAGAAAATGTTCCTGGTAGTTAACTTACTATTTGGAATGCTCTAGCAAACAGACCCCTGTGGATAAAGTAGGGTATAGGAGCATAGTGTCTAACCTCTGGGTGAGGGTTTTCCAGTATTCTGAGAGCCGTGGCCTGTTACTCTGAAAGAAATTATAAGCCAACCCTATAGATTTTTTTTAACCATCTTAAATAATATAGAGAAGGTGTCTTTCCTGGTACGTTGGGCCTCATGCACTAGGTTATAAGTGACTTTTTCAAAATATAAGATGTGAGGTTCTGAACATCTATTCCTTGTGGGGATACTATGCTCAGAGACCTGCAGACAGGAGCCTTTTCTCCCCAGCCCAAGGTCATCCTGGATGCTCTTGCCCCTGATGGCCACCTCCCTATCATCTCTGGACTTTGGGAGGTTCCACAAGGTTTGTTTGGGTCTGTGTTATTCTCTAATGACCTTTTATGATTTGCTGCCTTGTTTGATGTTCAACTTGGATTTAAAGTTGAAGATGTAATTTTTCTTTACTTACAAAATACATCGAGGTTGAAGGTCAGTTTCCTGTTGTCTTTTGATGCCCTCACAATCTTACTGTTCATAATGCAAGAATGCTGCCCAGTACATTATGCTTCAAAGACTGGAACTATTCATTAGTTCTGTGAGTTATCACAAAATTTAGTTAGATATAGTAATATATGCCTATAGTCCTTGTTACTGCTCATGAGACTGAAACAAGATCATTAGAGCTCAGAAATTGGAGACCAGCCTGGGCAACATAGTGTAACCCTGCTTCAAAAAATAAACTAGTCAATCACAAAGATACATGAACCCTTTAAAAATAGAAAACATTCTTTCTCTGCCACATACCTTCTCAGTAGTAATAAGCATAACCCACTTTTGTTGGTGTAGACTATCCACTGAATTGAGCAGAGTCCCACTGATAGGAGCAGCACTTGCTGGAGCTGCTGTCTCCATCAGCCTATTGTTGGCAGTGTGTTGTATTAAAGAGGAACTCTAATGTTTAGTTGGACCTCAGGAATAGAGGTTAATTGGACTTTTTCTGAAAGTTCATTGATCTTTGCTAGACTTTGCTATTTTAGCAGTAAATTATACAGTAAAAAACATACAGATGATGAGTTTATGTTTATAGACTCTCCCAAAGCCTCTGATCAGCCCCTATGTCCTGTGTGGGTCTCATTGGGCTTCATGGGGTCCTGTAGGACTTACAGGTGCCTGTAGGTAGAAGGCCCTTGAGTGCTGGGTGGGTTTCCTGGCTCTTGTACAATGGGACTTACTAGGACCTGCGAGTTCTGTGTGGTTATCATAAGGCCTAATGGAGGCCTTGGGTCACATGAGGAGTTTGAGAGTTTATAGTGACTTTGTGAACTGGTTCCAGGTAGGGCTTGGCTTGTATTAGGGTCTAAACAAACTCTAGCCTAAAGCAAATCATAAGCAGTGGCTTTTGTGGCTTTAGACTGAGAATATGTCAACGTTGTTGTTAAAGTCCTCAAGACATACTCTACAAACCAGAAATGGAGGTCAAGTCACAACATACCACAAGTGTCCTTACTTAAGGACTTTTATTTTTTAAAAAAAAATTTATAATTATGTGTATGTTTCTGAATGCAGAAACATTGAACACATCTGGGTGTTAGAAGATAACTTTGTGGAGTCTTGTTTTCTTCTGCCTTCTGTATGTGGGTTCCAGGAATTAAATAAACGTAATGCCATCAGGCTTGGTGACAAGTACCTTTACACCCTGAGCCATCTCACCAGCCACCTTTTGCTTTTTTATCTACGTGCTTGCCAAAGTAAACAACAACAACAAAAACTCAAACAAAAAATCCTAATGGAGCACAAATGCAAGAATTATAATCAGTGGGTATCTGCTATGGTCCCAATGTTGTTTCCATTTCTCCCAGATTCTTAGATTGAAGTTCTAATCACAGATAACTGCATGAGAAGTGATCTTTGTAGGGAGGCTCTGTCCTCAAAGACAGAATAAGTGCATTATCAAAATCCTGAGAGCTGTTCCATCCTTTCTGCCTCAGAGGACTTGGCATTAGGCCTGAACAAGCCACACAATCTCCTATGCTGCTAATGTCGGTCCCGAGGAGTAAACTTAGGTGGCTCGTAAGCTTTTGTTGTGGGTGCTCTGTGACAGCAACCTGCAGTCTAGGACAGGCCCCCAGGCCCACTTGCAGGACACAGTTTTCTATTGATATTATCTTTATCTTTCATACCTCTTTTGTCATTGAAGTATCAAAGAGCAACTTGAGATGGTAGGCCACCTCTTGCAGGAAGTGAGGAGGAACACTCAGCTTCAAGCAGAAGCAGACCTGGTTTCCATCCCACAGGCCTCCCCTCCCCCCAAGGGTGAAGGACTTAAGCATATCCCATAAATAGCTCCTCCCAGGATTTTACAGTTGTCATAAGGAAGGTCCTTATAGTTTTTTCGGAATAGATCCCTGGGTCTGGTGCTAGGTTGATCCCCATCCTGATACAACCCAGGGAAGTCTGGGGCTTTGTTGCTATGCTTTGTCCTGACACTCAAAGAGGTCTAACATTCAATTGATGTCTGTTCTTATACACTCATGCATTCTGATGTTGAGTTTTCTGTCCTCCTGACATCCTCAGAGTGGTAGACTTTGGAGTAAAACATTTCAGGTTGGAGTATTTCTGCTTTGTGACATATATCAGCAACCCATGGCCACCATACATGTGTGAGTGGCTAGTGACTTATTCCCCTGCTGGCTAGTTTTTGTAAGGTGAAATGCCTTTACACAGTCAGCCAAAGACAAGGCATGTTGATGAAGTCATAGATCTGGACAGGCTTCTGTCCTCAGCATCACTGGTGACACATTGGAGATTATACTTAGCCCCAAAGCCAATGGTTGTTGCTAGAGACTGATAGTATAAGCACTTATGGTGGAGTACCAGATCATAGGAAGTCAGAGTTTCAGCACAGATTATTTTTTTTTTTTTTGGTTTTTCGAGACAGGGTTTCTCTGTGTAGCACGGGCTATCCTGGAACTCACTCTGTAGACCAGGCTGGCCTCGAACTCAGAATCCACCTGCCTCTGCCTCCCAAGCCCCGGAATTAAAGGCGTGCGCCACCACCGCCCGGCTCAGCACAGATTGAATGGCATATAACTGTGGGTGTCTCAGAGGGCACAGTGTTCAAGCTCAGCACAAAGCTTCTTGGGAAGTTCTAATCTGTTTAGGAAACTATCTACCTGCCAAGGGCTAGCTACACTGTTTTGAATGAAGGATAATGAATGTTCCATCTGTTAACCATGGGAGGGACCTCTGCAAGACTTCCACAGATACATGGAAGTTCTGGAAGAAACTGGAGTAGCAAGGAAGGCAGGCAAGAAGACAGTAGAAGTTACTTGGATATAGGAGCTATATCAGTAATAGTAATTGGCTACCACAGAAGGAAAGAAGTCTGTCAACACAGAGCATACTGAACAGCATATTGTGGCCAGGTCACAGAGCAGAAAGAGGCCTCCTTTGAAATAAGATGGGGAAGACAGTTGTCAGCAGCTGAACGTTTGTACTGCCTTATTTGAAAAGACTCATTTTTATGTTTTTTAGTTGTTAGAAACTATTTGTATTGAAAAAGTTACTATCTTTATTAATACGTATTAGGCCAGGACTGTTTAAAAGACCAGTTTGGAATCTGATCAGATCAGTGGTACCTAAGACATAGATCTGATGGTGGCTTCCTTTAGATCTTATCCCTAGGAGAGTCAGCTTGTGTTACTGATTTTAATGAGGACACCTTCCTTCCTCCCTCCCTTCCCCTCCTTCCCCTCTCCCTTCCGTCTTTTTTTTTTTAAAAAAAAAAAAAAAAAACAACAACAAAACAAAACAGGGTCTTTTGTAACCCAGAGTGTAGCAGACTCATATAGTTAAGGATGACCTTGATCCTATGGTCTTCCTGTCTACACCTCCCAAGTATTGGGTTTAAAGACTTGTGCCACCGTGCCTTGGCTCTATGGGGTGCTTTTACTACCTGAGGCATCTCTAGCCAGTTTTTTCCAACTTAAACTTGTTTAAAATTTATTTATTTGTTTTGTAATGCATGTGTTTGTGTGGACTGTGGTGGCCATAGGCATGCTAAAGCACATGTGTGGAGGTTGGAAGACAGCTTTTGAGAATTGGTTTTCTCCTGCAGTGTAGGTCCCAAAGATCAAGTTCCTGCCATTCAGGCTTGGCAGCAGGCATATGTAGTACTTTATGTGTAGAACTATCTTATGGACCGTATTTTTCAGCTTTAATTATCCAAATTCTGCATATCACAAAGCTGAGATAAATTGAGATTCTGTGACAACTAGGTCTTAACTAAAGTAAGGACATATGAACTCCAGCCCTGGGGAGGCTGTTGGGTGGAATCTACAAGCTAGGCCATGTGCAGAGTGGGCAGAAGTGTCTGGCCCAGGCCTGCCAGAGCAGGGACTCTCTTCTACTTGCTTGTAGAAATATGAATCCCCTGTACTCCCATCTCCTTATTTATAAGTGTGCACAGGACATGTCAGTCTTTAGGAATATAGCACGCAGCTCCTACTCTGCGATAGATGAAGACTAGTGACCAGCCTGTCTGCCTGCCCGCCTGCATAGTACTTTCTACCCCACTGTTGTTATGGTTTGCCATGTCCTCATGCTCGTCTGTTCTTGTAACCACAGATGTGATGATGTGCAATGTAGCCAGCAACAAAAATAGGTGATTCTTAGAAGACTTGGAGGATACCAGGCTGGCCATTTAGCCACATGGATATGTAGGGGTACTGAGACTTAGCTGGCTTTTGAGTACTGGAGCCTCCAGAAAAGAGTTTGGCAAGGTGTATCTGCTGCCTTACTACAGATTGTCAGCCTTTCCCCTGCTGCTGTACATTCATGGCATCTGGTACATGGCCCACTGCTCACCAGTGCACTCCATTGTCTCCAAGTAAGTCTCACTAGGGTTTTATTTATACTTCCTGCTTAGTAATAAAGTTGATCAGCTGAAATTCACTTAATTTGGATTTTCTCCTTAGTGAATCTCTTTTCATCACTTAGATCAGAAGTGGGCAAAGTTTCTCTCTAAAAACCCAAGTAGTATTTTGGGCATGGCTGGCCCTGTGATAGTAAGCAGAGCAGCAATACCACTCCATCTTGAGAATTTGAGTTTGCCAAGCCCTGGTCCCATTATAACCCTAATGTGTTGTAGATATGTGCTTCTCAGTTCATAACAGAGTCACATAACTCGTGATGTAATTATTAGAAAAAGAATGAATCGAGGCCACCTGGTCTCCAAGCGGTTCAGGACAGCCGATACACAGGAAACCGTCTCGAAAAAAAAAAAAAAAACAAAAAAAAAAAAAAAGAAAAGGAATGAATACCCCTGACCTACTCAGCATATGAACATGGCATCACATACTCTGTTGAATGTTAGCTTCCTTGAGGGATTATGAGTAAGTGTGATCCAGTGTCACCCTACCACTAGGATATGTCTGTCATTTGTTTTAAAATTTAAGATGCTTTTTTCATCATTTTATTGTATAGTGGGGACTCAAGGCCTTTTCCTGAGACCCATGAGAATGGCATGTTAAGTTCTTTGTGTGCAGTTTTCTTCTCCTTCAAGGAGCCCTGCACAGCTGGGAGCACCGTTTTCCTAAATGCTGAGGACCAGCTGTTGTGTGAGGCCCTAACTTATGGGCTGCCTGCTGATGGGCATCCTGGTCACCTCCACCTGAGACTTCGTGGAGCTGTGATTGTTCACGTCTGAGTTCTTGAGCAGTCATGTGTTAGTGTCTCCTTCAATAGGGTTGTCTCCTTACAGTCATTTAGGATTTCTGAAAATAACATTGGGTGATTTATCAAATCATTTTTACGTGTCTTTGGAAAGAGTATACGTTGTTCTACCTTTATCCTTTGGTGTAAGGGATGTATTTCCTCTTATTGTTGCCTACCTGTATTCCTGGGATATACTGAACTTGGTCCCAAGTGACTCTCCCTTTGTATACTGATTGATGAGGGTGGCAGATGCTCTGCTTAGGGTCAGGCAGGTCTGTTAGTTTCCTTCCAGATCTCATCTTGCTTGAGTTTGGTGTATAGCTAGTAGTTAGTTTCGTAAAGGGAGTTAGAGATCCCTTCTTTAGTGGAGCCCTATTTCAAATCAATGAATGATACACTCTGCATCTTCTGTCACAGGAGCCACCAAGTTTCAAGGGACTGGAGTTTCAAGTGGTTGGTGGCCTCCATACTAGGCAGGGACTAGTTTAAGACAGACCTGGCCTTGGGTTGACTTCCCTTCTTCCACTAAATGTTTCTGATATGTCTGTCAATAAATCCTCCCTTGGTTTATTTGATAGGATATACTTACTCCTTTCTACCTTCCCATTTCCCCATCCTCACTTTGTACAAGTCTTCTGGGTTTATTAGTCAATAAACAAATGCAGTTCTGAGGTTGGAGAGAAGGCCTTGTTCTCCCAGGGACCTTTCTTAGCACCCCATTAAGCAGTTCATAATGGCCTGTAACTTCAGCTTCAGGGCACTCAGTTCCCTCTTCTGACCTCTGTAGGCACCTGCACATACCACGTACATTCCCACACACAGATTGGTGTGTGCACGCACATGCACAAATAAAAAATTCTTAAAAATGAAGTTTTGGAAAGTATTTTAAAGGTGAAATTGTCTGAGTTGTATTTAAGACAAAGTTCATTTAAGCACATGTTAGAGTACACCGCCTCCAGGTTGTATGTAATTAGTCCTTAAACTACAAATACCTGCAGTCTTGGTATTTTTCTAGTTAAGACTATAGGCACCTTAAATATCGAATTAAAAAAAAAAAAAAAAAAGTAACAGGTAAGCTGTGCCCTGTCCCCAAGCTAAAAAAAAAAACAAAAACAAAAAAAAAAAAACCCAAAACAAAACTATAGGCACCTTGCCAAGCTCTTCGCCAGCAATGCCTGTTCACACATGGAAAAAACCCCTGAATTCAAAGGTGGTACCAAGGAATCCACAGCCAGGATCCTAGGATCCCTCAGGTGCTAGCACCTTAGTCCAGAAGCAGAGTACCTGCATAGTTATTCTTGGGAAGTTCCAGATCACTATATCAGGATTTCTCTAGCTGCTGCCCATCTCCATACCTGGCATGAATACCTGACTCATTTGCCTTAGCCCACTGACCCTAGCATGATACAGTGCCCACATGGGCCCAGGACATAGTTACTGAGTGGGTGGCAAGTCTTTGATTGGGAAAGATAATGGCTTAGTCTGGGTGTGAGGATATGGACATTGCAGGTGTGAAATTAAGTGAGCAAAGTGCTGCTCATCACCCTCGTGATGTTTCTCAGGTCACCCCTGAAACCCACTGATACCTGGAGCTTCTACAGATACCCCATCCTGCCTCTCAGGCCCTAAAGCAAATACTGGAACCACCTTCTCTTTCTCTTATACCATTAGCTATGTATTTGCTCTGGACTAGGCCAGGGCTCAGGAAATCTGATAGGTGTCTCCTCTGAGGTGTCTTTACTATCATTCTCACTTGATGACTTAAAGCAAGTAAATAAGCAGACATGTTTAACCAAACAATCCTTGAGAGTTGCTAGAGGATAGAAGTCGAGGCAAGATCCTCCCACGGTGACACCTGTCTCTGCTTCTCCACAGACTTCACAATGTAGCCCCGATTCCAGACTGTCATTCACAGGTAAGTGCAGCTGAAGCTTATCTTCCTTTCTGGCTACCTGTGACTCAATGTGGTGGCCACCTCATATTTCCTTGAAGTTTGTTCTCTAGCAACTATCATTGGAGTTATTTGTGCTTCTTGATTGTCTTCCAGCATTCCGGGTGGTCTCTGTCCCAGGATTTAATATGTAGAACTTATCTAAGATGTAGTAGTAAGGGTTTAATGTGGGATTGTGTGCAGGACTGGTATCAGTGTGCTTTGAAGTAACAGCATTATCTTTGTGCTAGAAAATGGAAAAGGAACAAGGGACAGAAGGAAGGTGCAGAAGCCAGCCAGAATTCAGAGTAAGGAGGGATCATCGCATCCGCTTGGTGGCCTGAAGCCTCCATGCCACCGAGTGAGGAAGGACACGCAGACATCCAGAGGAGGTGAGGTCTGGGATTCCTCCAAAGGGCCCTGCCATCTAGGGGAGGGAGGTCTGGGTTCTGCCTCATGAGTGAAGCATTTGGCCCTCTTTATATTCTGTACATACTCTCTAGAGTACCATTAATTCAGGGTTGGGTAGGTGTCCAGTATTGATCTGTCAGTTGCCTAGGAGAGGTGCATGGTTAGAAGTGGTACTATGATCAGAGTGGATTTTGTTGGGGCTATTTGGCCACACATGCTCAGTCCTGAGTATAATGTCTAAAAGGCAGCTGGTGCAAAGCAGAAGATCTAGGTGGTGACATTGGTGCATGGATGTCTCCATGAAATTAGTTTTCTCGCGGCATTGAGTGGACACTTAACTGTTTCCTCTCACAAAAAGGACAAAGATGAGGATGGCTAAATTCATGAAGTGGGACTGGACCCAGATATCAGCTGTAATATTCAAAGGCCATGTGGTAGATTCAGGTCAAAGTAGCTGGTGATTAGGTTGGATCCACAGGACCTTATCTAACTTCCTTTGGAGCTCTGTATCTTCTTGGTAGACACTGTAGTGGCTAGTGGCAGTCCCTTGAGTTGAGGTTTGAACTTCACTTATCATTGAGATCTGAGGCGGGTCACTGTTCAGTGATAGGATGAGATGAGATGAGATGGCCATGTGTCCAACAAAAAGACTGGGATGTAGTAGTATACCAACTACATCTGTGGATAGACAAAAGGCAATCTAGGAAGGGAACATACCTGGTGTATTAGAGTTCTAGAGAAACAACAAGAGAGACAGACAGGGAAAAAGAGGAGGAGAAAGAGGAAGAGGAGGAAATGGATTTCATTACAGGCTATAGTCAGCTAGTTCAACAATGGCTGTCTCCCAACAGAAAGTCTAAGAATCTAGTAGTTGTTTATGGCCCTTGGGGCTGGATGGCTCTGCTGGTCTTCAGTGTACACTGACATCCCAGGGAAGTAGACGCCAGTGCCAGTGAAGGGACAGACTTGCCAGCGAGAGCAATCAGACAAAGAGCCAGCTTCCTTCTTCCATATCTTTTTGTGGCCCAGAGTAATCTTCCCATCTCAAAAGATATGGATTAAAGGTGGATCTTCCCACCTCAAAAGATCCAGATTAAAACTGGGTCTTCCCACGTCAAATGATTTAATTAAGGAAAAAATTACTCACCGATATATCTCCGCCACTTGGGTTTTATTTAATTCCAGATGTTGTCAGTTTGATAACCCAGATTAGTCATCACAGTAACCTTAAATACATCAGTGTATTTCTCTTGTAGAAGCCAAAGATGTTGACCAGGAAGATTAAACTCTGGGACATAAATGCCCACATCACCTGCCGCCTGTGCAGCGGCTACCTCATTGATGCAACCACAGTGACTGAGTGTTTGCACACATGTGAGTACGGCCAGTTCTACCCCGAGCTGAATGGGGTGGGGACTGCTCTGACACATTCCTTAGGGCTTTAGCAGGCACAAGGGCAACAAGGCCAGGAGAGGAACAAAGATCTTGTGTGGGGATTGGAAAGCTTTCCTTAAACCAGGGATGTTGTGGGTAACTTCCTGGAGGGTGGATTCTCCTCTCGGGAAAACTACCCGTTTTTTGTTGTTTTTCTGCTTGTGCTCTCAGATTTCAGGTGAAGTCATTTCTTGTTGACAATCAACCATCTGTGAGATTGCAAGGGTCAGTGCAGTACTCATTGTATGTTAACTTTTTCTGCCTGTCAGGTCTGGACCTATGCAGGGTGTTTGTTGTTTTAGTTTTTTGGTTTTTGTTTTTTTTAATCTTTGTGTAGTTTGGCCTGCATGTGTGTATATGCACCACATACTTGCAGTGCTGCAGAAGCCAGAAGAAGGTGTTGGATTCTGTGGAACTAGAGTTGCAGACGATTGTGAACTATCATGTGGGTGCTAGAAACCAAACCTAGGTCTTCTGCAATAGCACCTAAGTGCTCTTAACCACAAGCCTTTTCTCCAGCCCCATAAGATTTTTTTTTCTTATTTTTTCTCTCTCACTGGATGGAACATCTGTAAAAAGAGCATTGAGTGACCTCTGAGAGGCAGTTCATGAAGTTAAAAACTCACAATACATATAATTTCCATCCAATACATTTTGCATTTTTGAAAATGTTTTCCATTTCTGAAGAATTTTTAGGCTGAGATAATCGTGTTAGAAATTGGTGGTACAATTTTGTGTTAGTCAGTCACAGAATGTTACCTAGTTTTGCAAGACAGTGTTGTCAACTTTTAGGCCAAAATACAGATTTTTAAAATATTAGTTATATTCTCATGATCTTGTAACTTAGTGACTTAACCACCCTTTGCTGTTTTTCCCCATTAGTTCCTAGGCTAGGACTGTGTAACAGATGGTAATGGCACAGCACAGTCCAAGGGCAAAGGTCAGGAACGATGTAGAGAGGCTGTTTATGAAAGTG
Organism: Mastomys natalensis; assembly: GCA_021653895.1. NCBI lineage: Eukaryota > Metazoa > Chordata > Mammalia > Rodentia > Muridae > Mastomys > Mastomys natalensis. The sequence goes on along the minus strand of JAJTUV010000228.1, from coordinate 411,233 downwards.
TCCTCTCAGCCATCTTTGAGTTGGCTGGACATGGTACCAGCCAGAACCTTTCTTCTGTTTGCTATCATCCTCTCCCTTTGGATAGTCTGCAGGAGCTGCCTGGTGAAGTACCTGGAGGAGAATAACACCTGCCCCACCTGCAGGATCGTGATCCATCAGAGCCACCCACTGCAGTACATCGGGTGAGTGAGAGCGTGGTTTCTGTCCATGTGCATGGCGTGGCCGCCTTGTTCTTGGTCGTCAGACGTTACACTGCAGGTGACCAGGGCATGGCAGTGGATCTCCAGTAGCACCTGCCCTGGGGGACCATGAGAACAAGTGGAATCTTATAAGTTTTCTTAAACTGAAAGTTTGAAGTGAATGAGACCCCAGACCTACCTTTCTTTAGAGTAGTAATTTGCCCCTAGGCTGGAACTTCAGCCAAAGAAGAAAGGGCCTATAAGTGGAATTTCTGACTTCAAGAGCCACTCGGGAGGAAATGAAATCACAGATACAAATGGCATGAGGGCATCTGAGAGAAGATGGGCTAAATGAAAGAGATGCACAGCTTGAAGTCACATGTCCAGCTGGGAGCAAGTTGAGTTGTTGGACCTTGGAAGCCCCTACAGGCTTTCAGACAACACTACCAATGTCACTGTTTCAACTTCCTGTATCGAGATGAGAGTGTGTTTTCTGTGTTCCTAACTTCATTGCCAAATCATCTCCTCACACAATCTGCGTAAGGCCTGTGTGGTGGACATATGGAAATGTCTAGCAGCTCTTGGTGTTTGGTACTGTCCTGAGTCCTTGCCAGTGTCCCATCTGTGGAGTGGGTGGATGACATCTGATTTAGGAAACTTCTGTCCATATTCCCATTGGCTCTTGAACCAAGTTCCTGTGCTCTGTGTTCTGGCAAGTGCTGTACGGTGGTAGGTGTTTAGTTCTGTCATCATGGTGTCTCCAGACACACCTCAGCCCACTACCATGGTTATGCTTAAGCTTTGTACCTTCCTGTACATCCACTCTCTGTCGGGACTTCCGTGTGATACCACCTGTCTGAGGGCTCTGTTCTGCTTTTTCTATCCTCACATGCCTCGTGACAGCACAAGGTGTGTCACTTGCTTTCTTTCTGGTGAGCACTTCTGTAGCACTCAGAAGCAGGTTCCTTATTTGAACTGCTGACGGGAATGGTGAGGGGGCTTCCTTGGGGGCTGGGAATAGGAGATAGGGTTGCTGGAGTTTGCTGTGGAAGACAGAACACAAAAGAGCTGTCTTGTGGGCAGACCCTCTCATGGAAGCTTAGATTTCCATGCAGACACAGAAGAGACCTGCAGGAGGAGCACAGCAATGGACCAGGTGTTAGATAAGTAAAGGAAGCAGGGTGGCGTCTTGGCCTGAGTGTTGTGACTTACATTATTAGCTGGGTAGCAGCTATTGCCTGCCATAAACTCTTGACCTAAGAGAGCTCTTAGCCTCTCTGGTTTAATTGATTCAGGGTTTTGTGTAACCTTGAACTTCTTAACCTCCAGCTTTTATGCAAGTGCTGAGATTATAAGTACATTCTACTGCACCTCATTTATGGAATGCTGGGGAATCAAACCAGGAGCTTTGTGAATGCAGGCAAGCATTCTGCTGATTGAGCTATAGCTCCAGCTATAGCCCCTCTCTCACTGGCAATGTCTGGGTTCCATCTGAAATAGTCTAGGATCATACCTCTGCTGCTGCCTTCCTCTGCTCCTGACTTGGCTTCACCTGCCCCCACCTCTTGCCTGATTCTCTCCTTACGGGGCAAGGTGAGAACACCTGTGGGCCCTTTGGTATTATATAAAAGCGGTTTTATTGGCTTCAGTTTACTTTCAGGATTTAGGGTGGAAAGAAGGGCGACCAGGACTAGCAGAGATGGTCTAAGCCTGTGATAGAGAATGTTGAAAATACCACTATCAGACAGGAGTTCATTTTGAAGAAACAGCTCCATTTTGAGAACCTTTCATTCAAAAAATACCCTGTGTTATATGTTCCACTTACCCCCCATTTTCTAGCCCTTTTGCTGGGCTCCCAAGGTAGACAGAGCCTGGTGTCATTGCCTGATACCCAAGTGTTGGAGTTCTGGTCTTGACCTGTTAGCTCCAGCAAAAGCTAGGTGGGCATGGTAGATGTCAAGGTCATCAAATGCATGGGGTCCTGTCATACTTTGCGTCTCTGTTGCTGTGGTAAATACTAACCAAAACCGGTCTGGGGAAGGAGACGGTTTATTTGGCTTATACTTCCAGGTATCGTTTCCTCACTGTAAGAATCAGGGCAGGAACTGAAGTAGAACCTTAGAGAAAAGGCAGTCACTTACTGGCTTACTCCCCGTGGCCTACTCACCCAGTTTTCTCATACAATTTTTGATCACCTGCTCAGGGCTGACACTATAGTCAGTAAGTTGGACTCTCCAGTTTCAATCACTAATTAAGATTCCACCTCCACCCATGGCCACAGATCCAGTCTGATGGGGGCACGGTGGTGGCTCACGCCTTTAATCCCAGCCTCCCAGGGAGGCAGAGGCAGGTGGATTTCTGAGTTCAAGGCCAGCCTGGTCTACAGAGTGAGTTCCAGGACAGCCAGGGCTACACAGAGAAACCCTGTCTCGAAAAACCAAAAAAAAAAGAAGTTAAAATCTTTTGAAAATTAAGAAATTCTCTAACACTTTAATCAAGTATATAATTATATAATTGACATAATTATACTGAATGCTTAAAAGTAGCAAACTATAATAGGACCATATGTAGATAAAGTAGTTCTGCACTTTTGTGTTAGCCTATGTCCAACAAGTTGAGCCTAACCCTTTGTCCAACAGATTGGGGGTCAGGACACTGTTCCCAGAGTGACCTTCTCATCCCAAGTAGCTGGAACCTAAATTAAATGATTCATCAATTCAAGTCCTAGATATTTTAACGCATGTTTTTTTTCATTGCAAACTAGAAGGAAAATCAACCTCGGGTTGTTAAATATGTAAATAATTAAGTATTTACATTGGTTGATGACCACCCCCCCAACCCCACTTCTCTTTTGCAGTCATGACAGAACCATGCAGGACATTGTTTACAAGCTGGTACCAGGCCTCCAGGAAGGTGAGTTGAAACGCTCTCAGTTCAAGCTCATAGCTAGGGTTTTGGCTCTTGGACCCAGACCCTTTCCTCAACAGCATCCTCATTTCCCACATGTCTTAGTTCTAGATTCTCCATTGTCTTCCTGTGATACACAGCCTGTGTTAGTCTTAGGAAACAACAAAGCAGGCCTCCAGATAAAATGCTGAGATCTTCAGAAGCATTTGCAATAGAACTTTATAAGCATGTAGCCAAGTACATGAAGATCCCTGTGTGTTGTGATCAGTGATTTTGTGAATTTTGTATCCTGCTACTTTACTGAAAGTGTCAGCTGTAGGAGTTTCTGGGAGAAACTTTTAAGGTCAGTTATATATATTATCATATCATCCGCAAATAAACATACTTTGACTTCCTTCCTATGTGTATCCCCTTGATCTCCTTCAGTTGTCTAAATGCTCTAGCTAAGACTTCCCGTACTATATTGAATAGGTAGGGAGAGAGTGGACAGCCTTGTCTTGTTCCTGATTTTAGTAGAAATGTTTTGAGTTTCTCTCCGTTTAGGTTGACATTGGCTGTTGGCTTGCTAGAAATCACCTCTATTATGTTGAGGTATGTTCCTTGTATCTCTAGACTCTCCAGGACTTTTATCATGAAAGGGTATTGGATTTTGTCAAAAGCCTTTTCTGCATCTAATGAGATGATCATGTGGTTTTGTGTTGAACCATTCCTGTACCCCTCTGGGATGAAGCCTACATGATCATGGTAGCTGGTCCTTTTGATAGGTTTTTGAATTTGGTTTGCAAGTATTTTATTGAGAAACTTTGCATGTTCATAAGGGAAGCTGGTCTGTAATAAGTTGGGTCTTTATGTGGCTTACGTATCTGGGTAACTGTAGCCTCATAAATTTGAAGAGAGTATTGGTATTAACTCTTTCTTGAAAGTCTGGTAGAATTTTGTGCTAAAACCATTGGGTCCTGGGATGGTTTTTTTTTTTTTTTTTTTTTTTTGGGAGGGGGCAGATTTTAATGACTGCATCTATTACACTATGGTTTATATATTTGTTTAAACTGTTTATCTGATCTTAATTTGACTTTGATGTTTTATATCAAGAAAATTTTCTCATTAAAGTTTTTTTTTTTCCAATTTTGTAGAATATAGGTTTTTAAAGTATGTCATATGATTCTCTGCATTTCCTTGATATTTGTTGTTATGTCCTACTTTTTATATCTAATTTTGTTAATTTGAATCTTCTCTCTCTGTCTTTTAGTTCATTTGACCAAGGGTTTGTCAAGTCCTTGTTTCATTTATTTTCTTTTGTACTGTATTTTTATTTGTTTTTATTTTATTGATTTCAGCCCTGAGTTTGATTACTTCTTGCCATCTACTCCTTTTGGATATTATTCCTTCTTGTTCTAGAGCTTCCGGGTATGCCATTAAAGTTAATAATATGAGATGTCTACAATTTTTTAATATAGTCATTTAGTGCTATGAACTTACCTCTTAAAATTGCCTTCATTGTATCCCATAAGTTTGGGTATGTTGTATTTTCATTTTCATTCAATTCTAAAATGTTAATTTCTGTCTTGGCCCATTTTTCATTCAGTAGTGAGTTTCCATGAGTTTGTAAAGTCTCTTGGATCCATTTGCTTGGAATATCTTCTCATCCTTTTACCCTGAGCTGTTGTCTGTGAGGTACATTTCTTGGAGCAAAAGGAATGGTCCTGTTCTTTTTAATCTGGTCTGTTTATCTGTGTCTTTATTGGGATAATTGAAGCCATTGATATTGAGAGTTACTAATGAGCAGTGTTTGTTGATTCCTGTTATTTTGTTGTAGTGTGGCTTGGGATTCCCACCCCCACCCCCAGCATTTGCTGGTCTGAGATTTTATGTTCTTTTTTTTTTTTTTTTTTTTTGGTTTTTTTTTTCGAAACAGGGTTTCTCTGTGTAGCCCTGGCTGTCCTGGAACTCACTCTGTAGACCAGGCTGGCCTCGAACTCAGAAATCCCCTGCCTCTGCCTCCCAAATGCTGGGATTAAAGGCGTGCGCCACCTCCGCCCGGCTGGATTTTATGTTCTTTATGCTCTTTCTTCAGTGTGGTTAACTTCTTCATGTTCAAAGTTTTTCTAGTGTCTTTTGAAGAGCTGGGTTTATAGATAGTAGATGCTGCTTAAATTTTGTTTTATTGTGGAATGCCTTTTTTGCTATTGAATTATTTCTTGTGATTTAAAGTTTTGCTGGGTATTGTAGTCTGTCTAGTCTCTTAAGAGTTTGTAGAACATCTGTCTGAGTCCTAACTTTTAGATTCTCTATTGAATAGTCAAGTGTTATTCTAATGGTTCTGTCTTTACATCTTACTTGTCACTTTTCCCTTGTAGCTTTTTATATTCTTTCTTTGTTCTGTATGTTTAGTATTTTGATTTTTGTGTGTCATGGAGAATTTCTTTTCTCATCCAGTCTATGTTCTGTATGCTTCTTTTACCTTGGATAGTCACCTCCTTCTTTAGGTTAAGAAAAATTTCTGTGATTTTGTTGAAAATATTTTCTGTGTATTTGACCTGGGTTTCTTCTCCTTCTTCTATTCCTATTATATGTAGATTTGGTCTTTTCATGGTATCCTAGATTTCCTGGAGTTTTCCTTTGTGCCTGGAGTTTTTTTCAGTTTAAATTTTCTTTGACCAAGGTATCCATTTCTTCTGTCTTGTCTTCGGTGCCTGAGGTTCTGCCTTCCATCTCTTATGTTCTGTTGGTGAGGCTTGCCTTGGAGGTTCCTGTTTTTAAATTTTTCATTTCTGGAACCCTCAGTTTGGGTTTTCTGTTTTTCTGCTCTCATCTTGAACAGTTTTCTTCGTTTCATTCTGCCATTTGTTTGTATTGTCATAGATTTCATTAATAGACTTAGTCATAGCTTTAAGATTGTTGAGCATATTCATAAAGGCTATTTTGAAAGCATTTCTCTATAGTAGGGTTGTTGGGCTTTAGTGGAGATACATTGTTCTATTTAACCCCTATGGATTAAAACTGGAGATCAACAGTAGAAACAACAGATCTTACAAACTCATGGAAACTGCATAACTCATTACTGATGAAAAAATAAGTTAAGATAGAAATTATTGTTTTTATGCTTATGCCTAGGTGAATCTGGATTTGAATAATTGTAATTTTAGGTGTTGGTATCTAGTCTTTTCTTTGTTGGGTAGGTTTTCCATTGTATTCATTCATTCATTCATTTAATTTCTGTTTCTCTCTGTAGATCTTAAGGGTATGTGGTGGCTGTGGGTTTCCTGGTAGGGAGTGCTTCTGAGTTCCTGTCAGATGTGACCACTGGGGGTCCCTGGGTAGAACTTGGGAGTGGGGATGTGCTAGAAGTGGGTGGTGGGAGGCTGGGGGGGTTCACAGGAGGAAGGCTGGGTCTGCCTTGAGAACCCAGTGAGTGGGAGAAGAGAGGAAACAGGGCCCTGCAGGTGTTCTGCTACAGGGTTGGGGATGAGACTGCAGAATTGGAATTGGAGGATGTCACGGAGAGTGACGATTGCCTTCCTGTTTCTCAGGCTACTATAGCCAGTGGGTTTGCAGGGGGAAACTGCTTCAGTGTTGTCCGTGAGACAAAGAGATGGAGTGAGAAACTGAAGCAATAACCTTTAACCACAGTTGAATAAGTGTTCCCCCTCCAAAAGAATTTCATTCTTCTTATCAGTAGGCTTTCATTACAAAGAACATACTTCATTCTCATTACTGTATTTTGATTGACAAGTGTTCTGTGGCTGAACTGCAAAGAGCCCCAGTCTATCTCCAGCCCCTTGTTACTGAATCTTGAATTTTGTCTATAATAAGCTATGGAAATTTGCTTCTCTCTTGTTCCTGAGCTCACATCAGCATCTCAGTTTAGCCCTCTGGTCACAGAGCTTTAGGTTTGCTTTGCTTCTTTACATAGAAAACCTGTAGCCAGCTGGACTTTGATGCTAGGGGATGGTGTACATAGACTCTGGTTTGCTGTTGGAGTGTGTAACTCAGCATTTCCCCAATGGGTTGCACCCACTGTATGCCGAGCAGACACACCTAATTCAGGTTGACTCATTGGCAGAGTGTTGTCACTGGGAATGTTTGTATAGTCTCAGATGATGTTCTGCATCTAAATCCCAAAAGAATTCTGTGTTTCCTTTTTTCTTTTCTTTTTTGAGTGTGTGGGCATTACACTGGTAGAGCCTGAGCCAGTTGTGTTTTATAGTCTGTCTCTTATGACTGTGTATCATGGCACATGCTCCTTGCCACATGCACTGTTTACAGTGGCTGCCTAAGATTCTTTGTGGTAAGTGACCCTACTCTGGTCCCAGAATGCACCTGTTGGATTTATTCTGCCTGTTGATCTGGACAATGCTGAAATATTCATGGCCTCTGTAGGAATATCTCCTATAGTACGAGGAGACCCACGTACTATAGACCAAATTTAAATGGCTCAGCTCCAAGTATTGGTCATGCAGCAGTTAAGTTGTTTGTGATTCTTCAGTTTACAAGTAAGACATCCTAACACATTGACCTGCTTGCCTTTAGGATAGATTACTAACATTGACTAAATTCCAATGTATTTTAAATATATTTAGATACATAATGCCAAAACAATTCCAATTAATGTTTCTGTATCTGTCTGTTTCTTTGTTTTAGTGGGTTTTTTTGTTTGTTTTTTGATAGGGTCTGACTATCCAGCTTTGGCTGGTCTTGAACTCATTGAGATCTACCTGCATCTGCCTTCTAAGTGCTTGGCAGTGTTTCTGTATCTGTATATACCTGATTTGGGGCATATTAGACTTTTTTTTTTTTTTTTTTCTGTGACAAACAACCTAGAGAAGTGATTTTGTCGTGTAGTTTTAGGATTTTAAGTCCATGGTCATCTGGTTCTGTTATTTGTGGGTCATGGTGAAGCAGAAGGAGAGCATGGTGGAAAGTAATGGTAGAGCACAGTTGCTTACATCATGGTGCCCAGGAAACAGAGGAGTAAAAGCAGACAGGAAGGCCTAGGAGTAGTTACTCTCCAGAAGCATGCAGGGACCTACTTTCTCTACTAGGCCCTGCCTTCTACACATCCTCGGAAGTTAGGACTCTGCTGAGTCAGTCACCTCTCAAGAGCCCCAGAGTTGGCAACCTTAAACATGAGTCTTCAGAAGACATTTGATTCAACCATACACTGATGTTATTTTTTTACCCTTTTTAATTATGATAAGTGAAAGTTAAGGAAATAGGCAGTAATCATGGTGTCAGAAGCTGAGTTATTTCTGCCTTTGGTGAGTTCCTTATCATTGATCTCTGGGCTTTGGTGTTCAGGTCACAGCTGTTTTTGAGGCCACTTTGAGTGGCTTCCTTTTATCAGAAACTGTTCCATGCTCTGGTTTTAGGGCTGCCTTTCATACAATTGTATATGTGAACCTCTCTTTCCTCATTTATTTATTTTTGTGTATGTATGTGTATGTGTGAGGAATCTATGTGTGTGTGCCCTGGTATATGGTGCTGTGGTTGGATATATAAGTCAGGGACAACTTGCAGGAATCAGTTCTCTCCTTGTACTTGTGGGTCACAGTATCAAACTCAGATTGTCAGGCGTGGTGTCAGGCATCTTTAACCACCGATTCATCTACCTGGCCCAAGGACATCTTTAGTTGACACTTTTGCCATCTTTTTGGTTGCGCCCTTGCTTCCCTCCACTGTAAAAGGGCTCCTTTCCCTGACCAGATCCACAGTTTAAGTATCCTCACACTGATATAGTCAGGGTTTGCAGAGCATCTGTTTAGGTTAGATGCTAGGGTTCTAAGGGTTCAAGGTCTATAGGAAAAGACAGATGTGCAGATGAAGGTTTAATAAGGCTAGACATGATGGCACATGTTTTTAATTTCAGCATTCAGGAGGCAAAAGCAAGATCTCTGTGAGCTAGAGTCTGGCCTGGTTTATACAATAAGTTCCAGGCCAGTTAGTAAACCTGTCTCAGAACAACAACAACAAAAAAGTAAGATTTTTAGAAGTTTAACGAAGCATTTCATGTTTTACTACATGTAAAGTATCTTTTACAGAGCAACGTATAGCTTTTTTTGTTTGAATAAAACATTTTAAGCTTCCTTTGCCGTCTGTATATTCTGAGCAGTGGCTAGGATCTGGTGCATATCATTTGGGTCTAATTGTTAGTCTCATGGATGGGGCTTTTGCTGTTTAAGTCAGAAGCTGTTTTCAGCTCATGTAATCGATTATTTCCTCTAAGTACTAGGTATCAGCTTGGTCTAGTCAGTGGGAGTATTGCTGACCATCTAAGGACAGATCATGCTGCTTTATTGGCTAATGATCCCTAGAAACACAGTGATCTGAAGCCCTGGATAGCTTCATGACTAGATGTCTGCCTTCAAGAGGAAACTTTCTCTGTAGGTTGGAGATTTCTGTTTCCTTTTTCTTGTTTCTTTCATGGCCACTACTGCCCACAGCCACTGGGGGCAGTCTTCACTCAGTACAAGACAGACATGGCCACTGGATACTGCTGTAGTCTGTGATGTGACCAAGTGACCTTGGCACACACAGGCTTTCAGGACAGGGTTGTTCTGGGTTTGTTCTTGTCATTCAGGTGTATCTCCTGCTCTCAGCCTAGTGAGAGCTCTTCTGCACTTGAGGGCAGCTTGTGACCATCGTGGCTACGGGGACAGTGGGAGCACTCGGCAGCATGTATGGATCCTAAGCTGCCTGTGCCAAAATGGTGTGTGGGATATAGGATGTCACTAGCAGCCACATTGTCAATGATGATATATGTCATACTCTGAGGAGTTCCTCAGACTGCCTCCCTAGGATCTGTCCTGCTCTGGGTGATGATAACCCATCCTAGAGGGCCAAGGAGCTTAGGTCATAGTCCTGAGTAGTATCCCTACAGCTCCAGAGCCTGTCTTATTGCACTAGTTCTTCCCACCTGAGTCTTGTCTCAGTGTTCTTGAATACCTGCAGCATAGTCATTAATGTTCCCATCCTGACCTGTGCTTATTTTCTGACTAGTAGCATCCTTCAGACTCAACATCTAATCTGCAAGTTTCTTCATGTGATGTTAGTGAGCAGTTTTTACTATTTAAGTCCTTTCCTACTGAATATTAAAATTGTCTCCATTCTTAATAGCGGAAATGAGGAAACAGAGGGAATTCTATCACAAACTGGGCATGGAGGTACCAGGTGACATCAAGGGGGAGGCGTGCTCAGCAAAGCAGCACTTAGATCTCCGCAATGGTGAGTAGTTTCATCAGGCCACCATGCAATTCAGAGGTTCACTGATCAAGCTTTCTCTCACAGAACACTTTGCCTAAGGTAGTTTTTCCAGAAAGTGATCATTTTCTGATGGTTGCTGAAAAGGTTCCTCATCAACCCTGCTGGATCTGTTAGCTAGAGTACAAGAGATACTAGAGAAGGCCTGGGGTCATGTGGAAGAAAACAGAATTGGACAGAGGGCCTAAGAAAAAACATAGTGGATAGTCTTAAGAAAAATTTATTTTTATTTTTTTTTCATTTTCTTCTATTTTTATTTATTTGTTTGCCTTTTTTTTTTTGGTTTTTTGAGACAGGGTTTCTCTGTGTAGCCCTGGCTGTCCTGGAACTCACTCTGTAGACCAGCTGGCCTCGAATTCAGAAATCCACCTGCCTCTGCCTCCCAAGTGCTGGGATTAAAGGCGTGCCCACCGACGCCCGGCTTTCTATTTTTATTTAAAGGAGTAGTTCATGCATAAGGGTACATTTATCTATTTTCTACATATTTGTTTTTTGTTCATCACAAAGATGTGGGTTTTTTTTAATTATTTAAATCAAATCTTAATTTTTACTTATTCACACAGGGTTATAAACACTAGAAGGCAGAACGTGGGGAAGGGGATGACACGGGAGGCATAGGTGTTCAGGGGAGTACAGATATCTTTCAGAACAGGGTATCAGCTGGTTGAAGGTTCAGGGGACAGGTCACTATGACTCTGCCTATGACTCACTTGTCCTTATCTAAGTTGATACTATCTGCTGAGGCTGCCTATTTACAAGGTCTATAACTACTCAGGCTGATAAATTTCCACAAAAGCTGCCTGTTTACAATAGCTGCTTATAGCCGTCTGTTTCAGTGTTTTTCCACAGAGACCTAAGACTTTGTGTTAGCATGCATGTATGTCAGGCCTATTGCTGATTTTAGGCCTATGGCTGATTGTAGGCCTTCAGTGTATAAGCAGGGCTGCCCCTGACATCTCTTCCCTTCTCTAAGTATAGAAGGGTCGAGGCGATTCTAATCTTGCGAAGGCAAGGATAGAGGCCTGACCTCCAATAATTGAAGGGGACCTTGTAATGGCTCTGGTCTTCCTGTCATTGTCCAGTGAAGCATGAGGGCCATACCCATCCCGATGTCTTTTTCCTGGAGAGGAAATACTTTTGACTAAATTTTATCATTTATTTATTTATTTATTTTATTTCCTTTTCGAGACAGGGTTTCTCTGTGTAGCCCTGTGTGAACTCACTTTGTAGACCAGGCTGGCCTTGAACTCAGAAATCCACCTGCCTCTGCCTCCCAAGTGCCGGGATTAAAGGCGTGCGCCACCACTGCCCAGCTAAGATATAATTCTAACTTTGTTTGCTTTATAATAAAAAACCAAATGCCAGTTAGATTTGAGCATAAAGTTAATTGGTGCTTTTAAGTCAGTATTTAAAAATTATTCAAATCTTTAAGTTCTGGCACTTTGCTGGTGGAACCATATAGGTTCCTGAGAGATATTAAAATTACCGTGTATATGCTTAACAGCCTAAGGAAAGTGGTGACTAGGTCCTGCTGGGAGCCAGACTAGGCTGGGTGGGAATAGGTAAGGTGGATGGAAGTGGAAATCTGGTCCTGAGTGTGTGTCAAAAAATAAGATTCCTTCCATGAGCCAGGCTTCTAGAGAAGTAGGTTGCTGTGGTAAGTGCTGAGTAGTCCTGGGGGCTTATCACTGCTGACCTTAGCAATTTTGGTCACTTTCTCCATCTTCCGATCCCCTTAAGACACACTAACCTAAAATCTGAGTGCCCTAAGACATAATCCAAACCCTGCCTCACCTAGCTGTAGTCAGAGGGCCTCATACCCCAGAGTTCCTTAGTATCTCAGCAAACATGCAGAATGGTTTTAATTGCTACCACTGAGCTCCTTGTATGTTTGCTTTTCAGTAGAGTAAATTTCAACATCAATTGTAGTACACTGCCAGGTTTTACAAATATTCAAATAGGGTGTCTTCATATGGGCTTTGCTTGTCCAAAATGCTCAGAGCCAGAAGCTTTCTGAATTGGGTCTTTCCCCTGTTTTGGAAAAGTTGCATATAACATTTTAATTCTGCCTTTTATGACAGTTTCCACTTACACCTCAAAGTTTTATATACTAGAACTTTTGAATTTTGGATTAGAGATATTTCAACCTATACAACATTTTCTGTTTGTGCTAAAAGGTGAAACCAAAGCAGACGACAATTCAAATAAAGAGACAGCAGAAGAGAAGCAGGAGGAGGACAATGATTACCACAGGAGTGATGAGCAGGTGCGAACGCTGCCTCTGTGAAGTGTCTGGCCTCGGTTTGCCCCATGTTTGCATGCTTCAGTGTCTCATGAAGATAGATGTAACAGGTCAAACACTATCAAGTTCTCCTCCAATTAACCCTTAACTTTTCTTTATATTCTTTTCATTTATCTGTTTCAATTATCAAAGCAACACATGCTGACTGTAAAGCATTTCAGACATACAGAATTACAGTCCACAGTCAGATTATGTTCTCTCCAGCCCACTGCAAATACTCACTGTTAGTGGTTTGGTGCCTTCTCTGCTGTGCCCCCAAGGGAAGCGACCCATTAGCAAATTGAAGGGAAGTAAGCATGCAATGTTGAGGACTATCCGTGTCTCATTTGCCACATTATCAGGTGTATGTACGTGTACACACACACACACACACACCACCATCACACAGAAGTACCATAGAAGGATCTGATAAAATTCTGTATCCCTGTCTATAGAACTTCCTAGTGTATTGTCTGAGTTTGTCATTTCTAATAGTTGTGATACTTTTGATGAAACAGGGAGTAATGAAATACCATGCCTGGTTGGCTGTCACTGTGCTTAGATGTCCTCTCCTAGCAGCAGGGAAACAAGAGTGAGACACATAACAAGGAACAAAGGTGTTGTTATTCCTGGTTAATGCTGTCTTACATACAGCCTCATACAGTCCACTGAAAACAGCTTACTCTGCTCCATGGATGATTGGGTCAGCATGTGGTAGTCAGTGCATGTTGGGAATATGCAAAGAACCAGTGTACGCCACCACTAAGAAAACTTGGCATGATTTCCTTAAGAGACAGGTACTTTTCTCAATCTGACTTTAGTCATGATGCCAGAGTTGACCGGAAACAATTGTTCTACAGCTTCCTGGGAGATGAATGTGCATGAGTAGCCAGTTGCAAACAGTGAGGTGATCTTGGCCCTATCAGAAGACACAGTAACTGAGACAGACAGTATATTCAAGGCTGGACCGATAAAATCTTATTTATTTATTTATTTATTTTTAAAGAATTATTTATTTATTTTATGTATGTGAGTACACTGTAGCTGTCTTCAGACACACCAGAAAAGGGCATCAGATCTCATTACAGATGGTTGTGAGCCACCATGTGGTTGCTGGGAATTGAACTCAGGACCTTCTGGAAGAGCAGTCAGTGCTCTTAACCACTGAGCCATCTCTCCAGCCCTAAAATCTTATTTTTAACATGTGCATTTCTGCAGTTAATGACAGCTCCACAGAATAGGGTAGGTTTGCAGATACACACTGGATAAGAGTTCCTTCCTGTGAGAAGACCGCTTTGACTGTCTCTGTGGGCAAGAAGCCCTGCAGTCACCTTGGAGTGGCCCCACGTCCTATCTGCTGTGCTGATTCTGAGCCTCAGTGACAGAGGTGACACTGTCTGTAGGTGCCTTGGAACAACTCTCAAGCAATATCCTCCACCTCCCCGGTTATACAGACCCCACCTTGTGGGCCACATACCTACTAGCCTTTCTGGAGGAATCGTGTTCCTTGCCACAACTCAGTCCTATGCTTTTGGAAGCCACTGGGTCTCTGGGGCTTGCCCAGCCCCCGGCATTGCTTATGTCACTTTTCTGTAGGTTGGCATAGAATTGTTCAAAGAGTTTTCTTTGTTTTACAGTTAAAAATATTCCTGTTGACTGTTGTGAATGTTTGCCTTTACCTTTTTATATCATGCTACTTATTCGAGTTTCTTAAAGCATATGTAAGGAGTGAATTTTGTTTTTGTATTAGTTTAGTGTCTGGAGCTAAGCACTGTGTATGTTCTTGATCTCACACAGGCGTGACTTCCTGTGTGCCCTGGGTGCAACCCCTGACACTGACAAGTTGTGCCCTATCACCCTCTGTTCTGGAGAGGCATTAAGGCCATCATCTTGACTTTTTAGATGAGTGTTCTCAAGTGTTCACCTGAGTACTCTGCTTTGGCTCTAGTACTTTCTACTTCCTTTCACTGGTGATCAGAGGATCCTGTCTCTGCTGCCCTCTGAATTCCCTGCTAGCATCTACTGGCATCCAAAGGCAGAAAGGTCATTACCTCTCTGGGACCATAGCTAGGCAAAGCAGAACCCTGACCACTCTGGGCCATGGGTTGACTCTAGCTCTGAGTAATTACTGGGGGGATTGCCCCTAATCTAAATCTCTAATGCAAGTCTGGCTACTGCCTCAACGGTGTTCCCCAGATATTTGCTGTTTGAAATTCTCTAGGTTATTTGTGCTCCAGCAGTCTGGCGTCCTGGGAGGCATTTCACCCTGGAACATAACTGCTGGTCCATCACGACCAATGGCTCCTTCCTGTTCTCTCCATCTTCGTTCCTTTTCTGCCCCCTCTCCTCCACCTCGTGGTCTGTACCTTCAGCCCCAGCCTGGTAACTCAAACTCCACCTTTCTCTATTCCCTCCAGTGATTGGCTGTCACCAGTTCTATTTAACCAATAGTTTCAAATTTTGGGTCAAGGGTTACATAATAACCCGTATGCTAGTCTTGGAACAACCAGATCTTGGGGTACAGAATTTAGCAATTGAATACAAGCATCACCAGACCAACCCCTACAGTAATTTCCTCAAATGGTATTTGAGAAAGTTTTTTTTTGTCTCGAGCTAAGACTAATTTTCAGTTTCAGGCACCCTTAGCGTCTTTAACTTCAGTGAATGTATTTGCTATTTTTAGAAGTTATCTTGTGTTTTTATGCCTGTATAATGTTCTTTACTCAGTATCTTATGTTTAATTTTTACTTTTGTACCTACTGGAATCTTATGATATACATCTTGGTTACTTTCCTTTTTAATTCTTGTACCTGAATTTTGAGAAGCTTGAATGAAACTGTGTTAGAGGAGGGGCTTTTTCTGCAGTCCTGGGATAAAGCTCTGTCTCCCTTTTGCATTGCCCTTGACTTGTCTGATCCAACACTCAGCTCCACGTGAGGGTTTCCATCCCACACTGTTACTCTGGCCCTGAGCATTGGCACATGCAGAGCACCTTCCTTGGAGGCAGGCCTTCTTCTGTGCCAAGAGCACTCCTCTGTTTCCTTCACACCCCTTGCTCAGGACAGCAGTTGTCTGGACAACTCAAGGGCAGCCATTTGAGAACATGAGGGACTCAGTGCCCTTGGCAAAATAGATACATAACTCTCAGAGTGACTGTAAGTTAAGAAGACAAAGATTGACAGGCTAGGGTGTTTCTAAGCATTTCAAAGACTCTTAAGGAGGTTTTCAAAGAAGGTATAAAGAAACCTTCTACAGTACTATTCTGATTTCAAAAGACCAGTACTCAATAGATGTAGGAGCTCATCCAGGAAGAGTCTGTGCGAGGCAGTCCTGACCTCTTACCTTCTCCTCTAGGTAAGCATCTGTCTGGAATGCAACAGCAGCAAACTGCGTGGCCTCAAGCGGAAGTGGATCAGATGCTCAGCCCAAGCAACTGTGCTGCACCTGAAAAAATTTATCGCCAAGAAGCTTAACCTCTCCTCCTTCAATGAGGTAGCCATCAGTCAAAGACCTGGGGTAGAGCATTCTTGCCTGTCTTGTTTGTTAAAATGACAACAGCAAAACACACACACACCTTCTTTTTAACAGCCTTGTTCAGAGAATTTTTTTTTGTTTTTGTTTTTAGTGTGTGTGTGTGTGTAAATGTGCAGTGGTGCTTGCATGGAGATCAGAAGACAGCTTACAAAAGTCAGTTGTCTCCCTCCACCATGAGGATCCCAGTGATTACGCTCAAAGGTTGGCAGGCTTAGTAACAAAGTACCCTTACCCACTGAGCCATCTTGCTGGCCCCTTGTTTGGAAATTTGTTTTTATAAAAGATTTATTTTTTATATGTATGAATATTTTACCCACACGTATGTATACCATGTACATGCCAAGTGCCCACAGAGGCCAAATGAGAGCATCAGATCCCTTGGAACTGAAGTCACAGACACTTGTTAGCCACCATGTGGATGTAGGGTAAGGTGCTCCTAATCACTGAGCCATCCTTCTAGTCCCAGAAATGTATTTTTAAATTTAATGATGAGTGGGTGGATGAGTGAATGGAAGATGGATGTGTCACTTAGAGGTTAAATTAATAACTGAAAATAAAGTAAGCCAGAGACCCATAGCTTGTTGTTGGGGCTCATGGCACAGACTTATGAGTATGTGTGTTCAGAAAGCCAGGCTGTGTAGCATTTGGGCAAAAATATAAGCAGGAGCTGAATCAAGGAAGAGTCAGTGATTTGAAGTATTGCTTCAAAAGAGTTCTGAGGCTGTCTGGAGAAGGACTTGCAGGACACATAGACTTTGTCAAAACAAGACAAGTTCCAGCATGTTGCAGCAGGTACATATGAGTGGTGATTAATATAGTTTGGAGAGTAGTATATGAAGCTGTATTAGCCACTGAGCCAGTACCCCAGCTGGAGCCTGTGGGTATGACCCACTGGAAGAGGGTCTTGGCAGATTATAACATCTTAGATTGTCTGCTAAACCTAAGCGAATGAGAACAATCGTGTATTGGTATGCAATAGAGGAACATTTTAGATACAGATTTGGGGGAAGATGGATAAGAAATAAACAGAAGCAGAAATTGGAGTGACCTGGTCACAAGCCCCAAGGAATCAAGGGGGAAGAGGGTCTTCTTATAGTCAGTATCCCCCAGACCCATGTGCTAAAAACTCTATTTCAGCCCAGTGGTACTGGGAGGCAGGACCATGGGGAAATGCTTAAATCATGACAATCATGACCCGTACCTGAGGAATCTCTCCTTGGCTCTCTCTCTTTTTTTTTTTTTGGTTTTTCGAGACAGGGTTTCTCCGTGTAGCCCTGGCTGTCCTGGAACTCACTCTGTAGACCAGGCTGGCCTCGAACTCAGAAATCCACCTGCCTCTGCCTCCCAAGTGCTGGGATTTAATCTCTTTGGCTCTTACAACTGGCAATGACAGCAAGTACCTAAACTACAACGAGAATTACAGCCTATAGCACATATTAACTGCTAAATCAGTTATATTAACTTAATTTACTTATATTAATATGTTAATGTTTTATTTTATATTAGTTGTTCATCAGTCACCCAGTCTAAGCTATTCAGTTATTGCCACGCTGCAAGAAATTCCCAGGAGTCCTGCCACAGTGTTCTCTCAGAGCTGTGTCTCAGACCCAGGACCAGGACTCTCTCAGAGCTGTGTCTCAGACCCAGGACCAGGGCTCTCTCAGAGCTGTGTCTCAGACCCAGGACCAGGGCCCTCTCAGAGCTGTGTCTCAGACCCAGGACCAGGGCCCTCTCAGAGCTGTGTCTCAGACCCAGGACCAGGGCTCTCTCAGAGCTGTGTCTCAGACCCAGGACCAGGGCCCTCTCAGAGCTGTGTCTCAGACCCAGGACCAGGGCTCTCTCAGAGCTGTGTCTCAGACCCAGGACCAGGGCCCTCTCAGAGCTGTGTCTCAGACCCAGGACCAGGGCCCTCTCAGAGCTGTGTCTCAGACCCAGGACCAGGGCCCTCTCAGAGCTGTGTCTCAGACCCAGGACCAGGGCCCTCTCAGAGCTGTGTCTCAGACCCAGGACCAGGGCCCTCTCAGAGCTGTGTCTCAGACCCAGGACCAGGGTTTTGGACTGTCAGGGAGCCCTTGCCCAGCCCTGAGCCAACCACACAAGTGGCTGGGGAGGAGGTGGAAGACACAGAATGAAGATATGACCTTATACTAGCTACCAGGAGCCCATATAGGAAAAAGCAAGTCTGGGTTTTGTTTGTTTGGGAAATAAGGTAGAGGGGGATATGGGAAGGTCACAGGAGCCTTGGACTCTGTGAAGGTAAAGGTGTTGACTTGAAGCAGCTTCTAAGTACTGTGCAGAGCTAGAGACATCAGGACGTTTGAGGGGAGACTGCCTTCCACACACAGGAACATTTCTCCATGGGGACCAACAAGAAATGTGGCATTTTCATTGCAACTGGCCCTTGGCTCACGTGTGCCCAGGTGGATCTCTCTGCGCTCTGCAATCCCTAATGCTGTGTGAAGTGGGGACATTGTCATAGACGTTGAATATTAAGGGCCAGTCACAAGAGCTGCTGTAGGGGGAGGACATCATGCTTATAAGCAGCCTGTGTATCGCAAAGTAAACGGCACTTGGTAAAGATGACAGCAGACACTTGAGCTTTATGGACCCAAAGGCTGGTTTTCTTCTCACCGCTCTCTCAACAAGAAACACTCTTATGTGGCTGTGAGAACAACATTTGTCCCCTGCCTAAGGAGATAGTAAGACCACTGGAGTCACTGAGTCACACACTGATGGAAATACGAATTTAAAATAACAGTGAGACGTCGCCATGCACCTCCTCAAGCACCCATGTGCAAACTGTATAATGGCCAGTGCTGAGCCTGGAACAGGGGAGAGCCAGCGCTGCTCAGATGAACCTGTAAGCACTAGGCTTCAGACAAGGAGACACAGAACCATAACTAGGTGCCATTAGGAATAGGCCATTGTCAGGAAGATGACAGCCAGACCCCTCAGAGACTGAAGCACAGGACACATACTCCACCTGCTGTAACAGTCTAGTCTCTGTGGAGCATGTGCTGTGTAAGATGAGGGTGAGGGAGCCTTAAACTGCTGACTACTAAGGCCCATTAAATAAGTGAGAAAAGGTCTAAGGGCACGTTTCCCCCACTGTATTAAGAACAGGATCGTGGGCAGGGCTGCATTGTGAAACCCTGGATGGTGTAGGGTAGCAAGTGAGTGTACATCAGTCCCTGCAGCTGTATGTAAAGAAAGCCCTGCATGCTCTGTGTGGTTAAGATCCTGTGTGCTCTGTTGGACCAGACTGTGTTCTGTGTGTTAAGAGAAATTGTCTTGTGACTTCTTTGTTGTGCCATCCCACATTTCTGTCTGGGTGACCTGGAGTCACTGCTGTGACTTGCCGAATTACTGATGACGGTGATGGTTAGGCCTTCAAGGGTCAGTGGATGAACATACAGACTTACACTTCACTACTACTTAGAGGGAGGACAATGACTTGAAGTGGGGATCCAGGGAGGGGTCCACACATAATGTCTCCAGAACTTCATCAGAGAAGCCCAGAGCCGGGATAGGAACAGGGCAGGTATATTGATGCCCTGAGCAACCAGGCTGTCTCTCCAGACCACAGCAACACAGCTATGAAGTATACTACTATCTTTGACCCTTGAAGAAGTTTGGGTTTAACAGAAATGCTCCTTTTCTGTATAATTTGTGCTTGCAGTTGGATGATGCAGTTAATGAATAAGCAGACAACCTATGTTCCACATGACTAGGGAGGGGCTTGTTTCAGAGAATTGTTTGTATTGTTACTATTAGTCTCAGTTTAAAGGTAGGTTGACCATACACCTAATTGAAGCCTCTTCTCCCACCAGCTGGACATTTTATGCAACGAGGAGATCCTGGGCAAGGACCACACTCTCAAGTTCGTGGTTGTTACTAGGTGGAGATTCAAGGTGAGACTGGTTGGTCCTTTTGAATACCAGATTTTTAGATAGACTACTGATCCTTACTTGCAGTGCATGTCTTTTATTTGCAGACACTGCAGTAGAACAGCTGTCTTTCTGGATCCGTCCACCCAGCCAGGGTCTTTATCACCACTCCACTCAGTCCCTGAGTCCAGGGGTCAGATGTGGTAGTTGGAACAAACTCTCAAACTTTTGGATATCTTTCTGTGTCAGGAAACGGGTGTTGCAGTCCTTGTCCAGTACTGGAATACAGCTCGTCTACGTCTAGCCATATTGTTGCCCAGAAAGAAGGGGACAGAGACAGTGAAGCCAGCCAGAGAACAGGATGACCAGTAGTTGGTGCTGATCAGGGCAAGGGTTGGAAGTGTAAGAGACTGCATAGGAGAGACCATGGCCAGTGTAGCAGGCAGGAGGAACAAGTTCAGGTTCTGGCTGCATAGACACAGGTGACCATTGGGTCACCTGGGACCAATGACAATTACTCCTTGTCATCCAAAACGAAATTCAGTTGTGGCATTGCTGGTACAGTTGTATGCCTGTGATTTGAGTACACAGTACAGGCCCCATACCTCCCTCAGCCACCTTTGCTTTTATCTTGCAGAAGGCACCCCTCCTGCTACACTACAGACCCAAGATGGACTTGCTGTAAGCCCAGCCAGACTCAGCCCACACCCAGCACTCTACATGGCAAATGTGCTGTGGAATGTTGCCTCGGGTGCCATGCGGACCAGATTTCTGAATAGAGAATATTTATAACTTTTGTATGAGAGAATACACTCCCAACAAGACACTACCAGCACGCGTTTACAGAGGATGAAAACACTTTGCAGTTCGCTTGTCTCTGCTTCCGGTCCACAGGCCAGAGAAGAAGTGAAACATCAGTGCGTTCCCACACCACGTCTGACTCAGCACCTCTGCTTGCTTTCCAGGTCTTGAGAATCTTGAGTCCGTTTCAGTTCAGTTCATGGATTAGGTTTCATGATAAGCCTCAAAAATACTTGTACTTTTATTAAGTCCTTTGTAAGTTATTGAAAGTCTTTTCATGGTAAATATTTATGTTGCCTTTAGCTTCCTGAAGACTTAAGAGATATATAAAATTTTAATTTAAAGTATACCCAAAGAGGCTTGCAGCAATGCTATGATTTAGCCATGGTGTTTAATTTCCCACCTTCTAGGGTACAACAGAAGCCCATTCCCAAGGTTGTGTCTCGTACTGTGCATCTTGGGATGGTCTGGTTGGCTGGGCAAGGCAAGAACCCTTCCATCACTCCCCAGTGTCGTGTGACTGTAACCCGGCACCCGATAAGGCAAACTAGAGGTCGTGGCCAGTGCAGCTCAGCACTGGCTTGTGGAGAAGTTCTGGGAAAGACAGTCTTCCCTGGAAAGGCCATCACTGAAGCTCCCGCCTTTTCCATTCTGTTTTCCTTCTGCTGGAGAAATGCACAGTGGTGGCTGTGTTTGTCACTTATCAACCAGCACAAACCATCCGGTAGGGAACTTTGTAAAGATACTTAGGAGGTAGCCTCTAACCTCCATGTTCCTGGTAGTTGGTGTTTCCAGGCTTGCTTCCTGATCATGGGGTTAACATGCGTTCTTTGGGTCTTTTTCATGAAAGGTAAACTGAGCAAACTGCTCACTTGAGGAAACAACTCGCTTCAGCAGAAGTTGCTTTTCAGTCGGAGAGAGGATATTATTTGTTAACACACACACCTTTCTCACATACAATTTATTATTTTGTTCGGTGAGAGAGTGGATAAGACACTAGCATATCCAACTTTATTCCCTCTTCAGGAGTATGGAGGCAAGAGGCAGGAGAACGGGTCCTGTTCCGCCATCCCAGGGACCTCTCAGTCTGGGTGCCCTCTTACCTCTCCCACCTCCCGCCCTTCCAGGCCCAGTGGGAACTGTAGGACCCTGTGACCCCAGCAGTACCTCTGCTCTTGGTGAGCACGTGAGGATCTTCGTGGATCCCTGAGGGTCAGGCTTTCTGAGCCCTTCACCTTAGCAACTGGAATATTTTTCTTGGATTTGCTTTGACAGTTGGGATTAGGTTTATCAACACCCACTTTTTTCTTCTACTTCCTCTTTCACATACACAGTGTCAGAAGCAGCGATTAGTGAGATTTAATGTTGGTAAGTAAGGAACAACATCCATATTAACTCAGTCTTTAATGTCTGACCTTCTAAAACAAAAGCAAGCTCTTTGTTTCAAATTAATGAAAGTTCACCTCTCTATGTAAGCCAGTTTGGATTATTCAGTTTCCTGAGTTTGCTATTCATTCAAATCATTTATAGAGTTACTATACAAGGGTTTATTGCGTAAATATTACCTTTCTACCTCAGAACACAAGTGCTGCTGAAGCATTCTGCAAGACCGTGTTCTCACAATGCAGTTACATTAGAATTTAGGTATTTTCCCATGTGGTGACATTAAAGTTAGAAGCCTCCAAATTCAAGTAAAGTTAATTTACAGTTCAGATCAAACTTAGTATGGCTGTATAATCTCATGATATATATTTGTAACTTTGTAGCTACTTTTAGAATCACTTGACTTTGCTATGGTGCTAAGTTGATAGATCTAAGTATTCAGCGAGGTGGACATTGCAACCGATGTCCTAGCTGGGCGCCACCGCCCCAACAGCCCTGCTTCTGTCACCACGGTAACCTGTTAAACCTCAGCAGCAAAATACCTATTTTTCTAAGATTCCATCATCCGCCTTGTCTGCACTGCAGACGGTTTCCTGATGCCCTTCTGCCCTTTGGTCTGACCTGTAGCCTTACCTCGCTCAGAGATGAAGCAGAGTGAGCTTGCGTCAGATGGAAGCTTCTGGGCGCCTTGTTTTGCTCCTGCCAAGCTCCACGTGACATCCAAGGCCAATTTTATTTTTCCAGCATGAACACGAGGATCAGTTAGTGATTGGTCCTGTCAAGCTTTCTCAGCAGGCGGCGCTCCTGCGAAGTTGTTTTCATAGCTGCCGATGCTAGAAATGGGTGTACCTGGCCGGCAGCTCTGGGACCAGCCTCCCAGCACGTGGTCTCACGCTACATCATTTTCACAAAAATAGAAAACTCAGATAGAATATATAATATTGAATTTAAGATTTGGGGGGGTTAAAAAAAGAAAACTTTATAAAATTATTTATTCTATTTTAAGCCTTCTATCATATTTTCCCATCCAATTGTTTGGTTTCCGTGGTCCAGCTTTATTTACAGGCATATAAGATAAAATTGTGAGATGTTTTGCAAGCTTCTTTTACTTTTTGTAGTCTTTGGTTTGTATGTTTTATAGGGATGAAGAGCATTTTTATGCTTTTGTGCAATAGGTTCCAACATGCGTTTATTAGTGCTTAAATTGTAATCTAGCATCTACTAAATTGAAAGGGAATATAGGTGGAATTTCAAAATCTGTGCATTCAGCTATTTGGTTTTGCCTTTTTCACTGTTAAAAGAATTCTGTTACCGGATTATGTGCATGTGTGTGTGCGTGTGAGTGTGTGTGTGTGTGTGTGTGTGTGTGTGTGTGTACTTTCTATCAATATTAAAAGATAAGCAGCCAGGCAGGAAGTGATGAGGTTAGCACCATCTTAGGCTTGCATTCTATGTGGGTGAACCCAAGTCCTTGAGCTAAGTTTGTGACTGAGCCACCCTGGGGCTGGGTTTTCACCGTGTCCACCTGGTAGTGCTGCCCTCCACTGGTCTGCGGCTCCTGGTGCCGCCCTGGCCATCAGAGTCTTTGGCGGTTGGTGTGTTTTGTTTCTAAGGGTGTACAGGATGGTGTATCACAGTGCTCTGAGGTATCATTAGATTAAATGTTCCAGGAATGAGCTAACTGAGTTCTACTTTGTATATGGATATTAAATATGTTCCTAAAACATTGAAAGTAACTTGAGTGCAGATAGTGAAATCCCTTCACACACACACACACACACACACACACACACACACACACACACACGTACGTCTGTTTCCTCAGGAAATCATTTAAGCCCCAACACATCACATGTGACCTTAACATGAAAACAAAAGTTTTCTCTGCCTTGATATTAAATACACCAAGTAAATAAACTGAGATGTG
Source organism: Mastomys natalensis (assembly GCA_021653895.1). Classification (NCBI taxonomy): domain Eukaryota; kingdom Metazoa; phylum Chordata; class Mammalia; order Rodentia; family Muridae; genus Mastomys; species Mastomys natalensis. Next base: position 387,077 of record JAJTUV010000228.1, on the reverse strand, counting down.
TAGATTAGGAAGTCACTTATTGCACCACAGTCTGCATACCCTGCATTCCTGCAGGCGGGGATTAGACCTTTCAGGCTCCCGTCAGGAGCAGCTGTGCGGGCTGTGGTCTCACACCCAGTGTTCCAGTTGTCATTTACTCCCATCCAAGAGCACATTTGGAGAAAGAAGTGAAGTCTGCCTGTGAGGGGTATATGCCACTTCAGCAGTGACTCACACTCACCGTTGACTTCCAGCTCTCAACTTGTGCCAGACACAGTTTTCCCAAGTGAAAGTAGCATCAGGTTACGGATAGCAGCACCACCTGAGCTCTCTCGTTGGAGTGCAGCCACACTAGCAACTGTCACGGTGTACGAAATGGTGCAGATACAGAGGTTTTGACTGTTTAATTTGAAAGTTTACATTTTTTATGATTGCGTTAGTGTGTAATTTTTGTACCATCAGTGGCTAGTTTTTGTCTAAAATCTCTTTTGGAATATTGCTTAATGTTTTGATTTTATGATAGTGAAGCTTGTATTCAGTGTTTTGCCAATTAATATTATATGCTTGTAATAAAAGCAGAAGAAAAACTTAACTAAAATCTCCCAGTCTGGCAATGTTTTACCTAAAGTATTTGTAAGAGTTTGACAGATACTGTGTTACAGACATGATCAGCCCTCTCTGTCTTCCAGGCTCAGCCATCCAGGGGTAGAAAGTACCCAGGAAAACCAACCAACCAACCAAACAACAAACAAAAGAATCAAAAAATCATATTTTTTTTTCTGTTCTTATTTCATAACTATAGTATAACATTTGCTTGTATAGCATTTGCTATATTTTGTTTGGTTTTGGTTTTTGAAATTGGGTCTCTGTGTAGTCTTGGCTGTCCTGGAACTTGTTTTATAGACCAGATGAGCCTCAAACTCAGAGATATGCCTGACTCTGCCTCCCGAGTGCTGGAATTAAAGGAGTATACCACCATGCTTGGCCACAGTGTATAATGTACTGTAAGTCACCTAGAGATGATTTCAAGGATTCAGGAGGGTGTGCTTTAAAAAAAAAAAAAAAAAAAGCTATTTTATCAAAGGGATTTATGCATCCTCAGATTCTGATATGTACAGGAGATCTGACCTCGTGGACGCCAAGGGGCTTCTGCAGGTGTAGAGAAGTGTGCTAAATGTTCTCTGTTGAGTCTTGCCTACTTGCTCAGGAAGACATGCTCACTGAATCACAGTAATACAAGAGCACAGAGGCTTGTTATCTGTGCATCTAGATGCCCTGGGTTTACTACCCCTTCCTCTGTTCCACACATCACTTCTAAAATGTTATTCTTGACCCAACATGGGGTACCATAGTTTGGGAGAAACAGAAATGAAATAACATGTGATTTATATGTTCCCAGAGGAAGTGCTCTTCGGTCCGAAGCTGTGTGTGACAACAACGATGGTGGCAAGGAACCTGCTGGTCCCCATCGGTAGGCTGCAGGATTGATGACTTCTTCTAAAGCACTGGTCAGACTTATAGTTTCTAAAATTGGAATGCAAGAAGTTAGTGACCAAATTAGGTTTTGATGACTTTAACTGACTGTTTTCAGTATGTATGTGTGCCACAGGAAGATGTTGAATGTCTTACTCTGTTACCCTGTACCTGTCTGTACCTGGAGACAAGTCTGTCACTGAGTCTGGAGCTAGACAGTGGCCAGTGAGCTCTTGTGGTCCTCCTGTCTCCCTCCTCATTCCTGGAATTATAGACATGCGTAACCACATCGGCTTCTTATGTGGGTTCTAGGGACTTGAATTCAGGTCCTCATGTTTGCACAAGTGTGTCTGTCAACTGAGCCACTGCCTCAGCTCCTGAGTTAACATTTTTTCTCTTGTTTTTGGCAAGTCATCACACATTACAGATGTCAGGATACAGCTGTACTGTAGGTAAGCAGGGAGTAACTATCTCAGTTACTTTCCTGTTACTGTGACAAAATACCATGACCAACACAACTTACAGAAGAAGAGGATTTAATTTGGGGCTCACAGTTTCAAAGGGTAGTGGAGCCCGTGACTCTCATGGCATAGAGCATGGTAGCAGGCCAGCAGGCATGGTGCCAAAGCAGTAGCAGCAAACTTACATGGTTGGATAACAACCATGAGCACAGAGTGAACTAACTGGGAATAGATACCCTAGGGACACACCTCCTCCAACAAGGCCACCCCTTGTAATTTTTTTTCTAAATAGCTCCAACTATGGAACAAGCCTTCAAATATATGAATGGACCTGTGGAGTCCGTTCTCATTCAGACCACCACAGTTGCAAACACAAGTCTTCTGGTCCAAATTGGTTGCAGCCATCCACTTTCCAGGTGAGATCAGTGGGCGGCAGGATGTGAGATTTCTGCTCTTTGACACTAGAGCTACAACGCAAGACAGTTCTTCAGGGAAATGGTATCTGAGCCTCCAAAGGCCCCACAGTTGCTACATCGATGCAGGCCTAGGGTGCCTCCACCATGGTAGGTGACACTGTCTCTCCAGTGCTTTCCTGTGTGTGTGCTTCACCTGACTGTGCATGACATCAAGAGTCACATGTGGTCTTGTGTGTTGGCGTGGTCACACAGCGGGCAGTGAAAACAGGCATTGCTCTTCATGCTTTGCATGACACTATTTCTGGGAAGATATTTACAAACATGTATTTACCCCAGATAAGAAGCCAATGACAGTCCAAAATATAGGTATCACCAAAGACCAACTTGGTGAACCAGTGTTTTATTGGTGTTACTTACAAGAATATGGATAAAGGATTATTTACAGGAAGCCAAAATTACTCAGCTGCTTTACCAAAAGCCCATGCAGAATGGGTAGCAGTTTATAAAGGCTGGAAACCTGGAGCACACTGAACAACCTGCAGGCCTCTCAACAGGTTGCGTGTGTGATCCTTTCTTTCCTAGCGGCTCTGTTGGTCTAAACCTTTTCCAGGCAGAGCAGCTGCTCTCTTCTTTCAGACTTATCTTGTTTTTTCGTCTTTGGTGAAGTTAAGCTGATCTGAGAAACCAGTCTTTATTGTTTAAATACTCTTGTGGAGGAGGGAGCCTAGCAAATCTGATCAGTTTCAGGGACTTCTGAAACAATTTTGAGCTCCTTACTTCCTGGCTTAAGGGAGCTTACCTGCTGGATGGAGTGTTTCAACTCTCCTTACAACATCCTGTTTCACGTTGTAAACTTCCTGTCCTAAAAGATCCTGCTGTGTCACTTCCCTTTTAAATCCCATGTCTTAAGTTTCCCTCCGAGATGGAAGGTTTTAACCTTGGAGGAAACTGCTACACAACAGAGGCACACACTTCCCATAAAGGCCCAAGAAAGATTACCGATCTGCAAGATGAAGGTCTTCATGTAATTCTGGTTCTTAAGCCTAAGACTTAGACTGTACACCGTACTCTTCAGCTTGACCAATACAGGGATTTGGGAGTCTAGTGTCAGGAAGAGTGATCTTCAGCAACTGGCAAATATTCCTTCTAGAAACAAATTATTTTGCCAGTGTGTAGCTGTAAATGTGAACAACAGTGTTGTGTTAGCCATGAAGGAAGGAGTGAAGCTGGAAGGCTATGGCAAATTTGAGGCATCCTGGACTTTATTATGAGACCTTGTCTTCTAAAGGCGTCCATAGAGTGTCTACCAACCAACTACCTGTAACTTCAGTTTCAGGGATCTCACTCTTGACCTCCATGAGCAGCAGGAGCGAACACATTGTAAAGACATATATACATGTAAAACACTCATACACATTAAAATTTTTTAAAACTGAGCCATGTGTGGTGGCACACACCCATAATCCTAGCACTCAGGAGACTGAGGTAGGAGGATAATGAGTTTATGGACAGCCTGGGCTACATAATAAGAGTTGGAGAGGATTGTGGGACCAGCCTCTGCCACTCTGGTTGCTTCCAGGTTGAGCAGCTCTGCTCCAGCACGTTCCCACCATTGGGCACTGTTTCACAAGTCCTAACGTTGACCATGGGTTGGAACCTCCTTGTCATGTATGAAGGGTGGAGTGGGAGTGCCTACTGGAGAAACTGCCTTCCTGAGCCCCATCCCTCTTAATACCGGCAGTTGGTTTTAAGTTGATCTCTGGAGAGAAGCAGATGCCCTTTATGGCTTAAAGGAATACCTGGACTTTGAGTCACGACTGCAGCAAACTCAGTTCAGAGCTTCAGAAGTCCACTTTCCCTCAAGAAAAAAGAAGTCGCTTCTCTCCATTCTTTCGAGGTTCTCAGGGCAGAGGCTGTGCCTCATGCGTTGGTTGTGTGTGTGTATGTAGAACAAGCCTCTGATTTCATGCTGAATCTGGCAGGTATTTTCTGGGTCTCCATGTGGGGTTACGTCATCGGAAGCCTCTAGCCCTTGGCTGAAGAGCAAAGGTGGACAGGATGGCAGGCAGGTTGTGGAGTCTCAGAGTTCATGAGAACTTTCTAAGATCGTGTTTTAAGCATGATTCAGGTTGTAGTGTTTTGATAATTACTGTTTGCCAGGTTGAGGACTTCTCTCCTGTTATTGCTTATGAAAAACTCTCATCAGAAATTTACTATTTATTAAGTAAAATAACAAAAACAAAAATTAACAGTTTTGCTTTGATTTGAAGATTTAACACATACAGATTTATGTGGCCTTCACTCTACTCAGGAGGCACTGACCTAGACCTCAAGGAACTCTTTAATGCAAACCTACTGTTGTAGCTGGGTTTTGGCTACTTTGTGGTTCTTCTTTCTCCCACCTTTTCAACCCACTAGCATGAGATAGGAAAGAAAAAAGGATAAAGGGGCAATAATATCATTAGATTATTTCCTAATGATTAAGGATGTTCCTTGGGGCAAGTTTGGTGTTTGCTCTCAGCATATCTAATTTCTTTTTTTTTTTTTTATTGGATATTTTCCTTATTTACATTTCAAATGCTCTTCCCTTTCCCATCTCCTCCCCCTGCTTCTATGAGGGTGTTCCCCCACCCACCCAATCCCACCTCCCTGCCCTCAAATTCCCCTACACTGGGGCATCAAACCTTCATAGGACTAAGGGCCTCTTCTCCCATTGATGCCGGACAAGGTCATCCTCTGCTGTATATGCGGCTGGAGCCATGGATCCCTCTATGTGTAATTTTCTTGGTGCTTTACTCCCTGGGTGCTCTGAGGGGTCTGGTTGGTTGATACTTTTCTTCTTCCTGTGGGGTTGCAAACCCCTTCAGCTCCTTCAGTCCTTTCTCTAACTCCTCCATTGGGGACTCCATGCTTGGTCCAATGGTTGGCTGCGAGCATCCGCCTCTGTATATGTCAGGCTCTGGCAGAGACTCTCAGGAGACAGCTATATCAGGCTCCTGTCAGCATGCACTTTCTGGCATCCATAATAGTGTCTGCTTTTGGTGACTGTATATGGGGTGGATTCCCCAGGTGGAGCCATCTCTGGATGGCCTTTCCTTCAATCTCTGTTCTACACTTTGTCTCCATATTTGCTCCCGTGAATATTTTGTTCCCCCTTCTAAGAAGGGCCAAAGCATCCTCACCTTGGTCTTCCTTCTTCTTGAGCTTCATGTGGTCTGTGAATTGTATCTTGGGTATTCTGAGCTTTTGCACTAATATTCACTTATCAGTGAGTATATACCATGTGTGTGATTGGGTTACCTCACTCAGGATGACACTCTATAGTTCCATCCATTTGCCTAAGAATTTCATGAATTCATTGTTTTTAATAGCTGAGTAGTACTCGATTGTGTAAATGTACCACATTTTCTGTATCCATTCCTCTGTTGAAGGACAGCTGGGTTCTTTCCAGCTTCTGGCTATTATAAAGCTGCTATGAACATAGTGGAGCATATGTCCTTGTTATATGTTGGAGCATCTTTTGAGTATATGCTCAGGAAGTGGTATTGCTGGATCCTCAGGTAATGCTGTGTCCAATTTTCTGAGGAACCTTCAGACTGATTTCCAGCTTTCAATCCCACCAACAATGGAGGAGTGTTCCTCTTTCTCCACATCCTTACCAGCATCTACTATCACCTGAGTTTTTGATCTTAGCCATTCTGACTGGTGTGAGGTGGAATCTCAGGGTTGTTTTGATTTGCATTTCCCTGATGACTAAGGATGCTGAACATTTCTTTAGGTGCTTCTCGGCCATTCGAGTTTCCTCAGTTGAGAATTCTTTGTTTAGCTCTTTACCCCATTTTTTTTTATTTATTTACCTATTTATTTATTTATTTATTGGATATTTTATTTACATTTCAGATGTTCTCCCCTTATTCCATTTCCCCGCTCCCTCCCAGGAACCCCCTCCTGCTTCTATGAGGGTGTGCCCCCACCTACCCCCCCCACCTCACCTCCCTACCCTCAAATTCCCACCCCTCCCACGACGTCCAGCCTTCATGGGACCAAGGATCTCTTCTCCCACTTATACCTCCCTTGCATATATAGCTGGAGCCATGGATCCCTCCCTAAGCCTCCCAGGCTGGTGGTTTAGACCCTGGGGGCTCTGGTTGGTTGGTATTGTTGTTTTCCTCATGGGGCCTCGAACCCTTTCAGCTCCTTCAGTCTTTACTCTAACTCCTCCCTTGGGAACCCCATAATCAGTTCAATGGTTAGCTGTGAGCATCTGCCTCTGAATATGTCAGACTCTTGCAGACCTCTAAGGAGACAGCTATGTCAGGCTCCTGTCAGCATGCACCTCCTGACATCCACATCAGCATCTACCTTTGGTGACTGCACATGGAATGGATACCCAGGTGGAATGGTCTCCCGACGGCCCCTCCTTCAGTTTCTGTCCTGCACTTTGTATCCATGTTTGCTCCCTTGAGTATTTTGTTACTCCTTCTAAGAAGGACTGAAGCACCCCCCCACACACACTTGGTCTTCATTCTTCATGAGCTTTATGTGATCTGTGAGTTGAATCTTGGGTATTTCAAGCTTCTGGGCTAAAATCCAATAATCAGTGAGTGAATACCATGTGTGTTCTTTTGTGATTGGGTTACTTCACTTAGGATTATATTTTCTAGTTCCATCTATTTACATGAGAATTTCTTGAATTCATTGTTTTTAATAGCTGAGTAATATTCCATTGTGTAAATGTACCACATTTTTTTTTTATCCATTCCTCTGTTGAAGGGCATCTGGGTTCTTTCCAGCTTCTGGCTATTATAAAGCTGCTATGAACATAGTGGAGCATATGTCCTTGTTATATGTTAGAGCATCTTCTGGGTATATGCTCAGGAGTGGTATAGCTGGGTCCTCAGGTAATGATATGTCCAATTTTCTGAGGAACACTCCTCCATTGTCGGTGGGATTGCAAGATGGTGCAACCACTCTGGAAATCAGTCTGGCGGTTCCTCAGAAAATTGGACATATCACTACCTGAGGACCCATCTATACCACTCCTGGGTATATATCCAGAAGATGCTCTAACACATAACAAGGACATATGCTCCTCTATGTTCATAGCAACTTTATTTATAATAGCCAGAAGCTGGAAAGAACCCAGATGTCCTTCAACAGAGGAATGGATACAAAAAGTGTGATAGATTTACACAATGGAGCATTACTCAGCTTTACCTCATTTTTAATAGGGTTATTTGATTCCCTAGAGTCTAACTTCTTGAGTTCTTTGTATATGTTGGATATTATCCCTCTACCGGATGTAGGATTGATAAAGATCTTTTCCCAATCTGTTGGTTGCCATTTTGTCCTATTGACAGTGTCTTTTGCCTTACAGAAGCTTTGCAATTTTATGAGATCCCATGTGTCTATTGTTGATCTTAGAGGATAAGCCATTGGTGTTCTTTTCAGGAAAATTTCCCCTGTACCCATGTGTTCGAGGCTCTTCCCCACCTTCTCTTCTATTAGTTTCAGTGTGTCTGGTTTTATGTGAAGGTCCTTTATCCACTTGGACTTGAGCTTTGTACAAGGAGATAAGAATGGATCGATTTGCATTCTTCTGCATGCTGACCTCCAGTTGAACCAGCACCATTTGTTGGAAATGCTTTTTTTCACTGGATGGTTTTGGCTCCTTTGTCAAAGATCAAGTGACCATAGGTGTGTGGGTTCATTTCTGGGTCTTCAATTCTACTCCATTGATCTTCCTGCCTGTCTCTGTACCAATACCATACAGGTTTTTTGTTTCTTGTTTTTTTTTTTTTAATCACTATTGCTCTGTAATACAGCTTGAGGTCAGGGATGGTGATTCCCCCAGAAGTTCTTTTATTGTTGAGAGTAGTTTTCGTTATCTTGGGTTTGTTTGGTTTTTTCATTCCAAATGAATTTGTAAATTGCTCTTTCTAACTCTGTAAAGAATTGAGTTGGAATTTTGATGGGGATTGCATTGAATCTGTAGATTGCTTTTTGGCAAGATGGCCATTTTTACTATATTAAGCCTACTAATCCATGAGCATGGGAGATCTTTCCATCTTCTGAGATCTTCTTCAGTTTCTTTTTTCAGAGACTTGAAGTTTTTTGTCATACAAATTGGTTAGATTTACACCAAGGTATTTTATATTATTTGTGACTATTGCAAAAGGTATCATTTCACTAATTTCTCTCTCAACCTGTTTATCTTTTGAGTGGAGGAAGGCTACTGAATTGTTTGAGTTAATTTTATATCCAGTTATTTTGCTGAAGTTGTTTATCTAGTTTAGGCGTTCTCTGGTAGAATTTTTGTTGTCACTTAAGTGTACTATCATATCATCTGCAAATAGTGATATTTTGACTTCTTCCTTTCCAATCTATATCCCTTTAGCCACCTTTTGTTGTCTAATGGCTCTGGCTAGCACTTAAAATAGTATCATATTGAATAGGTAGGGAGAGAGTGGGCAGCCTTGTCTAGTCCCTGATTTTCGTGGGATGGCTTCAAGTTTCTCTCCATTTAGTTTGATGTTGGCTACTGGTTTGCTGTTTATTGCTTTTACTATCTTTAGGTATAGCCCTTGAATTCCTGATCTTTCCAAGACTTTTACCATGAAAGGGTGTTGAATTTAGTCAAATGCTTTTTTAGTATCTAATGAGATGATCATGTAGATTTTTGTTTATATAGTGGATTATGTTGATGGATTTCCATATATTGAACCATCCCTCCATCCCTGGGATGAAGCCTACTTGATCATGATGGATGATTGTTTTGATGTGTTCTTGGATTTGGTTTGTGAGAATTTTATTGAGTATTTTTGCATCGATATTCATAAGGGAGATTGGTCTGAAGTTCTCTTTCTTTGTTGGGGCTTTGTGTGGTTTAGGTATGAGTGTGATTGTAGCTTCATAGTACGAATTGGGTAGTGTTCCTTCTGTTTCTATTCTGTGGAATAGTTTGAAGAGTATTGTTTTTTTGTTTGTTTGTTTTGGTTTTGGTTTTTCGAGACAGGGTTTCTCTGTGTATCCCTGACAGCCCTGGCTGTCCTGGAACTCACTCTGTAGACCAGGCTGGCCTCGAACTCAGAAATCCACCTGCCTCTGCCTCCCAAGTGCTGGAACTAAAGGTGTGCGCCACCACCACCCGGCTTTAAGAGAATTGTTATTAGGTCTTCCTTGCAGGTCTGATAGAATTCTGCACTAAAACCATCTGGTCCTGGGCTTTTTTGGTTGGGGAACTTTTAATGACTGCTGCTATTTCTTTAGGGGTTATGAGACTGTTTATCTGATCCTGATTTAACTTTTATACCTGGTATCTGTCTAGAAAATTATCCACTTCATCTAGATTTTCCAGTTTTGTTGAGTATATGCTTTTGTAGTAGGATCTCATGATTTTTTTTAATTTCCTCAGTTTCTGTTATGTCTTCCTTTTCATTTCTGATTTTGTTAATTTGGATACTGTCTCTATGCCCTTTGGCTAGTCTGGCTAAGGGTTTATCTATCTTGTTGATTTATTTTCTCAAGGAACCAGCTCCTGGTTTTGTTGATTCTTTGTATAGTTCTTTTTGTTTCTACTTGGTTGATTTCAGCCCTGAGTTTGATTATTTCCTGCCATCTACTCCTCTTAGGTGTATTTGCTTCTTTTTGTTCTAGAGCTTTCAGGTGTGCTGTCAAGTTGCTAGTGTATGCTCTCTCCAGTTTCTTTTTGCAGGCACTCAGAGCTATGAGTTTTCCTCTTAGCACTGCTTTCATTGTGTCCCATAAGTTTTGGTATGATGTGCCTTCATTTTCATTAAATTCTAAAAAGTGTTTAATTTCTTTCTTTATTTCTTCCTTGACCACGTTATTGAGTAGTGTTGTTCAGCTTCCATGTGTATGTGGGCTTTTCGTTGTTTTTATTTATGACCAGCCTTAGTCAGTGGTGATTTGATAGGATGCATGGGATTATTTCAATCTTCTTGTATCTGTTGAAGCCTGTTTTGTGACCAGTTATATGGTCAGTTTTGGAGAAGGTACCATGAGGTGCTGAGAAGAAGGTATATTCCTTTGTTTTAGAATGAAATGTTCTATAGATATCTGTTAAATCCTTTTGGTTCATAACTTCTGTTAGTTTCAATGTGTCTCTGTTTAGTTTCTGTTTCCAAGTTTCCATTGCTGAGAGTGGGGTATTGAAATCCCCCATTATTACTGTGTGAGGTGAGTGTGTACTTTGAGATTTAGTAAGATTTCTTTTATGAATGTGTGTTTCCTTGCATTTGGAGCATAGATATTTAGAATTGAGAATTCATCTTGGTAGATTTTTTTCTTTGATAAGTTTGAAGTGTCCTTCCTTATCTTTTTTGATAACTTTTGGTTGAAAGTTGATTTTATTCGGTATTAGAATGACTACTCCAGCTTGTTTCCTGGAACCATTTGCTTGGAAATTTTTTTTCCAGCTATTTACACTGAGGTGCATTTTATTGTATGTAGCAAAATGCTGGGTCCTGTTTATATATCCAGTCTGTTAGTCTATATCTTTTTATTGGGGAATTGAGTCCATTGATGTTAAGAGATATTAAGGTCTAGTGATTGTTGCTTCCTGTTATTTTTGTTATTAGAGGTGGAATTATGTTTGCGTGGCTATCTTCTTTTTGGTTTGTTGAAAAAAGATTACTTTCTTGCTTTTTCTAGGGTGTAGTTTCCCTCCTTGTGTTGGAGGTTTCTATCTATTATCCTTTATAAGGCTAGATTTGTGGGAAGACATTGTATAAATTTGGTTTTGTCATGGAATATCTTGGTTTCTCTATGTATAGTGATTGAGAGTTTTGCTGGTTATAGTAGTCTGGGCTGGCATTTGTGTTCTCTTAGGGCCTGTATGACATCTGCCCAGGATCTTCTGGCTTTTATAGTCTCTGGTGAGAAGTCTGGTGCAATTCTGATAGGTCTGCCTTTATATGTTACTTTACCTTTTTTCCCTTACTGCTTTTAGTATTTTTTCTTTGTTTTGTGCATTTGATGTTTTGATTATTATGTGACGGGAGGTATTTCTTTTCTGGTCTAGTCTATTTGTAGTTCTGTAGGCTTCTTGTATGTTCATGGACATCTCTTTCTTTAGGTTGGGGAAGTTGTCTTCTATAATTTTGTTGAAATTATTTACTGGCCCTTTAATTTGGGAATCTTTCCTCTCTTCTATACCTATTATCCTTAGGTTTGTGTCCTGGATTTCCTGGATGTTTTGGGTTAGCTTTTTTCATTTTGCATTTTCTTTGACAGTTGTGTCAATGTTTTCTTTTTTCTTTTCTTTCCTTTTCCTTTCCTTTCCTTTCCTTTCCTTTCCTTTCCTTTCCCTTTTCTTTCCTTTCCTTTCCTTTCTCTTTCCTTTCTTTCCTTTCCTTTCCTTTCTCTTTCTTCTTTCCTTTCCTTTTCCTTTCCTTTCCTTTTCCTTTCTTTCCTTTCCTTTCCTTTCTTCTTTCTTTCCTTTCCTTTCCTTTCTTCTTTCCTTTCCTTTCCTTTCCTTTCCTTTCCTTTCCCTTTCTTTCTTTCCTTTCCTTTCCTTTCCTTCCTTCCTTCCTTCCTTCCTTCCTTCCTTCCTTCCTTTCTTTCTTTCTTTTCTTTCTTCTTTCTTTCTTCTTTCTTTCATTTTTCGAGACAGGGTTTCTCTGTGTAGCTCTGTCTCACTCTGTAGACTAGGCTGGCCTTGAACTCAGAAATCTGCCTGCCTCTGCCTCCCAAGTACTGGGATTAAAGGCGTGCGCCACCACTGCCCGTCGTGTCAATGTTTTCTATGGTATCTTTTGCACCTGAGATTCTCTCTTCTATCTCTTGCATTCTGTTGGTGATGCTTACATCTATGTCTCCTCATCTCTTTCCTAGGTTCTCTATCTCCAGGGTTGTCTACCTTTGTGATTCCTTTATTGTTTCTGTTTCTATTTTTAGATCCTTGATGGTTTTGTTCAATTCCTTCACCTGTTTGGTTGTGTTTTCCTGTAACTCTTTAAAGGATTTTTATATTTCCTCTTTAAAGGCTTCTACCTGTTTATCTGTGTTCGCCTGTATTTTTTTAAGGGTATTTATGTCCTTCTTAAAGTCCTCTATCATCATCATGAGGAGTGATTTTAAATTCGAATCTTGCTTTTCCTGTGTGATGGGGTATCCAGGACTTGCTATGTGGGAGAACTGGGTTCTGATGATGCCACGCAGCCTTGGTTTCTGTTGCTTATGTTGTTGTACTTGCCTCTCGCCATCTCTTGTGCTACCTGCACTCACTGTCTTTTACTGGAGCCTGTCTCTCCTGTTATCTTGGTTGTGTCAGAACTCCTCAGAGTCGAGCTGTCTCTGGGATCCTGAGATCCTGGATGTGTCAGAGCTCCTGGGAGTCAAGCTGCCTCTAGGATCCTGAAATCCTGGTGTGACCAAGCTCCTGAGATCCTGTGATCCCATGTTAGAGCACCTGGGAGTCGAGCTTCCTCTGGGTGTTGTGGGATTGGGTTCGGAGCCAGTGCCCAAGGTCTGCTCAGGGCATCTAATTTCTTTTTGTTTCTTCACACATGACTACTTGACAAACAGCATTCAACAGCATCCAACCACCAACTGGCCAACCAACCAGCAGCTCCTAGCCAGGCATTTATATATCCTCTGAAAAGTTTCCAGAAATCTATTCATCACAACTGGAAGAAACTATCTGCAGCTGGTAAAATCACGCCCCTGCTAGAGCACAAGACAAATTATAGTCAGCTGTTGTGGACAGTCTGAAGCAACCCCATATCCCACACTGAGATTAAAACAAAAAACACATTCTTATAATAGTTCTGTTTCTAAAGAAACCAAAGTTCTCTCTGCATTTTATTATCACATCCTAGGTTACATTGTTGAGGATGTCATTGTCCATATATAACCTTCACAATTATATTCCTTCACTCTACTGAGTATCTTTGAGGTTCATCCTGTTGATTGCGTCGACACCCCTTGTTTAAATACTGAATATTATTTTCCTGTGTGAACACAACAGTTTACTTGTAACCTGATGATGCATTTTATTTCAGTTGTTTTATTTTTTTTTAGGTTACAGATTACTGTGAGCCACCATATGGTGGCTGAGAATCTGAGCCTGGGTCCTCTGGAAGAGCATCCAGTGTTCTTAACCACTGACCCATCTCTCCAGCCTCCAGAGCTTCAGTTTCACCCATTTATCATATGTCTATGTCTTGTGTGCAATGTCTGTGCATATCCCTCCCACCTTTGAGTTATTTTGGGGTAGGGAGGAGTTGAGACTGGGTTTCACTAGGGTTAGGGTTAAGAGCCCTGGCTGTCCTGGAACTCACTTTATAGACCAGGCTGACCTTGAACTCAGAGATCTGCCTGCCTCTGCCTCCCAGGTCCTTGGATTAAAGTCCTGTGCCACAACTGCCCAGTGAGTTACTTGTTTTCTTAACTACTTGAGTTTTAAGAAATCTTTGTATTTTCTGAAGCCAGTTGGGTAAGTGATTTGCTAATATTATTTTCTCCTCACTCTACTTGTCTTTTTTTCCCCCTCGACTTTTCTAATAGACCTTTTTCTAATAAAGTCACATTTATAAGAACGTATTTCTTTGTGTGGGTTTTTTTTAATGTCATGTCTAAGATCTCTACCAAATGCCAAGTCACAAAAGTATTTATCTGTTTTATTCCAAATATCTTATAGCTTTATACTTGCTATTACATTTTTACTTAATGTTGTAAGGTATGAGGTCAAGGTTTTATGTCCATCTGGATACCAATTGTTGAGAAGACTGTCCTTCCTCACTTGTTACTTTGTATTGCTGTGAAAGATCAAGGGCCTTGTGTGTGCAGGTCTGTTTGTGGACTCTGACCTCCGACCTGCCTGTCCCTTGCTCACTGCTTCACTGCCTTAGCAGTTGTTGCTCTAGAAGTGTTAACAGTGAAAAGTGTGATTCTTCCAGCACCATCAAGCTGCAGCCTCAATCTGTTCTTTTAATCAGCACCACTACCATCGTCAGTTATTGTGTGTGAGAGAGTACAGTGTATATTAGTCAGAAAGCTTCTTGCAGGAGTCAGTTCTCTGTCATGTGGGTTCAGGGGATCAAATTCCAATCATTGGGGTTGATGGCAAGTGCCTTTAACTGCTGAGCTGTCTTGCCAGAATGTTCTTGCTTTGTTCTAAAATTAGGAGGAAAACATTTTCCTTAATTATTACATAGTCATAGTTCATAAAACTGCCCACTATAAATCAGCTAGGGGCTGGACAGATGCCTCAGTGTTTGAGATCACTTTTGCTCTTGCAGGGTAATGCAGTTCAATTCCTAACACTCACACCGGGTGACTTACAACTGCCTGTAACTGGCTCCTGGCATCTAATGTTATCCCTGTGGAGGCAGCAGAGAGGAAGCACAGTTCGAGAGCACTGGAGAGCAGGAAGACACTGTAACTCACAGGGAGAACAAGTAGCTGGTGGGGATTCCCAGGAGAATGCTGGCTTTTATTTAATCACCAGAAATAATTCGATATCCTGGCTTAAGCTCATTTTTGGATATATGGACCTGTTGGGACGTAACAGATGTCAGTTCCTGTGAAGCTGGAAATTAGCATGATCACAGTATCTATTATCAAACTTGCTGGGATTCTGTTTGGGATTTGCTGACTTTGTAAAAACACGTTGAAAAGAACATTCTAACAATATTGAGTCTTCCTACCCATCAACATAGAGCAGCTGAACAATTACTTAGCTCTTTATTCCTTTCATTGAGGTTTATATGTTTCCTTGTGCAGATCTTGTAAACATTTTGTAAGTTACATTTATGAATCCTTTTACTGCTAATATATATGATACTTGGGGTTTTAAAAAGACATTTTATTTATTGTGTGTGATATATGTATGCACATGGGGATGCCATGTACCACATTGTGCATATGGAGGTCAGAGGATAGCATGTGGAAGTCAATGCTTTCCTTTCACTGTGTGGAGCTCAAGGATCAAACTCGTGGTCAGGGTTGATAGTGATCATCTTTACTAAGCTGAGCCAGCTCACCTGCCTTGATACTGTATTTGTAATTTTAAATTACAATTGGCCTGAGTTCAAGGCCAATTGTTCACTTCTTCTCATCGTTATATTTTAAATTTTTAAAATTATCATATAGTAAAACTGACTTTTAAAAAATTATTTTATATACATATTTGTGTGTGTGTGTGTGTGTGTGTGCCTGAAGGGTTGTCTCCTAGATGACTCTGTCTGGGAGGGGCACACCTGGGAGGGTTTATTGAGCCTCTGGTTAGGTTAATTGAAGTGGGAGGGCTCATTTTTAAAAGTGGGCAGCACCACTGACTAGGTAGGGGTCCTGGAGTAAATAAAAAGAGGAAAACCAGCAGAGTACAAGTTGTCGTCACTCTCTGCTTCCTGGTGTTGGTATGTGCTATGACCTGCTGCTTCAGGCTGCCGACACACTCACTTCCCCATCATGGTAGCCTGAGCTTATGAACTGAGTCAGAATAGACCCATTCTCCATAAGTTACTTTTTATCAGGATATTTTTAACAGTAATGAGAAACTAAGTCATACCAAACTGTCTGGGATTTATAGGCAAAGCCAAAAGATGTAGAATAAAATACACAAAACTAAAGGAAGAAGAACCTTGACTCCAGGATAGTGTTGGGATTCAGACCTGGGATAAAATGGTATTTTACATACCAAATTGGACCTGTCCTTTAGGTGCTCCCAGCATTCTTCAATCCCTGTCTCTTACAGGGCATGGCTGTCAAACCCCACTCTCTATCCGGAACCATTTTGGGTAACCCAAGAGCCATTTTGTGTGACTTGGAATAACATGCCGTAGCTTGGCCCCAGGCAGCTGATAAGAGCTGAGACTTAGAAAAACAAGCTCCAGGCAGACTGTTCAGAATATCAGATAGGAGTCTAGCCTAGCACAGGCCTTGATATGCTAATAAAGTAAGCCCAAGTTGGTGTGGATATGATAGTGAACCATCCCCAAGCCGTGAGCTACTGCCCAATAAAATAATAGAGAAATTGGAATATTGGGAATGGACTCTAGGATCACGTTGCTGTACTCTTGAGACATGGTTTCTCTAGCGTTATTGGTGATATTCATTAGCAAGAGGATTTGAGACTGTGTGTGGCCATGACCTCAGGATCATGGCTTCAGCACTGTCCCTGAGCCTATACTCTCAAGGACTTGCTATCTCCACCTGTCACAGCTGAAGGACTTTATAGAGGACGTGGGCCAAGCCTTTAGTCTTCTTGATGGGTTATTTCTCCACTGATGAATGAGCCAATTCAAGCCAGATTAGAGTATATTAAAGGTAGGTTTATTGGGAAACTGTGCTCTGGTGGACAAGTTCACTGGCCCAAGGATGGAGGCTAGGGCAGTTGACATGGCAGGGAAGGGGAAGAGAGAAAGGGCTCAAGTGCAGAGAAAGAAGAGGAGGAAGAAGGAGAAGAAGAAAATGAAGGAAGAAAGAAAAAAGGAGGAGGAGGAGGAGGAGGAGGAGGGAGAAACAATGATGACGTCTGGGGGAAGGGCAGCCTAGTCCCTTGGCTGGAAAGTTCAAGGTTCAAGGTTGGGAGCAGAGTATGCTGGGTAGGGACTGAGGGATGCTGGAAGAACCTGGAGGCCAGGTCTGCTTTGATATGTAAAATATCCACCTCAATCCCTTGTCCCTGGGTTCTAAACCAAACAGTCCTCACCAGAGATTTCCTGGTGGAATCCTTACTGCCCAAACAACTGTTCCCCAATTAGTGATATGTCTGTTTAAATTTTATATTAGTGTGATATTATAAGGAATGTCTGTGAATAAGCAAAGCACATACAAAAGATAAATCTTATGTGAACATACTAATTGCCAAGCACCTTATAGCCAGTCCATAGGCCCGTGTTCTCCATACAGACCCATAAAAGTGCAATGGCAATTTGATTTGGAATGTAGACTTTTTTTCTCTCTTTGATGAATCTTTGAATTTCACATTGTATACCCCAATCCCACTCATCTCCCCATCTCTTTGCATCTGCCCTTGCAGCCTCCCCCAAAAGAAAATCACTAATTAATTAATTAAAAATAAGAACAAAATCTCGTCATGGAAGCTGTAGTGTGCCAGTGTGTCCCACAGCATACCCTTTGTCCACACATCTGTACTTACAATGAGTCACCGATGTGACTGAGGCCTCTGGCTTCTACACTATCCAATACTGGATC
Source organism: Mastomys natalensis (assembly GCA_021653895.1). NCBI lineage: Eukaryota > Metazoa > Chordata > Mammalia > Rodentia > Muridae > Mastomys > Mastomys natalensis. The sequence continues at coordinate 369,565 of JAJTUV010000228.1, read as the reverse complement.
TTCACTGGGACTCCTCTTCGATATTCTATTGTTGCCCTGTGTCATGGAGATCCTGCAGGTTTGGATATACAGAACTGGGCTCTTCATGCCCTCCAGTAGTTCATAAATGGGAAAGATATTGGGGTGGGCCAACTCAAAAGCCTGGGTGGTAGCTGAGTTGGTCAGTCTGCCAGCTCTCCTGCACCTACACCTCCAGAGCCAGCTCTTCAGCATGCCCAGCTAGCTCACCCAATGCCACAGCAGGGCCAGATCTCCCTTTCTCATGCTGTCAGTGCTGGTTCATAGGAGCCTTCACCACCAGGGCCAGCTCTACTGTTACCCAGGCACGGTACTGGACCCACTCTCCCAAGTGCTACACCTGGTGAGGGGTGGGGCCAGCTGTGCAGAGCCCTTGGACACCAACCTGGTCCCAGGCAGCAGCCCGAACAGGGGCATCCTCATGGCCTTTGGAGGTTATATGAACCACAAACATCCACACAGACCCTGCTGCTGCATGGCCAGGGACCCAGACATGGCACTTAGCAACACCATGGGCCTGGATTTCACCATGGCCTCAAATGGCAGGCTATTCCTCTCCGCTTTCGTGCCTCCGGTTCCACCTCTCTTCATAGTGTTTAAATCATAACACTTCTCTTTCTCTCCCATCTCTCCACCACATACACACCATATCGTAGTGGCTCCCACTGCTCGAGGACAATGTGGTGGCAGCAGCGGCAGTCAGGCCTCTGGAGGTCTTCCGCCAACCTGCACCACATGGTGGTGAGCAGGTCAGAACATAGATTTAAAAAAAAAAAAAAAAAAAGTAAAAACACAATCCTCCCATCTCTACAGTTAGATCAAAATAGAACATTTTCTCTAATTTGAAACATGAAACAATATAATCTCTGGAAGATAACATAAGAGATCAAAAATTTAGGTGTCCTTGGGTTGCTTCCTGGCAACCACTCGAGGAGCAGCTTCTGCCTTATGCTTTTGCCTCCATGGTGTTCAATCTCATCTCAAGCCAAGAATAACGGATCCAGACAGCGTCCATTGACTGAATTGGGATGAAATTTCTGAAACCGTGAGCCAAATTAAATGTCTATCTTTAATCTATTTCTCTCAGATATTTTTCACATCAATGAAGGTCTCAACTAAGACCAAATTTATTTGAAACTTTTAAAATTGTTGAAAACTTGTATTTATGTAGGACCCTGAATAACCTTTATAGGATATTCATAGTTATAGTAACCTGTAAACATCCAAGATATTCATAAAGAGTGAATGGCTTAAAACACTGCTGTCCATCAGATAATAGAATATTATTCAGCAATAAAAAGAAATGAGTAGTGCTGGAGAGATGGCTTATGCTTAAGAACACTCCCTTGTTCTTTCAGAGGAACCAAGTTCAGTTCCTATAAATCCAGCTCCAGGGATCCAAGGCCTTCTGGCCTCCACAACACACACACACACACACATACACATGCACACCCACAGAGAGAGACAGAGGGAGAGAGAGAGCGCGCACCTGAATGCACATTACTAGCTGAAAGAAGCCAATCTGAAAGGCTATATACATGATTCCAACTTTTTGATGGATAATGATGATGATTCCAAATATGTTGATGGCATAAAAAAATGGGGGTACATAGATGGTTGTCAGGGCCTTGAGAAGCGAGGGATGAACAGGAAAGCACACGCACAGGCTTAGGGGCCATGAACTACTCTGTTACTCTATTGGTGCATGCATACCGTATCTCTCTGAATGCACAAACTAACTCAAAAGTAAATCCTGTGTAAATTAAGGACTTCCATTAGTCAGTCACCTAACTGGCTCATTGTAGGTAGTGGAGGAAGCCATGAGTGTATTGTTGGTCATCAGCCATGACAAGGACCAAAGCCTTGAACCCATGGGAAATTGGGAAAGCTCTTCCCCATATTTGGTTGGGCTCAAAATTGGCAAAGCCTTCTTTCTCTGGTTTAAATACAAGTATTTACAAATTATCACTAGGAACTTCAGCATCCTCTTCCTAGATGTTTGCAGCCTGAGATTGCTTGCCTACAGAGAATCCTAACAAGATTAGCTAACCCCTCTCCCCAAAGTGGGTAAAATTTTGCTTATTTTTAATTTTTTTATGTATATGAGTGTTTGCCTACATATATGTACGTGTGCCACATGTGTGCCTGGTGCCCATAGCAGTTAGAAAAAGGTATCAAATTCCCTGAAATTGGAGTCAGATGATTGTGAGTTCCCTTGTGGGTGCTGGGAACCAAACTTGGGTCCTGTGCAAGAGCAACAAGTGTGCTTAACCACTAAGCCATCTCTCCAGTCAGACACATAAGTTTACTTTTTAAAGCCCTTGGATAATATTTATGCTGACATCAAAGACTTCTGCCAGCCTAGGAACTGACCAGAACGCTGAACGCTCCTTATATAAATACCAGGTATGTCCCATGGATTTTCCACATCAGGATCTGACACTTTACCTTTGAGTTTTCTAAAATTAGATTTCTTTTTTCTGTAATTTCAAGGTGCTGGGGAAAGGAACCAACAACAGAAGCGAAAATAAGATGGGTACTGTAAAGAACACAGCTCTCTTATGTTGGTCTGAAAAGTCAGTCAGGTCATGTCTGCCCAGTTAAAGCTCTCTCTCTCTGTGTACACCATTCTGTGGATTAACACCTACAACAACAGCTGCGTGGGGAGGGGTGTCAAATCCTAAATGAACATCTAAATACAGCACTAGGTTAGGGGCCTCTGTTGTCAAGAGACCTAAACACTTTCCCTATGCCCTCCAACAATGGGTAAGCCTGGGGTAAGATCGCTGATAATGTGGTAGGATGTTTAAGGGACACAAGGCCTGTTTTTCCTGAGGCCTGCAAAGAAGTCTGCACTTCTCCACTACCTGCGTCTCCAGTTACTCAGATCCTAGTTGCAATTAGTGATCTTACAGCACAAAGCCTGGGTCCGAATCCAGTGGGTGGAGAACCCACTGAAAGGGACTGCAGTGTGTCACAACCTCTCAGCAAAGGCTCAGAGTAGTCTCCATGGTAACTAGAACTTTGAATTTTACTGTATTAACGTTTTTTATATGTTCTGTTTCTCCAACCACTTTTCTCCTTGCCTGTCGGCGAGCCAAACTCAGGAAACTACCTGCTGTTCCAAGAGAGCCTCAGGGAATTGCCCACTGTTCTGGAAGGATTAGTCAGTAAGGACATTCTCTCTGGAACGTCTGGCATTTCCTGGGAGTTGGTTAAGACAGTGGGATGGTCTAGGGCAATAAGGAGATGATCTAGGGCAATAAACTGCCTCTTTGGGAAAACCGGACCTTCAACTAAGAAAGGATTTCCTGCTCATAAAGAACCGTTGCCCCAGGACATCCCGGGGCAAACCGCAGAGTGCTCCACCGGATCAAGAGTGAATGGAATCCCTGCCCCGTTCCTTGCCCCCTTTTCTCCCTCGTCAAAGACTATATATTGTAAGCTACCCCGAATTAAAGTGAGACCATGACAAAACTTCCGGCTGCATGGTCTCCGTTCTCTCTCCCGCCCATGTCTCTTTTCAGGTGAAGGTCCACCTTGACACCCCATGAATAATCAGACCCGTGGGTTGGGTCACTTGCCTACACTTGACAGCTACTTGCATGCTTGTTTCTCTGCCTTGTTCAGTTTTCCCATTTTGCTTCATTCAGCATGAAGTTATTACTTGTACTGTTTCAATTCTTTTCAAAAACAAAAAACCAAAACACCAACCTGTCTCCCTGGAAGGAGAGATATTCAGGAAGAAGGGTTGCCTCAATTGTCAACGTTAGATATTGAGTCACTGGTCAGGGCACAGGCCTTCTGTGGGAGGGTGTTAAGGATCGTGCATGGACCCCGATGAAGGACAAGTAAAACAGAGGTCTGGGTCATCCTGCTGGCCATGGACCTTCACTGAGTTTCAGCACCCAACTGTGACCTAAGATTGAAGCACAGCCAAACAGCTTTCTCCATCCATCTCAGATCCATCTTCACCACACCCTTCTCAGACATTAGGGTGCTTTAAGAACCTGTGCAATGCTGGCCCCCTTCCCAGTTCTGTGCTCCAGAATCTTGGACTCACACCTTCATACAGAGTATAGCAGCCACCCAGAGAGCACATGGTCGTACCTACCATACCAACCAACTAACAGCTGACACAGGTAGTCAGCTCCTGCCTTATCTTCAGCCTGATCTGACTCAGGTCACATCAGGTGAGGCCAAAAGCAACAGGCCAGCTGAGAGTTCACCTGAGGGTTGAAAGATGGATTCCTGGGGTCCAGAGGACCTTCACCTGCACAACTATGTCTGGTCTTCTGAAATATCCAGTGTTACTTGCTGCTCCTATCAGTTCTGTTACACCTCATTTTACCTGGTCTTTGTTCAAAGTCACCGTGAACAAAAAAGAAGCAAACAGTTCCTGTCAGCAGAGAGCCTTAGTCTGTAATGAGTACAGTAGGAACCCTAGGGAAAACAACACTGGTTGGTACAGGTCCCTGTCCACTGAACATCTCCACCGGCTTTTCTGCCTCCAGCACTGCTCCCGTTTCTGAGGAGGGAAGACTAGGTTGGTTGGCATCTCAGTTGTAACTGCTAAAGGACAAGACACTTTGTAAAGGGTCAGACTGAGACACAATTTAATTTGGTTTAGAAAAGAGGGAAAGCTCTGTTCATGGCCTCTTCTAGGGAAACCAGTGACCACTTAGCCCATACTGTTGGGGAAGGGGGGGATAGGAACACCTACTGAAGGAGAGGTGAGGTTAGAGAAGGGATAAGCAGAGGATGCAGGCCATGGGGGCGAGGTGGGGGTGGAGGGTAGGGAGAGCCTGTGGGTATGAGGCGGGGAATATGTGGCAAGGAGGCGGGACTGGGAAGAACACCCTGGGAGAGAGTTGAGGAGGTCAGATGAGGTTCTTTTTAGACAATTGCGTCTTTCTAGCTTTGATTGGGCAAGATCCTCTTGGAAGCAATCGTGACAAGGGGGCGGTGGCGCATGGTGATTGGCTCAAACCTTTTTCTGCGATTCCCACACAGTATTCTGAGTCCACTTCTTGCCACTCGTACTCTTTCACCGGTGGCAGGTTTGAACTGGGCTTAGTCACAGGTACTCCTCCTCCGCACCCGAAGGATTCCTGCCATGTCCCTCCTGCAGCCCCTCTGCCCCAGCCCCCTTTCAAAACTGATCTGAAGTCGACTGAAGACTGAGAGCAGTCAGTGTTCAAAATGTGTGGACAGGTGGCCCAGACCCAGGGGTCCTTGGCCCTGCTGGGTATGTCGTGGACAGCAAGATTTGTCTAGCTGAGGATTAGCAGGGATCGACAAAATGGTCCTTAATTGCTGGTCCTTTTAGTTTTTTGAGAAATGCCTTGATGGTTAGGTGGCTTGTGATTGAAAACAGCTCTGCTTCTCGGTGCAGGTTTCAGTGAGTGGAGCACAGATCAGAGCCTGACTACTGGGGCTGGCCACCTGCAGACACCAGGGAGAAGCTGTAGATAGATGCTGGAAAGCTGCCAACATGTTCAGGATATGCCAACATCCAAAAGGTTGAGAGACTGTCAGTGTTTGGGGCTAGGCTGGCCAGTGGGGCCTTTGTAGGAACATCGTGCCCTTCAGCTTCAGGGTAGCTTTTCCCTGGCTTGGGTACCTGGCCCTCAGCTTAGAATACCCACCACCTACACACACACAGAGAGGGGGGGGGGGTCAGGAAAGAGGGAGAGAGTATGCGCACATGGCTCCTGCTTCCTATCCTCTTGGTTTATGTGTCACTCCATACCACTTATGAATATCACTTCCTGATCCTACTGCTCAGTCCCATTTTCCTTCAAACAGAAGTCACCAGTTACGGTAAGTATTTAACACCTGTACTGGCTGGTTTTGTGTGCTAACTTGACACAAGCTGGAGTTATCACAGAGAAAGGAGCCTCTGTTGAGGAAATGCCTCCATGAGATCCAGCTGTAAGCCATTTTCTTAATTAGTGATCAAACGGGAAGGGCCCAGCCCATTGTGGGTGATGCCATGCCTGTGCTAGTAATCTTGGGTTCTATAAGAAAGCAAGCTGAGCAAGGCAGGGGAAGCAAGCCAGTAAGCAGCACCCCTCCATGGCCTCTGCATCCACTCCTGCCTCCGAGTTCCTGCCCTGTGTGAGTTCCTGTCCTGACTTCCTTTGGTGATGTGGAAGTATAAGCTCAATAAATCCTTTCTTCCCCAACTTGCTTCTTGGTCATCATGTTTTGTGCAGGAATAGAAACCCTGACTAAGACAGCACCTCTCCCATCACATATACACATGCACATACACACAACTACTAGAGAAGGGACCTCAATTATTCCAGACCCTATGCGACACTATAACACAATTCACCAGGTTCTGACCCATCAATCCTTGGGTGGCCTTGGACCAAGTTCTCCAGCAGCTAAAACATTCAGATCATTGTTTAAGTTCAAAAGGAATGCAGACTGGGCTGTGAGATAGGACACTGGATGACAGATGGGTAAACTAATGGGTGTCCTTATCTGAGCATCCATGCTGGGTGACAGCATGTAGCAAAGCTCCAGAAAGGCCAGACCCAGAGATCTGGGTCTTAGGTACACCTCCAGCAAAAAGAAGTGACTGCCACCCCAGGAAATGGTATCTGGGTCATTCAGTGGTGCCCAAAGGCAGGTGTACAGAGGCAGTGCAAGGGCATCCCCCAAGATAGCTAGAGGGACACGGGAGGAAAGCATGACCCCCGAAATCATACCCACTCTCCTCACTTTTCTCTTTACCTCCACTCACCCCTGCATCCCAGGAAGAGTGAGACATATGTAGGCTTCTGCTCAGACTGGCCGGTTTTTCTGGACAGTCCATGAGTAGGGAAATTCATAGGACTTCTCACAATTGCTGTCTCCTACAAGAGAGGTGTCCCAAAAGGATGACAAACAAGAGCTCTTTTAGGACAAATGTGGCCACAGCACCTTGGGCTGGGCTTAGCATGGGGCAAAATGGGATTGAGGTAGGGACTGATAAAATGTGGCAGGGGAGAGAGCTGGCAAGTCCTGTAGTCACCTCCTCCCTATTCAGCAGAGTTGGCAGCCATCCCAAAAGGTCTATGTGTAGGGAGTCAGGACAGCCCCTTGTGCTGGGCAGGGGAACTGCACTGTGAAATTCCTGGTGGGCCCAGGCTGGGAAGCAGTATAGTCTGGATTCACCAGAGCTGAGAACTGTGAGGCAGAAAGTTTGTATGTCCTGGAGGCTCACCCCGGGCACTGGGATCCTGGAGGGATCTTTGCCCTCTAGAGAATAAGTTGAGACAGTGAGTCTACGTTAGGACCAAGGGACACCCTATGTTTATCCTCAGTCCCAACCCCAGGTCGAATGGTAGTCTTGGAAGGAATAGCCACACGGTGTGAAATCACTGTTTATTGGCTGTGATTCCCTCAGAGAGAAAATGTGAGGTCTCTGACATGCAGGAAGTGCAGGCACAAGGACAGACAGACAGGTAACACATGGGCTATTCTAAGCTCAGCGCCCGGTGCCCCATGCGCTAGGAACAGGATGCAGGATTGACTCAAGAGAGGGCCATCTGCTCGGAGCTGGCTTCTCAATTCATGAAAACCAGCCAGAGGTGCAGAGAGTGGCCTGGGTGAGCAAGATACTGTGGGCCGAGCATGCTTCATCTCTTTGGGCAGAGGGCATTCTGATTAGTATTGCAGTCTAATTGTTATGGCTTCTCTAAAGAGCTATGTAAGGTCATGAAGGTCAATGCTAAGCCACACACCTGGCCCCAAACTCATGGACACTTAATTCAGTTTTAATGTGGACGGGAAGGGTCGGGAAGACCAGGCTGGCCTTTCTGTCAAGAGAAAACTTACCAAATACAGACTTCATTTACCTGAGATTCAACATATTATGATGTAAATTAAACAAATATGGAGAACAATGGCTGCTGGCTGGGCAAAGGGGAGTAGTGGGTCACACTGCCCCTGGGCCACACACACAGAACAAAACACCACAGCTCAAGCCCAGGAGCTTGCTTTAATGGCCACTGTCAGCCCTTCAGAGGAGGAATCCTGGAGAGAGTGGGACACTTGATCATGTGGCCCTCTGTCTGCTCTGCACATGAATCACCAGAACCCAGGGCTTTTAGGAAGTCGGGCATTTTGAAGGTAGGAGTCCGGAGGTAAAGCCAGGGGCACTTGAGGAGACTACCTGCCCCCATGAAGAGGACAGGAGGCCACCAGGGAGAGGTGGGGTCAGGGAAAGATGGGACTCTGGAAAGTGCATTGCAGATGATGTCAAGGGACTCCAAGTGTGTCTGAGACCACCCACTCCAAATCTATTGCTGTGTTTCCTCTGGCTGTGGAATTCTTAAGCCAAACCTTGCAGAGCAACAGAGAAAAAGACAGCTGGACAAAATATGCAAGGGTTGCTGGGGAAGACTAGGGTGGTAGCTCACAGACAGGAAGACAGAGCGAATGGTCCAGCAGGTCCAACAAGTCCAGAAACTGGGGCAATGGACTCAGGGAAGGGCTAGGGCCCCCAAGCACCCATTGCTCATTCCCCAAGCCCCACCCCACTATGGCTGTACTCCTGAGTTTAGGCCCTGACTGGTGGCCACCCATCCAGGGGTGGTCAGGGCTGGCCCTCGGGGCCTGACCTTGGGCAGGCTCTGTGGGAATGGTGAACTTAAGATTAGTAAGGAGGGGTCCAACCACCCAAAGGCAAGGATGCACAGCACAGACGCTTGAGGGTCACACCCTTGCCTGGTGGGGTCAGTGATGGCAGTACGGGGAGGGGTGGCCAGAGGCTCCCGAGGCGCAAGGGGGACATGGGCAGGATAGATCTAGGACTATGGCTTATTTTTGCGGGGGTGGGGGGGCTGCATCTGCTCCCAACATCCCTTGTTGGGGGGAGACTCGGCGGGGGTCTGTACAGTGGGCAGGGCTCCTGGTGCTGACCCAGATTGATTACTTCTTGAACATGTCCTGCAGTGGCCCAGGCAGGTACTTGATGACAGTGTCCAGGATGCTCTCATCTTCCTCCTCTGGCTCATCCCCACAGCCTGGCGGGATAGCCTTCTTGGGTCGAGTCAGGCTGCCTTCTGAGTTGGCCTCCATGGCTGCCTGGGCCTCAGCCTCACGCTCCTCCTTCTTCTTGATGCCATACTAAGAAGGAAAGGGTAGTCAAGGCATGGCTTGCATAAAGGCGGGACTTGCATGCTCCCTCCCCAGTCCCCAGCCTGGGTGGCACTGATGGAATGCCCAGAGAGGCCAGGTCCTTCCTGCACTGAAGAAACCAACCAGTGATCCTGAAAGGCGGTGCTTATGGCTGAGGAAGACTCCAGCTAGGTCCCAGGCCCATCCTGCTCACCAGGGCTCCAGCAGTGAGCCCACCCAGGTTTTAAAGAAAAAGGAACAACCAAGAGGTACCTGAAGGACACATGGCATATGAAAGAAAGAAAAAAAAAATCTGTGGGTGTGTAGAGAGAAGACTCAGCAGTTACAAGCACTTGCTGCTCTCCAGAGTAACCCAAGGTTGATTCCCAGTACCAGGGTCAGGCAGTTAATAACCGTCTGTGACTCCAGCTCTAAGGAGTCCAAGGCCTCTGAGCACTTCAGGCACCTGTACTGATGTGCACATACCTACACTGTTGACACATGGCCTACATGTAATTAAAAATAATAAAAATAAATATTAAAAAATAAATTTTGGGGATGCTACAAGGGAGGAACAGGAACAGCAGGGGGGTGGAGAGAATCACAGAACACTCTGTTAATAACGGCATCTAACGTACAGGATGCTTTAAAAACAAAGTATATATATATATATATATATATATATATATATATATAGGTGGATGAGACATAGAGGTAAGAAGAAGGTGCTCCCTAGGATTCCTTGGTGGAGACTGTCCTGGAACACCCACCTCACACACACATCACTCACTAATCCTGGCTCTCTTACTGCAGACCTTACTCCTGGAAGCCTGATGGTATGTAAACCCAATAAACTCACTGCTTACCCCACACACAATTGACAGGAAACCCAGAGACTCCTGACATCTGCTTTCCCACCAGTCTGCCCCGACTAGCACAAAGAAATAGCATACTCTATTTTCAGAAGGAGGTCTGCCTGGGTGCTTGTTCTCTACCAAAGGTATATTTCCTCTCTCCTGGTAGATTCTAGTATAGAGGACACAGCAGCCAAATTCAATCAAGACCAGAGGACACCAACTGTCCCTTGTTGGCATTTAGTCTAGGCGCCGCCCCACAGTTACCTGGCAACAGCCAGGTATGGCCTGACTCACTCTAAAAGGGCCACTTGCCTCATCCTCTTTCTTTTGCCCTCTTTCTCTCTCCTCTTGCTCCTGCTCCCTCTCTTTTCCCATTCCCTTCCCTTTCTCTCCCCACATGCTCATGGCCAGCCTCTCGACTCCTCTCTCTCTCTCTGCCTTTCTCTCAACTCCCCCCACCCATCCCCTGAATAAACTCTATTCTATACTATACCAACTTCGAGTGGCTGGTCCCTCGGAGGGAAGAGATATCTCAGCATGGGCCCACAGAGGCACCCCTCTTCCCCGACACCTACCATACTTCCACCAAACATATTCCTTCTTTCTATCTTTTTATAAAACACAACATCCCTAATAAATAAAAGGGCTCATCTCTGCTTGCTCTACACCCTTCACAGATCTGAGAATATAGGCCTTGATGATCAGCGGGTGAAGCATGGCAGGGGGACAGCCATTTTCCCAGGACCTGCTAGTACCAGGCAGAGAAGTGATGGGGTCAGTTGGCTTGAAAGGCATACAGCATAGGCCCTCCCCACATTGATCATGCCACTGCAGGTCAGCTACTGGAAAAACCTCATCCACACAGGCAGAACCCCCGTGCTGCAGAGGGAAAACATGAGGCTCAGTGTCCTGTGGGGTAGTGCGTGGGCCAGAAGTGATGTCTCCAGAAACTAGGTCAGGCCAGAGTAAGTTTCCTTCCAGCCAGGGGAAAAGCAGCAGGAGTAGGCCAGGTGAGGTCTGTGGGCAGTCAGAGAGGCTGAGCTTAGCCGGGCAGTGGTGGCACACGCCTTTAATCCCAGCACTTGGGAGGCAGAGGCAGGTGGATTTCTGAGTTCAAGGCCAGTCTGGTCTACAGAGTGAGTTCCAGGACAGCCCGGGCTATACAGAGAAACCCTGTCTCGAAAAAAACAAACAAAAAAACAAAACAGAGAGGCTGAGCTACCTGTGTGACGACTGCCAGGGTTACTCTCCTCTCAGCTACTCCGTCCACTGAGGATCAAGGTCTCTCTGAGGCTACAGCCACACTGAGCTCTCTTAGGAAAAGTCATGAAAAGTCATGTTATCTGCCAGAGGATGTTATGTAGGTTACACCCCAGAGCCAGACTGTGGCCTGTGCTGATCTTCTGGACTCCAGGAATAAATGGCAGCCTAACCCAGGCCAGATATCCATTATGTCAGGTGTCCAGAAGCATCAGCCCAAGGACAGGACCTCAGGAGGTGTCAGTCAGGTGTGCTAGAAGGCACACTGTCCAGAGCCAGGTGAAGATGGGGGAGGGCTAGGTTAAGGGGGGTCTCATGTATAGGAGACAACAGGAGACCCAAGAACACTGCTAAGAAAAGGCTGAGTGCTAAGAGCCAACAGTTATGGCAGGTCTCCACCTGCGTGGCTTTCATCATCATACAGAGGTGAGTACAGAACTGTGGGCGGTGAAACAGGCCAGCTCTACACCTGGGCCTTGTCTCTTACCAGAAGGAAAGTTTTAGCTCAACAAACGGTTCACTGTGGGCATGTGGAAGCATGCACATATCATGTAGTACATGTGCCAACCTGGAGGTGTGTGGGGGAATCTGGCTGTGTGCACAAACAGGTGGTAGAAATATACATCACATGATAGGTTTCAAGATCAAGTACTTGCTCAGATCGCTTCCTAATGGATATGGATACTTCTCCAGGAACTGCCTCTCCCTGAGACAATCCTGAATGGCCATGCCCGGTTCTTTAGATAGGTTATCTGGAGCCTCACACCATGTGGATATGAAAACTGGCCCCATTCTTAGTTTCTTCCCCTCCTCTTATCACCGAGAAGCCTTGGAACACCACTCAGCCTTTCACTCTGACCAGGGCTCAAGACACTAGGGGTACACACAGCGCAGGGGAGGCCAGGGATCTAGTGAGTAGCGGGGGACTGCCCAGTGAGGGCTGAAAGTCACACCAGATCTGCAGGATTTATACCTATGGGGAGCTGGGGAGATGGAGCATCAGCAGCAAAGGCCCAGGAGTCAGGACTGCAAGCTTCTGGGGTGGTCAACAGTGGATGTCAGGAAACATGGCAACTTCTATAACATTCTGTCCAGCCCGGAATGATGTGGGGCGGGGCCCAGTGCATCTGGGAATGCTTTGACCCCTACCACTTTCACCTCTTGGGCTCGCCCTTTCTGTCTGCACCAGAGGGGCCTTCTTTCAGGGGGTCATTTGAATATTCTGCATTTCCTTTCCTAATCAGCCAGGCATAGGCTATTGAACTTTCTGAAGCAGTGGCTATCAACCTTCCTCATGCTGTGACCTTTAATACATGAGGACACGTTGTGGTGACCCCCTAACCATAAAATCATTTCATTGCTATTTCATAACTATAATTTGCTACTGTTGTGAATTGTAATATAAATATTTGTATTTTCCAATGGTCTTGAGTGACCTCTGTAAAATGGTCATTGGATCCCCAAAGGAGTTTTGAACCACATGTTGAAAACTGTTCTGAAGAACAAATTTCTTCATAGTCTCCAGGGAAATGTGTGAAAATAGAGCAGTGGAGAAGGCACCCTGTATGGTCTTCTTTGAGTCTCAATACAGGGACTCAAACAACTCAGTTTAAACACTGAGAGGTCAAAGCTTTGTGGGTAGGGTGGTATTTGTCAGGAACTTCCTGAAGGAGACTGAGCCAGGCACAGGACACCCCTGGATCCAAAACCAGCTCCATCCCTGGATTTGTCAGAGCCACTGTACACCTGGGCATCTAGCATAGCACCCTACCCCAACCGTGTTCTTCCATCCCAAGTAGCTATTCCCTCTTAGCTCTACCTAGGGAAGGACCTTTGTGGCTCTCAACTCTCTCTTGCTTTTCTGTTCCTCCCTCTAAACTGTCTCTCTCTCAGCATTACTGTTTGTCTGTCTCTAACTCTCCATCTCTCTATTTCCCATGTTCATCCTCACCCCTCTTGATACATTACAATTAATTTTGGGGTCCGCTACCATTTCAGTCACATGGTCAACAGCATATCTTGCTAACCATGATAAGTGACTGACTGGCTGTATAAGGTAGGAACAAAGTAAAATGCCGAAGCACCTTCTACAAGACCCAGGAAACTATCCAGTGACAGTGCTCCAAGGCAAATGTCAAGTGTATAGCCCAGACCTCATAAACAGCACTCTACAACCAACTTGAATGGAGGGTACAGGTGGAGAGGGGACGTCAGCTACACATTTGGCCCTTCGTGAGATCAGGGACCCAATGTGCCCAGTCACCTACTGGCCATCTCCTGCTATCCACTTTAGGAGATACAACTTCCTTCCCCGTGAGTCCCAAAGATCTGCCCCAACCACTAACACATCAACAGAGAACCTGGTGTGGATGTACAGGCAGGAAGTGAGGCCTAGAACCTGGGATGTCTACTCCCCAGCTTAGCATCTCAAGTTCAGGACTGGAGGATTATGTGACCTACTCCCTGCTTCCCACTTACCTACCCAAGCCTGCTGAGCCACCCCCACAAGGCCTGGAAGGATCTAGGTGTCTTGTTTCTTCCCATGGCCTGGAGTTTCCCTTCTAGAGTGGGCAGGGACCATCCTCCTGAAAGAGGTGGTCCTCAATTCAGGATTCCACATGGGTCCTCAGTTTTTCCACCAGGAATAGGCACAATGCTCTCTGACTGCCCTGCTATCCCAGAGACAATCACAAAGGTGACAGGGAGCAGGGAGGCTGCCACCCATCCACCTGTGTAAGTTCAGGAAGCAAAGATGTTAGCATTCTGTGTAAACTCCACCCTACTGTTACCTGGCAACGGCCAGATATGCTCCTCCCACAGTTACCTGGCAACAGCCAGGTAGGCCTGGCCCACTATAAAGGGGGCTACTTGCCCCCTCCTCTCCTCTTGATCTTCTGCTCTCTTGCCTCATGCTTCTCTCTTGCTGCCCCACCCTCCACATGTTCATGGCCGGCCTCTATTCTTCTCTACTTCTCTACTCTCTCCCTCTGTCTGCCTCTCTCTGCCTCTACTACCCTCTTAACTCCCCTCCCCATGCCCTGAATAAACTCTATTCTATACTATACCATTGTGTGTGTGTGGCTGGTCTTTCAGGGTGAAGGGATGCCTTGGCATGGGCCCGCTGAGACGTCCCCTTTCCCCATACCTCACCACACCCCCATTGAACATATTCTATATCTCTTTATCTTTTTATAAACACATCAAAGGTAAAGGGGAACCTCTGGCCCTGATTTTCCTGACCCACAAAGACTCCCAGCTCAACCAATCCCCATTCTCTTCTCAGAGTCTTCTTTCTGGGCAGGGGCCAACGCTCCAGAAGAACAACCAGTCCTGACATGAGGAGTAGGAAAAGAAACCCCTCAGAATGACCCCCATCCAGATTCATCCCACAACAGTTCAGTTTCCAAGGTTTTGATCCCTGAATTAGGAGTAAAAGAGGAGCTGTTCGCCGAGGAAGGAGGCTGCTGCCTCTGGCGGGGCTGCTGCCTGCAGCTCTCCTCTCTGCCTCTGCTCTCCCCTCTGCACCCATCAGTTGCTCACCTTGTCTCGTATGCCCTGCCGCATGACCTCACGTTCCGCCTCCATCTTGGCATACTTTGCTTTGCGCTCTTCCTCTGCCTGCCGCAGTGCCTCCTGCCGCTCCTCCTCCTTCTTGGCGGCATCGGGGTCCTTCTCCTCATCACCCCCAAGCATCTTCCCCATGTCCTTGGTGGCCCCTGGGAATAACAGCAGAGGTCAGGCAGTATCATTCCGGGTTCCTAGTCTCTTCTGCTGGCCATGGGTCCAGTAGTGCCCATCCCTTGAGAGCAGTGAACGTGTTGGGTTTTGTCTGTGTGCCTACATACAGACATGCATGCACGTGCGCATGCGCGCACACACACACACGTACACATATAGTGAGTGGTTGCTTTGTAGTTGCATGTTCATATTATTTATCTCTATGTATGATCATGTCACTGCACATGTATACTTGTGTGCACTGATGTGTCTACTTATCTATGCGCTCCTGAGGGGCAGATAGATGTACATCCTCCCTGAGACCTGTGTCCTGCAGAGGATTGAGCAGAAGGTAATGGAAGGAAAATCCAGATGTGCAGATACATAGATGATGAACAGGCAGGAAACAGATGTATGGTGAGCAACAGTGGCTGCTAAAGTAGGTGACAGGCATGTACCCATGACCCAGGCTGAAGGTACTGCTTATCTTCAGCACCAAGCCCTAATTGCCCCTATGCTAGGTACCACTTTTCTCATGAGTTCCTGAGTCACAGGCCCTACAGAAACCACCCCAACCGCCCTTGCAGCTTAGCCCATAGGACAGAGGCTATAATTACATACCAATGGGTGATCCTTAGCCCATTGCACCCAAACACCAGTGACACTCAGGAAGGGGACCTGGCAAGCCTCACAAGATCTCAGAGTAGTTCGTGGAGTTTTGTGTCTCTGGAGTACCTGACAGCCCTATGCACCATCACAAGCAAGAGAAAAGCCAGCTGTCCTCTTTGCTGTGCATGATGCCCTCTGACCATATCTAGGAGGCTGGTGGACCCCTTCTGGCAGAGTCTCTTCCATAATCTGGGACAGTGGTATTGGATGCCAACTTTTGAGCCCTGTTCTTCAGGTTCCTGTAGAGCCCTGTAGGGTTCTCCTGCAAGGCCACAGATATTTTGGCTGCCTGAAAAATCTACCACAGGTGATAGGGTATGAAGAGACCAAAGACATCTTTTTGCTGCTGTCAGGATGGAGACAGAGAACAATCTTGAAAGAGGCTTTTGCTGACAGAGCAGATCAATGAATCTAACTGAAAATTATGAGCTTCATGGTTGGTTTGCAGTTACATCTACAAATTTGCAAAGGACATCCTGGGTCATGAAATAATCTTCCAATAGTTTTCCAGGTAACTCACTAAAATCTATCTGCTTCCAACACAACTGTCTCTGACAATTGTTGAGGGAGGCAAAGACGAACTTTGCAATCCTGACTGCTTTTATGTAGATTTTATTCTTACTAGAACAAGCTAATTCACACTTAAGTGAGAGACCCATAATTATGTCTCCTGCTGGGAAGGTACTGGCATTCTAAAACAGAAAGAATCAAATCTGGTATCTGTCTCTCCCTAGAGAAGTGGTTCTCAACCTTTGGATCTAGACACCTTTGGGGACTGAATGATCCTTTCATAGAATCACCTAAAAGCACTGGAAAACACAGATATTTATATTACTGTTATAACAGTAGCAAAATGACAGTTATGAAGTAGCAATGAAGATGATTTTATCGTTGAGGTCACCACACCATGAGGAACTGTGTTAAAGGCCAGAGTATCAGGAAGACTGAGAACCACTGACCCAGAGGAAGGTGAGCAGTGTCTGGGATGTGACAGTGGGGGCTTTGTGGCTTGTGGCTGCCTGTTTAGGCCTGTCCCCACCCCACCCATCGCATAGGATGGCATGGAAACTACTTACCACTGAGTGGTAACTATGCACCACTATGGAGCTGAGTGTCCGTTGGGCCTTCCCTGGACCTTCCTACATGCCAGGGATTCCTGCTTGAGCTCTAGGCTCTGAAGGAAGATCTACTTTAGATATGGGACATCTGAGCCTTCGGACTACGGAGGCAGCTCTTGGAGGCTGGGTGTGCACGCACACGGTGTCACTCACACACCTATACTGACAGTTAAATATGGATATGTGCATACACACATAGGATGAAAAGGGTTTTAACAGATCTTTTACCAAGGAATGAATATATATATATATATATATATATATATATATATATATATATATATATATAGTGTGTGTGTGTGTGTCTATACCAAATAAGTATGGAGAAAGGTGCACTTGGCTGTTAGAAATAATGCTTCGTCACAGAGATCCCAGCTTAAGTCACCGACAAGTAGATATTGGCTATACAAGTGCTGGATAGGGACAAACAAACAGCAACATATATTGATAGAAATGCAGATGACATGGGAATTGGAGGACAGTGGATCAATATCACTTTGTTCTTTTGGTGCTTGGGCCTCACACATGCTAGACAAAGCACTCGTCACAAAACTGTCAGTTTCTTATGCTAAATACATCTATAATGTAGTTCAAAAACTATAGTCTCAAATATTTACTCAATAGAAATAAAAAATTCACATGAATTCAGGAACAAGAAAGTTACAGCAGTGATAGTAAAACACAGGACAACCTATCTGCCCATCAGCAGGCAATGGGCAAATCAACTACAGACCATGCAGATGAGCACTGCTCAGCATTGAAAAGAAGTACACCATTGGTTGACACACCCAATAGCATGGAAGGAGCTCAGAATTTTTGATGCTGGGTGAAAAAGCTAGAAATGAATGAAATGGTTTTTACTTAAGTAAATGCAAACATGGACTGATCTATGAGGAGAAGGCAACTTTGGGATTGTCTGGGATGGCTACAGCCTTGGACCTGTGGACATTTGCTGACTACTCTCTGTATTAGATTACTGTACTAAACACCAGCCATACTACAATTTAAATAAATATACAATATAAAAGACTAGAGGTGGTAGAGACCATTCTTCCTGGTCTACTCTAGCTACCAGCTCTAAACAAAAGATCAAACTTACAGCCACAGAGGTTCCAATATTAGAAACATAGCTGTAGCTTGCCTTTCAACTGGACTGGACATTAGATTAAGATGTAAAATGTTTGAAAACAGTGAAAAGCAAACTCCCTGCAGCTGTTCTCCAGCTTTTAAGGAGTCACAGGACCCAGCATACACCTGGTAGTGTTTCCACAGGGCATTGGCACATCCCCTCTGAAGCTGCGGAGAAAGTCTGGGCAGTTTAAGTGCTGAACAGTTTTATTTCCCAAAATTTCAACTCCATGATTTGATGAGCCTAATCTAACAGACTATATGTCTAAAAATAGGATCTGTATTTTGGAATAATAATAGATTTTAGTCATAAGGAAGAAAAAAAAAGTGGAGGGGTTTCATAATCATCCATAGAAATAAAAAAGTAATCCTAGCTGGGTGATAGTGGCACATGCTTTTAATTCCAGAACTCGAGAGGCAGAGACAGGAGGATCTCTGAGTTTGAAATCAGCCTGACCTAGAGTTCCAGGACAGCCAGAGCTACACAGAGTAACACAGCTTGAAAACAAACAAAACCAACCAACCAAACCAAACTATTAACAAACAAACAAACCAAAAAGTTAACCCAATATAAGATTGGAAGAGAGGATCCATAGAGAAAATCAGAGCTGACATGGATGCAAATGAGGATGCTCATACATCACACGGGTGTGACAGCTGCGCTACTGTTCTTCATAAGAAAAATCAATAAACAATAATAATGAACATGATATTACGATGACATGGTGCTCTCTCTCTCCACTTCTCTTGTTGTCCACATCATCTTCTACCTAAAACACTCGGAATATTCCAGCAAAAACTGACCAGAACTAGCTACAGAGAAGGATGACAAGAGATGACGTTTACCTAACGCCAATTGTTTTGCCCCCAAACTACCCATGGCAGCTGGACACACATAAGAGAGAACTTGCATTTACAATCTTGGAAACAAACTGCATTTGACAAAGAATTCTATAGAAACTATAAAGAAGATACTATCTATTTAAGCTTCAAGGTTTGTGAAAGACATACCATTTCCCTGCTGGACAAGCTTACCATGAAGATGGTGGCACACTGTGGGGTGCAACTGCATACTGTTTGGATTGAATATCTGACTTAAACTTTGGAGCATCTTAAAATTCTTGATAAATATAAGATTCTGGTGGTACAATGAGTGACAGAAAAATAAAAATAACAAGCCTGAAATAGTGATGTATACCTGCAGTTTTAGAACTTGAGAGGTGGAGGCAGGAGGATCATGATTTCAAGCCCAATCTTAATTAAATAGTGAGTTTGAGGCCAGCTTGAACTACATGAGATCCTGGATCAAAGCAGAACAAAAGAAGAAGAAGAAAAAGAGGAGGAGGAGGGAAAGGAGGAGGGGAAGGAGGAAGGAGGAGGAGGAGGAGAAGGAGAAGGAGAAGGAGAAGGAGGAGGGAAGGAGGAAGAGGAGGAGGAGGAGGAAAGGAGAGGAGAAGGAGAAGGAGGAGGGAAGGAGAAGGGAGGAGGAGGAGAGAGGGAGGAAAGGAGAAGGAGAAGGAGAGAGAAGGAGAAGGAGAGAGAGGAGAAGAGAGGAGAAGGAGAAGGAGAAGAGAAGGAGAAGGAGAAGAAGAGAAGAAGAAGAAGAGAAGAAGAAGAAGAAGAAGAAGAAGAAGAAGAAGAAGAAGAGGAGAAATACATTCTCTCCAGAGTCCTAGGGAGGCCAAGAGAGTAACAAATAGTTTCAAGGTGCTCGTGGTATAGACGTTTTAAATGTCATCGTATCCACATCTGGAGAAGGGGCACACTGAGTCCTTGGAGTAAGGAGATTAATGACAGAGGCAGTCAGACATTATTATGTACACCCTTCTGCCTAGCCATCTCATTCCAGCTGTCTTTGTTGAGACATGTGCCCACAGATATCCACTACTCTAGTATGAGGCTAGAGACAAGGATGTTTTGGGCATGTAGTCACATGACCAGGGAACATCTGTGGCTACAATGCACTTGGGGATGTAGCACACCCAGGAGAAGATGATCAGTGTCCTAGAGGAGGCTGAGGGGCTGCCCAATGCACTCTAATATGTCAGCTATGTGCAGAAAAGTACATCATAGACTCAAGTTTTGGAAAACAAGGAGAAAGCCTGATGATCAAAGATAACCATGATTTCACAGTTCTTTAAAAACATACAAGAGGCTGCATGTCAGATTCCCCTTAATCCTCAGCTCTCAGGAAGCTGTGAGGAATGTTCAGTAAGATTCACTAAATGTCAGTCTCTGCAACAGTGAGATACCTTTCCACATGCCCACTGGGACATGTGTTACAAAAACAGAAAACAGGAAGTATTGGCAAAGATGTGGGGAAAGTGGAACCTTGTGCTGGACAGTGGGGATGTGTAATGGTCCAGCCTGTAGAAGAGAGTTTGGTGGGCCCTCAAAAGGCCAAGCTCACAGACTGAAGAGACAGCTTAGAGTTAAGATGGCTGGCTGCTCTTGCAGAGGACTTGGGTTCTCAGCACCCACATGGCAGTTCACAACTGTCTGTAACTCCAGTTCCATAGTATCCAATGCTCTCTTCTGGTTGCCAAGGTCACAGAACACACATGGTACACATATGCACTTGTAGGCAAGATGTTTATATGTATCTTGTCTGGGCCAAGTACAGAATACGATATGGTCCAGTAATTCCACCAGTGAGTACATACACAAAAGTTTTGAAAGCAGGAACTGAGATATTTGTTCACTATTAGTCTGAGCAGCATCATTTACAATATCCAGGAGGCAAAGCCACAAGCACCAGCCCACAGGTGGATGAAGAAATAAAAAAAATGTGTCTGTCCGTACTTTACATATTGTTTAGCCTTGAAAACAAAGGAGGTTTTGACACAGGACAGCATGGAGAAACTCTGGGGACATTATACTGAGATAAATGAGTCAGTCACAAAGGACAGCTGCTATGAAGTCCTTAGAGCACTCAGATCCATGGAGCGGAGAACAGAAAGTAATTTGGGGGCTGGGAGACAGAGAGACCTAATGTTTCCCTGGGACAATTTCAGTTTGAAAAAATGAGAATATTCCAGAAGCAGAGATGATGGCTGAACGCACCTAAAATTGATTAGATAGTACAACTCATATATATGACCACAACAAAAAGAGAAATGAAAATTTAAATATCTCATAATTCCATCTCCCTGGTAGGTTTCCCAAAGCAGATATGAGGTTGTGACCAGTTTGGTCAAAGCATATAACTGGTAATGACATCCCTATGCAATGTGTGCAAGAGTAACCTCCCTAGCAGCCGATGGGCTGTGCATATTAGATTTATAGTCACTGCCAACATGGAAACCAGAGGTAATGAGGTCCTGATATAGGCCCTAGAGAGCAACCAACTTGCAAACTTCCGAAGATGGTGTTGGAGGCCATGTTGGTTTGCAGGAGGAGGTATGCCTCTGCCACAGCCCTCAACAGTAAAGAAAGCAAGTAGGCCAAAACAGGAAGGAAATTAAAATGACCAGGGGCTCAAGAAGTGGCTCAATGGATGAGAGTCCTTCCCATGTAAGTATGAGTACCTGAGTTTAGATGTAAACAAAAAGCACATAAGAGGTGGAAAGAAAGGAAGCCAGCCTCTCTCCAGGCACAGTGAGAGTTGCTGTTTCAAAGGAATAAAGCAGCAATAATCCAGCTGAACACTCAGCATCCTCCTTTGGTCTCTACACACATACTCCCCACTCACACATACATGCACATACACCAACACCCTCACACACACAAATAAACAAATAATAACCAAATAATACATTGTATTTACCTCATGGGAATCATGAATGAAATTCATACCTCAAAATACAGTTATTACAAAAAGTTAAGAATAATGTCTAGGAATTCACAGGTGGGATCCTTCAAACGTTCAAGAAACAGGTAATTCCCATGATATTTAGAATGTTCTTGGAAGAAATGAATTCTCTGACTTGTTTTTACTAAATTAGCATAAAAGCAGTGCCAGAAGTCATGTGGAAGAGAATGGAGGAATGGAAAGAGAGAGGAAAGAAGAAGGGAGGGAAAAGGAAGTGAGGGAGGAGAAGGAAGAGAGAGAGAGAGAGAGAGAGAGAGAGAGAGAGAGAGAGAGAGAGAGAGAGAGAGAGAGGAGAGAACTAGAGCTCCCAACAGACTAGCACATGGGCCAGAGTAATGTTCAGCCAAAGGGAAACTGACATCTGTCACTTTCTAGGGAACGCTATAGACAAGCACAACCTGAGTTCAGTGGAGATCATTTGCAGAAGGCAGAGACATGACAGCATGACAGCATCAGTCATGACGCAGATGCTACCCAGAGGCACAGTGGCCATTGGGCACTTGTGTCATAAGGTGCTGTTCTGAGCACTTTTGTGTTCCCAGAATCTTCCTGCTTCCTTCTCCGCTGACTAACAAGCCAATGGGTTCTTGTGTCCCTGGGGTGGCTACAGCTTTCATCCCCTTTAGAACTTGCACCGCGCCTGACTACAGGCCTGCCTCCTTCATCTTGCTTTGCATTCGTGTGCCTGAGAGGTGGAGTCTACACACACAGCTGGAACATGACCATGGCAAAGAAAAAAAAAATGTGCTCTGCCACATAGAACCCACCGCTAAAGCACAATGGGGTCTCCTCAGACACACATAAATCTGTGAAGCCAAAAACAGGCTTATGGTACCCATAGTGTCCATTCCAGCACCCAGATGGTCTGTCTCATTCTCCCCACAGAAATGGTGTTGTGTTCTCCAGAAATTTAGATGAGTAGAGCCCACAGTATATAATGGGGCACTGTCCTGGCTACTAAGTGCCATGTGGATAGCCACTCATCTGTCCATGTGGGGTCTCACTGTGGGGTAGCTTGTAGAGAGAATCTCTTGTGTACTGTGTGGAAGCATCACCTATCAATAAAAAGCTGATGGTGTATTAGCTGAGACAAGAAATAGGAGGTGGGAGTTCTGGTAGGGAGAAAGGACCTCTGGGATAGAGTCCGGCATGGAAGGGATTTGCCCCAAATTCTGAGGAACATATGCCCATGAAAATGAGGAGAGGTGAGCCGGGCTGTGGTGGCGCATGCCTTTAATCCCAGCACTTGGGCGTCAGAGGCAGGTGGATTTCTGAGTTCGAGGCCAGCCTGGTCTACAGAGTGAGTTCCAGGACAGTCCAGGCTACACAGAGAAACCCTGTCTCAAAAAACAAAAAAACAAAAAACAAAAAAAACAAAAAAGAGGAGAGGTAAGCAACCATGTGGCACTCATGAAATAGAATAAACAGGTTAATTAAGTTACAAGCTAGTAACAGGAAATGAGCCAAAGCTTAGGCATAGGTATTTATTCATAAATAATAACTTCCAGAGTCATTACATTGAGAACTGGAGTGTGGGTGGAAAAATTCCGCAGTTACAGTAGCTTGTCCATCCATGGCCAGCAGATACACGCTGAAAACTGGATCTTAGGGACAAACCCATGTACTGGTTATTTACCCAGGTACATCCCGAGAGTTACTAACAAAATGTTCAGCAAATTTAGATTTCACCTAGATGAAATAGTCAAACCCTGCTAAGGTAGGTCTGGCCCCTACACTTGTACTATGGAAAATATGAACCCGTGTCCCTGTGTAGTTCAATACTGTCTTGGTGGCCTTTTGACTGCAGCCAACCACGTGGATGACAGGCGAGGCCTTACTTGTATTTCACTTGGGACTAATGATTTCAAGCATTGTTCATGTGCTTGTTGGTCATTCCTGTATCTGCTTTGGGTGAATATCAATTCTTTCTTCTTCTCTCCCTCCTTCCTTCACCTCCCTTCTTTTGAGATGGGTTTTATTTGTACCTGTGACTAACCTGGAATTCCTTCTGTAGATAAGGTTGGCCAAGAGTCCTAGGGCACAACTGTTATCTCAGTATATTTTCCAGGTCAGTGAGATAGCTCACCTGGTTAAGCATTTGCTGCCAGGCCAGATGACCTGAATCTAATCCTAATCCTGGGACCTACATGGTAGGAGAGAATTGACTTCTGCAAGGTATCCTTTGACTTCTACAAACACACCATCACACATGCTCATGCACACACACAAAAAATAAATGTAATAAAAAATTTAAATGTGTGTGTGTCTTAAAAATACACATTTTAGTCGGGCGGGGGTGGCGTACGCCTTTAATCCCAGCACTTGGGAGGCAGAGGCAGGCCTGGTCTACAGAAACCCTGTCTCGAAAAACCAAAAAAAAAAAAAAAAAAAAATAATAATAATAATAATAATAATAATAAACATTTTAAGATGGGCAGTGGTGGTTCACACCTTTAATCCCAGCACTTGGGAGGCAGAGGCAGGCGGATCTCTGAGTTCAAGGCCAGCCTGGTCTACAGAGTGAGTTCTAGGACAATTAGATACACAGAGAAACCTTGCCTCAAAAAACCAATGACAACAATAAATAAATAAATAAATAAATAAATAAATAATAAATAAAGATAAACCTTTTAGTAGTTGGTAATTGGAACTTAGCAGTACCTAGGTCCTCACATAATACTGGGCAGGCTCTTGGTCACTGAGCTATACTCCAACCACTAAAACAAATGTTTTGAGAACAATTTTACTTTACAGAAGAATCACAAAGGAAAAGAGGACAGAGTTCCTGGAATCTGCACCCAACTTCTTGGGTAACTGATATTTTCCAGCTCTCAAACACAATGCCAAGAATGCACCAACACAGGGATAGTGCATCTAAAGTCTGTCGTCTGCTTGGCTTTCCTGAGTTTGTGTGTTTGTTTGTCTGAAGTCAGGGTCTCTATATGTAGTCATGACTCGTCTGAAACTTGGTAGTTAGAGCAGAGAGGCCTTGAACTCACAAAGATCCATCTGCCAGTGCCTCCTAAGTACTAGCATTAAAGGTATCTGCTAGCATGCTCAGACTGTTTCCTGGATTTTTACTTCCTCTATTCTGTTCAGAGATTCCAGCCAAAAATTGACACAACAAACAGTTTTCATATCTCTTTGGGTTCTGTTGGGCCAGTCAGTGTCTCAGACTTGTGTCGTTAAGAGTTATTTGAGCCTTTTGAGAATTTTACACTCTCTCTCAGTTGCGAATCTTGGATGTTTTTCCTTACTTAGGTGGAGCTGTGGATTTGAGGTACAGGAGACACTAATTTCACACCATGGTGAATACTCCTGCAAAGACACAGTCTACAACGCTGCTGCTGACCTCGGTCTTCCACAGCCTCTTTCACTCTCTTACGCTCTTTCTGCAGAGCTCATTGTGCACACCGAAAGCTTACACTGGCTTTGATTTTTAGTCTTGCTTTTTCTTTTTGTTCTTTAGTATTTTAGTTTGGAGATTTCCTTTCTTCTTCATCCTCCTCCTGCTTCTTTCATGTGCCACCACACTCAGTAGATGTGAGTCTCAAGAGCACTCACCCCACTCCATGACATGCGTTTTTAATTTCTTTAATACAATCTTTCAATGAGTGCGTTCTTTCATCTAAGTTGACCAATTCCTTGGCACAATGTTAATCTCACAAAAACCACCGTATGTTCAATTTCCCCAGCTCCTTATAGATGTGCTACATATGAATTTCCTTCTGAAGCATAGTTGACAAGAATGTTCTCCTATTCTGTACAGTGTGTCTATACTCTGCTGATAGTTTCTTTTGCTATGCAGATTCATTTTAATTTATATGGTAATACCATTTATTCATTTGTAAATTATGATTTTTTTTGTTGTTTATGAATACTTTATTGAATTCTCTGCAACAAAAATATACTGGAAAATAGCTGGAGTGCTACCTGTCTTACCTGCCGATTCTTATGATTTCTTGTGCTAGTGGAGTACTTTTCAGAAAACTCTTGGTATGTATGATGTTCCTCAACAAATAAACGGAACATCATCATCAACAACAAAAAGACTACAGAATTCCATTCAGTCATAAGGAAAAAAATCCTTAGTGAAATAATCCACACTCAGAAAAATAAATATTGATTGTTCTTTTTAATATTCTAATTCTATACTTAATATTTATATATGTCTGTCTGTGTACATGCATGTGTGTAGGTCATAAAACTTGAAAGTGGACTACAAGAGGAAAAACACAGATTTTATGGGGGGAAAAGAGTAATGAATGTACTTGATGTGAAAACAGAAAGACTACTGCAGAGAAGAAAGAGCCACTGTGGAGTGGAGGCCGATGGGTGGAGAAGAATAAGGAAGGATGACCAATGAAAACAAAACATGCATGAAAAAGCCATGATGGAACCCATTACTCTGGATGCTAAACAGAGAACACAAAACAAACATGGAAGCAGATCCAAGGCACTGAGGAGATGGGGTGAAGTGTGGAGCTGCAGAGAGAGCTGGAGGAATGTTTGCATACTTGTGATTTAAATGAATGATCCCCATAAGATCATATATTGGACTAGAACTATTTGGGAAAGATTAGGAGGTTGCACTGTGTTGGAGGTAAACTACTGGGGGAGGGTTTTGAGGTTTCAATAGCTCATGCCATTTCTAATTATTTCTTTTTCTGCCTCCTACTTGCAGATAAGGATTTAAGCTCACAGCTACTGTTCCAGCACCCTGTCTGTCTGCCTGTTCCCTACATGATGGTCATGGACTCTAAAACTGTCAGCCCCCAAAAACACTTTCTTCTGTAAGTTGCCTTGGTCATGGTGTCTCTTTACAGCAATAGAAAAGTAACTAACATAGTCCTGAAAGAAGAGCCCTGACTTACTTCAGATCCATCACTCAGCCACATAGGTTCTGACAGAATTATAGTTCCATAAAGGTATAGAAGCATACCAGCCAGCTCACCACACAAAACCAAAAGGAAGTTCAGAGTCCCACACAGTCTGTGAACCAGACTCCAGTCAGAAGAACATGAACTTGAAGTCTCCCATCAGAACAGTAAGTACTAAATGTATGTTAGAGACACCACAAAATAGGGAAACCAAATACAATATCACATAAGGTCTCTGAGCAGCAACCAGAGTCCTCCCTGCTGTGTCCATTAACTGTAACAACCAGGTGCTACCCATAAGCAAATGTGAGGTGACCTACACTCCAAAGTTCTTGGAAATTAAAAGTGCAAGTACAGATATAAAAACTTAGCTGAAGGGTTAGAGGATAAATTTTTGGAAATAAGAATAAAAGCTACAGTGACCAACAACAACAACAACAGAGAAGAAAACAGAGTGGAGCTCAGGGCTGAGTTTTTAGTGACAGAGAAGAAAAGGAAGAGAACAAAGAAGCAACAGGAAAACATTTCCAGGGACTGAACATCACACCAGCACGATGAATGAAGCAAGTTCTTAACTCTGAGAAATTCCTGTTATTGAGATCAGAATGGGAACCCTAAAGACCTATGCAGCAGACTGGAAGCAGACAGGTTCTGATTTCACCTGAGACCTCATAAGCTGGAACAACAACAAGTGCCTTCAAGTGTATATGGAAAATTCATTCGAATCTGTTATTTTATACCCAGCCCAACTGCCTCTAATGAAGAAGAACAATGATACCTGTTCACTTCCCCACAGCATTCTCAGAAAGATCCCTATTGAGTAGCTGTCTAGAAATCTACCAATACAGAGGGAAGGCTCCCAGGAGAGAAACATGCCTAATAATGTGTCTGCATGGTCACCCACATGAACACATGGTACTGAGGGCTGCTGTCTGGAAAGGAAAGTATCAAGTGAAAAATAAGAGTCATACGAACAAAAAGCTTTGTAAGAAATGAACACAGTCCTAGTTAGCTCCTGGCTGAACAAAGCACACTGTAAGCAGTGTGCGAAACAGGCACCAGTTAGGATGACACCTAGGAGCACAGTGCCATATGTTGTAAGGTGCCAGAAGTGACACCTGATCCAGGTAGGCATCTACTTAGAAATGTGTGAGGAGGCCTGCAGACACCTCCCAAGAAGGTAGATGCAGAAATAGAAAGTGACAGTCTTCTCTGGTTAGCTAACGTTGTCACTGACTTTATAAGTCATTAATCTAAAGGGATGAGAGAGGCTGTTGACTCAGTGCACTGCCCTGTGACCCTCAGGCCTTTGTCAGGAAAGGTGGAGGGGAGGTGGGCAAATGTACATATACTGCTTCTGAAGCTGGAAGCTTAGGCTACATTCATTCTGTATCTCATCACCAATAAGTTGAGTATTTGCCCAAGCTAGCCTACCATGCAGAGTTCCTGAATATTTACCATTCACAGCTGCACGGGTGCTTCCAGAAGGGAAATGAGCCCAGACCCCTATGTTGGGAGTGGTGACCACTGAGGACAGAGTCCTATCATTGACCTTCCCAGGCTGCAGTGCCTACTTGTTCATTTGTATCTTTTATAAGTGGTAGAAACATGAGCCAGCAGTTAGAATCATGGCTACTCTTGCACAGAACCTGGTTTCAGTTCCTAGCACTCACATGGTAGCTCACAACTATCTGTAATTTTCGTTCCAGAGGATCTGATGCTTTCTTCTGGCCTCCATGAACACCAGGCACATATTCGGTGCACACACATAAGTGAGGGTAAAACACTCATATACATAAAGTGAAATAAATATTTTAAAAGGTATTATAAAGTATCTTTTATGCTATAAACCAGAAAACATGAAAAAGGGGGAATCTGCCAGACGATGGTGGCGCACGCCTTTAATCCCAGCCTCCCAGGGAGGCAGAGGCAGGCGGATTTCTGAAACCCTGTCTCAAAAAACCAATAAATAAATAAATAAATAAATAAAATATTTATAAGTTTATTTCTTTAAATTTGCTTCATTTTGGTTGTTGTTTGTTTGTTTGTTTTTAAAATAAGGTCTCACTATGTAATCTTGGCTGGCCTAGGAGTCACTACTTAGATAAGGCTGGCCTTAAACTCACATGCCTCTGCCTCCCAAGTGCTAGGATTAAAGGCATGCACCACTACACCTAGCCAATAAGTTTGTCTCTTAAAATGAAAGCTTATTTTCTTTTTAAAATAGTATAGGGTAACAACAAAACAATACAGGCAACTATGAAGATGAAATGGTGTTCTTGTAGATCCATCTCTGCTGGCAAGAACCATGTGGAGTTCTCTTACTGCTGATTTATTGGCAACAGTGTGTGAGAGTCACAGGTCCACACCTAGCCAGATAGAATGGCTTCCATAGAAACTGTGGCTTTAAGTAGTCATCCCACCATGAACATCGAAACAAAGTGTTAAGGAATGGACCTCAACAGATTCCCCCCTTTTTTCTTTCTTTTTTTTTTTTTGGTTTTTCGAGACAGGGTTTCTCTTTGTAGCCCTGGCTGTCCTGGAGCTCACTCTGTAGACCAGGCTGACCTTGAACTCAGAAATCCACCTGCCTCTGCCTCCCAAGTGCTGGGATTAAAGGTGTGTGCCACCACCGACCAGCTAGAAATAAGCTTATAAGTATCATAAAATCTAATGTGAACATCAAAATACTTTGTGTATGAGAAGACACAAAGTTAGCTCAACCCTCTACATCTAGCTAAAAAAATCCTACAAAATAGGAGATAAGAAAGAATGAAAATACATAGGAAAGTCCAGCATCTAGGAAGTGGATGCAGAAAGATCTTGAGCTAGGCCAGCTGGGGCTACTACATCATAGTGACACACTATTTTTTGCAGGTAGGTTAGTCAGGGAAGTAAGTGGTAAAGATTTTGAATATGACATAATCATTATGTACTATGTATATGTGTGGCACATATTACATAATACACCTGTAAATAATCGAAATCACTATGTTAAGTAAAGCACATTTTAAAAAGTACATAGAACCTTTGAGTTGCCTTGGCAAAGTCTTTACCATTTCTGACTTAAGCAGTTGGGGCTGAAATAATGGTATTTATTTATTTTTAAACAGTATCTCAGTACTTGGCCCTTGTTAGCTGGAACTTGGTATGTAGACCAGGCAGGGCTCCAACTCATAGATCTACTGGCCCCTGCCTCTCAAGTACTGGGATGATTAAAGGTGTGCTACTACACCCATTTTTTTTTGTCTTGATTTTATTTATTTGTTTGTTTGTTTGTTTAGTGTGTGTTTACACTTGAGAATGTGCCATAAGGTGAGTATGTAGGTAAGTGGATAACTTTGAGAATCAGTTTTCTTCTCCCACTATGTGGAAACTCAAGGATTGAACTCAGGTTATCAGGCTTGGCAGCAACCACCTATTCCCACTGGGTCACCTCATTGACCCTGAAATGATGTATTTAAAGAACATGGAGTCTCTAGAACACTGAATAAGATTTTTGTTTAGCTGCTTTTTTTTTCTTTGAGACAGGGTACCCTTTGAGTCTTTGAGACACTGTAGCCCTGAATGGAGGGCAACCTGCTATGTAGACTAGGTTGGCCTGTAGCAATCTTCCTGCTCTGCTTCCTAGGTATGTAGCAGATTTTTAAAAAGATTTAGTTTTCATATTAAAAATAAATAGTGAGCTGGACAGTGGTGGCACACACACAGCACATTCCATACCTGGCAAGTTAGAACTCTTTATCCTTTCTGGTCAAAGAACAAACTTTCTAGAGATAAAACTCTACAGTTTGTGGCCTAAGAGGTTTGCTGAACACATGTCTCCAACTCCAACCTCTCAGCCCACTGGGGATGCATAGTGCTTTGATGTCACAGAAAGTTGGCTTTCTGCCTATTCTTGCTTCTATAGACCCATTCCATCTCTCGAGTATTGAAGCCACCAATCCCACCATGCCATGTCTTCAATTCAGAGAGGCAAAAAGATCCTGGGAAGATATCTATGACCTGGGCTTTGTCTTGACGTGGTCACATACTTGTTAACAATATTCATTGGTTCTTTATGGCTTTGCCTTGGGAAGAAGATCCAGAGTCCTCCAGGGCCAATTTTCATTCTAGATCTATTCCAGCCTGTGTTGCAGAAGCCAGCATCTACGCCTCATGTCCTGGGCTAGATATAATAAACATATTAACTCAGTCTCTGCAAATTTTGGACCTGAGACATCAAAGACTGCTCCTCTGCCCAATCCCTTCTGTGGTTCCACAAGCCTTTATATGCTTTATATGCCTTACTGGCTGGATCCTTTGGGGAGGCGGGGGAGGCCCTCTATAGGTACTGCCATCCTTTCCTATATGGCGCAAAGTGTCAGGCAGACAACCATATCTGATCTTGGCTTTTAGGAAAGGACAAAAATAGAGGAAACAGAAATTAGATGATGTCACCAATTAGTAAATTCAAAGAGTCAGGCTCTGTGACAGATGGCCCGGACACTAGTCTTGAATGTGATTGTAATCCTGGCCCTCAGCTCTGTCATTCTGTCAGTCACTAGGACTGATCCAGTCCATTGCCTCTGCCATGTGCTCTCCCCAACAACCAACCCCAAAGGACTGGAAGAGACAGTGCTGTTGTCCTCTCTTGAGGGAGACAACCATCAGGAATAGAGAGGTAGGACCCAAGGAAAGGGCTTGGGAGAGCCTCTATCCAGCTTAGCAGTCAGAGTTTGGCATTTACATTAGGTGCAGTCACCTCCGAAATGTCAGTCTGAGACAAAGACCAAGAATATCTGCTGCAGACAGCAGCGCACCAGCCTTCCTCAGGGCCTGCCTGCCTGACTAGTCCTCCACCTCTGGGTCCAGAACAAGACACCAACTCCAAGTAGTAATACCCAGCAAGAATACCCAACACTGAGCATAGCTGAGTGCCTCTGGCCTCAGAGTCCACCTCTCTTCCCATAGAACCATGGACTGTTGAGCTAATGGTTCTGCAAAATGAAATACGAGGCTCCAGGGTTTTAGAGAACAACTGTGTCTGTCCTAATTCAGGGATAGGTAGAGTGGCCTAGCATTGCTGTTGTTTATTGTTAAGACCACTGGCTGATAAATGAGGATAACACTGGGAAACTACATTGTGTGGAGCAAATGCATGTGGGGATGGCTCTGGAGAGCTGGTGAGACCAAACAGGTACTTCACTGTTCCCCAGCCAGAGTTTCCTTCCTCTGGGGAGCTTTTAAGCACACAGGCATCTCAAGGAAGTCCTTGGCTAACAGTGGGGAATCTCCAACAATGGAGTTCTGCAGAGTAGGTTGTTTACTCCTCTCCACTCACCTTATGGAAGTAGACAGAAGGGAGCCAAAGCAGAGGTGAGAGATGTGCTGGGGAGGAACCTGCAATGCTGCCTCTTCTCTCTTGATGAGGTTTCCAGCTTGGGTTGGGCTTTGCCAGGCTAGTTAGCATCAGGCAGCATGGACTTGCCCCTCATTCTGAAGCTCCTGTCCCTCCTACTGTTAACCTCCAGTCCTAGATGGCCTGTCACAGCTAATTCTGAACTGTGCAACATTAGCAAAGGCTCCTGAGAACTGTGACTATTAGGGTTATGAAATGTACCAGAGTCCCAGCCAAGATCTTTTGCCAACCAACAGGTCAGAACGTGAGTGACAACCAGTGAAGTGCCCGGCTTGCTCTTCAGTGCCAGCCAGGACTCAGGCATTTGAAATTGATCTGCAGCCTAATCAGCCCAAGTATCCTCTCCCAAGGAAGAGCTGCCTTTCAAGCTTTAGGGAGAGAAGCTGTTTCCCTCAAGTGTCCTTCTAGCCATCGAGAGTTATGGGGCACAAGTTGGATCTGCTGCCATGCATTGCACTAGTGTCTTCTGAGTGCACAGGAGTGTGGGTATTTTGTCCTGAAGTGTTTGCTAGCTGCCTGCTCTATTGGGTAAGTCAGGTAATGTGGAATCCTATCTATCATGGTTATCAGGCCTGGCATCAAAACTGCCCAGCCAAGCACTGAGCGCTGTCCACTCAATCCCTGCCCTGGTATGGAGTCTATGTGTCTACACTGGCCTTTGTCTTTCTAGCTGTTTCAGCCCATGGTTCCTAGCAGAAAGCTTCCCCAAGATTGCACAGACACATCTGCCAGTCAGAGGAAGGGCTGTTGCTTAGTTTCTACCCAGGGTAGAGGAGTGATACCAGGATAGCAGCAGCCACTTCAAACCTGAGGAGTAGGATAAGAATGGAGGTGCAAAAAGACAAAGGTATGATGATAAATCTTCACCATGCCAACTCCAGCTGCTTTCCCTCTGGCTCTTGGGTACTTTATCATGAGACGCTTTTCCAGAGCTTCATCTGCAGCCCAGCTCAGTGGGAACTCCATTATCCTCTCAGGACAGAAAGCCCCACACCACAAAGGCCAGCAATAGTCTGGGGAACTCGATGCATAGAGCTGCTGAAATCAGACCCTGGCAAAAAGCAGGGAGCGTGGGAATGGGTGGAGTTAACCCTACCTAGAACCTCAGGGTACCAGGCCCAGAGTGGGTCACTGTAGGGTACTATGCACACTGACTAAGTCACCCCAGGTTACTGGAGCTGTCCAGGCAGTAGAGTTGTGTGAGAGGCCCTGCTGTCTTGATTTCGCTCTTGGAGCACATAATGAGGATATCCTAAGAGTCTCTTGAGACCATCCATGTACTTATTGTCCCTAGGCCTTTGCATAGGTGTCATACTGAGAATAATGCAAGAACAAGCAATAATTTGAATTATTTGAGCCAAAATAGCCACTTCTACTTAATTCAGCTGATAAGAGCCCACACCTAGCATATCACACCCATATCTTGCCCAGTCTTCTCCAAGGATAACTATACACCTGGGCTATTTGCTGTTTCCTACAATAAGTATTCTAGGGGACCTTGAATCACAGACTTGTATAGATATGGCTAGAGCACCTGGCTCCAGTTCCAGGGTACTCTGCTGCAGAAGAGTTTCAAGCTCCCAAGATAGCTGTCACCCAGTGGTGACAGCAGAGATGCTGAGCACTATCTCCTTCCTTCAGTAACTGAGCAGTGACATTGGTTCATTTAAGATTGGAGTATCATAGTAAGTTCCAGAATGGTCCAAGGCCACAAGGACATTCTCTTGGTAAGAATGGGTTTGTCAACAGGGGTCATTGTCTCATGATTTTTGTCCCAAGAGAATGTTCCTTTGATCCTACCTGGCTAGCACAGGTACCCACAGTCATGCTGTTGCATGTCATGGGGTGGGAGTTTGGTGTCTGCTTCCAGGGAGAAAAAAAAAGATGAGAGGCAGCTGGCTGTTTCCTGACAAGGTATCTAGCCAAAACCACTACTGTCTAAAGCATGCCCCAAGGCTCTGCCTGTAGGATGGTCTGTAAGCCATGAGGTGGGCAGGCCATAGAAGCAAAGGACATTGAGGGAAGGGGTGTTAAAGGACAAAGAACAGTAGGGCCTGCAGCAGTGGCTCAGCCTCCAGACTTGAGATGCAGATGTGACACTTCCTGGCACTTCAGTGGTTACTGAGCAAAGAGAAGTGCTAGGAGGTAGTGGTCCTGTCTTAATAAGGCCTGGCTCATACTCCCAGAGAGTTACACCAGGGCAAGAAAGACCATATCCTGCAATTAGCAGCTTCAGGTGCAAGAATCCCAGGGACCGATGCCTGGGGACAGTCTGGACAGGGACAGCAGTGCAGAGATCATAAGGAGTCTGGAGGATCATGGTTAAGCAAAGCAAGTGAAGTGAGAGGGGGAGAAACCGAGAGAAAGCTAGATCCTGAGACATGATGATGGACATTTACAGTAGACAAAGAAAGTGATCCAGGAGATGGAAAGGACACCTGGGCCCTCACATTGGCCAGGCTCCTCCTCAATAACACCATCCAGGCTTGCTCAGCTCTGCATAAGCCACACCCTGGGCACTTGTCCACCTGGCCCAAGCCAAGGCACCAGAGCTTCATCTGGAATCTTCCTTTTCTTATACAGTGGGGGCTCCAAAGCATCCTGTCCTCATCCCAAGTTTCCTCGTGGTCCACAGAGAGAACTGCTAGCAAACAGCAGAACTGGGCCTGAGAGAACCCCACTAGTCCACTGAACTTGCTCACACAACAGAATCCAGGCATCCATGTAGCATCTACAGGGAGTACCTGAAACTACCTAGAACTTCACAAGCATCCAAGGTGAATATATCTCTGAACTGAAAGCCTGTGAATTTGGGGGCATGGCTCATTGTTCCATAGCATTCACACACAAGCCTTGGTCTCTCTGAGCCTCATCTCTAGGATGACACTGTGGCCCTGGTCTGCCACTTAAAGGCATTAGGGACATGCCAAAGGGGATAGAGGTTGCTGGTAAAGTGCTGCATGCCTGACATGAGGCTTCAAAGTGAGGGCTGCTGCTCCTGACAGGCACGGTGCTAGAACAGCCAGGCAAAGACAAAAGCATGCACCACACCCACATCTAGCCAGATTCTAGACCTACCCCTCTGTGGTCTAGGGTCTTGTGAAGCAACAAATCACAAGTTCCTGAACCTGCAACCATAAGTAGAGATGGCCCAATGAAAGAGCCACACATTTGCTTCTGGGCTATTATTTTCTTTCCTATCACCTTTCTCTGGGCTTGATCTATGTCTTGGGGGTTCTGCTGCCTTCTGACCCTTATCTGGAACATGACAAGACTGCAAGTGGCGGGGGGAAAGTCTCTACAGTTCTTTACCCAGCATCAAGGAAGCACACCCCTATCTCCACAGAATGAATGTAAATTGAATATAGGATAGTTTGGATGGTGCTCAGCCTAGTATGCGGCTACTGCCCTGTAGCTTCTGTCTGGTTACCATCCTGCCCAGGCAGCTTTCACAGCATCCCAAGAAGCACGCCCCATTGCTGGTGCAGGAGAAACTTTGGGCTGACATGGAACAATGAGGGAATCCAGGCTGGCAATTACCCAGCTAATTTCAGCTATGCAGACAGCCAAATCAGAGATTTCAGTTTCTTTAAAAGCCCACCTCGGGGCCTGAATTAGCCACCAAAATAACTGTCTGTAGCAGCCTGGGACTTTCTGGGTATAACACGGGTCTCTTCTAATACAGGATGCTGGCTTGTCCCTGAATCCTATCCCGGTGATGTCATCATTATAATTAGATTCAACCTGAGTCTACCACAGTCATGAACTCTCAGCAAGCACACTGGGTCTCCTTTTCATCACATATGAGTGAAGTCACAGACACCCTCTGGGAGATGCCTATTTCTGCAGACTTTCCTCTTTCCTGATCCCAAGTCCCCAACCAACTTTATGCGAGTGGTCCCCTTCCCTTTTCCATACCAGGATGTCTAACACATCCCAGCTGAGACCCACACCAGTCAAGGGGCTTTCCTGCAGGCTGTGAGGACTCTTCAATAGTAAAATTGGTGTGAACTCTTAGCATGGGTGTTGGGGTATCCAGAGCAGGTAGCTATGAACAAATATGAAGACCACCTAGGGCAATCTCTACAAGCTTCAGCTGACCAAACTGCCCTGCTGAAACCCATTCCAGCCAAACAGGTACCAAACCTTCAGCTCACTGCTTCAGCACCTCCTGGCCAAAAACTCAAGCTGCTGTTCTCTACCAGCTTCCAGTCCCACTGTTGCTAGCTACAAAGATGGCTTTGGGCCAAGTGGGGACAGGACTCTCTTCAAACAGTGAGTAAGCAGGCTGCCCTCACTCAGTGACATAAAGGGGGCTATATTTTCTCTGTAGGAGACTTGGTTGCATAGCTATCCTTTCTTGTCCTTGTGAACAGTACTGTCTCTTACCTGGGTGAACCCCATAGAGCCCAATGCCACAGTTGGGATCACCCAAATCCTGTTTCCTGACCCAGTCCTGGTGCATGTTTTGTTCCCAGGACTGACACAATGAGGGCTACTTACAAGCCTCATTGAGATATTTGCCTTGATCAATGCTGCTCTGCTCTTGATTTGTCTCAGGATGACCAGTGGGTTCCACTGCACCACGGCATGGGGGCACAGGGCCATCTTACACAGCATGCCCTCCCCATATCTTGTATTAAATCTCAGGGCTTGAGTCCCTGGGAGGTTCAAAAGTGCTGGGCTGGGGGACTGCCCTAGGCTTGTTTGGAGGGTAAGCAACCATCTGCAGAGCCTGTGCATGAGGTCAGAAGTGGTCATGCAGCCATGTGTTTTTTTGTGTCACTGCAGTAGTGGAGACATGTCTCTCTGAGTATCAGATGTCTGTGTATCCCTGGTGGCCCAAACCATGTCCCCCTCTCTGCCCACCTCCTACCTCCCAGGGCTTGTTTCATCACGAACTCCATGATGATGGCTTGGTTCCTCAGGAGCCACTCCGGGGTCAGATTTCACATTCAAGTGTGGTTGAGGTCT
Organism: Mastomys natalensis; assembly: GCA_021653895.1. Taxonomy (NCBI): domain Eukaryota; kingdom Metazoa; phylum Chordata; class Mammalia; order Rodentia; family Muridae; genus Mastomys; species Mastomys natalensis. The sequence goes on along the minus strand of JAJTUV010000228.1, from coordinate 332,618 downwards.
TCTGCCTAGAGAGAATAGGTGGTCAGCCTTTCCTGAGACCCTCATCTACTCCTTGCTCCCCTCTCTATTATCTCTATTATCTATTATCCCGAGTCCAGTGTGAGAGGTTTTATTCCCACACCCAGATCAGGATGGCAGGGTTCAGAGCCCAGCCAAACCAACAGTCATCTTGCTGCTTCTGGGATTTCTGAAGGAAGCTTTTAGCTGCTACTGCAGCTCACAACTTGGGGCCACCAGTTACTGGAGACTGGCGCCAGCCTCCTCAAGCGGGGGTGGAGCCCAGGGGGCATTTGAAGGTCAATGCTCTGCTGTAGCACCCAGGTTCTGGCTGCTCAACTTCCTTGGCAGTTCTGGAGCTGTGGGCAGGGGTCCCTCTGGGGAAGAATTGGGAGACAAGAAGTCTACGAATGTTGCCCCTCAGAAAAGGTTCGTATGACTTCTGACTAGTCTCAACTATGTGTCTCTAGGGAGACTCTGGAGGCCCACAGAAGAACTGGCCCTGTACGGAGGAGAGAGGCGGCAGGGTCCCTGTCTTCCAGTGGGAGGGGAAACAGATGACCCACTCCTGCCTCTGCATGGGGTAGGGCAACCCAAGCCAGAATGTCCAGCGCGGACTAAAGTGTCAGCAGCGTTTAGAAAGGTGCTTTCTGTAACGCCAACAACTGCAAAGACATCCCTCTTTGTAGGATCTTTCCTGTCAGGAAACCTGGTCCTTAGGGATCCAGTGTTTCACAGGTTTCCCTCTGCGGAATGAGACCCGAAAGGGTGCCAGGCAGGGAGAGTGTCCCAGAAGCTAGGGGTTCAGAGATGCCTTTGCAGCAAAGCCAATTGCCTTGTAAACTTCTCTCTGTCTCCGGGAATCGGGGATGGAGGCTCCGCATGGTCAGCCGTAGAGAGGCTAGGACGCTGCGGAGATTCCGCAAAGACCAAGGCATCCCGTTCTCTCGTGGCCGCCGCACCCTTTGCTTTACTGGGCGAGGTGCCCGACTGGAGCACGGCCTCAGGCCAGAGCGCGCCAGGGAAAGAAGAAAGAAAGAAAGAAAGAAAGAAAGATGCCGATGGAAAGGGAATCAAGGGCCGCTTCAGCACCTCGCGATGGACAGCGCCTTCCAGGTTGAGCAACCTTGGATCTGAAAGGCAAGGAACCAAGAGTGGGGAGCCTAAGATATGGGTAGAGGACCCATGGCTCGAAAGCGGAGATCCGGGAAGGAAAGTCCGGGAGTTGGGAGGAAGACTGGGCTGGGAAGGGGAAAAGAGGGAGCCGGTTAAGGTCGGACTGGCTGCTAGGGCGCCGGTTACCTTCCAAGGTGGACGATCAACAGCAGCGCGCTCTCAGGCCGGCGGGGTCCATGTGGCACTCTGTGCTGCTGCGGCGGCTGAAGGACACCGCGAGGAGGGCGCGTCACTCAGAGGCGCCCCCGCCCGCGTCCCGCATGACGAGGAGGGCGGGGCTCAGCTGCGCCCCCGGTTCCCAGATCCTGATCTGGCGCGTGCGACAGCTGTATTAGGGGCCCCTCCTTGGCCTGGACCACTCTCTCCATCCACACCGGCTTGGAGACCCTCCTGAAGTCCTCCTGAAGCGCCCTTCTGAAACGCAGGGCGAACGCAGGGTTGGGGGTCGCTATCCCTAATCTACCCACCACGTTTGCTCCTGACCGGGTTGCTTTGCTCCTTTGCTGGCAGTGCGGGAGGAGGCGAACACAGCCCGAAACCCCCGATTGAGCAAGATAGGCCCACACTTCCAAGCTTCTCCGGTGTGCAGAGCCACCAAATAGGCTTTGGTGGGATAGAAACCCCAGCCAGTCAGAGACGCCTGAAGGTCACTGCGGACGTGGCTGGGCGGGAGCTCCTTGAGACAGCCAGAGCCCCGCCTCTAGGCCGCCCCTTCCCAGGCACCGGGATTTCAACTCTGCTGTTAGCTGCACTGCAGAAGAACCCCGTGGCCACAAGGCTGGCCTGGCATCCCTGCACTTACCCTGGGGGGTGGGGGTCCTGTGAGGCAATCAGCTCCGCAGAAGCCACAGCATATGGGAACACCTAAGCTGTTTTTTATTCTGTCTAGCCAGGGGCTAATTCCTGACCCGCAGGGTCTAGTGCTGATGGCTATTGCTTTAACTGTTACTGTTCCTCCTGGCTGAGTCATTCCTCAGGATTAGGTTATTCTTGACCTTCACCCAGTTCAGTAAGACTTCTTGCCTAATGAGTGTTTCTCCTTCACCAACATCCCAAAGTTGCCTCAGGGTTCTTGGTGACTTGAATTCGAGTTGGGGTGGGGGGATCGTGGTAGTGGTGTGTGGAGTCCATCCCGGACATGCTTTTATCGGTTTTTGTTCCTCTGACCTGGCAGATTTAAAACAGAAGAGACCAGGAAGGGAGCTGGAGTAGAGACAGGAAGAGAAAGTGTCAAGCCCCACACCTTCTAGCCTCAACTTTAGCCTGGGGCCTTGGAGTTAGGGATACTGTCTGATCCCACTGGAGAAGCACCTGCACTGCACCTAGGCTATGCCTAGGTGGAAGGGATCATTCAGGAAGATAGGCATGACTCACACTGGACACAGAAGATCTAAGCCTCCCAGTGCCCTTCTTACTGGTACTGTCCATCTGTCCATCTCAGTTCACCCATCAAACGCCTGGTAAAGTTGGTTGATGCCCCAAGCCTTGTTCAGGCCCAGGACTGATGTCCAGTGGAATGGGGTCAACCTGTACACAGATGTGCCCAGTCTGGCTCATTATTTTTGGAGTCTATGGTAGCTAGCAAAATCAAGAGCCATAGCAAGACAGACTCATTACTTCTCACTAGCTTTTCTTCTCTCCACCACTCCACTACATGGACCTAGCTTTCTGGCAACAATCCCATAAAATGCCCCAGGTTGACCTCCTGAGACAAAGCAGGCCAACCTAATCCATTCACTGCCCCCATACATAGTCCTGAGCCCAGCTGAGATTATTAGCGGCAAAGGATCCTAGGACTGGTGGACTTCCCCTTCTACTTCCTCTGTTTCTCTCTGGCTGTGTCTGTCTTCCTGTGTCTACCTTTGTTTCTCTATCATCCCTATATCTGCTGTTCTTGACTTTATGTCTCTGTGTATCTCTGTTTCTCTGTCCTAGCATTTTTTTTCCTGTATGGGTGTTTTGTCTGCATGTCTGTGCACCACATGTGCATCTGGTACCCATGGCATCCATCCCCTGGGACTGCAATTACAGATAGTTGTGAGTTACCATGTGGACACTGGAAATCAAACGTGGGTCCTCTGAAAGTGCAGCCAGTGATCTCAACTACTGAATCATCTTTCCAGTACCCTAGTTTAATTTTGTATATGTGTTGTTTTGGTTTTTATTTTTTGGCTGTTGTTTTCAAAGAGGTTCTCATGTGTTGCAGGATGGCTTTGATATATAGCCAGCAATGATCTTTATATTTGACCTTTACACTCCTGTCATCACCTCTCAAGTCCTGAGAGTACAGTACAGAGCCATTCCCAGACTCTGCTAGGGAAACAGGCAAGGATAGTGACAGTCGCAAGTCGGAGTGACAGAACCCTGGGAGGTGGTAACTGCTTGGGCTTGAGAAATCTTTTGGGGAAGTGCTACCCTAGGGAGAAGGCTCCATAACTGCATGCCAAGCTGGGGTGTGGACCATAGCTAAGGCTGGCTGTTACAAGCTACCTAAACCTCTGAACCTATGATACAAAGAGGCAATATGACGAAAACTCTCTGCCTTAATGACCAGCCATCTGGTCACACCTGGAGCAGACAAAGTGGTCTGAGAGCAAGTTGATCTGGTTAGCCTCAAACTCACAGAGATCACAAACTCAGCAGAGATTCTTCTGTTTCTACCTCCCAGCTGTCTGGAATTAAAGGGATGCACTACCATTCCTGATAGCTTCATTACTATTTTAATATTCTTGTTTGAGATATCTCTATATAAAAGGAATACTGGGGTTGAAGAGATAGCTCAGCAGGTAAGAGAGCCTGCTGCTCTTACAGATGATCCCAGTTCAGTCTACAGATCTCTAGCTGTACAAAGGATCCCAAGAACCTAGTGGAAAATTGGTTTGTTGAAGATCCAGGAAGTGAGAATTCCAGGGTCCAGAGGACTTGTGTATTAGGACATACAGGAGGCAGACAGTGATAGGAAACGTTGGAAATGGGTCAAAGGCCGAGTGATATAATCATCATGGAGGAGCTAACAGCTAGAGGGAACAGATTCCCACCAAGAGGTCAGCCTGGACACCATATGCATTTGTTTACAGATAAATGCTGGCGAAGAGGACTGGGACAGAGGAAGGACACCTTTACAGGTGCTTCAGAGGCTCCATTACTAGAAAGCAATCAACATTCGTATTTTGGCTACACTGGTTAAAAGGCCAATTAGGTCTTACCAACTCATCCTAATGCACTTTTCCTTTGTCCCCTTAAAAACCCATTCCTACAGAAACACCTGCTGTCTTTTGTCCTACCCAGAGGAAGCCCACCTCACACCCCCTCATCTCTCCAGGGTAATAAATCCTTGTGCTGAGAACTTGGTGTTTGGGTATGTTTGCACAGACTCTGAGGGTACAGAACACCCTCCACTTTGATTCCTCTGGAATGTAGGTTGTTCCAGGAGATGGGAAGGATAGGCTGCCCTGCTGTAGCCCCACTCTGGTCTCACTGGAAATCTCTACAAAATCCCCTCTAAGGAGGCTACCTATCTGCCAAGGTAGGTCCTGAGAGGCAGGTGCGCTTCATGCTCTGGGCCCAGAAAGGATTCCAGAAGAATTTTGGGGGTTCTTGGAGCCATCTTCCATTCTGGTGTGGGGCCTAGCAGCAGGGGACTATGGGGGTTATCTTTGTCAACTTCAAAGCACTGGTCCAGGAACTTCAAACAAAGTTAATAATTCAGTGCCCTGAATAATGCAGACCTGGGGAGGGTGCACCATCTGTGAATTTATTTCCTGCTGGGTCCTGTAATTATTTAAAAGAGCAACACATGAGAGACAAGATGGAGAATTGCAGTTGTTCATCTGAGCTGGGCAGCAGGTAGAGCTATGGGTGGAGGGGATTTCTGGTAGAGAGATCCCTTCTGCCTCAGCGATTTCCATGGGTTTCCTGCTACTGCTGCCAAACCAGTGGCTGTCTAACAAAATCCTGCCTCTGGGTCCTAGATGGCTAGATGTCTATATCTGGGAATTTGTCCTCTGAGATCCTAGGATCAGAAGTAGGAATGCTGCCCTCACTGGTGGCCTCTTGCCAGCAATCCTACCCTGGGTTCTACTATTACCAAATCACATACTTCTGAAACTGTCTAACATTAAGGAGCACGGTACCTGAGCTCAACTTTGCTCAGACCCAGAGCCTAGTCAGGGAGGCTTGTGGCTCCTCTCCAGACTCAGAGGGAGAACCAGTCAACAGACAGAAGGACTTCTGACTGGTGTCCTGAAGCATCTCAAGTCTCTCTTCTGGTGTGTGGCCTCAGTATCCTGGCACTCAACACCAGTTGTTACCTTTTCCAATCTCCTGAGAAGCTTTAAGCTGCATACTAGAGGCCTTCAAGGACATGGCTCTACAGTTTTCCTTACACCCTTTAAGAAGCTTGACCTTCCCCTCCCCAACCCAGAACTGTCAGCTCAACCTGTGAGCAGAGTACACATACAGTTTACACAAGAGCTATTTCTACCCCTAAACAATTCGAGCTTAGAGATATGGCTGAGTGGTTGCCTCAAGATGTCAGTGTGGGAAACTAGAGCTGGATAGATCCAAGCTGCCCCAAGTTTTCTAATGCCACGGAGGCCTGGAACAGACAGCATAATAGTTTAGTGTGACCTGTACCACATCTCACTCCCTTTCTGCTCCTTGAGACCTGAACTCCAGTCCCAGGAAGATCCTGAGCTAAAACAGGATCAAGAGAGAGACATGGACACACGCTGGTAGGGCAGGGAAGCCTGGAGGATCTGAGGCATGCTGAGGTTCCTTGTTCCCTGCTGAGGTCTCATCCGTTATAGCTAGGATACTTCAGGCCATACCCCATGACTGTCATATCCCACAGGATGTGGGTTGGTCTACTGACCTTGGAAGAAGTCTGCAATAGGTGATGGAGCCCTCCAGTTCTGGTGCTTCAGGCCAGCCCCATAGAGATGCAGATGGAGGGCAGGGTAGGAGGGGTTAGCTAAGCCTTTTTAGAAAGCTTGTACTTCCTTCTGCTACTTCTTCTCAGGTAACACACAGATTGAGGTCATGTCACATGTGAGTATTTCTGGACTGTCACATAGCAGAGAAGCAGAGAGAGGAGCTATTTTGGCTCTGCTGTAGCAGGACCCTCCATAGCCTGCTGCATGCAGATACTGGTGCTCTGGCTCAGGGCTGGCTATAAACAGATGCCTATGGGCATAGATCTTCTCCTGACTGTTGGTCCTCATGTCCATGGGCAGAGGCATCGGTATCTGGATCCAAACCTGCTGTATTGTATTTGGGGTGTGACCAAGTCAAAGTAGGGATGAATAGGAGGTATGGCAAAGCAACTTGGTTGGGCAAATGCAGAAGATGCCTTCCCCAATAAACGGAGGGTGCCCCGTGTTCAGCCATATCAACTTAGCAACTTTAAGTTAGCCAGGTGAGAGAGCTATAGTGCAGAAGCCAGGGAACAGTACCATCCTGTTTCCTTACTCTCCCCTCTTCCCATAAAGTCAGTTGGTGGCTATCTCAGCATACCACTGATGCCACAGAAAGGAATTTCAATATGAAGCCTAGTTGGAAGAATACTTTTCAGCATTAGAGATTAACCCTGGTGAGGTAATCACTGACTTTCTTTTTTTTTTTTTGGTTTTTTTTTTTCGAGACAGGGTTTCTCTGTGTAGCCTTGGCTGTCCTGGAACTCACTCTGTAGACCAGGCTGGCCTCGAACTCAGAAATCCACCTGCCTCTGCCTCCCAAGTGCTGGGATTAAAGGCGTGCGCCACCACTGCCTGGCCACTGACTTTCTAGTAACTAGAATTAATAGAAAGGTGCTGAGGCAAAGAATATATGCCCAAGTGTACGTGTGGACTTCTTAAAAGAAAGGCACATTCAAGTGTTTATAATTTCTATGGCTTCTGAAGTTATCTTTAGGGGTGGCCAAGGAACCTTTTCTTTTTTGTAAATGAGATCACATGGCAGTCCCTGGGTGCACTGGATGTGATCTAGCTAATAAAGTAAAAGCGTAAGTGACAATAGTAGCTCAGGGAATTGTTTTTATTATAAACAAAGTTTATAGTCTTGTTTGGGAGATTTCCAAAATCACCTGCAAGTTTATATCTGGGAAAGGATTAATGTTACATACTATATGCTAAAGTCTTAAGGATGGTTATCACAATTGTAATTTTTATTATTATAATTTACGTGTATGTATATGTGTCTACTTGTCTGTATGTATACTCTGGAGGCCAGAAGAGGGCAGTAGGTCTCCTGAAACTGGAGGTATAGATGGTTGTGAGCTGCCCCATTTAGACGTTTAAGTGCTAGGAACTGAACCCAAGTCCTCTGCAAGAGCAGTAATTGCTATTAACCACTGAGCCATCTTAATAGTCACAGATCCCTCATTATCATTTGAAATGAGATAGGGTCTCCCTATATAGCTTTGATTGGCCTAGAAGTATCCATGTAGACCTGGCTGTCCTCAAACTTAGAGAATCCCCCTGCTTCTACCTCCCATGTTCTGGGAATTAAAGGAATATACTACCACTCCTGGTTGCTTCGTTACTATATTAATATTCTTGTTTGAGATATCTCCATATAAAAGGATTACTGGGGCTAGAGAGATGGCTCAGCAGGTAAAAACTTGCTGCTCTTACAAATGATTCAGGTTCAGTTTCTGGCACTCACAATAGCAGCTTACATCCATCTGCAACTCCAGTTCCAGTGGATCTGATGCCCTACACATGTACATGCAGGCAAAACACTCACACACATGAAACATTAAAAACAAAGTAAAAAGAACACTGTTTTTATGTAGGCCAACTTCACAGAAAATTTTTTCATTTGTACTGGAATTCTTGATTTTCATCCCGTAAGGATTTCAGACAGATGCCAGGGTGAGGGGTCTTTCCCCTTCTGTGTTTCCTTGTCTTCACCCTCTTTCCATGTTGCCTCACAGAGATGCTTGTGGCCCATAACCCTGGAGTGGATTGCTTGGGTCCTGCCCCTACTGGGGGTGCCCTCCTGGGTAGATGTAGAATAGCACCCACCTGTCTCCAAAGTCCCTCCAGAAACCTTGGAGGATCCACAGGCAGGACTTGTTTGTCCTCATCCACCCTATCCACCAGCAAGTGTGACTCAAACCTGCCCATTCAGCCTCTAAGTCATTCATTCACTCAAGAGTTACACAGTACATTTGTGTCTTTCTCAAAATTAGCCTATCTTTTTCAGTTTATTCTAGCAGTCCTTGGAAAGTAGAAAGGAAATTCATCTGGTGAGGGCTCTGTGTTGCGTTTTACAGTGTGTGAGGTGAGAGGGGCAAAGGAGAGGCTGAGCTCCTGCTGTGGTGAACTTACTCTGACGGCACCACAGCACTGCCATATGGATGTGAAGCCCCAGGATCCGCACACTTCCCTCCAAACTAGCCACAAGCTTTGGGGGATGTTTCCAAGCTAGAGCAGGCACAGAGAAGAAAAGGGGTCCAGGAACATTTCTGTGGGGCATATCCTTGTGAGAGATCAGTCCAGAGGTAGGAGAATCTCAGGTCCTCCAACAGGTTCTGGCTTCAAGCATGAAAGGAGCAGCCTGGACTGCAGCGTTGTCCCACCCTATCTGCTATTAGCCCAGGTAGGCTGGATTTACAAGTTCAAAACACCCTGGCCCTTGCTGCTGAGGGATGTCCACCTGTGCACTGGCTGGTGGGAAACATACAGGCAAAAACTGTCTCAAGACATATGAAACTGAATGTCTGGGATGGGTATTCCTGAGCTGGGGACAGAGGTCAGCCATATACCAGGCTCTAGGAAGGGATAAGACAGAAAGATGTTTTCTTCTTGGAGCTAAAGACAGGTCACTCAGCCCTGCTGCCACAGACGCCATGCTGCCTGAGGCTAGTCTGCTGAGCTCCATGCTGCCTGAGGCTAGTCTGCTATCTGAGCTCCCAGGGGGTTTCTTTTTCATTTGTTTGTTTTTTTTGTGACAGGGTCTCTTGATGTAGTCCTGCCTGTCCTGGAACTTGTTATGTAGACCAGGCTGGCTCAAACTCATATCATTTTGCCTCTGTCTCCCAAGGCATGTATGGTGGTTTGAATAGGAATTGGCCAGGTAGGCTCATAGATTTGAACGCTAAGTCACCAGGGAGTGGCACTATTAGGGAGTGTGGTCTGATTAGAGGAAGTGTGTCACTGAAGGTGAGCTCTGAGGTTTCAGAAGTCTACTCCAGGCTCAGTGTCTCTCTTCCAACTGCCTACTGATCCAGATGTAGAACTCTCAGCTCCTTCTTCAGAACCGTATCTACCTGCATGCCCACTATGCTTTCCATCATGCCAATAAAGGACTAAACTTCTGAATGTAAGCAAGCACTAATTAAATGCTTTCTTCTTGTAAGAGTTGCTGTGGTCATGATCTGTTTACACCAATTGACTAAGATAGCATTTGCCACCGTGAAGTGGTAGGAGATATAGAGACTTTCCTAGAACTTTGCTGTAGGAGGAAGCAGGTGAGGTCTGTATCCCTAAGGAGTTGTAGATTATCTGTTATATGTGACAGGATCAAGGAGAGAGCTTGGCAGGGATCCTCAGTGTTTCCTCTAGACAGGAATACACAACTGGACCAGCTCAACTCTAATGGTGGAGGGATATTTCTCAAGACCTTCATCAGCCTCCCTAGGAATGGACTTAGGGAAGAGACTAACAGGGAGCAGCCAGAAAGGACAGTCATTAAAAAGTCAGTGGGGGCAGCGGAGAGAGTGGCAGTGTGGCATTCATGCTGTGATAGGCAGGCAGCCTAGAGCTGCCTCCATCCATGGCTAAGAGAAAAAGGATGCTGACAAGTCAGTCTATGCAGCTCTCAAGTCCAAGCTAATTTTCAGCTCCTCAAAGCCTGGGAGAGGACCTTGCAGTATCAAGCCAGTGTCAAAGACAGCTCTCAGAAGCTCCAAGAGGAAAGACACAGCTGGATGCATGTCTGATTTGACAATGCCTTAAGAGATGCAAAGAGCCATCTGATTTGACTGTATTGTGAGGACCCTGCGTCATCTCTGGCCCCACAGAAATCCTTAGGGTGAATGGTAGCTGTTGGTAGGGGGTCCCACGGTGAGTGGCTGGTGGAAGCCTCTAGACTATCATCCCATCCAAAGACAATAACTTAAAACCATAGTTCACTCTGATCGGGACAGTCATGCAGTGAAGTCCTACGGTAGGCCTAGGGGTTATGAGGATACCAAGGATGCAGCAGGGTCATGCCCAGCTCAACATAGTCCTGCCCTCAAGAAGGTAGTCCTCAGAAGAAGATGAAAGCATGAGCCACCTGCTTGTGGTTTCTCAAATCTGCAGAGGAGGCCTCAAATAAAGGGGATTCCAGCAGGTAAGGAACACTAAACTGCAGCCTGAACTTACCCTGCAGGGAGTGTCTCCCCAGCCCAGGCTGTGAGCCTTGGGAATCGGGTTGTTATAAAGCCTGCAAAGTACCAGGGTAGGCTGTAGGTTAACTGACCCCTGCCCATGTCCCACACTGAATATGAATATCAGAGTACCTGAGCCATCTGGCAGTAGGATTCCTTAGACTTTTGAATCTATTTCATTAAAGAGCATCATTGAAGACCCTAAAACGCATTCCTTCCCTTTTTGGGGATCAGGCTTGCCCTGGCCCTAATCATGCCAGGCATTTGTTCCCAGTAAGATCTACTTTGGGCATGAGGTGTTCCTTTCAGGTTCATGTATTGAGGCTTGTTTGCCAGCTGGTGTTGTTGGCAGGTTACTGCCTCACTGGGATGCTAACTTCTTCAACAGATTAGCCCACTAAAGAGTTCATACTGGCTGGAGAGACGGCTCAGCAGTTAAGAGCACTGGCTGCTCTTCCTGAGTTCAATACCCAGAAACCACATAGTGGCTTACAACCATCTAAAATGAGTTCTGATGCCCTCTTCTGGCATGCAGATGTACATGTAGATAGAGCCCTCATATACATAAAATAAATAAATAAATCTTTTTAAGAAATAATTCATACTGAATGGTTATTAGTAGCCAGAATCTGGTTAGAGAAAGTCCCTGGAAGTATATCCTCATCACATCTCCCTTTTTGCTCTTTGTTTCCTAGCTGACATATGAGCAGCTTTTCTCTGATATGCCCTAACACCATAATATTTTGTCTCACCATCTGGCCCAAAGCTATAAAACCAGAACACCATGGCAGGAAGGAACCTCTAAGAAACCATCAGACAAATTATTTCTTGTTGTTTTTTCTCAGCTATCTTGTCACAATGACTGTCTTAGGGTGTTATTGCTGTGAAGAAACACCATGACCACAGCAACTCTTACAACAGAAAACATTTAATTGGGGCTGGCTTATGGTTTCAGAAGTTTAGTCCATTATCATGGCAGGAAACATGGCAGCATGCAGGCAGATGCAGCATGGTACTGGAGAAGGAGCTGAGTGTTCTACATCCTGAGCTGCAGGCAGGATGTAGTCACACTTGATATAGCTTGAGCATAGGAGACCTCAAAGCCTGCCCCCCACCCCAGTGACACACTTCCTCCAAGACCACACCTATTCCAACAAGGCCATACCTCCTAATAACACCACTCCCTATGGGCCAAGCATTCAAACACATGAATCTGTGGGGGGCATACCTACTCAAACCACCACAGTGACTACTAATAATCTGAATGAACACAGCTGTGAAGAGCCCAAGATGGGGATTTTCAGATTCAGAGATACCCACTCAGGCAGGATATCTCAAGAAGGACAGAGCTGGCTAGACTCAATGGGTGGAAGGTAATGCCACAGTCACTACCTGCATTAGAAAAAATATTAAGTGAACTCCTTGTTCAATTGTGCTTGCTAGCTTATTTTGACTCTTGGTGTATCCTTGTCTCAAAAAGAAATGACCTTGCTTTGATACTTTTACTTTGGGTGTTTTTTTTGTGCAAAACTGAGAATATTTGTTTCTAACACAAGGATTTCCTGTAGGTTCTGGCTGGCACAGAGATCTTTCTATCCAACCGAGTGATTCCAGGAAAGAGGGACCAGCCTTGGGAGGTACTCAGCAACTCATAAGGGAGAAAGAAGAAAAGACAGCAGGTCTGTTATGACTGGAAACTTGAGAAAAGCAGTCAAAAGTACACGTCCTGGGACAGTCCCCAAGACTGCATCCCTGTGCCACCCAAAGCCCCTCCTATCATTGGACCTGCCTCCCTCACTGTGAACTAGATCTGAGTTCCTAGGGGCTTCACTCTGCACACCAGTGTGTGTGCTTCCAGATGGGTACTGCCAAGCTTTCCTCCCCTCTGCTCCTCTTCCTGTCTTATTTTCCTTGTCCCTACTTGTCCCTTCTGCTTACCCCTTTCTTTAAGACAGGCTCAAAGTTAGAGGGATAGCTCAGTGATTAAGGGCACTGGCTACTCTTCCAGAGGACCCAGGATTGATTCCCAGTACTCACATGGTGGCTCACAAATATCTGTAACTCTGGATGGCATGCCCTTTTCTGGCTTTTGTAGATACCAGGCTTGTACATGACACATATAGATACATGCAGGCAAAACAATTATACACATTAAAAAAAAGACAGGGTATATATGCACCCTATTTTCACTGACTTAATCTTTAGAACATGTATCAGATTTGAATGTTCTGCATCCTCTGTTTAAACTCAACCTTTTTTTTTTTTTTTTTTGGTTTTTCGAGACAGGGTTTCTCTGTGTAGTCCTGGCTGTCCTGGAACTCACTCTGTAGACCAGGCTGGCCTCGAACTCAGAAATCCGCCTGCCTCTGCCTCCAAGTGCTGGGATTAAAGGCGTGCGCCACCACCGCCCGGCTGCACCTTATTTCAAGCTGACCTGAAATGCTATGTAGAACCAGCTGTACTCAGATTTGCAATGTTCTGCCATCCCCGAGTGCTGAGTTTACAACCTACCACACCCATCTGCTGAACTATCTTTCAAGTGGATGGTATTATTGTTTTAGGGCTCTGGTTGCTTTACATTCTTACCAGGCCTTATCAGTATCTTTATTTGCCTGTCCAAGATAGGAAACATCCCAGGCTATCTGTCAGTTGCCTTGAAGACCTTACATTCTGTTCATTGGCTCACTGGCTTTCTCTCACACATTTTGGCCCTGCCTGTTGTCATGGTGACCCTGGGACCCTGTTTTTTAGTGTTTGATCGATTTCATAATAAGCTGTATAGAGTATTTTTTGTCCTTAAGAATAATTCAAATTACTAGATGAATTTCTGTGATGTTGCCTATACTTATTGTTCAAAATTCTTTCTCTCTTGCTCATTCCCTCCCTCTTTTCTTCCCTCCTCACTCCTACACCAGAACTAGGCATTGAACCTAGGATTTTGTGCATGTAAGGCAAGTACTCTACCACTGTGTGACACACTTAGCTTTCTTTTGATCTTCTGAGACAGGGTCTTAGTTGCCAAGTTGGCCCTGAATTTGCTTTGTTCCCTAAACTAGCCTTCAGCTCAGTCTGTAGCCCAAGCAGGCCTTGAATTTTTGAGATAATTTCATCCATGTAGCTCAGCCTTCTGAGTAGTTGGGATGATAGTTAGGCCTGTACCACTACCACCTAGCCCAGCATATATACCAGTTTTGATAATTTAGGTCTTTAAAAGTGTGTCCATTTCATCTAAGGTATTTATTTCATTCCATAACATGTTCTTTTAGTGTTTCTAGGCTCTGCTGTAATAGCTTCCATTTCAATTAATAAATCCTTTCATTCTTAGTACTTGTCATTTATATTTTCTCCTTTATACCTTGAGAAATCTATAGATATCTGCCAACTTTATTGAGCTTTTCAAAATGTAAACATTAATTTTCTCTTATTGTGTACTTTAAAAATTATTTTATATTTATTATTAATGTAGGGAGGGCATGGGTGTGCCACATTACACATGTGGTCAGAGAGCAGCTTTGTCAAGTCAGTTTCTCTTTCTACTTTTATATGGATTCTAGGGATCAAACTCAGATTGTCTGGTGTTCTCCTGTACTGTATTTTTTTATATTGATGTCAACTCTTGTCTTTACTATTTTCATCCCTCCAATTTGTTTTGGTTTGATTTACTTCTGGATTTTAGTCTAGTCTACTCATTCTCATTCATTCCCCCCCCCCCACCTCCCCTTCCAGATAAGTATTTCTCTGTGTAGTCTTGGCTGTCCTGAAACTTGTTCTGTAGACTAGGCTGGCTTTGAACTCAGAGATCTGCCTGCCTCTGCCTCTCAAGTGCTGGGGTTAAAGGTGTGAGCCACCACTACATGGCTTCATTTTTCTTGCTGTCTCTCATAAATTTTTTACATGTTGATAACTCATTTATTTTAATTTCTTCTGTGACTTTTCCTTTGACACATGGGCTACTTTAGACCTTTTTACTTGATTCCAAGTATTTTGAGCTGAGAAACATATTTTTTCTACAGCTGAATTATAATTTAATTCTTCTTTGGTTAGCAAACATGCTTTTTCTTGCTGTTTTTTGACCTGTTGAGATTTGTCAGATGCTCTGTTTCCTGTTTGAAAATGAATGTGAGTTTTTCAGTCTTAGAATATTCTATACATACTTATTAGGTCAAAGTTGTTAGTCTGCTCTTTTTTTTTTTTTGGTTTTTTGAGACAGGGTTTCTCTGTGTAGCCCTGGCTGTCCTGGAACTCACTCTGTAGACCAGGCTGGCCTCAAACTCAGAAATCTGCCTGCCTCTGCCTCCCAAGTGCTGGGATTAAAGGCGTGCACCATCACCGCCTGGCACGTTAGTCTGCTCTTATTGATTTTCTGTGTACTTACAATCAATTCATGAAAAAGTATTATTGAAGGATTATGACTGTGGATTATCTGTTCTTTCATGCTTTACCAGTTTTGCTTCATGTATTTCAAAATTCTGAGCATTTTGAACATATTTAAGAATATGTTTCCCAATCATTGTGAAATTTATTTCATGTAGATTCTACTGCTTCAGCCTCCAGAGTGATTACAGGAGTGAGTCACTACACTCAGCTACTTTCTGTTTTTGTCATATTGCTCATACTGAGGTCTGCTTGGTTTGATATGGCCAGACCAGCTTATCCAGTGTTTCACAGTCTACCATTCCACTCTTTTCTCAGAGGGTTACTTGGGGTTAAACCCCAGAATCTTCTATACTTACTAGGCAGTGCTCTAACACTGAGCTACAATGCCTTCCCTACCATCTTTATATTTAAAGTGGGTTTACAAACACACCAACAACTTAATATTGTTCAGATACTGGAAATATCTTCCTTTCAGTAATATTTTTAACATTTTAATCAAATTTATATCTACTATCTTGTTTTAAAATTATTTATATTATTTTTTTTTCTTTCTTTCCTTCCTTCTTTCCTTTTTTTGTTTTTGTTTTTTTGTTTTTGTTTTTTTTGAGGCAGGGTCTCTCTACATAGCTCTGGCTGTCCTGGAATTCATTATGTAGATCATAATTACAGAGATCTACCTGCCTCTGCCTTCCTGAATACTGGGATTAAAAGTGTCTACCAACACACCCAGCTTTGACTTCGTTTTGGTTGATTATCTTACAGGATTTACTTTTGTCCTGTTTTGATTAGTGACCTCTTCTTATTTTGCATTCCAAGGGCTTCACTGGAGTTTATACAGCTTTTGCTCATCTCTGCTGACCTTCACATGTCCCTTCCTCTGTATGAGATATTTGCAACATTTTACTTCTTTTTTTTTTTTTTTTTTTTGGTTTTTTTTCGAGACAGGGTTTCTCTGTGTAGCCCTGGCTGTCCTGGAACTCACTCTGTAGACCAGGCTGGCCTCGAACTCAAAAATCCACCTGCCTCTGCCTCCCAAGTGCTGGGATTAAAGGCGTGCGCCACCACCGCCCGGCAACATTTTACTTCTATGTAGGAACCAGGGTAAGGTGGCTGTAGCAGCTGTGTGAAGTTGTTTTGAGTAAATGTTGATGATAGAGCCTACTACGTGGCTCTGTGGGTGGATGCTGTGTCCCAAGTCTTCCTCCAAAACACCAAGGTTTTGCTGTAGAAATAGAGCTCCCACGCTCTTTTGAGGGCCCCTTTCACCCCAGTGAGGCCATCTGCGTCAGGATTTGTCTTGCACTTAGATTCCCTAACTTCACCCAGACTTGTAGGCCTTGCAGTGTGCATATAGGGCTTTGGCAACACTTGACACATTCTGTGTTCTTGAGTGTGATGATTCTTGTATAGATGATGGTACCTCTTAGAGTGGCCTAAGACCTTATCCATAAGTATCAAGTCTCACATGACCTGGGCTTTGCTCCTTTGATTACTACTCTACCATAGGTGATGAGGAGACTTCTATTCTCTAGCTCAGGAGCAGTCTTTTCCATGTTCATTGTTTTTGTTTTTAAAGTTTATGTGCTATGCAGAGTGAGAACTAGGGCCCCAGGCTACCACCATGGTGTTGCTCCTAGAAGAACATGGTTTCTTTTGCTCCACAGATGGTTTTGTTGGGCTTTGTATGTAGGATCAAGGTCAAAATTCCAATGAGGGGCTCAGACAATTTTACATGAATAAAGGAATATGCACATGTTAAGCCCAGCAGAAGATCACAAAGAAAGCAGTTCTCAGCAGAACTGACACTCATCAGGTGGGTCCAGAGAGAAGACTATCTCTTCTGCCCTGATAACATAACATGGGTGGCACTTCTACTTGGAACCTATTATCACATACAACTTGGGCTGAGGGTAGGATTGGGTCCAGGGTTCTGGGTCAAACCCTCAGTCTCAGTCAAGGGCCTGAGATCACAGTGATAGCCTCAGCCAATTGCCCAATGTGAGACAGATTTCCCTCCTGACTAATGTAGGGACAATCTCACTTGCTCCTCCTACACTTCGAAAGACCTCAGTGATGTTTCTAGTGTCCTGTACCCTAGGCAGGGCCTTTCAGTGACCCAAGCACAGGGAGGTGGATTCCTTGAATCCCAGAAGGCATGCTGTGAGGGCTAGTCACAACAAGCCTGTACTGAGCATAAAAAACTCACTCAACCTTTTGTCATGAATTGGAGCTCCCTCTGAGCCCTGACTCTTAAAGTGCTGTTGAAGGAAGTGACAGACCACCAACCAGAGTATTTGTGGCCCAAGACCCTACATATAGCTATTGGCCAATCTGTCTGAACTTGGCCACCTCCAGTTGTAATACTAGAACCAAGAGCTCCACCAAGCTGTGTATTGGTATTGGAGTGTGAGATATATCAAACCCAGGGAGGTTGTGAGCACCATGTAAAAGGCTGCTGGGTCTCTTTGGGGCCAACCTGCATCATCCTTTTGTCCCTCAGATAATCTGGACATACCCCATCCCACTCTTGGGGCATTTGTTGACCCCTGCATTCCAGGCCACTTTCAGAGACCTTCTTACCAGGTACAGCTACCCATTTACTTCTTTTAGGTGGGCTCTCTGTTCATTCTTACCTGGAGACCACAGTTAACAGAAACAGGCCCACACCTGCATCCTAGGTCCCCTAAAAGCAGTTCCATTAAACTATGGAGGGGAGAGATTATCATTATGAGGGTATTTACAGAGTAATTTGGAAGCACTGGCCATATGCTAAGTAAGGCCTTGCTAGACAGTCCTATCTTGGCTGGCTATCAGGTAGGAAATTACACCATTCAGGAGCATTCCAAGAACAGTGTCTAGGCTATGACCTGTGTACTTTTCTCCATATGTGGGTGCTCCCAAAACTCATGCATGAGCCCAATTTCTTTTGGGTGCCAGTCCTCTTGGGTGGAACTTCCTTGTTTTTCAGTCAGGGTCTCTTTTCTGTTTCCTTCTTCATTCTACAATGACCACATTCACCAAAACCTCTGGGAGTCTGGGCAGGAAACCTATTGCCCAGACTTAACTACAGCTGTGGTTCATGGCCAAAGGAGGACTTCCAAGGGTACAGTGGGAGATCTGCACCCTCCAATCCCCCAGAGAGGAGGTGTTGAAACCAATAAACTGTGGGAAAGAGTTGGGGTCCAATATTTAGGCTTGGGGTAAGGAAGGTTTGGAAGAACTCCACATTGTCAGACTAGGAACTGGAGACAGGTGGAGGAGGGCTGGAGCAGGAAGGCAGACGGCACAGAGCCTGGCATAACCAGTGCCAATGGGGAACCAGCAAGGTTCCCAACACTAGTCTTACTTCTTCATGATTCCAAAGACACCCACGGGTGTCTTTTCCCTATCACTAGAATCTGTTTACTACCTACTAGATCCCACTGACTGTGCCCATAAGCCCTCTCTGGGATAGCACTGAATACACTTCCCAACACAATCAAAGAGTTCCACAGTGTCTGCTTGAGCAGGGAATCGAGCAATTTTGATGTGAAAAAAATCTTAGCTCCTATTCAGGCTGCTCATTATTATTATTACTATTATTATTATTTTAAAGAACTAATTAAATACTAAAATAGCAGCAATACATAGCAAATGGGAGTCATTAAACAATGGAGTGACAGAATGGGGCCTGCAGCTTTCAGGGTCACATTAAAGGGGGTGGTGGTTGGTGCTAAGAAACACCTATGGGGCAGGGTGGGTAGTGCTCCTCACCCCTAACTCAGATTCTGGGTCTGCACTGGGCTAGTGGCAGTGGCACTAGCTGAGTGGCAAGAAAGGAGGCTCACATCTGCCAAATGGAGGCTTTGGTCACCAACTGATGTAGTCATGGAACCAAGGCCATCATGGTGTTCAGGAGCAGCAACTGCAAACTTCTAGCTTCTCAGGACTGGAGATGGGCTTACCTGGCATCCACTCTGGTGATGGTAGCTAGGATTCCCAACACTATTCTACTTGGACATCACACTTGTCCCCAGGGTCCTGCCAGCAGTGACCACAGCTAAAGGAGTAACATTTCCCACTGCAGCAGACCCACAAACTGAGTAAAGTGATATGATAGACCTGAAATGGAGCAGCGCATGGGAACAAAAAAACAACTCCCATAATATACATGCACTTTAATACCCATGTTTATTCATAAGGCCTGCTTTCCATTTCTTGCTCACTTGAGGGTATGATCGGCTGGCCTCCTGGACAAGACCATTCACAGTTCCTGGTCCCTAGACTGGCATAAAATAACCGGTTCCTTCTCAGGCTTTTATCTTTTTTGTTTTTGATTTTATTTTTAGTTTTTTCGAGACAGGGTTTCTCAGGCTTTTATCTTAAGGTGTATTAGATTCCACTGACTGCACTTACCACCTCACGTCTGCTCTTGCTTTGTTAGCCCAACCAAATGCACACCCTCATCTCTAAGTCAAGAGCAATAAAGAGGTTCTGTAGCTAGTGGTTGAGGCTTTGGGCCAAAGGTACCCAAGACAACTTGTATCCAAATAAATGCCGCTGGGACTTTCATAGACAAGTTCTCTTATGTACACATCTATTATATTCAAAGAGCTACTATGTCTGCCCTACAGGACTTGCATATTTATCTGGGTTCCAGCTGCATCACATGGATTTGGTGACTTACATTCTAGAAAAAGAGGTCACACAGGGAAGTGGCAAGTGGCCTGCCAATAAGATGACTCCTTAGGTCCCTGTTGACAGATGCTACTTACAGACCTCCAAAGAGGATGAATTAGTCATATCAGGCTGAAGTCAAGTCATGGGCTGCAGTCCAAAAGACCTATAGTGAAGCCTATCTACCTGTGATGGAGGCAGTTGAAGAAATAATGTTTTGAATTCCCTGATTATTAACACAAAGTTCTTGCTCTAATCCCCAAAGAATTAGAAACAGGTCACCAGAGTGCTTTACAACCAGACCCTGGTACCAGGAATGCATCTGATTTTGTCACTGACTTAAGATAAACTTGGAACATCCTGGTTTGATCAATGTTGTCCTAATCAATACATACTTGTATGCTTGAGACCCAAATCTTGGGGTCTAGCGGTCTTGTTGCCTCCTTTTATTGAGTCTCCAATTAGTATTACAGTCATGGTTGTCTGTCTACCTGCTGGATTGTTTTGAAGCAGTGTTCTATACCTCAAACTATAATCTGACCATAGATGTCAGTCAAGGGGCAACATAAGCTACCTGCTCCATGGCTGTGTCTTGTTTACACAGTGACGAAGGCCTAACATTGAGCTCACACTCACCCCAACATTTCTTCAGTCAGTGACTTTTAGGCCTGGGCCACTGGCTTGAGTTTTCTTTAGAGTCCTTAGAGGCTGACTGAGATCCAGCCAGTAGAGCAAGTGTCTGAGAATAACATGACCCAACTCTGCAGCCTCTGGCAGGTGGAAGTGTCCTGACACCCCTCTAAGAACTCTAGTTATGAGCTAAGATGAAGTACAGTAGAATTCTGAAGATAGTATAAGACTACAGGCCTTGCTTGGGAGAAACTCAATGTTGTAGACCAGGCTCCCTTCTGATGTGTTTCCAGAACTTTCCTTTAGCAAAATGCTCAGTGCAGATGGTATTGATGCTGGCTGCAGTGGTCTTTACAGCCAATTCTAGGCCAACTTCACAATCCTAACATTCATCATGGTAAAAAACTGAGGAACAAATAGGTGACCAGGTAGTAGGTAAGCAGTGTTTCACAAGCCAAAGACTGCACCAGCCATCAGAAAATAGTTTAATTATGTACAGATGATTGGCAAATTGATCAGAGTAGGGTGTGGATGCACCCATATTTGAAGAAATGACAGGAGAGAAGTGCCAGCGACATGTGCCATCCAAGAGGTGACAGCCACCAGACACCAAGTAAATCACAAACTGTGACAGCTGTGGAAGGAATATAAATCAACACTTTTCCTCTGGGACAAGAAAAAGAAAAACAAACAACAAACATCAGATCTGAGGAATGCTTTCTCTCCCAGCCATGGAATGGTATTTGTCCATGATGAATGCAGGGATGATTGGGAGTAGATGGTCCAGGCCCCTGGGGCGATATCACCTGCCACACCTGTTATGGTCCCACTTGTGCCTCAGTCAGGCCAGCAGCATTCAGGATTCATGAGTAGCTCCTGCAGCCACAGCCAGCACAGGCCTCAGAAGAGGGGCCTCGAGCCCTGGTTTTCAAACTCAGACCATGCATCACTGAGCTCCATGAAGATCATCTTGGCGTACTGTTCATATGGCTGCCCTGTGGCCTGTGGGCAATGGGGTGAGAGCCAGCCTGACTACTCAGCCGACCTCCCACTGCTCCTTTTATGTAAGACAGGCAGCAGGCAAAGGCCCTAGGGGATGAGAGGCAGAGACATCCCAACCACAAGCACAAGGTCCAGAAGCCCAAGGCCTAGCATCCTGGGAACTGCCTCCCCAAACACTTACCTTATCAGGATGCACTACCAGCACTGCACGGCGGTACTGCTTCTTCACCTGCTCTGGAGTCACCAGGTCAGCCATACTCACAGGTGTCCAGCGGCTCTCCCCATCCCACAATACTGTGTGCAGAGTAGACAGCAGTGCACGAATATTCCTCTCCTTGCCTTCAATCCAGTCCAAAAGCTACAGACAACAATGTAGACAGAACCTCAGGAAGGAGCTGAATTTAGGAGACCTCCCTTTCTGGTGTGTGGAGGGTAGGGTAGGGAAATCAAGGTAAGCAGCAGAGGAAGTACTGAAGGATGTTCAGATGCTAAAGAGCGTGGGTGAATCATTTCAATGGACTTGGTCCTCAAGCAAAAGACCACCTGCAGGCCTTGGGAGCAATCTTCTGTGGAGGCCCTTAAGAACATGGTTTGGTACCTCTTTGTTTACCCATATAGGAGAACAGGGCAACCATAGTTGTACTCCTCTCCCTAATACAAAGAAGGTCCCCAACCTAGACCTCTCAGTTTCAGGCATGAGCCCACCAGGTGAGGCTACAGTGGTTAGTGGATAAAAGGTACCATGGACAGAACTGAGACCCTTTTCAGCCAGATATGAACTCTCTTTTTTTTTGGATTTTTCAAGACAGGGTTTCTCTGTGTAGCCTTGGCTGTCCTGGAACTCACTCTGTAGACCAGGCTGGCCTCGAACTCAGAAATCCGCCTGCCTCTGCCTCCCTGGGAGGCTGGGATTAAAGGCATGCGCTACCACCACCCGGCCCAGATATGAACCCCTAATCTCTCAATTCAGCCTCCTGATAATCTTTCAGGTAGTTCTTAAGGGAATGGCTACACTGTGCCCTAAAGAACTGACTACCTCAGCTGGGTGTGGTAGTATACACCTTTAATTCCAGTACTTGGGAGGCAGAGGCAGGCAGACCTGAGTTTGAAAGGAGCCTGGTCTATAAGTTGAGTTCTAGGGCAGCCAGGGTCACACACCACACACACACACACACACACCACACACACAAACCACTATACAAACCTACAGAAATGAATATATCTAAGATCTGCAGTGGGATATTCTGGCCATTATGCTATCCTGACTCCTTCTTACTCCACTGTGAGAGCCTGGGGTCAGGACCAAAGTCCAAACAAATTGCTGTCTTCAATAGTCAGATAAAACCTTGGTTTTGATAGGCATAAGTCTGAGCTATGCCCTCTTGCCGGCTCAAGACCAAGGTCAAACACATCCAGAGTACTAGAAGCCGAGTATGGTGCCTGCATTGCTCACGGATCCTCAGTGCCCATGAGGAAACATAAGTGTAACATAAGGCTGCCCAGAAATATACTCCAAAGGCATCCAGGTGCCAAGTCCATACATAACAAGTCTTTGGCTGGAGACATTGGCCTTTATAGTGTGGCCTGAGCCCTGGAGTTACCCACCTTCAATTTGAATGGGTCTGTATCTCTGGCAAGTTCTTGTTTCCGCATCTCTGCCATGGTCTTTGGCCCCTTCTTGTCAGACTTAGAGAAGCCTTGATTAGGCAGCAGGTCTTCAAAATCATTTTCTGAGACCTTTGGCTTTTGGGCTGGCAAAAAAATAGACACTTTTTATAGACACTGCCTGCTTTTACCTTGCTCCCTGGGTGTTATCAGTTCTGATACCTGGACAGAAAAGAAGAAAAACATGGCCTCAGTGCCATCTGTTAAAAGCCATTGAGAATTGGGAGGAGAGGGGCCAGGCCTGCAGAGATGTCTCAAGACACTAGCACACAAATCCAAATCTGCTTTCTTGGGGCAGCCTCTGTGAGCAACATAAATAGATTAGAGCTGTCTTGGCTGGCTCTGAGGGAGGAACAAGGGGCTCTACCTCCAACCCTATAGGTAATTGTATAAACCAGCATGTAAATGCAAGACTTACCAAAGCTGGGCACACGGACACCCCTCTCTTCTCGGGCCCCAATCACACTGAAGTGAGACCTTAGTTGTTCAGAGGCTCTGGGGGCTGGCTTGGCCTGGGGGGCCCATGAGGTTCCAGGGGCTGTGGGACGATTTGCCTGCCAGGAGCTGTTGCTTTTGGGAATGGGGGCTGATGTGCCAACAAAGCCCCTGTAGGAAGTCCAGCAGGCAGGCCTGGGGAGACACCACAGGACACTTGTAAGCCACTTAGGCAAATGATGAGTTACTTCTTCTGGGGCTAAGGATATTGTATTGCTGGGACATATGCTCATAAAACAGACCACTATCACTCGGTTGATCTGTTTTACCTAACAAGTACCAGGGTACACAAGTGTTGTGTTGTTCAGTGTTTCTGGATGAAGGTTTGATGCTAGGATACCCTACATACACATCTACAGGGGCTTGGTATCCCCATCTGCTGGATGGTCTAGGGGGCTGTCTTGTTGTATGGACACTGCCTCACAGAACTCCTCAAATGCATGGCTGATTCTTCAACTTTTTATAAAATAACTGAAATCACAAAAGTTACAAGATTCATGCTAAGAAGTCTAGAGCACCTTCACACAATGTCCCCAGCAATGAAATTCCCCTTTGATGGTGTTGTTACCTTGTTAATATCTAAAATCACCTAGGAGATGACTTCTAGGCATGACGTGGGAGATTATCCTCTTTTCCCCTAAGACCGAACTTCTCTGTGTACTCCTGGCTGTGTTGGAACTCTCTCTGTAGATAAGGCTGGTCTCAAACTCAAAGATCTACCTGTCTCTGCTTCCCAAACGCTGGGATTAAAGGTATGCACCACCATGCCTGGTGTTGGGGATTATCTTAATGATATTCATTGATGTGGGAAGATCCATCCTAATTGTGGGTGAAATTGTTCCTTTGGGCAGGGGGACCCTGGACTGTATAGAACCAAGAAGGTAAGTCAAGTATTAGCAAGCATAGATTCATCTTTCTTTGTTTTCTTACTATGTGATATGATCAGCTGATTCAAACTCCTGTAGCCTTTCTATGACCAAGGAATATGAAAGGAGTATGAAAGGACTGTTATTTGTTTAATCTTCATCCACAGAAGAACATCTATTCAGAGTTTATTTCCTTGGCTATTACAAATAGCTCTTCTCTTAACACTTGCAGAATATTTACTTGTGGTTTTTTATAGAAATATAAACTCAATTCTCTGGGATAAACACTGGGGTTCTATGATATTTGCATATTTACTTTTTAATCAGTGGCTATATCATTTCACATTCCTGTAAGTATGTATAAATATAAGAAACCCAATTTTTATGATCTTTGGTGATGCACGATTGCTTCACCCAAAACAGCTGATGATTCAACACTGTCTCATGCGTGTACTGGCATGCCAGAATGACTGATGGAAACGTCACCCCTTTTCTCATTTCCCACAGGATTACATTTTGTTTTTTTTTTTTTTTTTCCACTACATATATATATATATTTCAGTATAGAGAACTTTATCAAACTGTTTTTTTGTTTGTTTGTTAGTTTTGTTTTTTCGAGACAGGGTTTCTCTGTGTAGCCCTGGCTGTCCTGGAACTCACTCTGTAGACCAGGCTGGCCTCGAACTCAGAAATCCACCTGCCTCTGCCTCCCAAGTGCTGGGATTAAAGGCGTGCGCCACCACCGCCCGGCTTGTCAAACTGTTTTTGAAAAAAATGTTTTCCCACTTTTTTGCTTGGTCTTTCCACAGTTAAAGGTCTCAGATCTGTGCTTTTTTTTTTCTACAGTTAGAGCTGCTCTGCCTTACATTCCACTGCAATGGGCTATGATGGTCAGTGTATAGCAGAGACCCTTTTCTTGCCTGTACAAATCCAGTGGTTCCAGTTCCATCTGTTAAAGTTTTCATACTTCTGCCTTCCCCATTTGGATGCACAGCTGGGTCCTCTCTTCCTATTCATGTATCAGTGCCTGGCCTTTTGCTAACACCACAGTCTTGGTTTCTGTGGCCAGAGAGTGTACCTCAAAGTCAGGGTAGAGATTCTATACTACTTTCAATAACAAGAAGCCCCAATCATTCTAGTTTATCTGCTTTCTCAGATAAATGTGACAATGAACTTGGTGACTGTACAGAAATCTTTGCTGGGATTTTAGTGGAAAGAACATTAAACCTACAGATCAATAAATGCAAAGCAAAGGGGCAATCTTGTGATATACAAACATTTATTGTCTGTTAATCTCAATTGCCATGTTTGAGTTATATTTCTACCATATTGGCACTAAGTGCTTCTTTATGTTTATAGTTGAAAGCTCTTTTGTCACTGTTTTGAGACAGGGTCTCATGTAGCCAAGGTCTAAACTCCTACTCCCCCTACCCGGGCTTCCTGAGTGCTGGGATTACAGGCATAAGCCTCTACCCCGACCTGGTCTGAAAGTTTTTTTTGCAAAAATCAAGTATACATAGCATTGTTTTAAATTCTAGTCTTGTTGATCTTAGGTACTGTGACTTTATAGTTCTAGGTGTTGTTGATTTTCTCTGATCTGATAGGCAATTGTGCCATCTGCAAACAGAAACAATTTTATTTTTTTCCTTCTATCATATTTAATTTCCACTTCTTCTCTTGCCTCAAGTCAGTAGCTGGGTCTCCCAGTAAGTGGAATGTAATGGGAACATCTGCCTTGCTCCTGGGTTCAGAAATCCTTACCAGTCTGTCACATGTCATAGGGTTTCTATTCCTGCTCTGAAGACATCCTCATCACGCACTGCTGCAGACAATCCCCCTTTTGGCAGCACTGTCAATGATCATGTTCCTTGGTTGATAAACATGGTAGATGTCACTTACTGAGTCTGGAAAGGCAAATCAGCCTGGTGCTCCTTCAGTATGGCCCACTGGGTGGTTGTTGCCCTGATGCTCTGAGGCTGTATGTCTGTTCTTGAGAGGCCTGGCTCAAGGCTCTCACTCCTCAATTGTCTGATTGGCACTTATAAGTCAGTTTCTCTCTTGTAAGTTTTCTAAGAGACTATGTTGGTAAAATTCTCCAGTGAAGTCATTGGAGCCCAGGAATTTTCTAAAGAATTTATTCTACATAGTGACAACCCATCCAAGTGCTCTGCTTCATGTTGAGAGTTTGGAGGCTTGCGTATCTGGATGCTGCCAGCTTCCCAGCACTTGCTTTTATTCCTTAACCACTTTCCAAAGCTCTCTATAAATCCTGATAATACCTAACGCTGATAGCATAGTGTGTGCTATGGTTCCTTTGTGGTTGGTAAGTTTATTTACCAAAATTGTTAAGGAAACAGCATTTTGTTTCATTGATTTGTTGTCGAAGAACCTCACGTAATCCAGGCTGGCTTCAACTCATTTTTGAAACCAAAGGCAACCTTGAACTTCTCTGATTCTCCTACCTCTACTTCCAAGTGTTGGAACTAAAAGTGTACCATGACACCTGATTTGGTGCTGGAGTTTTAACCCAAGGCCTTGTACATCCTAGGCATGTATTCTGCTAAGTGACATATTCCCAGCCCCTGCTTCTTTCATTAAAAACATTTTTTTCCTTCTTCCTGTTTGCTATAGATTGCTCTTTTCTTTCAAACTCCTTGAGGTGTCATTTATTGTTGGCTTAGCCCAGCTTTTCTTTCCTTCAACTCTTCCTTTTATCTCTTTCTCCTCCCTCCCACCCCACCTTGAGAAAGGGTTTCTCTGTATAGCCTTGGCTGTTCTGGAACTCTCTCTGTAGATCAAAGTGGCACTAAACTCAGAGATCTATCTGTTCCTGTCCCTGCCTACCAAGTACTGGGATTAAAGCCTGGCCAATTCATCTTTTTTAAAGTATGTAACCTACACCCTGTAGCATTCTCTAGTTGTATGTCCCAGGTCCTTCTATGATGTAAGATATTTCATTCAGTCCAGTACACTGATATTTCCTGGGCCTCCCCTGTGCCATTTTAAAGCACTGTTTTTCTTTGTATTCTTGCTATCACTGATTTTTTGATGGTCAGAGTACATTCTGATTTCAATTCTTTTGTCCTGTTGGAAGAATCTGAATTCTATGCTACCAATATGGCCTGGGACAGTCAAGTAGCCCTTGTGACAGATGGTATATGCTGCCATTTTCATTTGTGACTTGGGCTTGCTGAGTTTTCAGTTTAGTTTCCTTTAGGGCTACTGTTTTCCCAGGGGTATGAAAGAGCTGAGGGCTAGGTCTGTCCAGGAAGGCAAACACTTTTCCTAAGGAGATCCCTGCAGCCCCATCCTGTGTTCAGACCCACCAACTCCAAGTCCATATAGGGACAGGAAAGACCTGGCCAAAACCTCTAGAAGATCCCAGAAATATAGTACAATTTGAAACAAATGGAGACCATTAAGAAAAAAGAAAGAAAAAGCACACAGGAAGTTAACACTATGAGAAGTGTTAAAAGAAGAACTCTTCGTTCAACCTGTTAAAAGAAGAACTCTTCCTTTAACCTGTTAAAAGAACTCTTCATTCAACCTAAGAACAGAGTAAGTCAGAAAGGAAAGAGAAGGGGCAGACAAAGGCCCACCAGGGTGCAGTACTGGAAACAAAGAGTCACAGGGTCAGGAAACCAGAGATGAGGATTTCAGGTGCCCAGTATCAGCCATGGTCAGTTATGTTTTAGTGAGTGACATTACTACCACCTAAGACAGATATGCCAGAACAAGCAAGTCCCGTGCAACAAGCAACCTGATAATATCCTCAACCAGAAACTACATGCCCTACCTATAGCTTATTGTACTTCTCTTCTCAGAAGCTATGAAGAGGAGGTACTGACAAAGGAGCTGAGGATCCCAAGGGAGATTCATCTTAGAAGACAAACCTGAGATGGTGTCTAGGAAACTCAGGTGTGAAGACAGGAGGTACAAAATGTGAGCCAGCCCCAAGACAAGTATGGACATTGCAAGGAATAGCATTTGACTCCATGGCTGACCCTTAGCAAGAGGATGGTGATGTTGACACCCTGTACTAAGCAAAGCCTCACCAACTCCTAGGCTGCCCCTACTTCCTGGACATACCATAACCCTGGAGTTAGCTGGTACAGATACTGCACAGTCACAAAGGCCATCTATCAACACTAGTTTTATCAACTCCCATTTTATAGTCTTTTAGTCAATGGGCATTCAGAATGAAAACAGACACAAGCTCCTGAGGTGCCTGGATATAGGAGTGTAATAGAGTAGGGAAAGGAGCTTCTTGCCACATAAGGTTGGCTTCTCATTACCTTGGAGGCTAGAGCTGAGGTCACTGAGATCAGCAAATGGGTCCAGGTTCTGAGACTTAGTTTGGCTGGGGTTGGGGCCCGGAGGGGCTGGGTGACCTGCAGAGGCTGAGTGACCTGCAGAAGAGAAGCGGGTACCTGGAAAAGGGCAAAGGCCATTAGACTTGTACAGCACAGAATGAAACATAGTAATCCAAAGTTCCTGATCCTCCCTTTCAGAACCAAAGGCCCCACTAAAGGTTTGGTAATTCTTTAAGGATAGTGGGAGGAACACACAGAACAAACCTGGCAGAGTAGCTGGCTCCAGCATCCACATTGCTCCTCAGGGAAATCACTGAACATTTGGTACTAAGAACCAGAAAATGTCTTCATTGTTCTGACATTGTAGTACTATTTGTTATAATCTCTCTAAAATGTGAGTCCTTTATGATATAATAATGTAAATTTGAGACAGTCTAAGCATAATATCTTGAAATAACTACTGTACAACTACTCAAAATATTATCCAGTCATTAAAAATGATGGCTATGGAGATGGAAAGATGACATAGTGGTTAAGAGTGCTTGCTGGTCAATCATAAGGACCAAAGTACCAAAGTTCAGATCCCAGAACCCATGTAATAACATTTGCACATAAAAAGCAGGTGGATCTCTGTTAATTTCAAGGCAAGCCTGGTCTCGTGAAATCCAGGACAGGAGCTACACAGTAAGACTCCATCTTAAAACAAAACAAACCAAAACAATTGAGCAAATGACATGGCTCAGCAGGTAAAGGGCTTGCTTGCTATGTAAGCTTCATGACCTTGGGCTGATCTGGAACATGTGTGCATCTGTAACCCTGGTACTTGGTGACATGAGAAGCAGAGTCAGGAGAATTGCTTAGTTAGATTGTGAGCCAGCTGGTGCAGCAGAAATGAGACCCTGCCCCAACAAGGTGGAAAATAACGACCTCAAAAGTTGTTCTCTGAGTTCCGAATGTATGCCATGGCATGCACATGTGCCACAGATGTAAATCCACACTCACACATGAACAAACACATATTTTATAATAATGATAATGACAATAATAATGACAACAACAACAACAACAACAACGAGCTGGCTAGATGGCATAGTGGATAAAGGCACGTGCTGCCAAAACTGATGTCCTGAGTTCAATCACTGTGCATCACAATCCCTGGGGCCTTTTGGTGAAAGCAGAGGATGGAGTTACCCAAGCTGTCTTCTAACCTCACATTACTCCCCGACCCCACACGCCCCATAAATTAACACAACATAAAAACTCTTGAAAATTAAATTTAGTGCCATGCAGTAATGGCACATGCCTTTAATCCCACTAGTTGGGAGGCAGAGGCAGCCGAAGATATCTGCTTTATTGGAGGCCACACCAGCATTAGGAACCCCAGGTAAGACACTGCCCATGGCCCAATAGCACTCCTTAAAGCCCTTCGAACAGACCCCAACTGCAACCCTTTTCCTGGGCTTCGTATTCTGGCCCACAACTTCAGCAGAAGACTTTTGCTTTTCTGAAGACTATGTTATATTAGGAACCCCAGATACCAGGTAGGTACCCAGATTTCCAGAGGCCATGCAGGTACTTGGAACCTGAGAGGCAACATTAGCACCCAAAACCCAGAGGTCATGCAGCCTGCAAAATCCCCAGCAGAGACAGCCTACTGGACCTGAAGACTCACTGGTCACCACAACCCTAGGCCGCTCAGGCCAGAAGACCAGAGAGGAAACAGAAACTAAGGGGGAAAAAAACAAAAATCATCCATCTAACAAAAATAAACTCAGAAATCAGTACCTAAAAACCTATAATAACCCCAAACTCAGATGACCAGATACCATTGTAAGAACACAATCAACAACAGTCAGAGCAGTATGGAACCACTAGAGCCCCGCTATCCCATTGCAGCTAATCCTGGATATTCCAACACAGCTGAAGCACAAGAAAATGATCTTAAATCCAATTTTAAGATGATGATAGAGGTCCTTAAAGAGGAAATGAATAAATCCCTTAAAGAAATTCAGGAAAATGAAAACAAACAGGAAATTAATAAATTAATTTATTAAGGAAATTAATAAATTGTTCAATACTTAAAAATGGAAATAGAAGCAATGAAGAAAACATAAACTGAAGGAATCCTGGAGATCGAAAATCTAGGTAAGTGAACAGGAACTAAAGATGCAAGCATCATCAACAGAGTACAAGAAATGGAAGAGAGAATTCTCAGGTGTACGATTAAAGAAACTGATATATCAGTCAAAGAGAATGTTAAATCCAGAAGTTCCTGACACAAAACATCCAAGAAGTCTGGAATACTATGAAAAGACCAAACCTAAGAATAATAGGAATAGAAGAAGATTCCCAACTCAAAGATCCAGAAAATATTTTCAACAAAATCATAGAAGAAAATTTTCCTAACCTAAAGAGAGATGCCTATAAACATACAAGAAGCTTACAGAACACCAAATAGATTAGACCAAAAAAAAAAAAAAAAAAAACCAAAAAAAACCCAAAAACAAAAAACCCAAAAAAGTCCCCTTGCCACATACTAATCAAAATACTAAATATATAAAACAAAGAAAGAATATTAAAAGCTCCAAGAGAAAAGCATAAGTAACATATAAAGACAAATCTATCAGAATTACACCTGACTTCTCAACAGACTCCAAAATCTGGAAGGTCTTACAGACTCTAAGAGACCACAGATGCTAGCCCAGCCTAAAATTCCATAAGGAAGATAGTATCTGTCCACAAATCCAGCCCCATAGAAAATACTAGAAGGAAAACTCAAACCCCAGGAGGCTAAGTACACTAATGAGAACACAGGAAATAATTTCACACCAGCAAAACCAAAAGAAGGGAAGTGTGTGTGTGTGTGTTTGTGTGCATATAGTCGGTCACAATGCAAATCTCAACAGACACAACTGAAATAAACCCCGGTATCTTATCAGACCACCATGTATTACAGCTGGATGTCAACAACAACAGAAACAACAGAAAGCTTACAAACTCATGGAAACTGAACAACTCTCTAATGAGTGACAACTGAGTCAAAGAAGAAATAAAGACATTAAAAACTTCCTAGAATTCAACGAAAATGGATAACATACCCAAACTTATGGAACACAATGAAAGCTGTGCTAGGAGGAAAGTTCTCAGCACTAAGTGCCTTCATAAAGAAATTAGAGAGTTCTCATACTAGCATACTTGAAATCTCTAGAAGAAAAAGCAGCAAACATACTCAAAAAAACAAACAAACCAAAACCAAACCAAACCAAACCAAAAACAGGAAAAAAAAAAAAAAAAAAAGAAGCAAACATACTCAAAAGGAGTACACACCAGGGGCTGGGCAGTGGTGGCACACGCCTTTAATCCCAGCCTCCCAGGGAGGCAGAGGCAGGCGGATTTCTGAGTTCGAGGCCAGCCTGGTCTACAGAGTGAGTTCCAGGACAGCCAGGGCTACACAGAGAAACCCTGTCTCAAAAAACCAAAAAGAGTAGACAGCAGGAAATAAGCAAATTCAGGGCTGCTGAAATCAATAAAATAGAAACAAAGAGAACAATGCAAAGAATCAATGAAAGAAAGAGTTGGTTCTTTGAGAAAATCAGCAACACAGACAAACCCTTATCCAAACAAACTAAAAGACAAAGAGAGCATATCCAAATCAACAAAATCAGAAATGAAAGAGAGAGGTAACAACAGATACCAAGGAAATCCAAAAAATCATTAGGTCATACTTCAAAAAATTTGTACTCCACAAAATTGGAAAATTTAAAAGGAATGAACAATTTTCTCAATAGATACCAAAGTTAAATCAAGATCCAATAAGTAATTTAAATAGACTTATAACCCCTAAGGGAAAAGCAGCAGCCATTAAAAAAAGAGCCTTAGGACCAGATGGTTTTAGGGCAGAAATCTATCAGACCTTCAAAGAAGAGCTAATACCAACACTCCTCAAACTATTTCACAAAACAGAAACAAAAATAACACTGCCAAATTCATTTTATGAAGCCACAGTCATCCTGAAACTCAAACCATACAAAGACTCAACAAAGAAAGACAATTATAGACCAATTTCCCCCAGGAACATTGATGTAAAAATAGTCAATAAAATACTGGCAAACCGAATCCAAGAACACATCAAAAAGATCATCCACTATGATCAAGTAGGCTTTATCCTAAAGATGCCTGGAAGGTTCAACATATGAAAATTTCTCAATGTAATTCACCATATAAATAAGCTGAAAGAAAAAACCCATATGATCATCTCATTAGATGCTGAAAAAGCCTTTGACAGAATTCAACACCCCTTCATGATAAGTTTTGGAGAGATCAGGGATAAAAGGGACATACATAAACATAATAAAGGCAAAATACAAGCATTGGTTGACATCAAATTAAATGGAGAAAAACTTAAAGCAATTGTGCTAAAATCAGGGACATTTTACTCTCTCCATATCTATTCAATACAGCAGTACTTGAAGTCCTAGCAAGAACAAGAAGACAGCTAAAGGAGATCAAGGGGATACGAACTGGAAAATAAGAAGTCAAAGTGTTGCTATTTGTAGATGATCTGATAGTATACATATATGATCCCAAAAATTCTATCAGGAATTCCTACAGCTGATAAAGCCTTTCAACAAAGTGGCTGGATACAAAATTAATTAAAAAAAAAAAAAACCCAGTAGCTTTCTTATATATAAACAATAAATGGACTGAGAAAGAAATTAGGGAAACAACACCCTTCAAATAGCCACAAATAATATAAATTATTTTGGTATAACTCTGACCAAGCAAGTGAAAGACCTGTATGACAAAAGTGTCTGAAAAAAGAAACTGGAAAAAACATCAGAAGATGGACATGCTCATGGATTGGTAGGGTTAACATAGTAAAAATGGCCATCTTACCAAAAGCAATCTACAGATTCAATATAATTCCCATCAACATCCCAATACAATTCTTTACAGACCTTGAAAAAACAATACTTGACTTCATATGGAAAAACAAAAACCCCAGGATAGCTAAAACAATCCTGTACAATAAAAAGAACTTCTGGAAGTATCACTATCCCTGATTTCAAGTTGTACTATAGAGCAATAGTCATAAAAACCGCATGGTACTGGTATAAAAACAGACAAGTTGATCAATGAAATCTAATCAAAGACTCAGAAGTAAATCTACACACCTATCAACACTTGATTTTTGACTAAGAAGTTAAAATTATACAATGGAAAAAAAGAAAGCATCTTCAACAAATGGTGCTGGTTTAACTAGATATCAGCACATTAAAAGAATGCAAACAGATCTATATCTACCACCCTGAAACAAAACTCAAGTCCAAGTGGATCCAAGATCTCAACATAAAGGCAGATATACTCTGATACAAGTGGGGAATAGCCTTGAACACATCGGCACAGGAGACAGCTACTAAGGTGAACATACAATAAATGGGATGTCATGAAATTGAAAACCTTCAGTAAGGCAAAGGACATTGTTAATAGAACAAATCAGCAGCCTAGAGAATGGGAAAAGTTATTCACCAACCCTACGTCTTGACAGAGGGCTAATTTCCAAAATATATAAAGAACTCAAGAAATTAGACATCAACAAACCAAACAACCATATTAAAAATTGGGGTATAGATCTAAACAGAGAATTCTCAACAGAGGAATCCCAAATGGCCAAGAAGCACTTAAAGAAATATTCAACATCCTTAGCCATCAGGGAAATGCAAATCAAAACATGCTGAGATTCTATCTTATACCTGTCAGAAGGGTTAAGATCAAAAAATAAAACCAAAAAAAACCAACCAACCAACCAAAACAAACAAACAAAAAAACAAGTGACAGTTCATGCTGGCTAGAATGTGAAGGAACACTCCCTCATTGTTAGTGAGAGTGCAAACTGGTACAGTTATTTTAGAAGTCAATTTGGCAGTTTCTCAGAAAACTACCTCAAGACCCAGCTAACCTAACCCTAACTCCTGGGTATATACCTAAAGGCTGTTCAGTAATACCACAAGGACACTTGCTCATCTATGTTCATAGCTGCTTAATTTTAACAACCAGATACTGAAAACAACCCAGATGTCTCTCAACAGAAGAATGGATAAAGAAAATATGGTACACTCACACAATGGAGTACTTACTGTTCAGCTATTAAAAACAATGAGATCACATAATTTTCCAGCAAATGGATGGAACTACCATCCTGAGTGAGGTAAAGCCAGACCCAGAAAGACAAACATGGTATTCACTCATTTATAAGTGGATATTAGCCATAAAGTAAAAGATAATCATGTTACAACCCAGAGACGCTAAGTAACAAGGATGACTCAAAGGGGGACATATGACTCTCACTGTGAAGGGGAAACAGAATAGACATCGTGGGTGTATGGGAGGTGTGGTAGCGATGGTGGGTGTCATCTGGATGGGGGTGTATGGATATAAACAGGAGAGGTTGGGAAAGGATGGAGTACTGGGAGAGACAACTGGAATGGGCAGGGGGAGGAGCATCTTTGGGACAAGCTACAAATCTTCTGTAATGGAAACTCCCAGCAATCTATGAGGATGACCCAGGCTAAGACTCCTAGCACTGGGGAATACAGAGCCTGAAATGGCCATCTTCTGTAACCAGGCAGGACTTTCAGTGGAGGAACAAAGACACCAACCCAGCCACAAACCTTCGACCTACAATTTGTCCGGCCTACAAGATGCTGGGGTAAAGCTGGTGTAGAAATTGTGGGAGTGGCCAACCAATGACTGATCCAGCTTGAGACTCATGCCATGAGAGGCATCCCACTCTTGACACTGCCTAGAAAGCCAGGACCCAGAGGCTGTATAGCCCATAGACCTAGGATAAAACTAAACATGATTGACATTAAAAAAAAAAGTCAATAAATGATTCCTAATGATGTTCTGCTATACTCATAGATTGGTGTCTAGCCCAATTGTTACCAGAGAGGCTTCACATTAGCAACTGATGGAAACAGATGCAGAGACCCACAGCTAAATGCTAGGTGGAAGAGGAGAAAGAAGGATTGTAGGGCAAGAGAAGTCATGGACACCATAAGAAAACTAACAGAATCAACTAACCTGGGTTGGTAGGGGCTCACAGAGACTGAACCGCCAACCAGGGAGCCTCCATGGAACTGACCTAGGCCCTCTGTACATATGTTACAGTTGTGTAGCTTGGTCTTCTTGTGAGACTCTTAATAGTGGGAGCAGGGGCTGTCTCTGACTCTGTTGCCTGCCTTTGTGACCCTTTACTCCTGCTGGGTTGTCTCATCCAGCCTTAATAGGAGAAGAGGTGCCTAGTCTTAATGCAACTTGAGATGATGCTATGAATGGTTGATATCCATGGTATGCCTGCCCTTTTCTAAAGAGAAATGGAGAAGAGTGAAGGAGAAACTGCAGTCAGAATGTAATAAAACAAACAAACAGTGAGAATGAATTCTCAATGTGAAAAAGGTTTAACAAAGAATATGAAATAACCCTGCATAAAACAAACAAACAAACTCCACAACTAAAAGCATAGACAATAACAGTCACCCTCTGACTTCTACCAACGCAACATGACGTACGACAACTCATGCACACATTAAAATAAATGCACAACTTTTAAAAAATATTTACTAGATTTTAAAATGTTTTAAAATTTAAAATCCAACTCTGTTGAGAAACCAAAGATAGGAATTCCTGTTTCTGAGCAAATAAATTGATAGAATAGTACTCAGGGGGGATATGTGTCACAGAGTTCAAAAACAGGACTGTGTTGGATCAGAATGCGCCAGCATAAAAGAACTACAGGTGCACAGAGTGGTCAGATGGATGTTCACAAATGTCTATTCACATCACCAGTAGGGCATGTTCCAGGAGCCATGGCACACACCTAACACAGTCTTTCTGAGGGTTCCTCAGAGAACACAGAAAATACAGAAAATCATGTAGGTAAATAAACAGGGCAATTGATTATACACAGGCAAGGACTTACGTCCGAAAACTATTTGCCTTCATGAAAAAGGAATGACATGGAAGAATAGGAGGATTAGACACTGTTGCCATTCAACAAAGGCTAAAGCTCTTATAGCGTGTCTGTGCTCCTATTGAACAAACAGAGAACTCTGTAGTTAACACACAGGTTAAGGCTGACTAGGACATATAGGAACCTGTAAACAAGCCCTGTCTTGTCCTCTTCTCAAAAGGGCATGGGGCGACTCTCTGGTCACAGTTGATAGCATCTTTAGAGACCAGCTAACAGTAGGGTTGGTGGTCATACCTTCTGGTACTGGAATGGAGGCCGGCCCAGGTGCAGCAGTCTCAGCCCATGTATCCCATCCTCCTAGCAGATCTGGGTGGCTGGATGAAGCTATTACCTTGCTGGGCTCTGCTGGCAGATCCTCTGGAAGAAGCCAGAGAAAAGTAGTGCTTGGGTTTAGTGTATGTGCTTTCTCAGTCTTTTCTGGCCTTTTTCCCGATGGTCCTGAGGATGTAGCAGATAGCCATAAAGCTGAGCAATAGAGGTCAACAGGCAACATCTTCACAGGGCAGCGGTGACATTTATATGCTGCCTTTCTCTAAACCACCATGGTGGGTAAAGGACTCACAGGCATGTTCAGGAACTCCCTGGAGTCCTCTGCTGGTCATGCACCCACTCCAGCACAGCACAGCCATATGTCATATTTTCTACCCACAAGCCATTTGGAGCAGTCAGCTGTCTCCAGAGTATACCCCAGACCATCTGCTCTCTGCTAGGAAGAAGAACCAAGCTTTCTCTCCAAGATACAGCAACTTCTGCCTAAATGGGT
The DNA here is from genome assembly GCA_021653895.1 of Mastomys natalensis. Lineage (NCBI taxonomy): Eukaryota > Metazoa > Chordata > Mammalia > Rodentia > Muridae > Mastomys > Mastomys natalensis. The sequence continues at coordinate 295,270 of JAJTUV010000228.1, read as the reverse complement.
CAGGCCTGCTGCTCCCACATGCACACAGCAGTCTTTAGCCATCCTGTTGCCTTGCCATAAACCTGGACTCTTCTGTCCCTAACCTGTCATTCCCACCTCCTGGTCCTTTCACTTCTGGCATTGGTAACTGTACTAGTCACAGCCACAGTCCCAGAGTCACAGAAAAACCCACTAGCAAGGCCTGTAAGCAGCAACAGAACCTGTTCCAAGTTTGATGTGACAGTTTAAGGAGATGAGAAAAAGGCGACATTGTGTCCTGCTAGGCCTTAGGAAGCCCTAGACTTTGTGAAAGTCACCAAGAGGTGTAAGTTAGGCCCAGGACATCAGAGCTAAGTAGAGAGAAGGCCCTTCTGCCCACTGCTCCATCCCTGAGTCCTATCCCTAGGACAGCAAGAAGTAGGAGTTCCTAGGCCTTTCTACACATAAGCTTGTGGCTTCTATGTAACATTCATCATAGCCATACTTACCCAGGTGCAGGAAGGCAGTGCTACAGGATGGGGGTGGGGCACTGTGGGTGGATGGGAAGGCAGTTGAGGAAGCTACAGAGTCAGAGTTGAGAAACTCTCCAAAGGGATCAGGCTTGGAGCAGGACTGGGTGTCTGAGTTGGATGACAGCAGGAACTGGTCAAATGGGTCCACTAGGAGACAGAGGCAAGGCAGGGACAAGCATTATACCTTAGCCTGCATCCTGGGAGCCTTGCTGCCCTGCTCTCAGGCCTCCACTTTCCCAGCAATGTGAACTCAGGCCACCCAGCAGCCCAACTAGGGATATATGGCCCTTTTAATATCCTACATCTTAGAACTGTCCCATGGATACAGCATCACCTGAAGCCAGAGCTGGCGGTTCTGGCTTGTGAGCTGAGACCAGTAGGAACTAATGCAGCCACATGCAGTTTCTACAGAAGGTGGTTCCCACCAGATGTCAATATAACAGGATGATCCTTTTTCTACATGGTAGGAATAGTTAAGCCTTATTCATTACTACAAAGCCAATTTTCTGCATAACTGAAACACATACCAGTGTCAGGAACTTTTCCTTGTAGATTGCTCTGCACCCCAAGAAGAGAAACTGGGCTTGTTAGCAGCAGAGGAGCCTCACCACCAAGCAGGTCACCAGGAGGCCCCACTTGAGCAGCATCAGATGGTTCAAGAAGGCAGCTCAAAAGGTCTGTGTTGCTAGATGGGACTCCACAAGCCTGCAAGGGGACAGGAGGCCTTAAGTCCCCCTCAGAGTGCAGCCCCAGGAGATCGACACCTTCTTCGGGCTGTACAGGCTCCTGTGGGGCAGCCAGCATGCCCACATCAAATATTAAGTCTTGCTGTCTGGTCCCAGCTGCCAGTCTTGGTGTATCTTCTCCAGCCCCTGGCTTCCTCTCCTCACTGGGGAATGAAGCCTCTTCTTCATCTGATACTTCACTTCCATCTCCGTCTGCAATAAGGACAGACTGACTCTCCTTAGGAGAAGTATTGTCTACACCAGTCTCTGGCTCTTTTTCCTCTGTGGAAAGAAAACCAATGGTTGATTAATTCACATGCTAGAGTAGCTATAGGAGAACAGAACAAGCTGACATAAGCAGAAGCCTCAGGAGGGCTACGCTGTAACCATACAGCCAACACCAGGACCCTTGTGTCAACCCCAGTGCGCTATCTTAGGCTTCAGAGCACATTTCTTGAGGCTTGAGCTTCAGAGAACACCATGGAGCCATAATACTGGCCTCTATCCAACAACAAAGAAGTCCAGGCTCAAACAAGGTACATCTGCTAGCGTCTCATCTCTATGGAAAACACTTGGAAAAAGAAAGCACAGTAGAGGACACATCACAGCACTTCTTGGGGAAATGTCCTTCCCTGAGTGGTAGTGGCATACCCTGGATTATAAGTAAGGGAGTCAAGTGGTAGGTGAATCCTAGGTGTTTAGTTGTATTAACTAGGCCATGAGACACGAGGAAGAGACTAAGATGTCCAGAAGAAATTGGAGGCAGTAAGAAATAAAGCAATTCCCAGGTAGGGATATGATCAATCACCATAGTTTAGCTTATCCCTCTGTTCCCCTGGGTCTGTTAATGAAACTATGTATATAGGGACTTGGACAGCAAATAACTGCAAGTCAATGATGAAATGAAATTGATACTTTGGGCTTTGTGGGCATGTGTGCGTACGCACATGTGGGTGCGCACATTTGTGTATGTGTGTCTATTTCTGTGTTCAAAGAATATATCCTGTTCTTAGTTTGTGTGCCAGACAAAAAGACTAAATGTGTAGCTCAGTTGTAGAGGATTTGTCTGGCATGCATGAGGCCTTGGTTTTGATCCCCACTGACATAAATCCTTCTTTTTTTTGTTTTGTTGTTTTTGTTTTTTTTCGAGACAGGGTTTCTCTGTATAGCCCTGGCTGTCCTGGAACTCACTCTGTAGACCAGGCTGGCCTTGAACTCAGAAATCTGCCTGCCTCTGCCTCCCAAGTGCTGGGATTAAAGGCGTGTGCCACCAGTGCCCAGTGCCATAAATCCTTCTAAAACAGGCCAATGTGTAGGGCTACAGGCCCTGTAAGGAGACCGCAGCTCTGCTTGTCCCCATGAAATACCTGTTGCCCTAAGTACCTGAACTCAGCATATGGCCCTTGCAGAATGCTGCAACTGTGTGGTTAATGCCAGAATTGGAAAAAGAGAGCTCAGGGTCATGTGACAGACTGGAAACCCAATGACGAATGAAGGATTAGCTGTGTCCTATGCCTACCCTGCCAATCCAGTGTGTGAAGAAAGTGGTTGGTGTCCGTGCTGCTGCTCTGCGTGAGTCCGACTCTGTGATCTCAGCCTCCGGAGACCCTGCCTCAGCATCATACTGAGCTGTGGAGCCCGGCTGCCGGGGTAGCTCTGGCTTCCCTGTCAGGAAAAGGCTGGCATCAGACCACCAGTGCCAGGAACAACACAGGGCAAAGCACAGTCAAAGCAACAGGATAGGGTAGGTGATAGGGGCACCTGCACCAGTTCCTTGAGAACAAGGTCCGGCTATTCAGTGCTGTGCCCCATCCATGACAGAGCACACTCATAGAACCTATCACACACACACACACTCACACACATACATATATGTGTGTGTGTGTGTGTGTGTGTGTGTGTGTGTGTGTGTGTGTGTGTATATATATATATATATTCCTCTTAAGAATACTTGTAAACTGTTCCACCTTCAGTGTGGCATTTAAATTGTCATGTCCAGAGTATATGATCTTAGTCAACTTATGGTACAAATCTGACTTTGGAGGAAATCCTTCCCAGTCACAGATTTATGTTAACCCCAAAAGTAGATCAAGGGTTCATATACTCGGAGAGCAACAGGACCTAATACCAGAGCAGTGGTTCTTAACCCTCCTAATGCCACAACCCTTTAATACAGTTCCTCATGATGTGGTGACCACCCCAACATAACATTTTTGTTACTACATTCTAACTGTAATTTTGCTACCGTCATGAATCTTAATGCAAATATTTCTGGAGACTGGTTTGCCAAAGGGGTTGTGACTCATAGGTTGAGAACTGATGCTCCAGAGGTTGCTTTTGCACAGCAAAGAGAATACACTTTCCTGCTGTGCCTATGTCAGGTGACCCAGGTGTTTCCTGTGGCCCATGAAAGGGCCTCAGGATCATAGTGCCACTTCTTTCCTTCCCTAGTACCAGAGCTGTATCTTTATCTAACAGTGAGTTTCTACTAATAAGCACAGAGCAGGTGGGGATGCCCAAAACCAGGGGAGAGATGCTGCTCAGACGTAGGCAGAATTCTGTTCCTGTAAATCTTACCTAGAAGTGAAAGTAATTAGAATTTGGTTCCAAGCAAGTATACTGAGAGCCAGGACACATCTTACCAAACTTAGACAGAATGTCCTGCTGCTCTTCCCTGTTGGAAAAGAGGATCTTGGGGTTTAACCCCTTAGGCTGGTATTCTCCCAAGGTGGAGCTTCTCGGCTGGGCCTGTCTCTAGGCTCCACCTCCACTTCCAGGTTCACCTGGAACAGATCTGGGTACTTCTCTTGAATATCACAAGCATCCAGGTCATATCTACAGGTAAAGAGAGAATGAGTGAGTATAGCCAGGGTGTATCAGAAGTCCTTCAACATCTACAGAAAGGATAAAGACTGCTGGTAAGACAACAGGCACATAACCATCCTTACCCGTGGAACGTGGGGACTTGGAGCAGGGCTGATGATGCACCTAGGACTACTGCCCTACTTCTCTAGAGTCAAGGCAGGGTTTCCCTGTTAATGTGGAAGAGTACTGAGCTAGACTTCTGTGTTTCCCAACACAGACATTGCTATGGGAGGCCGGGTGCTCAGAGTGACCACAGGATAACTGCCATAGCATGACTTCTAAATCCAGAAAAAACAGGAAGGCAGCCTCCACATAGCAGACCTGTAGCCTGACCAGAGACCCTAGGCCCCACCCCTCACCTCCAAGTAGACACATACTACAGGCACTTGATGGGTTTAAATCAGATACTCTGAAATCTTAAATAAATTGTTATAAAAATATGTACATCTTGGCAAAAATACCAACGATTTTTAGATAATCATAAATCTAAGACTTCTAGGATTTCGCCATCAGAAGCTAGAAACAAAACTTGCTGAAGGCTCAGGGAGGCAACCTGGGCTGAGAAGAGGGACAGGCAGGAAGTAGGCAGAGGGGAGCTCACGGGGTCTTCAGACACCAGGGGAGCATGGGAGCAGGGTAGGTTGGGCTAGGCCACTCTAGAGGCAGCAACTTTAGCCATTTTACAAACTGTCCCCATGTAGTAGTTCCACACTGCTCCAAGAAATCCTACCTTCTGAACACCCAGAGTCAGAAACATACCCAATTGCCAACCAATATCTTTGTACATCATACTAAGGTTTTTACCTATCAACAACACCATTGCCAACAAAATCTAAGAAACACACACAGCAATGGTGTGACCCATTTTCAGGGGTCTCCTGGATGTCACGGGAGGCCACATACTCTTGGTCCTAAGGGAGTCTCTGAATCTGTGCTATCCTATAGTTACCAATACTGCTGTGTAAGGAAAGCTGAGGAGAGCAAAGTGGTTATGTGGGTGGCAAAGCAATGGTTCATTTTGGTTCTTACTATTATAAAAAAAAAAAAAAAAGCATGCAGATGAGCCTGCAATGCTTTAGACTCCTACTTTACTACTTCGTGCCTGTGAGATGCACACTGAAGAGCATAGTACAGGGCAGAGCAAGAGGGCTCTGGGACAGGGGTTTTCCCTCCATATGTATCTTTCCATTGGGATAGAACTTAATAACTACAGCAGCTAGGCTTACATGTAGCTGATGGCTACAGGGAGGAAAGGCTAAAACTTGCCATCAATGAGGATGGAGGAACAAGGCAGGAGAGCCCACGGAGAGTGTTCTGTACACTTGGCAAGCTCAGCCTCTAAGACAGGTTGATGAGTTCTGGGGACAGCTCATTTCTTACTTCCCTGCCCAACTGACCTTGAGGCTGCCCAGCCTAGCCAGCAGGGCAGTGAGGGCACAATGAGGGTGTGTGAGCAGGGGGTTAGGGAGCTGGGTTTCAAGTCACAGGACTTCAGAGGCCCTGAAGGTTAGATACTGGTATGTCTAGGCTCCAATGGGAAGTGAAGGGAATTCTCACACATGTAGCATCTTGTAAACAAAACTCTGACTTGTGTCATGACTGTAGTATAGTACGATGAAATCCCCCTCCGACCCTCATTCAATCACAGGATATTGCAGATCCACTGGGTATCCCATGACCAGACTGACTCACTCAGGCTCATGTGATGGTGGTGCTCCCAATTCTTTTCTACCACTACAGTTCAGCTGCTCTGTAGAGCAATCCTGCTGCACATATATGTATGCTTCTCTTGTCACTGCTCTTGCCTTACTGTAGGCTTATGTAGCCAGTATACCCAAATAAAATATATATTTCTGTGGTCTGAAGTATCCCCCAAACTTAAGCAACAGTGCCATACGCTGGATACTTCAAAAAAGAGAAATCAGGTTTTTTTTTCAGTTATTGAAGTTTAAAAAACTAAAGTTATTGTATAAAAGATCGATATTGTTCTGCTTGCAAGGAGAAGAAGAAAAAAAAAAAAGGAGAAGAAGAAGAGGAAGAGGAAGAAGAAGATGATGATAAAGAAGAAGGAAGAAAAAGAAAAAGGAAAAGAAAAAAAAAATGTCATCACCTGTAATTTATCGATTCTGTGACTGGGTACCCACAAACTGCTGCCTCACTGGCCCTTCAGCACACTACACTGCTATCTCTCAAAGCATTTCACCTTGGTCTGCACAAGTTGTCACTGATAGATACAGATGTTTAGCCTACATTTGTGTGGTAGGTTCCATCATTTTTAGCCTTTTTAGTCTTCACATATATATTTCTAAAACATGGCTCTTGTAAACTACACACATCTGAGGACTAAGTTTTTAGTTGGGTTGTTTATTTAACAACATCAATATTTTGTATATCTGGAATCAGACTAACCGTGGCAATGAATCTGCTGCTGTGTTGCTTGTCTTCCTTCCATCTCTTTTGGTTCTATTTCTTCCTTTCTTCATTCTGATCTATATTAAATTACATTTTGTGTTCCATAGTTCATCTCCTCTATCTTTATTAAGCTTATTACTGCTTTCTGTGGAATTATTACATACTTCCTTTACTGGCAATTAACACATTGCTGACTTTCAGGCCTCAGAGGCTAATGAGGGATCATTTCATATCTTGACTCTTTGGTGCTGCTGTTATGTATTTTACTACAAACAAATCTTGTTCTTTCTTTCTCCCCCCTCCCCCTTTTATTAGATAGGTTCTTTCTACACAATCCTGTTTTGGAACTTGCTATGCAGACCAAGCTGGCCTCGAACTCACACAAATCTGACTACTTCTGCCTCCCAAGTGCTGGGACTAAAGGTGTGCATCACCATGTCCAGTTCCAAACAAACCTTAAATCCTACATTAATGTATGATTTCTGATGTGTCAAGTAGTGAACACACACTTAATTTTACTCACTAAAGTTTTCCTCACATCTTATAGCTAGTTTCAGGCTTACTTCTAGTTCTGTCTGCCGTTTGGTACTAAACTGCCTGTTTCCCTGAACACATCTGCTAAATTAATCAGACCATACAAGGTCACTTTCCCTAGATACAGAATCTTCATACTTCCACCTCTAAGATGACACTGCCCCAACTTCTGCCCCCTTCAGTTTGCTGACAGACGGTAGCCTTGCCACTATGACAATCATGACATCTCCCTACCAGGTGCTTTCAGCAATTTAACTATGTTCTGATCCAAGGGCTTCTCTTTTTGTTATTAGAAAACACTGTGTGGTATGCATAGCCCTGACACCTCATTGGCAGATGGCTGCTACTTTTCCAGGAGCTGAATCTGCTCTTCTCCTTGGACTTGAGACCTAGCATTTATCTGTCTTTTCAGGTCCAGTCTTCCTTCGCCTCCTCTGTGCTCAGTCTGAAGAGTAAATTGTTGCAATTCACTGACATTGTTCTGCTGCCAAGACAGTTCCCTAATTCTTCATGTCAGCGGTCTCTTATCTGTCTCATCTCCACATTCTAGGTCTGCTGAAATGCTCCATTTTCACCACTGATTTCTTTTTTAAAATTTATTTATTATATTTTAATATATTTAATTTGTTTGTGTGTGTGTGTGCAGGCACACTAGAGTTACAACCTGAATTAAGAGGTCAGAGAACAACTGCAGGAGTTTGTTTTTTCCTTTACCCTATTGGTCCCTGTAATCAAATTCAAGTCATCAGGCTTGGTACCTTTATTTTCAGAGCTATCATGCTGGCCCTCCCTTTGGTTTCCTGAATATGTTGTCTTGATACATTTTCTGTTGCTATAATAATATCATAACTGAGAAAATAAAGGCTTATGCTTTTCACAGTTCTGAAGACTGGTGGCTGTATCTGGTGAAGGTTTCTTGACTGGCAGCAGCTGTGTAGGGTCTCTAGTTGGCTCTGGGTATCATATGGCCAGATATAGTGTCCTATCTCAAGCTTCTTCCTCTTATATAAGCTACAGTCCCAATGGATAGGCCCTATGTTCATGAACTCATTTAGTCTTAATAGCCTTCCAAAAGTGAGACCCAGACACCATAGTCAGATGAAGTCACCAGGCCTCTTAATAACTCTCAACAGGAATTAAATTCCAGCATGAACTTGGTGGAAACATTCAAATCATTGCAATACTAACCAAGAACTAGTAAAAGTTCTTGTTTATTAACTCTAATACCTGAATCATATAGCTCTTTTGCCTCCATTTTCTTAGTCTTCAGCCATTTGTTCTTTAAAAACAAAACAAACAAACAAACAAACAAACCCCCCAAAATGGACCATGTCTCTACAGTGGTTGAAAACTAGAGAAATACTGACTGCAAGAAAAAGAGTGAGGCACCAGCAATCCCAGTGCTTGTGAAACTGAGGCAGGAGGATTGACATGCCTGTGTTACATAGTTGGTATGAGCCTAAGCTACAGAGTAAGAGACCTTGTCTCAAACAAAAGTAAGGTATTAATATCAAAGCGACAAATCCAAGAGATTAACAAACACCATTTATACATCTACATAGTATCCTGGAGTTGTGACCTGTGGCATGTTCTGTCTAGTGCTTCCATTGGGGGAGTGCAAAGAACAAGAACACATGGCAGGGGCCATACCCCTGGCAACTCTCTGCTCACTCCTGGAACCCTCATTTCCTTTCTATCCAGGCTAATCAATGTGCTTGGTGAAGGGGAGAGACCACCATCAAGACCCACACACACAGCTGAATCTGAAAATAGATCATGATGCTTATAGGTTATACCAACAACCTTGAAGTGGTGAGTGATGTCTGCCGTTCACCACAAGCTAGAGCCTATTGCTAGAACCCAGTATACACAACATTATCCCACAAGTCCTGTCACCTAAAGTTATTCTTCTGTAGTGTTTGTTCATATATTTGTCTATAAAAGCAGACCAAGCTTCTAGAAAGTAGGACCAGAACATTACCTCCCAACTCTGTACCCAACCGAGTCTTGTGCACTGAGCAAAGAATCAAATATAGAGTAAACTTTGCTACACCAATGGTTATGCCATATAGATGACTTAACTGGCTAAATTCTAAAGAGAAATGCATTAGGTCAGTCTAAAGCTATCAGGTACCAAATGGAAGCTAACTTGGGTCCTTTGTAAACTGTGAGGGACAGAAGACAAAAACAGGCTCAGGGCCTAGGTCTAGTTTTACAATCAGCATCACATGGCAGGTCTCTTACTTGCTAGCCTTTTTTTTTTTTTTTTTTTTTTGGACTGATCCATATGCATGTGTTTTGCTGGTGGTTCTGGGTACCTGTCCCTCTCCAACAGCAGCACAGTGCAACACCAACATACTTTGCAAATTTCACAGTGGTTGCGTTTCGAGGCACGAACCCAGTGTGGAACTGGATCTGGAACATTTTCATGGACGCCATCTACAAGAAGACCAGCAGGAGACCCATTGAGAGCGCATATTAACTCCGGATCAGAGTTCATCCCAAGAATACAAGCTGCCAGACTGGGTCCGACTCATCTGTTCTTCTCAATGGAAGAGGCACAGGACAGACAGGGCAACACTGTCTGGAAGACTGGGACTCCCTGCCAAATGCTTTGTGAGAATAGAGACAATGCCTGCGTAGGGCTAGAGCAGTGTGGGCTGAGGCAGGAGAGGTACCAAGACTAAGTACGACAGGTCTTCATGAAGATTAAAGCTTATGTTCATGGGGGAGATTCTGGACCTTTCAGGCTAACACCCCCTTTGCCCTGTGTCGTATATAGTGAGCACGGAGGACCAGTACAAACACTTACAGAGCACTAGCTTACAGCTCACTGGGTAGTAAGGTCAATCCAGAGGCCAAATCACAGAGCAACACTCACCTTGGCCTGCAGTCTCCCTCCTAAGGTGGATCTGGCATGGTAAATGATGATAAGCACATCTCCTTGAACTGTTATGCCCAGGGGGATGACAGCCTTGCCATCCTCAATTTTAAATTCCCTGGAACACATTGAGACATTGGTTTACATAAGTACAAACAAACAAACAAAACGAGAGTTCTAAGCTGTTACCAAACACTTGAATCCACACCTTCTCTGGATGTTTGTGTACCAAGTTATACCAAGAAGCCACTCTTTTTTTTGTTTGTTTGTTGAGACAGGGCTTCTCTATGTAACCCTAGCTTCCATGAAACTTGCTCTGGAGAACAGGCTGGCCTCAAACTCAAGAGATCCACCTGGCTCTGCCTCCTGAATGTATACACTCTTGTACATAAGCCCTCTTTCTCCACTCTCAGCCCAACATGAAACCATCTGTACCTAGCACAGGTCAATCAGAACACAAGGTAGTTTCTGCTTCAGAAGTTTGCAAGAGGACTCAAAACAACAAGGGATGAGAAATCTCAAATCGGTACTCACTTCATCCTGTCATACTCCTGGGATGTGGTGGTTACACGCTCCTCCCCAACATAGACCTCACAGAATGGTCGGCAGCCGTTCCTCTGCTTGCTGAACAGTGGCACAGGGGTCATGACCACAGATTTCACCAGCATTGGCTTGCTATGGGGTGTGATGGGCTCCTCTGCCACCATGTCACATACATATTCAATGTACCTAAGGTAGACATGTACCTGTCACCCAAGCATGTAATATTTCCTCAGGGGACAGAGACATCAGACATTTTTCCTTCTCAAATATAAGTATTTAATGCCATAAATCTCCCTTTGAAGGTTTGTTTTAATTGTTCTTCAAAAATCTGATACTGTATTTTTAAATCCCTTGAGATTTTCTTTTTCACCTATGACTGTTTAGAAGAAGTTTCATTTTGAAATATTTCAAGTGTTTTCTAGATTATGTTAATGGTAACCCTTAGGGCCGAGAACAAATTTTGCATATATAATTTCAATATAAAAATTTTTTAATGTAGGGGCTGGAGAGATGGCTAAGCAGGTAAGAGCACTTGCTGCTCTTTAGAAGACCCAAGTTTAGTTCTCACACCCACATCAGACAGCTCACAGTGACCTGTATCTCCAGTACACACTCCTGTACAACACACACACACAGCCTTCACAACACAAAAGCAAATTTGTTGAGGTTTAACTAATGGCTCAAAATGATATTGCTTTGATGTTACACATGCATTTGAAAGAAATGTATCTTTCAATTTATGGTGAAATATTCTACAGCAGTCAGTCAATGCTATGGAGTCACTGATTTTATGTGTACTTATTCTACTGACAGAAGGATGTTAGGAGTCTATGTCATCATTTTATTTTAAAATTTATTTTTATTTCATGTATGCCAATGTTTGCGGTCTACACCCCACTCACACACCTGGTACCCCCAGAGGTCAGAAGACCCGGACCCTCTGAGACTAGAGCTGTGCAGAGTTGTGAGCAGCCATGTAGATGTTAAGAATTGTACCTAGGTCTTCTCTGTAAGAATAGCAAGTGCTCTGAACCATTTAGTCATTTCTCTAGCTTTGCCACATCATATAGATTTTGATTTACTTTAAGACAAAATCCACATAGCCCAGACTGGCCTCAAACATTTTATATAACTGAAACTGGCTTTGAACTCTGTCTCTAACTTCCACGCACTGGGTTTACAGATACGTGCCTCTATATCTGGTGGTTTGTTTTGTGGCTTTTTTGTTTTTGGGGTTTTATTTTTTTTGTTGTTGTTGTTTTTGTTTTTTGAGCTAGGATTTTGCTATGCAGTCCAGGTGGTCTTGAACTCATGGCCATTCTGCTTCTGCCTTCCCAGTTCTGAGATGATAGGTACACACCAACATGCTCAGCTTAAATTTATTTTGTCTATTGATGATAGAGCTTTTCTTACTTTCTTTTGGGGAGTGTTGTAGTGGGACATCTTTGTGTTAAGACTCCCAACAATAGGGTCTCCTCTGGCAGGGGACAGGGATGAGAACCAGCTATCTCCTTCAATCAACATGGGTGAAGGGAGGCAATTCTCCTGTAGACTTGTCTCAGTTGCAGGAGACAGGAAATTGTGGTAGCCACAAACTTAAGCCTGTATTCACCTGATGATTAGCCAAAGGCAAATGGAATGGAGGGTATCCACAGCAGAGTCTGAAAGTAGAGCCAAAATGAAGGGAAACAAGCTCTCCTGGATGGCAGAGGTTGAATCTTCACCTGACAATGTAGCTGGGAATCCATAGGCCCTACAGCAACAGGGCCACTGACGCAGTCTGCTCCCTATCCTGCTACAAACTCATTATACTCATCTCTTCAGGTGTCTACATCCTTGCTCTTCAACTGGAGCTCTTAGATTATCTGTGCTAAGTCTCAATGCCGACACGTGTGGACTAAAATCTGTATTTTCTTTTACTTATGTTCTTGGCTTCATTTTACTTCTTTAATTCACTTTGGCTAAATAAACATTCTTATGCATTCATCTCCTTTCTTCCACTGACTTATTAATCACTGTGCTTAAAACAATCTTCAGGCCTTGCATGGTGGAGCACACCTTCAACGCTAACACTTGTGAGGCTGAGGCAGAGAGGCAGAAAGATCTCTGAGAGTTTGAGGCCAGTCCGGTCTACACAGCAAATTCCAAGTCAGTCAAGGTTACATAGAGAGGTTCCATGTCTCAAAAAAAAAAGGTATATAGAATCTTTGTGAGTTCAAGGCCAGCCTAGTCTACATGTGAATTCTAGGACAGCCAGGGCTAGGTAGAGAGTGACCCTGTCACAAACAAACAAACAGGGAGGGAGGGAGGGAAGGGAGGGAGTGGGGGGTAAGAATTAGTTCTTCACATCGGTTTCTGACAGTCTGTAATTCATGCTTTCCTTTCTTGCAAGTGGCTTCCTTCCCTCTGGCTCAGATTGTCTGTATTCAGGATATTCAGGATGAAGTAAGATAATAATGCTAGGATGGTTTCTTTTTAGTTCTGCTCCTGTTCTCAGAGACTCCTGGGCCTGTGGCTGTAGCTGCTGTGAATCCTGGAGATGTTCACGTAGTCAGTGTTTCGTTCTCCACTTAACTTTCCTCTGGCATTCATTTACATACAATAATTGACCATTTGCAACAAACCCTTGGGTTTCTGATCTTCTGTTGGTTTTCAGGTGAGCAACCCCTGGTGATTTGTCTTTCAGGTCACTGGTTTAACTCCTCTGCTGGTCAGAGTCTACGATTCTCACACTACTACTATGCACACACATTTCAATCTTCTTTGTTTTCTTTGCTAGGGTATTTGGCAGATTCATCTGCTATTTTAAATTTCCTTCTGAATTCCAATGTACTCTTTGGTTCTGTTTATTTTTCTCAAGACAGGAAGGGCCAGACACTGCATATACTTCCCTCCCCTTGCTTTCTGGAGATGTGGAGAACAGACATTGAGGCATAGACACTCTGTTACAATACCCCAAAGGTTTACCCATGCCCATCACAGTATTCTGAGTCTTCTCATGGTTTCCAGACAAATCGGTCCTAATAGCAAGTGCATCATTTCTCCAGTGATCTTTAGATATGGGGCAAGTTGACGGCATGACAGTCCCAGTTTACAAAGGATTTGAAAGTGCACAGATGTGAAGTTGTCGCAGAAACTGTTAGGACATGAGTGACACTATGTCACTGTGCCTCCATGAGACCCCCGGGGTTCATGGTAGAGTACTAAAGACACTGTCTTGTTTTATGCTCCACACACTCAGCAAGCGGCTGTGCTGCTCACATCTCCTGCCCAGCAGGCCCCAACATGTGGAAAACAGCAGCACAAATGGCTAAGAGCTCAATATGCTGAAATCCTTCCAGCCACCCTAGCAGAGGCCAGAATGGGGACACAGATGCAAAGCCACTCTCCTCATATGGCCTGAGGAACACACTGCTGTTATGATGCTCTACCCACCAGGCAGTAAGCAACTAAGGTGGGTCCCATTCACAAGAGAATTGTGCACATTGGGAAGAGCGCTTATTACTCCCACTGCCAAAACATGGAGCCCCTTACTGGCCTGGACCTTTGCCTCATAATAGCATCCATGTTGGCTTTTTGTTTCATGTTCCACCCATCTGCTTTCTCAGAGAGGAGGTTGATCCATGTTTTTCCAAGTACTCACTAAGACAGAGGGCATTTATGATGGATGGACAGTGTCTCTCTAGACCCCAACTTCCAAATGAAAGTCTTGCTCTAGGGAAATAGTGAATCCTAAACATGAATGGACACAACTGGTAAATGTGGTAGTCCATAGTGAATGGACAAGGGAGCAAAGCTAGGCAGAGCCACAATAATTTGCTTCTTAACCAGACATGATACCTCATATCTATAATATTAGCACTAGGGCACTGGCTTAAGTTTGAGATCAGTCTAGCCTACAGAGTGAGTTCTAGGCCAGGCTGAGCTTCAGAGTGGATCCCTGTGTCAAAAAAAAAAAAACAAAAACAAAAAACAAAAAACAAAAGAAATTAATTTCTTTACACTGCAGGTGAATGACTTACAGGAATGTCTGAGTGAGTCTTAGATGCATTTTATAGCACTTACCTAGCATGTCAGAGGTCCTAGGTTCAGTTCTCAGTAACACAAGTGAAGAAAATGAAGATGATAAGAGGTAACCTCAGAGAAGCAGGGTAATAAACACTTCACATTTGAAAGTGTGAAGGTTCACAGTGCATTGCCAAATAACCTCCCAAATCCACAGAAGTTGGGATCCCACAGAACACAGGACCACATAAAGTTCACATATTTACTGGAAAATCTGGTACCCAGGCCCTCAACAGGAGGCTGCCACCACAAGGCAGAAGCCATCACAGCTTGAGAGTTTCAGATGAATGTCAACTATGGCCTATATTTTTTAGGTACCTATGGGCACAGGTCTGGGGATGAGCTAGAAACCACAGTGATACTAACTTGGCCTTCAGCAAACTAGAGTACCTGACTACAGGTCCAACACAGTGAAGGCAGCAGCACCACTTCAGGGCCAAAAGAGCTGTAGGCATCATTGTCCCCAGCAAGGATCACCTGGTACCTTTTGTGGGATGGCCAAATGCCTGGTGGGCAGCGCTTCATGCTGAACATGTACACAGCAGCCTCTGCAGTGCTGAAGAGACGGCAGAAGCACAGGAATGCACAGACTGCCACAGCAGATGCAGCTCTCCCATCCTACAATGAAGAAACATTTCTTTTACACATAGACCCATGCACAGAAAGGATGAGGGCTCAGAACAGTTCCTATAAACCCAACTATCTATGTGGCTAAGGGAAGGATCTAATGCTGGGTTTATTTAGGACACATTTAGGAACATATATAATATGCTTCATGCAATGAGAATTCAGAGCCCAGAAGATAATAAAGAGTCATTAGCAAAGTACACAGGTTGGCTTCCCACTCAGTTTCAAGTTGGTTTGCTAGCCTCACCATGTTCACTCCCTTCCTGAGACCTCTTATCATCGTCCTTTTCTTCACTTGTGTTACTGAGAACTGAACCTAGGACCTCTTACATGCTAGGTAAGTGCTATATTCCCAATACTCTTTCACTTAAAATAAGTCAGGCTCTTACCATGTTGTTTAGGCTGACTTTTACCTTGTGATCCTTCTGCCTCAGCTTCCCAAGTAGCTGAGATTACTGGCCAGTATTACCAGGTTCATCTTAATCATAACAACAGTTGTGCCAGATGTGGTGATGCATGCCATTAACTTCAGCATTTGGAAAATAGAGGCAGATGAATCTCTGTGGGTTAGAGGCCAGCCTGATCTACATAGTGAGTTCCAGAACAGCCAGACTGTATCTCAAAAATTCAAAACACAGTTGCAGTACAGCAGGGCTGATACCTGAGTGTACTTCCTGTTGGATGTCACACTGTACACAAGGAATTCAAGTCTTTCTTGCTCATTATGTGGTTAGAAAAACTTGAGGTAAAAACTCATTTATCTCAAGGTTACATATCCCTTTCTCAGATGCTGGAGACGCTGGATGTGCTGCTTGAATCACCAAAATGATCCCTTATGAGTGCAACTTGTCCCATAGGAGTAGGAACTACTAGGGAGTCTATGTCCATCAAGCCCAGAGCTCCAAGCACAGGTCTTCCTCTGGTCAGTGTTCCTCCATCATACCCAGGATCAATGTTGCTTTGGTTCAGTATATGCAGCTAACACAACTCACCATGCAATGTACAACACAGATGTTCCTGTGGTCTTCCCGGAGCCAGGTATGCATGCTCCTGCATAGAGTATACAAACTGTGGAGATGTGGTGCCCGTCTGACTGCCCAGCCACACTCAGTGACCTGTAGGGAGAAAGTCCACTCAGCCAAGTTTCTGCACCAGTCCCAATGAACCTGGCTGGCATATCCATAGGGTTACTTTGTCTTTGCCTACAAGACTGTCCTTTTTTCAAAACAATTTTCTTTTTAACCTTTGTGTGCCCATGTACATGCATACACACAAGTGCCACGGAGCATATGTATGTGGAAGATAAAGGGAAACTAATAAGAGTTGATTTTCTCCTTCTACCACGTGGGCCTGAGAGAACGAACTCGGTTGTCAGTCTTGACAGCAGACACCTTTAGCCTCCCCCTCTTCCCACATAATTGTCCTTTTTGAGTGATTCTATAAATGTGGTGGCTTGAAACTCTGAGTATCTTCTTCAGCTGGGGTTCTCACTTGACATCCCTCTTAGCTATGAGTGACCTGTGCCACAGGAATGTTTCACTGCTGCAAAGAGAACTAACTTTTCCTGTGCCAAGGGGAGGAAGACATCCTAGTTCACTGGGGAGCAAAAATCTTATCGAGGTCCCCCCCCCCCAGCCCCGTGTGTGTGTGTGTGTGTGTGTGTGTGTGTACACACATGCACATGGTGTAAAGTTTCCTTTCAACTCTGGCCTATCTCCACCCCGGCCACACCTCTAGCCCTAGCCTCTCTGGCAGCTGCTATGGTCAGCTCCCTGCAGCTGCCTGGCACTGTCCATATTAGGCTAGTGCAGATCCATCACTTAAAACTGTACTTAAGTGGGGAAAATGGCCCAAATCATAAAAGAATAACTCAAGGCCACTTACCCGGCTGTGGAACTTGGAAGCCCGATATGTCCTTGGAGAAAGGTTGTATACAGCATAATGTCCTGGATGCTTGGCATCCAGAAACAATCGCACATCCTCTATATTGTTTTTGATTGCTGACTCCACACCTTCTGCTGGGAACGACATCACTGAAACAAAGTAGGCCCAAGTTAGATGCTCGGGGATTACCCTGTTGGGCTGGGGCTCGCCTCCCAGACAGGTAGCTGGCCAAACATAGGCTCTTCTCATCCTCTTACAGTCTACCAGCCTGTGTAGAGGGATGTATACAAACTGCAATATGGGAAACATTACAAAGTTAGCTACAGATGTCTGGGAGAGCTTTCCTAGTTACCTGATATACATCATGGTCTTTAGGGACACCAGCTTTTCTGATTATAGTTTGCCTAGATTATCTAGTTTTAAATGTGCATGGTTCTACCATTAATCCCTCTGTACCCTCAGAGTTCCAATCATGCAGAAGCTGGGCTGACACTGGCCTTGTCTTTTCACTGGCCAGGAAATATGCTCGATATATGTCACCTACCCTCCACATTTGGAGTCGTTCTCCAGGCCACACCTCAGATGGATCCATAGCTAGCTATCAAAGAGGCTAAAGAGGCACCCTGCACCTTGGCTACTTCCATTGGTCCTTTGTCTATCATTCAATTAGACATACCTGCAATCCTGGATGTGATGTAAGATATGTCCAAATCACCCTTGGCATAGCTGGAATAGAAAGAACAATTGGAATAGAAAATACTTAGTAGTTATAAGAACTTTAAGAGGAGCCTACGTCCTAGAACACTGAGGTAACCTTGCCTGCAGGCAGTATCCTTTAAGTAGTGTGCATGTGCACGTCTTGTGTATGACTGCTATGTAAGCCGACAACCAATAAAAAGTGGAATAAAAGTGGGAGAGAGCAGCCCAAGCTTTAGCCATCTTTTGCTTTCTGACCTGTTATCCAAGGCAAAAACATTGAGGGCTGATCCCAACAAATAGTAACTAAAGTAAGGCAGTAGTAACAGCCACTGATTCCATTATTCCAGGGGCTGGATAAGAACATGAGGAGAGAGGACAACCCATGCCCTATGAAGACCTGAAAGGAGACAGAAGACACTGCTGGAGGGAAAAGAAGATATCCCAAATGACCAAGATATGTCATGGCCACCCAACTGAAAAAAATACAGATCAAAACCTGACTAACTATGCAATAACTTGGCAAACTTATTCTACAATTCCTCTCAAAAACAAAACAAAACAAAACAAAACAAAACAAAACAAAACAAAACAAAACAAAACAAAACAAACCCAAAAAAACAGTTATGCCAGAGCAGACAAGTTTCCTTGGGAAAGAGGAGATAGGGGAGTGAACACTGTTGCAGAATTATTTTGAGTACCACACTATAGCTGGGCAGTGAGGTCAGATAGGAAAGTCAGAGACAGAGCTGAGGTAGGCACACTTGACAGCAGCAGAGTCACCATGAGGTCACCACAGAGGGCCAGGTAGAAAAAAAAAGAACAGACATACACTATAAATTCACTGATGCAAAATCTGATTATGGCAATCTTAACATTTTAAAATGTCATTTGAACCTATTTAAGACAGGTTTACTTAGGATATAAAGGACTCCCTGAGACAAAAAACAGAATGTACTAAAACACAGCTTTATCTGGTGCTTACATTTCTGTGGGGAAAGGCAGTTAAACAGACAAGCCACAGATCAGAACTAACTAGTTCCAATCTATTTCTTCACAAAAACAATTAATAACTCAATAGTAACCAAGATACCAGGCATCTGTGATAGATGTCTTTAATCCCAGCACTCTGAAGGCAGAGACAGATTTCTGATCTCTGTGATCAAGGCCAGCCTTGTCTACATAGTGAGTTTCAAATCAATCAGGGCCATAAAGCTAAAGAGTGCAGGCTGCAAATACGCAGCAGATGATGGCATGAAAACAACCCAGCTGTCCCTCAAGAAAGACAAATGTGCCCCAGCATCAGGTCAGGTATAGGAAAGCACACACAAGACACTCAGCGGTACACAATGGGTACTGAGTATCACTTAGGTTCTAAGAACAGGCTCAAGGGTATACAAATTAGGGTTGTATGCAGCAGAGACAAGAGTGGCCCAGACCTTGGCTTCTAAGACATCAAAGCAGCTTCAGGCAACCAAGACAACCTGAAGTGATCACTTCTGCCACCTGTAACCACACTTGGACATCTTCATTGGTACAGTCAAAAAATGAAGGTGTTTGCTGTTACTTGTAAGTCAATTTAATAAACATAGGAGTTTATGGAACTCTTATCAGCTATTTCTATTTTATAACCCACAGGCTACATGCAGCCCCAAAGACAGTTATGAATAAAGGTCAACACAAAATCATAAACTTACTTAAAACATCATGAGTTGCTTTAGTTTTAAGGTTTACTACAGACTAACAGATGTAAGAAAGAGCTATGCCATTTGAGTTAGGCACAGAGGTCAGCAAAATGGCAGACAAGCAGCCACATGGCGGGAAATGAAATTTTTGAGAAAGTGAAAAAGCCCAAAGTAATAAAGAAAGCTTTGGAAAACATCCAGAAGTAGGAAAGAAGGAAAAATTATGCCTAAGTCTAGATTCAGAAAGGTGGGCAGATCTAAGAGAACCAAATGGTAAGTGACTGCTTCATTAGACTTTCTGCAATGTGGACTAAACACTATTGGATTCTTGGCCTTTCCGTCATGAGACAGTCACGGTCGGACTATCTGGACTATAGCATGTAAATCAATCTAATAAACCCCATATATAAATATGTAATATATATTCTATCAGTTCTGTTCCTTTAAAGGACCCTAATAAAGAGATCATATCACAATATCAAAAGTTTGGACATGCCTAGTGGTTTAAGCATATATTCCATGCAGAAGGCACATGCATATGCATGTTCAAATATTTTATTTCCAAAATGTAGCACATTCATGTGCACTCCTCCATTGGCACAGGCACACATATACATCTGCTAAGGCTACAAATATAAAACAACCACCAACAAAAAAAAAAAAAGGAAAGGATGTTTTATCAAGCAAAGGAGTTTGGGGACCACAGAAACTGTAATTCAATGGTGCTTATTATAGCAGCAGACATCTTTGGGCAGTAGGAACATCCATATTGACAAGAGCCAGTGAGACTGGCCAGGTACCTCAATCACAATTTCCTCCAGAAAAGCTGATGGAGCAACTTTCAACTCACTGCAGCTTTGGGGCCATCATTTGACTTGAAGCACATATTCACACGAACTGTGGCCTGGGTCTGATAGTGACTGACGTCTAATAACGAGAGTAGGCAGGAAGATGTCACTTTGCTCTGCAACTGCTTCATTTATTTGACACCAAAGAAAAAGAATAGTGCTATTATGATAGATGCTGGCAGAGCTAAGGAGATCATGAGCTGATGCTGTACAAAGCCAGTTCTGAATCAGGTCCTATGAACAGGGGCCTCAGACTTGTACTTGTTAGGTTTTTTTTTTTTTTTTTTTTATCAACTTGAAAAAAGCTGGAGTTATCTGTAAAGAGGAAAACTCAATTAAGAAAATGCCTCCATAAGACTAGTCTATGGGCAGCTGGTCTTGGGCTACATAAGAAAGCAGACTGAGCAAGACATAGAAAGAAAGTCAGTAAGCAGCATTCCTCTATGGCCTCTGCTTCAGTGCCGACCTTCAGAGTTTCTTTTTTTGAGTTCCTATCTTGGCTTCCCTTGATGATGAATTGAACCTATAAGCTGAAATAAGCCATCTCTTCTCTACACTGGTTTTGGTCAGTGTTTTATCACAGCAATAGAACACAAGCTAAGGCAAGGCTCCAGGCTCAAGTCTATACATGGCTTCTCCCTAACAGAGAGTGACAACGTAACACTACCTTGGAGAATCTCCACACAGGCAAAGAGTAGGACAGGACAGTCCTCACACTTACTCATACTTACTTGGCCACAGACTGAATGACCTTGGAGGAAGTATCCTTGAGGTTGGTGAAGAGCCGTTCTGTCCCACCCCGCAGGATATCAAGAAACCCACCGTAGGGCTGGTCATACTCTGCCAGAGCCAAAACTACAGGAAAGAGCAACAGTAAGTCAAGAGTATGCCCCCAAGAAGCCTCACTGCTTCCTCTAACTCCCTCAAACCCACCAGTGAACTGTCTTTCCCATTAGCAGGTGCTAACCTGTTGTTTCCAGCCATTTCAGAAATCCAAAGAATGGCCAATGTAGGCACAGAAGACTATGTGAAAATATGTCAGACCAAGCTTCTACCTGGAACTGTACCAACTATGGGACACAATTTCAAGGTGGTAACTGCAGGACATGATACCCTTTCTAAAATGAGTACAGGTGAAACCACAAAAATGGACTCTGAGACCATAGAATGAGGCCCTCAAGGACTGTGGTGGTAGAGCTAACACATGTTACTTAGGTTCTGAGCAGCCCCACAAAGAGCCCACGTAGTATGATGCAA
This sequence comes from Mastomys natalensis, assembly GCA_021653895.1. NCBI lineage: Eukaryota > Metazoa > Chordata > Mammalia > Rodentia > Muridae > Mastomys > Mastomys natalensis. Next base: position 273,757 of record JAJTUV010000228.1, on the reverse strand, counting down.
AAGTAGACACCCCAGAACGCACTCCCCACGGTCGACAACTGTACCACACATGCTAGGCACACAAAGTAAGGACCTGAAGTACCAAGACACTGGGGTAGCCAACCACAGGAGACAAGAGCATTCTCTCTAGGAAACAAAGATCCAGAGAAGGACTCAAGCTAGCACTTGACATCTCAAAAAAAAGGAAACTCAGAAATGGCTCATTTCACAGACAGTCCATGAATATAATTCTGTTTCAGAACCCTCTTTTCCTTCATTGGGGCTCTCAAGGCAGCCAGTCTTCATGAGATAGAAGGACACTGTTTTATGGCTTGGCTGTCTCAAACTAGCAGGAACAATCCTCAACCCTTCCCATTGCACCCCAGCTCCTATGACCCCATCTCTTCTCCTTCTCTTCTCCCAGTAGACACCTCTAGTGTTCTTAAGGCATTATCTGCTGACCTTGTCTAAAGTAGAGTTGGCCTTCATGCTCAATTTCAGGACTCACCCTAGAGTGGGGAGGTGTCTTCCCTTAAGAAGGATCATTTCCATAGGATTTGAACTATGCAAATGTTCAGGATACAGGGTAGACTACAGAGGAGCTAGAGATCATGGTCAACCATGCCTAGAAGACTTATCCCATTTTATCCTGAATGGTAGTTGAGTTAATCCTTGCTTTGAGAAGCACTAATATAACTCTTAAGGGACAGGGCTAACTGGTGGCTGCAGGCTAGTCTCTCCTGGATCTTGCCCTAACAACTCTTCCCTTGATTGCTCTGAGTCAAAACAAAATACCCTGTCAAATTCTGTATTCTATCCTGAGTATACGGCTCAACAGATTTGAGTGCCACATAATGGTAGAGCCAATTATCAGATGAAAACCCCACAGGAACAGGGTTTTGATATCTGCTCTGAAGCATATTGAGTACCCAGTAAATAACAGTAGACATCCTTGTATGGAAAGGACAGTGGGTAGGTTGGCACTTACCTCCACTGCTGTTCACAGGGGCCCCAGAAGGTGGTTGTGTTCGGGAAGGCCCTGAGTTCCCATAGCCACCATTCTGCTCCAGCAACTAAAAGATTCAAAAGCATGGCATCAGCTTCATACAAAAGCCAGAGCTAGTTTACAACTGTACTTAGCACTGTGCCCTCAGCTGATGAACAAGAAGCTAACTGGGCAGACCTCTATGTGCTTGACTCTAACATGCAAGGAAGGTAAGTTCTCAGAAGTCTAGGCATGGCTAGAAATAAAACAAATAAAACTTCCATTCACAGCTCTAAAACAACATTCAGGGTAACCCAGTGAGTAATTATTACTTAAATGCTAACACCCTTATCCTATCAAGACATACCCAAACCTTTACGGACATAGAATCTGTTCTTTCTATTCACCTCCTCCCATTCCACTCAACCATCTTGAGCAAATGTATCAGATGTGCAGCCCGGAACCCTAACACCCGTGGTTCTAGTGCTGTGGGGGCTCCTCCAACAACTCCTTGGACCAAACCTGCATTGTTCTGTGAACTCAGCCTACAGTGCATATTGTCTAAGGAGCTGGTTAGCCCAGAAAACATGTTCATGGGTCCCATAAACACGACAATCATAGAACTCTTGGTGTCTTCACTGGCCAGCAGCACTTCTTCTCTGACACCCTATGAAGAACAAGCTCCACAGTTCTGTTTCCTACCTTCCTGTGGTCTCCAAGACAGCCAGCAAACACTTAGGTAAAAGGTAATAGACAAGGCCCCAGGCAGTCCTGCCATAAAGCAACCCCCAACCCCAAATGCCTTTGTTTCTCTGACCCGTTACCATCATCAACCTGATCTCCAAAGAAATTTGTCAAAACAACCCTGTCATCTACCTGCCATCTTCAGAGCACCTGAATTCTTAAAATATACCCTGTTCCTAGTTCTGGGATCTCCCTAATGTCAACAGAAAGGATCTTATCAGCAGGTTTCCCTAAAGGAATCACAGACCTCTTCTACTCACTGCTTCTGAAGAGCCCTATGCACGGATGAGGACTCAGAGCAGTATCTGTAAAACACCTTTCTTCTGCATTCTACCCTTCAGCAGCACAGACCTTAGCCACTCTGCTACCTAGTCCAACATCAACAGCCCTTAGGAAGTTCTGCTTCCAGGGTGATAGGACCAACAAACAGGAAGCAGACAAAACTAGAACCAGACATCCAGTCTCTGCAGATTGAATCAGAGAAGGTCTCACATCAGGAATTAGCCAGAAGGTAGGACAGCAGAATCTAGCCTGAGCCATGAGCTATCACAGCAAAATGAATATGGATGTTGGACTCCCAGACATGCTTAGAAACCTGCCTGGGACCTGAGGGTGTGGGCTAGACTTATGGCTGCTTTAAGAAGCATTTCTGGCCCACGTGCCACAATGCTTTCTAGGACTTCCCGCTTTTCCCAAATACATATAATATACATAGGGTACCTTATTCCAACAGCCCATAAGGCAGAGTACTGTCAGCAACTATGTGCACTGGACCTGTGTTGAGACTGGGGATGAATGCAACCATGAAGCCATGGTTGGTGCCTGACTCCAAAAACTGTGAGATGTATGTAGATAGTAACAAACATCACCAGAACCAGAAAACAAACCAAACCAAACAAACACTAAACCTGATAGTATGATAGAGTGACCCTTTTGGCTCATCTGGGTCAGCTTGTCCAGAGTTTAAGACCACCTGAGTACTGGGTGTGGTAGCCCTGAGCCTGGGAGAATCTGTGACTTCAATTAGACCAGATGGAGTCTCAGGCTAATGCCAAGAAATCATAGCACCTTAAAGGCCTACACATGAATAGTATAGCCCCATGATGTCCTTACCTCTGTGATGGGGCTTTGGGGTTCACATTCCTGGCTGCTGCAATTTCCTGCAGTTGTCGGACCACTTCAGCAATAGACAGCCTCTCCTCTGGGTTGACCTTTAGCATGGCACCTACGGCAAAACAGCAATGTAAGTTAGTCCCTTATCACCTATAGCTCTGGGACTAGGCTGGACAGCACCTCCTGCTATTGCAGAGGTTTCAGAACACTTTATCCACAGCGCTGAGTTCACAAGCAAAGGAGAGAATGACAGAGTGATGACCAGAGAAAGTAAACATGTCTCTCAGAAGTGGCCACTCAGAATACCACAAGCTTATCAAGAGGTTGGGCAGGTGGGCAACTCTATGAAAAAGCACCCGTTAGAATGCTATCAGAACAGCAACAATAAAGGCAAACGTGAACCTGCATAGGTTCACCAATAGGTGAGCAGCACCTAAAACCCAACAGGGGAGTTCATCTCCTCAAGTTTCTGCCTCAAGCAAATTCATAACAGAAACTTACGAATAAGGTCATGGAAGACTGTGTAACGAGTGTCGTTCACAGGAATGGAATACTTCCCATTAACTATCCGAAGTTTTGCCCCATCCTCAAAAGGATGCTGCCGGAAGCACAACAGGTATAAGATACAGCCCAGTGCCTGTGGGGAAAAGAAATGAGAGAAAGGTATAAGAAACAGGGTAAAGATTGAATGAGAGAATGCAAGGGGAACAGAGGCTGAGTGCTGAGAGTGGGGAAGCACTGTGCAAGGACAAACGGTCGCAGGCTCAACAGGGACCAGTGGGAGGGAGGGAACCAGAGGACAAGGTCACCAGCAGAGGGGTACAAAAGAGCTGCCTCTTCTTAGTGACCCTTGAAGGGCACCAATCATACTATTGTCCTTTGTTGGTTATAACTTTAAAAAATGCCAACCCAGGGCCTTGAGAGGTGGTTGAATGGTTAAGAGTACATACTGCTCTTCCAGAACTCAAGTTTGGCTCCCTGCACCCATGTTTGGCTCTCACAACCATCTGTAACTCCAGTTCCAAAGAGATTTAATGCCTCTGGCCTCCTTGGGCACTAGCACTTACATGCACGTACCTACCCACAGTCAAATACATAGACATAATTTAAAATTTAAAAGTAATTGCTGGCCATCTATATGTATCTTCATGATGGGGCAGGTCATGAGAAAGACCAAGACAAAATTGGGATCAGAGGCCTCAATCTCTGGAAGGGCAGAGGAAATAAAATGACAGTTAAGATGACTGCCCCTGACCAATGTTGTAATCAATCATGAGGTCTCCATAAAATGCAAGTATCAAAATTCATCTGAGCTCTTAAGACAGCTGAGAAGATATAGGATCTTAGAGGCTAGTACACCTTGGTAGAGTAGTGAGGCTCCTATCTGGTCTCCTACAGGCTCTATAAATCCTTCCATCAAATCAGTTATAATATCCTTTACAATAAAAGTAGTAAATACTCATAATTGTGTCCCTAAGTTTTATGAGGTGCTCTAGGAAGTTAAGCAAACCACAGGAGGGGTTTGTGGGAAGCTAGGCTTGTAGTCAGTCACTTAGAAGCACAGGCAAAACAACCTGTGACTGCTACAGAAGGGGTGGACATGGGCATGCTGGGCTGGGCCTCACCCTGTGGTAGCATGATACCACATCTGACAATAGACATATGAACTTATTAGTAATGGCTTGGCCTAAGAATGGCCCTGGAGTGTTCTTTTGGGAGCTGACTACTTACTGTCCATGGAGACAGACCTTCCGAGGTCATATAGGTCTCTATGTCAACTGTACTGGTGTGCAAAGAAAGTGGATGCCTGTGGCAGATGAGGACATGGTCCCAGAGAGGGTATGACATATCCCTGCAGAGACATCCTTGGGTCTGGAACTGAAGACTCCAGAAATAGAAGAGAACAGAAATTGTTTGTGTTGCCATAAGATACCTGTGCAGACTGTTACTCCAACTGCTCTGTTTTTATTTTGTTGTTTGCTTTGTTTTTTAAGATTTATTAACTTATGTGTATGACTGTTTTGCTTGCATGTATGTCTGTGCACCATGTGCATGCCTTTGTATCCCTGGAGGTCAGAAGAGGGCATTAGAACACGGGGAATTGGAGTTACAGATGATTTGTGAGCACTAGGAATTGAACCTGTGTCCTTTGCAATAGTACTAAGTGTTTTTAACCACTAAGAGGTTCTTAACCTCTCCAGCTCCCCTACAATTGCTCTGTTAATTCACCTCTTCTAGAAGCAGTCACAAGTGATACTTGAGAAAATGAAGGTGAAGGGCAGGGAGAAAAGAGAAGGGAGCTGGTGAGACATGAGGGCCTAAGACAAACAAGCTAGAGGCTTCTGCACCTCCTGACATGACCTAACTGACCAGGCACCCGCAAGAGAAGCACTCAGGTCTCACCCAGATATCCTGTTTCTCGCCAATGGGGAAGTTGGAATACAGGTCTACAATTTCTGGTGTTCTGTACATGGGTGTGGTGTTCCTTGTGATCTGAAGAAAACACAAATATTTCAGGGTAAGTTACACATAGCATTTTTTTTTTACACAAGAGGCCCCTACAACGTTCTAAGCTCTCTACTAAAGGCTAGCAGGAGTGACTTTTCGTTTCACTGTCTTCTGGAAGGACCTCTGTTCACTAACCTGGTCACAAAATGCTGCACTACCACAGACAGACAATAACTTATTCAGTGGAAGATGCAAGGCCAGCAGAAAGCCAACATGAGAGGTCTAAGGATGACAAGGAAATCTATGCAAGATACAGTTCCAACCAGAGCCTGCAGGAAGGTGTAAAACAGCATGAATTCAAGAGATAGAGTGAGATCAGATAAAGAATGGACCAAAGGTCAGGCTAGAGGTAATGTGGAGTGCACTGTGACCAACAAGGGGCCAACACCAAGCCATATACTATGACCATACACTATAGCATGTGAGATGTACTTTCACTAAAAACTTGATTTGCATATACTTTAAGGCACTGACACTTCAATCCAGGAAGCTCATCCCCTCCCAGGTGTCCATTCTGAAGAACCATCTGATACAGGGACACACGGTGATTGTTCATGCCTATAACATACTGAAAACAGCATATGCAACAGACACATAGATGAAGACACATACTGAGAATGCAAGCAGTTACAGAAACTGAGTAAGCTGAGTGTGAACTAAGGCAGACCTACTTCAGCAGAGTTCAGGAATCAGAAAATAAACAAAATCCCAAAAAGGGTTTTCCACAGGGTCAGAGAAAAGGGAATACTAGCTCTGCTCACTCTGGAATAAAAGGATTAGGAGGGAAAATACTAAATAAAGGCTAAGAAGCTGTTGTCAAAGAGGCATTTGATGATTGCTCTGCAACTACTATTAAGTAAATTCCAATATACTTCAAATGAGTAAGGACCACACTGAAGAAAAAACAATTTCAGGAATGTCTGGACACTATGTCTATTCAGCACATAGGATTTGGGAACAGAAGAAGTGAAACCAACCCCAAACTTCCGGTAGATTCTTTGGTGCCAAGGGCACATGATACCAAGGCTGACCAGGAAACGGTCAGAGTGTAACAGGATTGCTCTCACTCTAGACACATTGGGGTAGAGGTGCTGTACAGATCTGTAGTCACTACTCTAAGAATGGATGTGTGTTCATTTGTACAGCTACATTCGTGGTACAAATAAGTACATCTACTCAGAAGGCTTAGACACAAAGGCTCAACACTCATCAGCAGACCTGTGATCAGACCAGAGTCTCATTCCAAGGTAGCAATGCTTCTCACACAAGATCTTGATCCCAGGGCCAGGGCATGGTAGGCATGTGCTCATCTAAAACCTCCTGTATCAAAAATACAAGTGCTCCAAAATGATGGTGTATCAGTCCCATTTCCATTGCTAATAACGTCATACTGAAGACTGTGTAAACTATGACAAAAGAGGTTTGTTTGGGTTAATAATCCTGGTCAAGAGCAAGAGCCAATGCATGGTAGCAGTGTCCAAAGGCAGTTCAGGGACCAACCACACAGATAGAAGTAATGGACATGTGTCTTTTGGTCTCTCTTTTTATGAAAGCCACCAAAATTCAAACACTGGATTCCATCTTGATGACCTTATCTAATCCTAATCCTTTCTAGAAGGGTCCATTTCTAAACATCATAACTGATGGAATACTATGAATCCTTCATAATGAGGATTAAGCTAAGTGTTAAGTTTGGAGAAAACAAATCACATTAAAACCATAGTAAATGTCAAAAGAATCCAAGAGCCTTATGAAGCAAATCTGGGACATTTTCCCACCAAAATAAAGACATATTGAATCATGACCATGGGAAAAATGGTATCTAAATCCTTTAAATAACAAATACATGAGCAGGTTCTGGGGCTCCCACTTCAGTGATGGGCAGAGTACTACTGCCAGTAGCAGACGGTAAAGATGGGTTAGGAAGAGTCATCACCACTGAAGCAGATTTTCAGGACACTAGAAGCTAGGAGGAATGAGCCAAGGTCCACACACAACAGGTAGGCATAATGAAGGGGGATGTAGGACTGTATCCACACATCAGAGCTAGGCAGGACATTGGAAAAGCATAACTGAGCAAAAGGCACTGGACTGCACTGAGGATCCAAATAAACACTGACCGGAATGGTTTCTACCATAGTCGTGGTGGCTGACAACTCTGATGTACTGAAAACTGAATTGTAAACACTGGGCTGTGAAGTGGGACAAACACTGCACAGCAAGGGCAGTCTTCCTAAGCTCTGGCCTGTATTCCTCATAGGTTTCAAACTCTAACAGTGGTTGAGAATGAAACCTCACATAGAATTCAGCAGGATCTTTGCAAGTGTGAGGACGAACTTGGTCTAAGAGGCATGACTCTGATGTGACAGACCTCCAAGTAACCCAGAAACCCTGCCTTTAATAAGTTCTGTATCACGCTAAGCAATAAACATAAATGCCTCTGACAGGCATTATGCCAAAGTAGCTATGTCTTTTCCTACGCAGCAGCAGCCCTAGGAAGCAAGTGTCCCCTGGCACCTGATGGGCTAGAAACGTAAGGCCAACATTTCGGAATCTGCAGCAAGAGTGTCCCCTATTTTTACACTTTGGAACCTCTCTGCTGAGCATTGCCCTGTATTCGTGTAAATTCTAGGAAATGTCAGCCATTGTGGAATTATACACACAGTTTGAGGATACAGACTCGGCAGGGACAGGAGCCATGTGAACTAAGTTGTAGGCCTCTCAACAAAAAATGTTTCTAAATAATTCTTTTATATTAGGGACTGAATCTACGAACCTGGTCATGCTAAGCAAGTCCTCTAAATGAGCTTGTTTTCGTTTTTTGTTTTTTTTTTTTTTGTTCCCTAAATTGCTGTTTAGAATGACAGACAAGTTCAGGAGATGGCTGTACAATAATGTGAAAATGTTAATGCTACTGAAATCTAACTTGAAATGTTAAAATAAAATTTGTTGTACATATTTAAGTCAGTAAAAATAATTCTAAGAAATTAATAGGATGAAGACATTTAAAGGCCAGTTGATAAGAGGAACATGAGAGGAAATGGCTTCTTCAGTCTGTTTAAATCTGTGGCCACAAACAAGCAGACGATAGCCAGGAAGAAGGTGATGCTCCCAGGATATAGTACCAGGGAGTCTGTTAAGATACTTAGGCTTGTATCTGAAGACTCAGGGGCAATATAAAGAGCATGAGAGAGAAAGGAACTGAGAACTATTTTCTAAGAATACAGACTCAAATGCACACCTCACCTCTTCCTCCACCATTGCTCGCTTCTGGGCGCTCCAGCTGTAGTTAGGATAATGGGAGATGGTTGTGGCACTGCCAAAGTCACACAGCTTAATGGTCCCCTGGTTACTAAGCAGTAAGTTTTCAACCTGCAAAATTCCAAAGGGTAGTTCTATGAACTCAGTGTGTACATGGAGCCTAAACTTCAGCAAAGACAAACAGGAGTATTAGTCACGGTCAGCTCCTTGTCAGGAAAACCCTCTGCACCAAGATCCAGGCTGCTGGTTGCTAGCAGCTACTATAAAATTTTTTCAAAGTTAAAACCACCCACCAAGCAAACAGATAACTTAATGAGAGACAATGAACCTTCAGAAAAGTCAGAAGACAAAAGGATAAAATATACTACTTATACCTACATTAATGTATCATGAATTTAGGAATAAATCTAACAAAGATGGATAAAAGACTTTCTGTCCAGACGGCCTAGAAATGACTGAGGTTACAGAGTTTCACTATGTAGCCTCGGCTGACTAGAAACTTACTAGGCACCTCAGGCTGGCCCTGAACTCACAGAGATCTACCTGCCTATTTACCAAACGCTAAGATTAAAGGCATGCACCACCACACCCAGCCACATTTTAAATTCATGAGTCATAAAATCACGTGCAGTCCTAATTCCAGTGCGTAACTTTTCTGGCATCCTGCTCCTCCCAGAAACATTGAGCATCCTGTGCTTTCGTCATCTGCATCAGAGTAGAGTGTCCCAACACAGGTCTGCAACCAGCCAGTTACCATTCCTAGTCTACCATTCTCCTGAAAGTCTATCAACTATGCTGAAGAGTCTTAGCAATTCTAATAAAACTCAGAGTTTTAGGGAAGTAGGAACGTGAAGAATGAAAATGCAAACAAACCATATCTACTTGTAAGATCTGTCAAGGTTGAAGTGTCTTTAACATCACAAGCTGACAAAGGATGGAACTAAGGGAGCCAGTGTGCCCCAGAACACCCAGAATTGGATGCCTGTACCCTCTAACCACAGAGGACACTTGCTCCACAGACAGGCCAGATGGGACTGTCCTGAGGACACAGGCCAACACAGTCAGCTACAAACAAGAGAAGTGAAATAGATGTGCAAAAGGATATATAACAACAAAGTTCCATAATGTATATTCTATGAGATTAGGCTACACAGAAAGACAGATGTATCTAAACATTAACACTGGGGTGGGGGAGGGGGACCCACAAACAGGCACAAAAGAATGCATAGGCACAGGCATGTTCAAATGATACCCACACCACAGAAAACAAATGGTGTAGCAAGAACATGATCAAGGAAAGCAGGCAGTGGCTGCTGCACAGGTAAGATATGCCAGACAAGAGGTGCTACGCACACTGCTGTGCCTATTTCACAGCAAGCAGTGACCAGAGGTAGCTAGCCCTTGGAGCTCCTAAAGTAGGAGGCCACAGGCATCACCTATCCAGACACCTCACTGGGCAAGTGACTGATTCTCCATTAATTTTATTCTTTATATTCTTTTTTCCTAACACACATTCACCACCACTACCAACAATGAGATTACACTGTTTTTGCAAGTTTAAATAAATAAGTATATATTATCATGCATTTATTTTGTGTAAAGGGGTGCATGTATGCTACAGCATTTGTGTGGAGGTCAGAGAACAACTTTTGAGAGCCAGTTCTTTCCTTTCACCAACGTGGAGCCTGGGAATCAAAGATGTCAGGTGTGGTGGTATGAATAAGAATGGTCCCCACTGGCTCAAATATTTGATAGCTTGTCCCCTAGTTGGTGGAACTGTTTTGGGAAGGGTAGGAAGATGTGGTCTTGTTGAAAAAAGTGTGTCACTAGGGGTAGGCTTTGAGGTCTCAAAGGCCTGTTACTCCCAGTCTCTTCTCCTAGCCCCCACCTATGCCTCCAACTTGAGGATCAGGATGTAAGTAAGCTCTTAGCTACTACTCCAGCACCATGTCTGCCTGCTGCCTGCCTGCCTGCCGGCCTGTTGTCATGTTCCCCATCATTATGGTCACCCTCCGAAATACTAAGCAAGCCTCCCAACTGAATGCTTCCTTCTTGGTCATGGTGTCTCTTCACAGCAATAGAAAAGTAACTAAGACGTCAGGCTTGATAGAAAATGTTTTCACCTGCTAATCCTCCTCACAAATTCACTCTCAAAAAATTAAAAAGTCACAATAGGGGAATGAACACTAGGCTATGGCAATACAACCTTAAAGATTTTATTCAAGAATATACCAGAAGGGCTGGAGACATGGATCAGTGGTTTTTTAAGTAGATTCATTGGTTGTTCTTCCAGAGTCTGATTCAATTCAGCAAACAAGTGCTTATAAATTACTTATAATGGGATCTGATATCATGTGTATACAATCAGGAAGCTAGATATACTCATATTATAGAAATAAATCCTTTTTTAAAAAAATAATAAATATTTTATTAAATAATTTGTTAGCCGGTGGTGTGGTCCTACATTAAATCAGTCTTATGAGGGGTCAGATCCCACAGTTATGAGCTGCCATGTGGTTACTGGGAATTAAGACCCGGTTCTCTGGAGAAAGCAGCCTGCTCCAATAAACCATAACAACCCCAATAAAAAAAAAAAGTCTTTAAGAAATTTTACACACACACACATGCACAAGCACACACACACACATCTGGAATTCCAGTGAACTAAATATATTTTTAAAAGGCAAAAGAACAGGAGGGAGGAAAAGGAGAATGAAAAGAAATTGAACAATAAGGCACTGGTAGCTACAGCACTCAACTTCACTAGGAACAGGAAAAAGGAAAATAAATTCATATGACTATAACCCCAGCCAGGCTATGCAAGTTACACACAGCAATTCCAGACAGGCAGGTGCCATCTTCAGCTAGGCTGTGGTACACTCACACCACCTGCAGTTGGAGATGCACAACAGAAGCCTTTCCACCTAAGTGATTCCCCACCAAGGTCAGAACTGTATCTAGACGCACACAACTCTGTAAGAAAGGCAACTGGGAAGCTTAGCATATTAGGATAATAGCTGAGCAGAAAGCACTGGATTCTGATCAAGCACAAGGGGCACAAAAACAAGTAGGGAGCTATCCCAAGGCAGGAGAAGAGAGTGTGGAGACACAGTCAGCAATGCAACCCAGCTGGTACCTTGAGATCCCTGTGGATGATGGGTGGTTTCTGCCTGTGCATGTGCTGCACTGCTCTGCATGTCTGGTAGAAGATCTTCAGAATGCTGTCGCAGGACAGAGGGCCTTTACATTCAACTCTCCTGAGAAACTCCACCAGCTGTCCTAAAGGAGACAAGTGAATTTAGTCACCCTAGAGCTCAGATTGCTATACCCTACTTATTAATAGGTTTAGTCTACCTCTGTGTATAGCAGCCCAGGCAGGAGTGGCATTTTTAAGGCCTTAGTTGGGGTGCATACCCAATCAGTACCACTCCAGTTATTCCTTCACAACTTCTGTAGGAAGACAAATAAACAGGTGGGTATGAGGACCATCCTTGCTCTGGGGAGAGTAGAGGCAGGAAAAGGCATAGAACATCCCTGGGACAAAACAAGAAGCAAAAGCAATCATATGAAAAGGCCCTGAAGGCAGGAGAAAGTTTCTAACAGTTGAGCAGAGGCAGTGAGCAAGGTCTCTGAAAGAATAATCACAACGCAGAAGCTCTAGGCTCACGTTCACAGCACAGCACAGGCAGAGGAGAAACCTGACCCTTCATTCCTCACTACAGTTCCCCAGTTCAGAATTACAGCATTCCCTGCTGGTAACTCCATTCTGGTTCCCAACTCTGGCAAAGATTAGACCATTTCCTGCTGCTAACATATTTGATTCATAGAATCTACACAAACCTAAAGGAACAGGGGTCCTCCAAAGAACCAGTGCCTCTGGTGAAACAGAAGTAGGCTCCAGGAGGCAGGAACAGTTATGTCCACCTAAGCTTCATGCCACACTGATCATAATGTGAATTTTAACTGGCTCACTAAGTATTTCATTCTTGGTAAGGATTAAGAGATTTTATTGTTTTGAGACAGGGTTTCAAAACTTGCCACCCTCATGCTTTAACTTCCTGAATTCTAGGATTATTTGTGTATGCAACCATAATAAGCCACAAGACAATTTTAAAATGTATTTATTTGGGGGCTGGAGAGAAGGCTCACAGTTAAGAGCACCTATTGCTCTTGTAGAAGACTTAGGTTTGGTTCCTAGCACCCACATGGTGGCTCACAACCATTCATAACTCCAGTTCTAGGAGATCTGACATTCTAACTATCATGGGCACTAGGCACACATGAGGTACACATACATACAGACAGGTGAAGCCCTAATACACATAAAATGTTCTTTTTAGTAAATTTTTATTTCCTCTTAAAAATTCTTACTGCATGTGTGTGTGACAATGCACACGTGGAAGTTGAGGGCAGTTTATGGAAGCTGTCCTCTTTTTTACCATTTGTACCTCAGGGATTGAATTCAGATTGTCAAGTGAAGCAGCAGATGCCTTTACCCCAGCCATCTCACTGGCCCTAAACAATGAACTTCAGTATGTACTTTTTAAATTATGTGTGTGTGTGCATGTGAGTAATGGCATCTCACTAAGGACAGAAGAAGGCACTAGATTCCCCTAGAGTTACAGGCAGTTGTGAGTCACTTGACATAGGTGCTGGAATCAAACTGGGATCCTCTGTAATAGCAGCAAATATTCTTAACTGTGGAGCCATCTAACCTATACTTTTGAATTTTTTTTTAAAGCCTCAAATTTGGGTAAGTAGCTGAGGATGACCTTGAATTTCTGATCCTTCTGTCTTTCCTCTTCCATAGTGGGATCACAGGTGTACACACCTGGTTTTTGCAGTGCTGAAAATAGAATTTATGCATGCTACCAACTTCAACTTGAGAGTATTTTTTTTAAAAAATAATATACATGTGACAGAGCTGGGATTACTTTAAAAACAACAACAAAAACCCTCTTATTTTATACAGAAAAAGTAGCCTATTCTGACAAAGGATGGATTGAGGACTTCCAATGAATTTAACAGTAAAGATCAACTTAAAGAAAAGGTCCGTGGCCCAATCTAGGACTTCAAAACTGCCTTTAGTAAATTCTACACCTGCTATCATGAGAAGGAGGGATTCCCCAGAGGTCCAGCAACTCTGCCCCAAATCCAGGCAAGCCCTGACCAGCCTTTAAGCCAGAAGTGTCCCATCTTTAAGCAAACTGTTGTTTATCTGTATCCTCCCAAAATTGGAACCTGGGAGCACCCTCCAAAGCATATGAGTTTGTCAGTTGTGCTGGTTAGCTTTTTGTCAACCTATTACAAGCTAGAATCATCTAGGAAGAGGACTATGAATTAAAAATTTGTCTCCATAAGCTTGGCCTGCAGGCAAGTCTGTGGGGGCATTTTTTAAATTAGTGACTGATCTGAGAGGATCCAGTGCATTGTGGGTGGTGCCACCCCTGGACAGATGGTCATCATTTCTCAGTGTCTTCTGCATCTAGTCCTGCTTCCAGTTTCTTGCCTTGAGTTACTGAGCTAAGTTCCTTCAGTGAAGGAATGTGCCCTTTCCTGTTCAGGTTACTTTTGGTAGCAGTGTTTTATATCAATAGAGACCTACTAAGACATGATGATCATTTTTGGTTACCAAAAAGAAATTTCAGGAGCTGGCTCAGTGGGTTAACTGCTACATAAGCATTAAGACCAGATTTGGATCCTTAGGACCCTAGGAAAAAATAGGTGGACATAGCAGCCTGCAAAAAAATCCTGGTATACAGTGGGTAGAAATAAAATTCCTAGAGCAAGCTGAGTCCTGGGTTCAATGAGAGACTTTAAAATCTCATTACGTAGGTTAGAAAAGTGACTGAGGAGACACCAGATGCCAGCTTCAAGCACATATACCCAAACACACATATAAATATGTATACCACACACACATATATATGTGGAAGAGAAAATGTAGCAGGTTGGACCTTTCTGCTTCCCACATTACCCTGTTTAAAGACAGCACCTGAATCCACTCCTTTTATACCTCCACCACCTCAGAAAACAGCAAAGACAATAAACGGAGCTTCTCACAGATGTTGACCAAATCTTTTAAACCAGGATTTCCAAATACCAAGACTCGCATCATGCAGAAGCTTTCTGATCTCATAAATGACAAGGAGGGAGGTCATAAATAGCAGCTTAATCACCACTGCATAAGTTCTACTGCCACTACCGCCTATAAAGACTTCCTGGTTATCACGTGGACTGCTGCAGTACTGCAATGTTGTTGTGCATGGTTTGGTACTACATATAGCAGGCATCTACTAAGTCTTATTGTATATTAGGGATAAGGGGGAACACTACCAGCACGAATATGTGTTTGGTACAGTTAAGGTTTTAACAAGAAAAATACAGAGTTAACCTCACTTTCATAGGATCTATTCAATTCTATTGCTTCTACCTCCTCCTTTTGCCTTTTCCCTTAATATTTTAAATTAAAATATAATCATTTACTAGCCTCCTTCCCTTTTCTCTCTCCATTACCTCCTCAATCCTAAATGAAGAACTATACAGACTAAAGACTACTGAGGAAGGGAGTATTAGTCTTCCTCAGGATGATTCCTTAACTGACTATTCAATAACAAGCATCAAGCCTACTTTTACTTTTCCAATGAGCATATGCTCCTTTGTAACTGAATATAGCAGGAACTACAGGAATCCATGAAGACAAAATGTAGCACATTGGACAAATCGGCCTCTTACAATACCTAGCACAGGGACAGAGTTTCTTCCCATCAAGAATTCTAAGCTGGAGATCGTATCACTAGAGCTGGCACCTTCCTAGCTTGTAAAGAAATGACTCAGAGTTGCTCAGAAAACAGACTCAAATTGACTATAACTTAAGAAACCATGAAGAATTTTATTGGGGGCTGGGGTGAGATATTAGGAAGACATCCTGGCTAATCATACACTATATATTACATCCAAAGTAACAGTCTGCAACTATAACAGAAAAGGTCCCTGCTCTCAGACAATACATGTGAACAATAAGTTTTGGTCTTGAGGGAGGAGTGACACAGGCCTATAATCCCAGCCCTCACGAGGCCAAGACAGGAAGACTGATTCAAGTTCCAGGCCAACCTTGGTCAGAGTGAGCTGGCCTTAAAAAACAAGCAAAATAACAAGCATGCATCCACGTTTCCTGATCTTGATGTTTGCATCTTGTCTTAAACAAAACGAAAAGCAAGACCAAGGAGAAAGATAAACCAACTACAAGAAAATGTTACAAATTTAACAAATCTAATGCATCCATTCACTGAATTTTTATGTTTTCATTAAATTTAACACTTTAAGAGTTAAAAAATTGAGCAAACAAATTATCTGGAAATATGTCAATTAAGATGTAGTTAATCCACCTCTCTTCCCTGGCAGTCCTTAGTCAGATAACTCCTGACTTCACAGCCTCCTGATCTCTATGCACAGTGGAATAACTTTACCAACAGGTTGACCAGGGTACTGGGTAAGTTTGACAGGAGCTAGGTGAGGACCTGTAGATACACGAGGACAGAAGTGGAGAGGACTGGGGGACTGGAGAATGCCCTGCCCCAGTAGGAGCAAACATCCCAGGGCTTCCAGCCATGTAGAAATGAGTCTGTACTGCATATTCAGTCTCTTGCTTCTGACAACTAAGAGCCCACATGTGACCTGCACAGATCTCCACCTTCCTCCACTTGGCAGAAAGATCCTACTGGCTCATTTGTGGCTTCTACACACTCACTCTACACCTCTCACTATCAGCTAGATATTCCATTTCTGCTCCTTTCCCCAATCTATTCACTCACTGTCTCCAGCTTTCTCCTCTGTTCTCATGTCTGCTACTGGCCTGTCCCTACTCCAGCCATCACAATATAGTTTTTCATGATCACCGGCTTATGGACAAGTGGCTCTAACATGGTTGGGATTCTTTCTATGGGCTCCCTGTCTCAATCTCCCTGCTGCTCCTTGGTCTCTCTTGACCTCTTCTCTCCCAACACTCATTGCTCAGGTGGACACACTAGCAGCCACTTGTACCCTAATTTTCCTTCAGCATCCCATGCTTCAGAGCACACTAGGAATTACGTAGCATTCTGGCAGACAGCAACACAGCTCTGTGGTGGAGTCTGCTACTTTTCAGTGGTCAATTCCACTTCACAGTCAGAGAATGGGGTTCAATTCTCCATTGCTAGAATTACAGGAATACAATATCATACCCAGCAAGTAGAAACTTGCTAAGAATACCCATAGTCAACCATGCAACCACTGTACCTAGAGATGTACCTGAGGTATATCCTGCTCACAGGCCTGCCAAATGGATCAAAAAGTCCTACTGATGCTTTCTTAGGTTTGAGCTTGATAAGGATATATGCCCACTAAGTGATTCTCCTTTCCTCTCAAAACAAACCACTATTAACACTACCGAAGGACATGTCACTTATGTGCCAATGTTGATCTTATCCAATTTATATATGAGAACACTTGAGGTTCCATTGTGTGCCTGTTCATACTATTTCAGGAGAAAATCATGATGAGACCCTGCTCTTCAGAATCTGCAGCCTAAAGCCAAGCATGGCAGCACATACCTTTAATCCCAGCAGGCAGAGGTATGTCATTTCAACACTAGTGTGGACTACATAGCAAGCTCCAGGCCAACCAGACCTACATAGTAAGACTGTCTCCAAACACACAAACAAAGAAACAAACAAACAAGAACCTATAATCCATGAAGGACACACAAATGAGTATTCCAACCAACACAAATATCAGTGGATAGTTAGCTGGTTCTTTCATTCAAGACCAAGGCATTTTCAGAACATCTTGGGAGCATTTAACAACTGTTCAAACATGTCAGAAAGCACTGAAACTTCAAGGCACTTTACCTTTACAGAGCCCCGTAAGCAGGAGGAACTCAGCCTGCCCAGTGTCCGATTCCTCTTTTCCTATGGATGCTGCAGAGCAGAACTGGACAATATTGGGGTGGCCAGAAAGTTTTTTCTGTATGTCTTGTTAAAGAAGAATGTGAGAAAATGCATCCACAACTCTGTGCACTTAAAACTAAAGTTTTAAGAAACCAAAGTCATGATACCCAAATTAACTTATGCCTTAGCATATATGAGCATCTGAACAGAATGGTAAGGGAGGGGCACATAGGGACAGTGAGAAGGTGAAGAGTGTGGGAGGAAGTTAGTGGAAATGGTAGATATGAGTGGGTCAGAGAGAGAGACAGAAGCCCTCTAGCTCTACAACATGAATGTGGTGAGGAGTGACTATGTACATTCAAAGCTCAAGCAGCCATTAGGCTATCAGACAGCACAGAGTAGAGTCTAAAAAAAAAAAGAAGCAGATTCCATCTGCAGCAGAGACTATGCCTTACAGGTATACATTATGTGGTAGAAGGGAACAGGCAAGAAAGGTTGTTATGTGCCATTTGTACAGGGTGAGGAGTGCATCAGGTGCCACACTGAGGCCCACTGATATGGTAGTATCCATATAGTCCTTGCCTAGGTCATCAGATGGACAACGTGAGACTTTCTTTGTGATAACTGACCTATCTGTTTAGCATGGAGACCTCAAAGGCTGAAACTGCAGCCCCAGCAACCCGTTTCCTAACACCTAGGAGATTTCTACTTCAACAATGACAATGAATAACAGAAAAATTCTTTGCATGAGAAATGTCTATAGGAAGTCTGGTAAAAGCAAAAGGCTGACTTTAACTTATCATAGGAGCCTCCTGGTCACTGTGTCAAGCCTGACACAGTTAGTCATGGCAGCAACTCTCAGTCTCAGGAAAAGGATACTAAGAAACAAACTTCCTGAATGATGGCTCTGTTCTTTTCCTCTTCATTGGATAGTAATCTCTGTCAGGGAATAGTACACAAGATTGAATTCTTTTTACCTTCTATTTAACAGATAAAACACCCCGGAGAATGTAAGCATTGTGCCTAAAGGATACCAAGTCTCAGGGAGGATAGCACAGCATTTACCTGCATTTGAATATCTGCTCTCAAAGAAGCTTAGACACTTTGAGTGATCTTTATACTCCAAAAGCCCAAGAAAAGGTAAAAACAGGCCAGAGTAAACCAAGACAGACAAGGAGATACAATATATACCTAGCAAACATATGCAATAAGGTGCACTGCCAAAACAAGCCCTGGTCTAAGGGTCTACTGACTATGTCCCACCCTTGACAAGAAAGGAGCCCCCTGCTTGCCCATCAAGTAGAGCTGTACCTACTGCTATGTCTCAGGATAAAACTCAAAGCTGCCTAACTGGGCATTAAGATCTAGAGATCCCTTCCTACCACAATACTTTAATCATATTTACAGATACCATGAATGTAAATTTGGTAAGTGGCTTATGTACTCTTCAAATTCCTGGTTCCTTATTTTGCTTTACAATAAACTAAAATCCCCATAAAATGATTTGTCGTTAATTATTACCTTTAATGCATACTCTCTGCCACTTCCCAGATCTTGAGCTTCATAAACAAAAGCAAATCCTCCTGAAAAAGAGAATTGTTGGTCAGTGCTATGACTTAAACTTAGAAATACCTTTACTAAATAAATTACAAACAAAATGTAGGCCATACATAATAACTGCTTCCTACAAAAGCACTGCAGCCCAATTTCTATGTCACAGCCCTTTATACCTTCTGCTCAGAGATAGGAAGAGAAAGTGTAATCTGCATCAACAGATAGAAACAGGGAACCTGGAAAATAAAAAGCAAGTATCCTGAAAACAAGTAACACTGTTGAATTCTACCTGGGTTATCAAACACTAAGGAAGGCTAATGCAAATAGAAAAAAAATATCAACACCCAGAAGAAAAGAGTAGATCGTGCTGCCCTGACATCCTAAAAGAAAAAAATAGACCAATAGCACTCATAAAGATGGATCAAAGAACTGATGTTTTACTGTTTTTCAAATAAGGTTGAAGGGCTGGAGAGATGGCTTAGTGGTTAAGAGCACTGGCTGCTCTTCCAGAGGTCCTGAGTTCAACTCCCAGCAATTACATGATGGCTCATAACCATCTATAATGTGACCCGGTGCTCTCTTCTGGCATGCAGGTGTACGTGTAGACAGAGCACTCATACATTAAATAAATAAATCTTATAAAAAACAAAAACAAGGTTGCTACATTGGCTCTGAATTTACATTCTTTAACTCAGTCTTCCCAGTGCTTCCTTTAAATACACAGTCCCATTATAAAAATGTAAAATTGCCAGTAAACCAAGACTAAGAAGAAACTTCCTCAACCTTATAAAGAATGTCCCTAAAGGACCAACAGCAGCAGTATTAGTGGTAAAATGAGATCAGGATGAAGGCCAAGGTGCATATTCACATCACTGATATTCAGTAGTATATAAGATCCTTTTGCCAATATAATTAGACAAAAGAAAATCAAAGGCATCCAAATCACAAAAGATGCAAAGATGTTTTTATTTGCAGATTAACACTATCTTTCATACAGCATATTTAATGAAATCTCAAAAAAAATTAGAGGGAGGAAGGAAGGGACAAAGAAGAGAATAGAGGGAAAGGGGAAAAAATAGAAGAAAAAAAGGCAGATTGGTAAGATGGCTCAGTAGATAAAGGAGCTTGCCACTGAACCTGACAACCTGGGTTCAATCCCCAGAATCAGCACTGTGGAAAGACAGAAGTGACAGCTGCATGTCACTCTCTGACCACATGCTAGCCATGACATGCACTCCCACCAAGACAAAAAATGAAGAGAGGAACAAACTATAATATAGGAAGGCTATAGGACACAAAATCAAGATACAAAAATCAGGGGCTGGAGAGATGGCTTAGCAGTTAAAAGCACACCTGCTCTCACAGAGGACCCAGGTTCAGTTCCAAGCAACCATATGGTAGGACATAACCCTTCTTAATTCCAATTTCTGGGGATCAGATAATCTCTTCTGACCTCCACAGATATCATGGATGCACACAGTGCATACATGTGGGCACAATCATAAACATAAATTAAAAAAAAAAATTAGTGAAGACTTAGGACAAATTCCAAAATGAGTAGAAAGCTATCTGGCTTTATGGTTCTGCCTAACAACTTATTTCACACTCCAGCATCAAATTAATAATAACTATAAAAACTGTATGACAACTAAGCTTGGTTTACCATAAATTCCTGTGACAAAACCTGATATAAACTGATAGAAACAATTTGCCTACAATGAGAATATTCACTGATTTACTTAGAGACAGAGCAATTTATATGACTATAAAAACTTTTCTCAACCCCTCTGGGACCATCCCATGATATAAGGTCATGACCAGAGTCATCTTTCAGAACCTGAAAAGTTCTGAAGTTGTTAAGAACCTCCCTCATGTTCTTGTTAAGCCGACATAAATCCCAATCACCCATGGTCTACGGCTGCTGATCAGGAAACTCATTTAAATAATTTATGCAAATACTACAGATTTCTTACTGTCTCAACTCCACACACACACACACACACACACACACACACACACAAAAGCCTTAAAATACCACATTAAGTATAAAAGGAAGAAATCTATAGCTTACAATTGCACTGATTATTTTTATTCCTGGATGGGCCAGAGAGCAGAGGGAATGAGTTGCTCTCTACAGAGACGGTGGCTGCCCACACTTCCTGGTTTTTCATCCTGGGTTCAATGTGGTTTGGGTAAGCTTCCTGCTTTATGCAATCTCCCTCCCCTGGCAATTGGGACCATGTCCCACCAGAGATGGCCTCTTGGCCAGGTGGGTACAGCGCACAGCTATCTTCTTCTGGCCCCCTTTTATAGAAGCAGATCTTCCAGTTACCCTGGAATTCACACTGTTTATTGTATTGCCACATCCAAGCTGCCTCTTCCTTCTATCTGAATATGTGTCTTATGTTACACTCTATAAGAAAGGAAACCAAGTCCGTCTCTTCTCTTCCTCTCTTCCCTTCTGGTTTGTGGATTAAACCCAGGGCCTCAGACATGTTAAACAAGTGCTATACCACTGAACTATATATCCCCAGCCCTTTTCACTTTTTGGGACAGCATCTTACTAACGTGTCCAGATTGGCTTTGAATGCTACCTGTAGTCAGGCAGACCCTGGAGTTGGAATTTTCCTGCCTCAAACTCCCAAGAAGCTAGGATTACAGGCAGGCCTGTGCCATCAATTCAGGGTTGAATTTCTTGGAAAACTAAGGCAACTGCCTGGTATCTTTAGAATGAACAAACCGATCTGGGATCATCTTTGTCATTTCAACAAATGAAAGGGAATATCACATATCAGACTGTTAGTGGAGGTCCTAAATCCATCTCTGAAGGAAAACACACCAGAGGCCTTCTACCAAAACCACATCCAAATCTATGTACAATCACAGTGGAGAATATGTGTGACAAGCTACTGTCAAGATATCGCCTCTGCTTTTCCATAGTAAAGAATGTCAAACAAGTTCCCTGTTCCCACTAAGCACAAATGACACAGACAACCTTGAGATGATTCTCCAACCCTGAACCAATTTGTCAGAACATAACTATGTTTAGCAGGTAAGCTTCATAGCTATTGAGATCTGGCACACTCCTAGATACTGATGGACAAAAGAAGGCACAGTGGCTGAAGAAATGGCTCAGAAGTTAAGACATTTACTGCTCTTGCAGAGGAGAGGAGCAGCATTGGATTACTAGCACCCACAGGGAAGTTAACAACTGTCTCTGACTCCAGTTCCAGGGGATCCAATGTCCTCTTCTGGTCTCAGCAGGCAATACATACAAAATTAGTGAAGACTTAGGACAAATTCCAAAATGAGTAGAAAGCTATCTGGCTTTATGGTTCTGCCTAACAACTTATTTCACACTCCAGCACCAAATTAATAATAATTATAAAAACTGTATGAAACTAAGTCTGTTTTAAGACCATAAATTCCTGTGACAAAACCTGATATAAACTGATAGAAACAATTTGCCTATAATGTCCAGAGATAGAGGCAGGCAAAACACCATTAAAAAAAAAAAAAAAAGCAAAACTTAAAAAAAAAAAAAAATCACAGAAAACAGGACTCCTTCACTCAGGCTGATTACAGATCCTGTTGAGAAGCTACAAATTAGAATAACCTCAAGACATCTAACTATGGAATTGTCTATCAAGCAAGGTTCTTAAAGGTTACAGCTACAGGCTCTGCTTCCTTATGACCCTAGAGTGACTGTGTTCCCTCCTGACTCCACTTTTCAATCTTTTTGTATATGCCCCAGATACAGCTTTGGCTCTAAGTAGAGGTGGTCCCTCCAGTCCCAGGCCTTCTTTACTGGACAACCACCTGCTAGCACGACCCTTGTACTAAGTCTACCCACCAGGAAGTGTTCAACGCAGAAAAAGCCTATTCTCTGCAGTCACCACCAAAGGCCTTAACCCACAGGCCCCCTATGGTCTCCCTTCCTGGCAAGACCCCTCTTGACCTGACTCACACCCCAGCAGAGTCCCTTCGTGGCGATGGCCTGATTTACATCCCAGCAGTGACTTTTCCCGCAGACCCTGCCCAGAGAGATGACTCCCACGGCCCTGATCTGACCCACATCTCAGTCGTGACTCTCGGTCTCAGACTTGATTCACACCCTGGACGCGATCCTCCTCGCTGCCCCTGCCTAAAGCGGTAACCCTCGCGCGTCCTGACTTGAACCACACCCCAAGCGGCGACCCTCCCGGGCTGCTCTTGCCTCCCGCGGCCTGGCGACGCCTTACGCCTCACCCTCGGCCAGGACCCGCCGCACCCGCAGACGCAGCTCGCCCAGCTCCACTGTCTGCCCCACGAAGTCACTCTGGTCACGGCCGGCAGCTCCGCCAAGAGAACCAGGGCCCGCCAGGAAGTCCAGCGCAGACTGCAGCAGCGACATGGCGGCGGCCGCTCCGCGGCAGCGGGAGTCCGGCTCCAGCTCCGCACTGCCGGGTTAGCAGCTGCGGGAGAAGAACTCGGCCATCTTCCGCCCGCGCCGTGACGTAAATCAGAGAGCGAGTTGCGTCGCGACGCCGCGGCTCCGCCCTGACGCAGCAAGCGGAAGAGCGCGTGTTTCTACAAAGCCAGCAGCAGGCGCAGGCGCAGGCGCAGAGGGTGTGATCCTACGGCCCTCAAGCTCCTTGGAGGCACGGAGGTAGGGCTGTCGCCATCTGACCCTAACCTCGTCCGGTTGCTTCCGCTAGCCCGGGTCCGGCCTCGGTGGCTAGAGCGTCGCGGGACGTTGGGCGCGCGCTGCGGACCGCCCCAGAGCCCGCTGCTCGCGCCTGACGCCTCAAGGTAAAACGAGGCCTGGAGCCCACCTAATGCCCGGTTTAGGAGAGGAGGGTATTTTGCAAACAAGCAATCAGCTTATGAGGCACAGACGCTTATGTTTTGGCCCACACAGTTTTGGGGGAGGATGAACTAATTGCTAGTATTAAGACTGAAAAGGAAAGTTTAAAAGGAAAAAAAAAAAAAAGCTTCACAACGTGTATACAAAAGTCACTTGGCAGTACTGGACCCAGAATCCTGTGTGATGTCAAGCACTTAGAGCTGTCCATTTCAGGTGAGACAAAGTGAGATTCCTCACCCGTCTCTGTACCTCTGTGGTTTCTGAAGCCATATGAAGTTGCAGAGCCTTGGGTAGAGTATGTGCTTTTGGACTAAAAAATGGATCCTTAAGCCCAAATCAACATCTTAACTCTCCCAGAATTGTATGCTATTAAATACACCTTTGGGGACTACCTGCTCTTCTAAAAGTCAAGTAGAAAAGACATGAATGATGATCATTAGAATACAGTGAGGTCCGTGGTAGGTGAACTGTAGTTTCCTGAAAATGGTGAAGTGAAAGCTGTGGCTCACACCTGGAGGAATAAAGAACTGATGAAGTAGAGATGGTACCTGGAGGTAACTGAGGAGATTTGTGGAGAAGAGTGTGGAAGCTAAAAGGGCAGTGTGGTGTTAACATGACCTTAGATGGGAGACTTGAGCAGCCAAAAGCCAATGGGAGAGAGTAAAGGCTTTCCAGTACAGTAGAGAGGAGTACTGTCTCTTAGAATAGTAGGACAGTCAAGTCACACCTAGATAGAGGACTTTTAGTGTTGGCATAGAAATGTCACCTTTCTATAAGAGAATCACTTATAAGAGGCACAGACGAGGAAGTAGGGCTTGCAGTTGCATGTTATTACTGGAATGAAGTTGACGGATTTTTTTTTTTTTTTTTTTTTTGGTGACTTCAGATTTCACTATTTAGAAGGAAAATAAATCTGAAAGCAAGAGGAAAAAGTAGGAAATCTGAGGCTTGAGTAGCGTTCAAGAGGCCTAAACAGAATCCTGAGAAACCTCATGAATGATTCACTAGAGCGAGTAATGAAACTTGATGCCATAAACTCTTGGTGGCTTGACTAGGACAAGTGGAAATTTCTAAATCATGACATTATAGATCATTTTTATGGCATAGAACTAGATGCCACTCTAAGACCATCATAACTGGCACTGTATCTTTTGGTCTCTAGTGATCTCACCTCATGTATGAAGACATACAAACTTAAAACTGAGTCTGTGCTCTAACTCCACCACCACATTCTCCTGTAGTAGGTTTCATAGTAAAAGATACTGCTAAAGAGTAAGTTATTTTATAATGATGAAGGGATGACGTCATCAAAAGGATGGATGGGGCTGAAGAGATGGCTCGGTGGTTTACAGTTCTTGTGCTTGCAGAGTGCTGGGGTTCAACTCTCAGTATCCACAAGGTGGCTTACAACCATTTATAACACCAGTTTCAGGGGGATCCAGCGCCCTCTTTAAACCTCTGTAGGCACTAAGCATGCATGTGGTGCACATTGGTATATGTAGGCAAAAGTCATACACATAAACATTTTTTAGTTTAAAACAAAAAAAGATGTATCAACTATAAACATGATTAATGTCAAATTTATAAAGTGTGTTAACTGAGAAGCTAATAGACCCACAAGGAGAGAGAGACATATTGGAAGTTGAGGTAGTTGGAGATTGTTTTCTCAATAAGTAATTATCCAGAAAATCACAGAGGATATAGAGGACTTGAATAGCCCTGTCAATCATCTTGAATTAATGAACATTTATAGAGCAATCACTATTAATTAGCAGAATAATCAGCAATTCCTTTTAATGAGCTGAATAGTTATTATTAGCAGAATATACATATTTTCCAAGTGTTATAGAGAACATTTACTAACCTAGAACATTGGGCAATGGACAAGTATGTTATCTGATCACTATGAATTTAACTAGAAATTAGCAGTGTGAAAAATGTTCGGAATCGAAAAGGATAGTATCTTTTTATGTGTCAAAAAAGAAATCATAAGTAGTATTTTTGTACTAGCTGAAAATAAAAATACATAATTTCAAAATTATGGGATGCTGTTAAGTCATTAGTAGATTACATTCACTGACCTTGGTATCCATCTCAGAGAAAATGAAACCCAAAGTAATTAAAAGAAGGAAGATAAATACCAAAATGCAGTGAGACAAACAATAAATAATGAAAGAAGAACTGATTCTTTGAGTCAGTAAAACTTAGAAGTCACTGGCCAAATTGAGTAAGGAAAACAAGAATTACTGAGATCACAAATAAGGGAAATGTCTACTGAAAGGATAACCAGAGGCTGTTATGAACATTTTCCCAGTGAATTCAACTTAGTTAAATAAATGAATTCATTGAAAATACAAACTAAGCTTACTCAAGAAGAAATAAGTAACTTAAAGAATTCTATACCTTCACTTTCTAGATTAAAATCATACAAAGATTTAATAAGACTTACATGGCTCTATTAGAAATCCATTAAACATTTAAGAAAAATTTTAAAAAATCTAATGAACTTATACAGAAAATTGAAGTATATCTCAACTCCTATCTAACTTGGCAAAAATGGTCAAAAAATTGGGACAGAAACTGAAGGAGGGGCCTTCGGGAGACCATTCCACCTGGGTATCCATCCCATGTGCAGTCACCAAAAGTAGACGCTGATGTGGATGTCAGGAAGTGCATGCTGACAGGAGCCTGATATAGCTGTGTCCTTAGAGATCTGCAAGAGTTTGACATATTCAGAGGCAGATGCTCACAGCTAACCACTGAACTGATCAAGGGGTTCCCAATGGAGGAGTTAGAGTGAAGACTGAAGGAGCTGAAAGGGTTTACAGGCCCCATGAGTAGAGCAACGATACCAACCAACCAGAGCTCCCAGGGTCTAAACCACCAGCCTGGGAGCACATAGGGAGGGATCCATGGCTCCAGCTGTATATGTAAGGGAGGATGGCCCTGTCGGGCATAGGTGGGAGAGGAGATCCTTGGTCCCATGAAGGCTGGATGCCGTGTGTGGAGGAATTTGAGGGTGAGGAGGTGGGAGTTGGGGGGGTAGGTAGGGGCACATCCACAGAGAAGCAGGAGGAGGGTCAGTGGAATAGGGGGTACCTGGGTGGGGAGGTGGGGGAGGGAATGGGGTAAGGGGATAACACCTGAAATGTAAATAAAATATCCAATAAAAAAATTAAAAACAGTCAAGAAAGCAACAAACTAATATTTTTTATAAACATATATTTTTAAAAATTCTTTAAAATATGTTTTGGCAAAATAAGTCTGGTAAAGTTTGACTATTCTTAATCCAAAATCCAAAACTTTTAATTGCCAACAATGGTGCTCAAAGAGTTTCAGGTTTTTTACTTTGGGATTGGAAACGTTCAGCCAATAAAATGCCCATTTCCTCAAATTTTTTTTGACATAATGAAATACCTTTCCAGGCATCTCAAATGAAGGATATCTAGTTTCTATATATATAATATAATATATCACAACTGGTTGAGGTTTTTCTGTGGAATGCAAAGTTGACTTTGTATTTAAATTTTGACCAATGTAATTTGTGCTTACTAAAAAGTGAAGAACAAAACAAAATAGCCTGGCATAGTGAGGCACACCTTTAATAATAGTCCTTGGGAAGCAGAGGCAGGTGGATCTCTGTTAGTTCAAGGCCAGCCTGATCTATAGTGAGTTCCAGGGCAGCCAGGGCTACAGTAGATAACTGCGTTTGACAAAACTCAGTACCCAAACTGATTTAAAACAACCACTAAGCAGGGTTTAGAGATGGCTCAGAAGTTAAGGGCACTTGTTGCTGTTCCAGAGCACCAGAAGTGGCCCACAACCATCTGGACCTCCAGCTTCAGAGAATCTGATGTTCAGTTCTGGCATCTGTGGGCATTGCACACGTGTGTGCACACAATTCAAAATGTTTAAAAATACTTAAAAAAAATAAGCAAACCAGGAATAACCTGAAGCATTTTCAACATACATGGGTATCTTTGAAAACGTTACCGTTGTCATCATACATAATAACATAACCTAATATTTTATCCCTGAGATCAGTAAGCCAAGGGTGGTCTTATTCTATTCCTATTCAACATTGTATTGGAAATAGTAAACAATGTAACAAGGCAAGAAAAAGAAATAAAAAGCAACCATACTGGAAAGGAATAACTAAAACGCATAGTTTTGATATGATTATCTTTGTCAGGATTCCTTAACTTTGGCACTGATGACTTTCAGCTAGAAAGCTGAAAAGGCTATTACAATTTTAGTTACACAACATTCTGGAAAAAGTAAAACTATGGAGACAGTGGGAAAAAGAAGTCAATCGTTGCCAGGGGTCAAAGAAGATGTTTGAATTCATTTCTGAATTCCATTATTTCTGGGCCAGCACTAGAAAAACATGAATCTTTTTCTGCCTATCAGTGGATCAGCTAATAGAGTGCAACTATGACAGCAGTAAGAGGAAGTGTGTTGTCGAATTCTCAGGAACATAGTGAGTCTCAGGTAGAGGAAGTCATATTAAAAAGGTCTCTCAGTATGTACCTCCATGCACCAGGCATTCCGGAAATGTCAAAGTAGCAGTAATAGCGGAAACATCACATCTGCCAAGTGCTAAGGTCTAGGTATGGAAAGTTTAGAAGGGCTAGCTGAAGATAGAGTACCTTCCAGTGTTTATTATTTTTTTTAATGAGTTTTGTTGTTTTGCCTGAATGTATGTATGTACACCATATGCATGCAGTGCCCACAGAGTTCGAGAAGAGAGCATCAGGACTCCTGGTGCCAGAGTTAAAAATGTTTGGAAACTGCTGTTGGTGCTGGGATTTGAACCTTGGTCCTCTGAAAGAATAGCTAGTGCTTTCAACCACTGAGCCATCTCTCCAGTCCTTCAGTGTTTATAATTGTGGCAACACAACTATGTGCATTCTTCAGCAAGAGAACTGTACAGCAGAGGGATTGTTTTGTCTATAGTCTAAAAGCAGTGTTTCTCAACCTGAGGGTTGTGACCCCTGGGGGTTGAATGGTCCTTTCACAGGGCAAAATTACAATTATGAAGCAACAATGAAAATAATTTTATTGGAATCACCAACATGAGGAACTAGTATTAAAGGCTTGCAGCATTAGAATGTTGAGAACCACTGATCTAAAGAGTGAATCTTAAGTAAAAATAAACCAGAAATACAACAGAAGCCATGTTGCTACCCCTGCCTGCCCTTACCATCCAGGCACCACATGTTTATTCTGGAGCTAATAAATCTGTTCTTGTTTGTTTATTTGCTGTTTGTTTACCATATATGTTTTCATTGTGTGGCACCTAATGTTTTGTTAGCAGCATCCTCTTCAGAGTAAACCCAGTCATACTGTATGTTAACCTGGTTTCATAACTAAAGGGCTTGTGCTTGGGACCACATTTTCTAAAGCTTCACCCTCCAAGTATCCTGGCTCCTACTTTGTCATCCTCTCAGGGATGACCACTGCCTTCTTCCCTTGACTATCCACCTTGCAACCTCATTTCCCCTAACCGTATTAGTGACTCCATAGTCTCAACTTCTTCACAGCCGCCTTCCTCACCTCTGCTGCCTGAGGGTGTCCTTCCCCTGTCTCAGTAAACATGCCCAAAGCAGAGTACATTTCTATTGTTGGGCCTGGTTGACTTGGGCCCTCCTGGACCCAAGGATTAACTTTCCTCTTATCAGGGCCTGCTTCCCAGGAACACTTCTGTATCCTGCTTGGGCAGACATACTGCACCTGACCCCTGGCCACGGCTGCAGCCTTCTGACCATACTTGCCACGCTCTTATTTTCTCACCGTTGATCACAAGTGGGGTCTTAGAAAATACCTCCTAGTGCCTCACTTCTTCCATATCCTATGACTGCTAAGTGGTTCCTTGTGTTTTTACCATTGGGTCCAGTGCAGAATGCAGATGGATTCCATAGCTTTACTTCAGCCCTTTGCTCCTGGGGCACAAATATCTCTCTCCCCAGAGAGTGTACCAGAATTGCATATCACTTGTCTACCTAGCATTGTTTTTGACAAACTTAGAAACATCCTAGACCCTGTGACCTGAGGCAGTTATGGCCCTCAGGGACATTCTTGTTAGCCAAGAGATGTGCAACTCAAGCTAACTTAAGCTGACAAAGCAGCTTTTAGGGAAAACTTGGGGTCAGATTTCAGGCCTTTCATGATACCATGCTATACTGAGCATCAACCCTGTATCATCAGAGCTTTCCCACTGTATTGACAGTGTATTGACACTGTTGACAGAATGTATTGTTCCAATCACAGGGCTCACTGCTGAGTCTGATGCTGATACTCTTAGCTTGTGGCTGGAAATCTTGTGAAGTGTCTCTCTTTTTGTCCCCTATACCTAGCACTTGTCTTTGCATCAAAATGGCTGAAGTCTACAGGGTTGAGACATCCCTCTGATATACTCAGAGCTACACTTCTTCCCAGGCTGCTGTGACAACTTGGTGGCCCTACCATGTCCAGGCTCCAGACCCAGGAGCAGGCAGTGGATTCTGAGGGAGACTCATCCCTATACAGGAGAGACAAGGAGGGGACGCAGACTCCCACCGCATGCTGGGCTTCAGTGATGCGCTGCTATCCATCATCGCACTGTCATGGTCAGTGTGGGACCCACCTCAAACCTACCTCTCATTTCTGTAGCAGCCTCAGGTGCCAAACCTTTCATGCAGGTGGAGGCTGCCCAGCAATGGTCAAGAGCCCACATACCTTCTGCCTCTGAGGACTCCCAACCCAAGAAGTATCTCTTGGTTATTTTTGTCTTTGTTCGTTTAGATCCTGCCTGTGACCCACACAGAGATCTCACCAGAACAGGTAACAGGAACAGTCTGGTTTGTACAGTGGGCCAGTAAGAAAACCCGACCTGGACTTGGGGAGCCAACCCCCAAATCTGTAGGCAGCAGAGCCCAAGGCAGGGAATTTATTGAGTGGGCAGGATATCTGTGCTTCCTCCTGGAAGGATATGTATTCAGAGCAGGGGGGTGGGACTCAAGCATAGGCTCTGGCAAAGGAGGTTTTATTTCTAGCTAGGTAGACAGGCACTAATATCCTCCACTGAGAGTAAGAGGAACCATGCCCACCCTAGACTTTTACCAAGCCATCCTGTATAGGTAACAAAGAGCTTTTCTAAAAGAATTTTCATTAATAGCCAACTTTATGGGCTTTTTTTTTCCTTTATGGGAGTCAACAACATGTAGCTCTTTAGTGAAATAACTTTGAGACTTGGACAGCACTGAGGTGCCTTTCTTGGTTTCATTCATTGTATGGTGGTAACCATACAGACTCACAAATACTATGCATCCTGAAGGAGGCAGGTTGCAGCTCTATCCTCCACAACAGTGAGGGCTGGCTCTAGCCAGACCTGCAAGCTGAGGTAAATCTTTGGGAGGTGCCAGAACTGCTGAGGTTTTTCTTCTAAAGTGTGGTCACAATACTGCTGTAATGTGACGTAAGTTTGGTAGAAGTGAGTATAGACTCAGAACAGACATAGACTGTGTTGTGCACTTTGAGATTGGGGACCTTCCTAAATGCCTCACTGTGCAATAGGCTAAGTCTTGCCATTGAAATGACCACTGTCGGATTCGTGTGTTACTTTGTTCTAATAACAGTTTTCTTTTCATACAGCAGTTTGACAAAAGTATACAGAAACTTCTAGCAACTAGGATTGCTGTCTACCTCATGACTTTTCTAATCGTAACTGTGGCCTGGACAGCACATACCAGGTAGGGAATAAGACCTTTAACACAAGGTCCTCATTGTCGTGATTTACTCAGGGTAGGCAAAAGACATGGACTGTTATAGTACTACACAGATATATTGTTCTTGGTATCTGTGGGCCCCTCGGTTCACATGTTGTGTCCCAGGGGAGCTATCTGTTCCCATGCTGGCCTTTGGTTCTCACTCTGAGACTTATACTCAGGACAGTATAGCATGGTCATGATTACTCCAAAGACTCCCTGGCTCTACAACACCACCCCATTTTCCTGTCTGATAGGAGAGACAGAAAAGTGTCTACCTGCTAGACTCACTGGAAGACCAGAATAGAACATGGCAGAGAAGTGAGAGAATACAAGCTTAATGGCTATGTCTCAAGTCAACCATAAACCCTTTCCTGTATGGAAGCTGAGCCTATAGATTACATTTTAATGTCTGAGTTTTGTCCTAGAGAAGAATAAGACTTTAGGATCCCAGGACACAGGGCTCCATAGCTGTATGAGCCCCTGACCACTGAATGCCAGACAGTCAGGGAGACAGGAGGCTTCTATAGGAAGAGCTGGGCATATGGGTGTTATATTCCTGGCTGCAGATTAGTATGTTCAAAGAAAATATTCTTCAGAGAATGCTCAAGGTGCAGAAAAACTTGTAGATCCTAGTAAACATTTCCTGATCTACCCCCTAGCCCCGACTCTGTGTGTGTGTGTGTGTGTGTGTGTGTGTGTGTGTGTGTAGGGACGGGGAAGAAACATCTACGTAGTAAGCCAGATTGGCCTTGAACTCAGAAGTTGAAGTGCTGGGATTAAAGGCATGTGCAGCATGTGGTCCATGTAACATACTTGTTCTCAGCAAGATGATGGTGCTAGATGTTTCTTTTCTTTTTTTTTTTTAAAAGATTTTTTTTTAATTTTATTTATATGAGTACACTGTTGTTTTCTTCAGACACACCAGAAGAGGCCATTGGATCCCATTACAGATGGTTATGAGCCACCATGTGGTTGCTGGGAATTGAACTCAGGACCTCTGGAAGAGCAGTCAGTGCTGTTAACTGCTGAGCCATCTCTCCAGCCCACTAGATGTTTCAAAACCTGGGCAGGCTTATCCTCTTCATCTCCCTGTAACTTTAGCCAGCCTTCTTCATACTAGCTTTATGGTTCTTTCACCAGGGCCACACCTACTGTGGAACACATCAATAGTCAGGTTCTGAGGCTCAGGGACCTGTGAGGACTTCATAGAGCTGTTCTGGGCTTGCTTTGAGTGCTCTCTTACATAATGAGATTAGAACTCATAGGTGTCCTTCGGTTTGGCTTGTTAAAGAAGACTTCAGCTCAAATGTGTCCAGGAAGCTAGAGGTAGCTTCCTAGAGTGGGGATGGCAGCTGAGCTGAGTCCAGTCCAAACAGAAGGCTGTGTGCTTGGTGTTGGATGGGTGACATCTGAGCCACGGTCAAGTATTATAG
Source organism: Mastomys natalensis (assembly GCA_021653895.1). NCBI lineage: Eukaryota > Metazoa > Chordata > Mammalia > Rodentia > Muridae > Mastomys > Mastomys natalensis. Next base: position 240,659 of record JAJTUV010000228.1, on the reverse strand, counting down.
GGCAACCCTATTGTAGGGCCCAGGTGCAATAGGCTTTAGGGTCCTTGGCAACCTATGCTCGTGGAGCAAGGACAGTGCTCCATTTTGTTTTCTACTTACATCGTAGTATCTCCATACGAAACAATCTCTGTTAAATAACAAATTCTAACAAGTGCAGTATATGAGATCTTTGGGGAAAAATAAGAAAAGACCACTTCTTTTCTTCACCCTTAATTTTAGACATAATGTCTTAAAAAAAACAGTGTATTGCATGATAGAGCTCTAGCTGCACATTCCAGAGGCTGATTCCCAGAAAGCACGGCTGGACAGAATGCACAGGACAGGAGGCTCAGAGCTACACTGCTAGTCCTGCCTTTAGCAGGAACTCCCTGGACAGTTAAAACTCCCCTACCTCAAGGCTTTCTATGAAAAGACTGTCCATAAGAGCTACCAGTTGTACAGGTGGTTTCTTCAGATTGTTTCTGCAAAGTAACGGGAAGAATGTGTGGAAAAGGTATGTGTTTCATATATAAAGTGTGCTTGCTTCGAGTTTTCGACTTTCATAGAAGTATTTTCATTTTTACAAATGACATTTTTATTTTGTGTATATGTGGATGTATGCATGTGAGTGTGCAGCAGAATCAGGATAATTTGTAGAATTCAGTTCTTTCCCCATTCATGTGGGTCTAGGCATCAAACTCCAATCCCCAGGCTTGATAGCACCTTAGCCTACTAAGTCTCGTCAGTCCCACTAAGTGGTGGGATCAAAAGTGATATCTTCAAGGATATTTTAACTAGAAAATACTGTGGGAGATGCATTTTAATTTTGATATTATGGAGCCATATTTGAATGCTGACCCATCTTTTCTTTCTCCTAATTTTAGATTGTTCCAAGTTGTTGGAAAAATAGATGATACACTTGCCTTGCTCAACCTGGTGAGTTGTTATTGGTTTGAAAAATGAGCATAGTTATGATTTCGCCCTCCTGGAAGGGAGAAGGTATGGGTTCCATAGCCTGGGGTTTTCCATTCCTAGAGGCTCCTCAGATGGCTCATGGGATCTATCTGTCCAGGACAGTGGCACAGGCTTTTTGGGTCCTGTTACAGATATATTTCTGCCTTCCTGGAGTGCCCCCTTGTTCCTCACCAGGCCTTCTGGTGACTGACTTCCCTCCTTTCCCTTCATTACAGGTCTGTATGATGACTATCACCCTTTTGCCCTACACAGTGAGTAATGGTCATCATCCTGCACTCTACACTGAGCACACCTGTGTGTGACAGTCCTCAGAAATGTAGCCCTGGGTTCAAGACCTGAACTGCAACTACAGAGAGTTCAAGGGAACTAGTAGTTGGGGCTGAGTAGAGGAGAAAGCTTAGGGCTGCTGTAGGCAGAGGCCAACAGAGTGCCTCTGAGGCCCTTTGCTCCTACCTGCTTCTCTCCATAACCCCTGTTAGCATATCAACAAGCATTTAAAATTCTAATTTGGTCCGTTGTTGGCCCAGGAATAAAGGTTATAATGCAGAAAATTCAAATCTGGGGGATTTTACATAAGATTAATGACACAGGGTTTAAAGTTCAGAAGCAATGGAATTGCTCTGTTGGAGGATTGAATATATCTAACCCTAGCCCCACACCATTGTTCCTACACTAGGACAGTTTCCTCCTCAGTGCCCAGTACAGAGAGAGGGAAGCTCATTATACACCATCTCAGAACCTAGCTCTAATAGTCCTTTGGGGGTTTGTGGGATTCTTTTGACAGTTTTCGATAATGGTAACATTCCCTGATGTCCCCCTGGGCATCTTCCTGTTCTGCATGTGTGTGATTGCCATTGGATCTGTGCAGGTAGGAACACAGGGTATGTATATGTGCTTGCCATGGGGTGTGCAGGCCAAGTGCCAGTATCCTGATTTACACCTCAGGTAGCCCAGGTGTTCACCCAGGGCCTTACAGTCATAGAATAGAATGAGTTTCAACCCCTTCTCCCACACTCTGAGAACATCCCAGGGTAAAAGGCTATCTAGAGGTACACTCTTGTTCCTGACCCTAGAAATGTGAATGCTGGTTCAAGGTTAACTGGCTGTGGCACTCCCTCTACCTGTTGATGGTGCCCTATATCCTGTTTTGTTTATTTTACCACAGGCAATGATTGTGGGTTATGCCTTCCACTTCCCACATCTGCTGAATCCACAAATCCAGTGCTCTCCACACAGGGCCCTGTCCCGGAAGCACATCCTGTACCTAGTCCTCCGTGGGCCAGCACTGTGTTTTGTTGCAGCTGTCTTTTCCCTCTTCTTCTTCCCCTTGGTGAGTGCTGGGAATCTCAGAGGAAGTCTTATCCCAGTTAAAAGAACCTAGCTAGCAGAAGAAAGAACAACAATGCTGAAACAGTTTTTTCAGAGCAGGCTGGGGAAGTTGGCTTGAGCAGAGTCAACTTAAATACTATGAAAGTACACTGAATTTTAAATCAAAGCATCCTAAGAATGGTGGAAAATAACAAATGCTAGTTATTTTAAATATTTGGTAATAGGCTGGTGAAATGGTCAGTTGGTATAGGTACTTGCCACCAAACGTAATGATCTGAGTTTGATCTCTGGAACATACATGGTAAAAGGAGAGAACTGATTCTTGAAAGTTGTCTTCTGATCATCACATGCACAATGTAGTATATGAGCACCCTCACACATGCACACAAACAAAAAGTATATGTAATTAAAATATGTAAAAATTAATAAATGTTTGGTCAGCATTTCAAGAACATTCCGAGTTTTAAACAGACCATGAAAGCCTGTGACTGCTACAAATGCCATACTTAAAGCCCTATCAGGTTATCTACCTCCTTTGAGGAGATAGCATACCAGCTGAGTGGGTGGAACCCAGGGAACCTAGAGACTTTATAAACTGAAATGGAGCAGAACACTGAATGGGAAGCATCTAGTCAAGCAGACTTAGACCAGGGAAGCCACAGGTGAAATGTCTTTTCAAGTCCATTCCCATAAATTTCTTAGTTGGAATGCTTACCTTTTGTTGTTGAGCTGTTACTGTTCATTATATATTCATTAGAAAGCACATGACTGGCATGTATTTGTCCCTTATGACAGGCTTCCTTTTGGGATTGTGCCTTTACACAGAGTTCATTTCCATAAAAGATAGTTCTTTGGTTTTTCCTTTGTTACTCCTGTTGCCTCTCCATCTGGGGCAGAAAAGTGGGACCAGACTTGAGGTGTAAGCAGTCCCCATCCCCAGGGAAACACCCTGACCTGTTATTTCTTTCTGCAGTCATATCTGCTGATGGTGACTGTCATCTTCCTCCCTCACATCAGCAAGGCTACCACCTGGTGCAAAGACAAGTTTATGGGTAGGTAACCTTGTACAGCACTACAATAAGCATGTTGGAAGGTTCTGCCAGATTTCAGGCTACTCCCAAGGACCACTGAGTGGGAACAAGGCATCAATGTGTGATGGCTCAGGGCTTGCTCTCCTAGGCTCACCCCATATCTGGTGGTCTGTTTGCTGGGCCCTGGCTACTTCCTACCCCTTAAGCATCTCTGTATCAGTTCCCCTCCTGGCCTGTATATTCCTGGCCCCTTGGAAAAGAGGCCAGTGGTAGCCACACTGGTCTGGTAGTCCCTCAGCAAGGTTAGTTTCTTGTCTTGGCATATCCACAGGCCACAGGGAGTCTCCAGCTCACAATGTGGAGCCCTTCAGTATTGACCTGCATGCGCCCCTCAGCAAAGAGCGGGTGGAAGCTTTTAGTGACGGTGTCTATGCCATCGTGGCCACACTCCTCATCCTGGACATCTGGTGAGGACCCCAACTTGCTGCTTTGGCCCATCTTCTAAGTAATAGTATGTCTGAGAATGTCTTGTTGTTAGGAACTCCAGAAAGGTTTTTATCAGTACCAGCCTCCTTAGGTCCCTTCAGATCTGTGCAAGTGGCCTCTACCCTAAAGGTCTCCCATCACAGTTGCTGTCTGTCTGAAGGCACAAGTGCCAGTGAGCGTGACCTCTCCAAGGTTACCTTGTGCTTGCCATCCCAGAATATTCAGGCAGCTCCCTCAGGCCTTACCCCCACCTCCTTATCTTTCAGGACTGGTTCTCCTATATGGCCTAGGTCTAATCTGAATGTTCACTTTTATTTCCAAGTGTCTCTTTTTTTGTTTGTTTGTTTTTTAGCCCCTTACCCTCCTCTAGCCTATGGTTCTTCAATCATATTCCATTGCATTCTTATTTTATTAAACATGTATGTTACATGTCTGGTTTTAGATTCTGCATCTGACACTATGCTTTTTTTTGATACTTTTGAATAAGTTTTTCTACTATAATTTGTAAATTCTTACAGACTAAAAGTAAATATTCATTAGTACCTGATTTCCTGAGGCCTTAGATTTAGGGAACATGTTTCAGAGCAACCTGCTGTTGCTTCCATTCCGCAGCCAAGGCTGAAGGACTCAGCCAAGAAGCTATGGTTAGGGCAGGAATTCTAGCCAATAGCAGGCTACTACTACCTTCTGCCTGGAGTCTAACCTCATGTGACAGCCCTTAGACTCTTTCCTGCTCTCACACTGTGTCCCTCCTTCTGGTTGATTTTGGGGAAGTAGTTGGTACTTGGGTGTCCAATTATTCATGTTCAGGTGATGGGTTCCCATCCTTCCTACTCTATGCTCTAACACAGCCTGCAAGATTTAGGATAGCAGTGGAGAATCTGTCCTATAGGTGTTCTACCTCAGAAGACTGACCCTCAACATCCAGGGCCAACAGTCAATTTCAGTTGGAAGAGGATATATAGGACTGGTTAAATTAGCAGTGAGTGAAGAACAGTAACTGTTTTTAGTAAGCTAAATATATGTAAGTAGCACATAGGGAACTTTTTTGTGTTCTGAAGATCACATATCATTAATCTCAAATTCAGTTTATGATGTTTGGTGGACCCTTCTGGTCCTGTCACTCTGGGAGGCTGTTACAAATGCCATCTGTTCACACTTCCCAGTGAGGACAATGTTCCGGATCCTAAGGATGTGCAAGAGAAATTCAGTGGCAGCCTTGTGGCTGCCCTGGGTGCATATGGGCCACAATTCCTGGCATACTTCGGCTCCTTCGCTACAGTGGGTTTGCTCTGGTTTGCCCACCATTCACTCTTCCTGCATGTCCGGAAGGCTACACAGACCATGGGGTTACTCAACATACTGTCACTGGCCTTTGTGGGGGGCCTCCCTCTGGCCTACCAGCAAACCTCAGCTTTTGCCCGGCAACCCCGTGATGAACTTGAGCGTGTGCGTGTCAGCTGTGCCATCATCTTCTTTGCCAGCATCTTCCAGTTTGCCATCTGGACTACAGCCCTGCTGCATCAGACAGAAACACTGCAGCCAGCTGTGCAATTTGGAGGGCAGGAGCATGCTTTCATGTTTGCCAAGCTTGCACTGTATCCCTGTGCCAGCCTGCTGGCCTTTGCTGCCACCTGCCTACTGAGTCGGTTCAGCACAGCCATCTTCCACCTCATGCAGATTTCAGTGCCCTTTGCATTCCTGTTGCTCCGTCTCCTTGTACGCCTTGCCCTGGCAAGCCTTCAAGTCCTACGGGACCTCTGGCCAGAGCATCCCCAACAAGACCAGGGTGAACCCGAGGCACAGTCCCAGCTCCTGCCTGCCCCCTGCTAATGCCAAGAAAGCCACTCCTGCCTACCCCAGGCATACTGTAAGGGGTCCTATCTTAGTACAAGTTTATTGTGACACTGGGGCTGTGGGTATATTGGCATGGGTATTATTTACATTGTGAAATATCAAGATCTATTTCAAGAGTATGAACATTGTTCACACTTTGCAGTGAGGGGTTTCATGGGAACTGAACTTTCTGTTTTTACCCATTTACTTTCCTCCCTTGCCCACACATTGCCAGGGAATTTACCTCTCTGACTAACTTGAACAAGCTACTTTGGGCTGTCCCAGGATCTTGTTTGAGGCAGCAGCATCCAGTCAGGATCAGAGGCTTTAGCTCTGTCCCTATGCCTTGCTCTGACCTGCATGTGCCACACAGGCTATCCTCCTTCTTGGAATTTCAAGCAATCGCTCTAGGCTAATTCCGGCTGAGAAGCTCCTGTCTGGCTTACATCCTCAAAAGTACAGAGCTTCCCTGGTGGGACTGCCAGTCTATCTGCCCATTCCTGTACCAGTTGTTAGACAAAGACAAGAGGCACCTATAGGACAGGAAAGCCCACACTGTGTATTTGGCCCAGATACAAATTAATCACATTCAGGTAGTGATAAATTACACACAAGGACAGGACCAGTACACAGGACACACTCCACATAAAGACAGTCTCACTTAAATACAGAGGACATGCTACACTGACTGTAATTTACAAACAATTCCCACAGATTGAAATAAAAATGAAAAATTACATCACGAAGGATTTCTTCTGAACATTGAAAATGATGTAAACATGATCATGTACACTGAGATCACAAATGGCTTTCTGATGCGCTTGTATGCAGTTTTGGCAGAAGCAGGTGAGGGGGTGGTACAATGTCCTATGAAGCTGCCAGGCAGGTAGACACCTGGTCCACACCACCCTGGTGTCACACTTCTGAAGGTGTCCACAAGCCACATAATGACAAACAGGAGAAGGCTCTAGACTGACTGACTTTTGGGGGTAGGAGGTAATCCTCACAGGAGACTTTCCACACAGGTCTTCCCCTATCCAGGGCCGGGGCTAGACCTTTAAATGTCTTTAGCCTTTTTTTTTTTTTAAATGTTTTCACTTTTTGAGAGGGGCTTTAGCTCTATAACCCAGTTATGCTTTATCCCCAAGAAATGAATTATAGGCATGTACTAGGCAGCTCATTTTTGGACAGATTCTTCCTAGGGTCTGAGGTGTGACAATGAATTCTTGGGTGCACGGAGTTCATTCTGTGAGCCTGGTGCCTCCAGCAAGGCCTAGCCATCAAAGCTGCTTCCATTTGTGTAGGAGCCAGCATAGAAGCTCTACATGTCCAAGGAAGGGCTGTAGGCAGGCAGATGCCGTGTATATAAAGTGCTATAAATTGAGTCTAAGGGAGTTCTAGCCACTCCACAACACGTTATTTACACACTCCTCAACCAGGTACCACCTGGCCCTCTTTTGATCCCTTCTGGGCACTAGGTGCCCACTCCCGAGTTGAGGAAGGACACTCAGGGCCTAGCACATACTTCAGCTGTGACACGAGTGACAGCTAAACTCACCTAGCCTCTGGGTAGACAAAGATTCCCATCCCTAAGTACAACTTTGTCAGTTCGTGGCCACCAGCTGAATGAGACCTTGTAAATAATATCTTCAGTCAAAACTGCTGTCTAGTGATAAGCCCAGGAGACTTGAGGATGCCACACCCACCCAATCAGGACAGGAGAAAAGGCAGCTTTCTATATCTGTTAGGCCAGGGCCCAACATGGTTAGCTGCTTTGAAAGAACATAAAATGGAATCAGAGGACCCACATGGATGGCCTGCATCCAGACATATTGGGCCCAAGAGGGTTTTAAGAGAGGTTTCAAAGGAAGGAATGTGGCTAACAGGACCAGCTCCGCTTATCCTATAAGAACTAGTCTTGTGCAGAAGACAAGCTAGCCAGAGCCTCATGCCCAGTCATATACATTGGTACTACGGCAGAGTGAGTAATGACCATTACCTACCCACTCCTAGGTTTGCACATGACATTGGGATAGAAACATCCCAAGACCCATGAAGATTTTATGGTCAGTGCTACAGCTAAGTCCATCTGTTGGCCAGCCAGTGTGTGACCAACCAAAGACGAGAAAGGCTGGGTGGTTGAGACCTTTCATTTGGCTCCTCTATAAAGGACTGCCCTCAGAAGCAGGCAAGGTGTCCACTCGGGTATCCCTGATGGCGCCAGCCTTCCTGGGCTTCTGCTTAGCCTTCCTCAGCATGTGAACCTGTTCAAAGGTAGGGATTGAGGGTCAGAGGGCCAGAGTGACATTACAAGAGATAGGTCTGAGACCTCTGGGCCAGTGAATAGTAATTGGTTCCACTCCACAAAAGAGGAAGATCTGGAAAAGCTGTCTAGTAGCTGCTGCCTATAGCCTACCTGAACACTGTCTTCAGTCCTCACCGCCTCTGAGACTCCCACCAGGGCCACCATGACACCTGGAGTCCCAGAAAGCCAAAGCTTAGACCCACCTGGTCTTAGCTACTATACAGCATCAGCCTGTCTGGCCCTGGCCCTGACCCGTTTTACCTCTGCTCTCAGCCTTGCTAATATACCTTAGGTGCAGTAGCAGAGATGATCATGTGACCTGGGGCCTGAACCCAGGGCTCACCATCCACTTGCACTGGAGTAGCCTTGAGGAGTGTGACACGGAAGTAGGAGCCCTGGGCAATGCGGATTCCAGAGCGCAGCCCACCTTGTACCTGGCCCTGGGTAAGACAAAAGCAGAACTGGCTAGTAGGACCCAAGGGGTACCACAGGGTCTACCCACTAACCTGCCATTGCTCACCATGTGCACGACACCTGTCACACCCACCACCTCCAACAGCCCGTCGTCTATGCGTGGCTTCTCAAACCTTGAGTCGCTGTCAGAGCCCCACAGGTCAGCCCCTGAGCCCCAGCTGCCCCCAAAAGATGAAAAATACAAAGTTAGGTACAGACCAGACACAGACCTAGCACCTGGCCCAAACTGCAGAGTTTCCGAGCCCAGCCCCAGCACCTGGGGATGTTAATGAAGATGAGACCCTCAATGCTGGGTAGCTCCACCTCCTGCTGCTCCACCTGCAGCCGAATCTCCTTGTGTAGGCTTCGAGAGTGGCTGATCTTCTGCAGCCCGACCCGCACATACACGCCCTTGTTGTGGAACCTACCACAGGGAGGTAGGCATTCCAAATTACCAGGTAAAAGCTGCTGGCTGCTGTAAGTGAACTGGCCCCCCAGCCCTGCCTTACTGGTACCTGCTTGTGAATTTGCCAGGTTCCTCTTCACGTGCCTGGTGGAAGTCCAGGCTGAGCTCCGCATCAATACCAATGCCACAGTAGTTATTCATCTGAACAATCTGGAGACAGGGCATAACCAGGATGCTGGCCAGCCACTCCTGAGTGTCCAAAATTGTGCCAGACATCTCTATCTGTTGTCACCAATGCCTTTTCCTAGGAGCCTCTCTGCTTAAATGCCACAGCATGCCCACAGAAGGCACAACCCTATAATCCCACAACTCCACAGGCTTCAGTCAACAAGTTCCTGCTCTGCCCTAGGGGTAACTGGGAGGAAAGTTGCACATCAGCAAAGGGGGAGCCAAACGTAAGATTCTAGCAGGTGCTATACTGGTACCTTGGGTGGCTCTGTTTCTACCACATTGTTTTCTGTACTATTAATGTCATGAGCATCCAGCAGGATTGTCCATCGATCCATGAGCACAGCATCAGCCTCATCCACAGAAACCAGTACAGAAAATGGGTCCTCACCACTATAGCCTGCCCCCCAACGAAGGACCCGGCCAAGGTCATTCCCTGGGAAATAGGAAAGAAAGCATAATCCACAAACCACTATAAATCTCTAGCAAAACCCACAGTAGGGACAGCCCTGAGAACCCATCCTTCAAGTTGATGGCTAAGCCCACCTGTTCCCAGGGGCAGGATGGCCACAGATGGCTCTGGGCAGGCCAGATGGCGCCTTGTCTCCTCCAGGGCAGCGAGCACCCAGCCAACGGTGCCATCTCCACCACAGACCAGTACCCGAAAACAGGGCACCTGGGAGAAAAGGTGGAACCTGTGTGGGAGACAGTGTTCTGCCACTACCTCCTGGCTGCCCAGACCAGAACTTGGATACTCATTCTTGCCCTGGGCAGCCCTTTCCTTCTCAGATGTCCATCTCTGGCCACATAGAGGACTTAATGATTCCAGCAGTCCCATTCAGAATTCCTACTAGCTAGAGACAGGTGGTGGTTGTTCTTTCCATGTGCCAGAAAAACTTACCCAGGAAGAGGGCCCCCGTTGGTTAGCTCAAAGACCTGGTGCGGATTCAGCAGCTTCCGGAAACTGCAGAGCAGTTCTCGTCCCTTGAGGCCCCCACTCTTGGGGTTTACAAACACGAGGAGTGGGCAGCAGTCAGGAGGCAGCTTCGTGTGCTGAGAGGTGGAGGACTGAATTATGTTGGGATTAAAGGTCCTACATTGGAACTGCTAAGCAGTGTCCAGCCTCAGATTCCAAGCCTGCTAAACCATAGCCAGTCCCTCCTGAGGCTAAGCAGTCTGCATATTTATCTCTACCTCATTACTGACCTCTCAAGTCAGTAATCTTTTCTCATGAGAACACCACCGTGGCTGCTTGGAGCTCAAGCACAAATGCCAGGGCCATATCTACTGTGACATATGTCAAGGGCCCATTCCTACTCTCTTAGCTATGAAGCCACAGGCCCATGATGGAAGACCATAAATCCTACCTGGTACCACTAGCCAGTTGGATTAAGGCCTGGCTTTTGCAAAGCTACCAATACACCCTTTAGAGATCAACAGCTTTCAGGTCCCACCTGGCACATGGCAGTCAGAGGACTAAGTTTACAGAAGTAACCACACATCACTGGTCATCGGAACAAAATCAATCTCCCCATACAATGCCAAGAGACCGTCCCTAGGAGTCTAGGCACAATGGGCTCATTTAAGTCCCTACAATGGTGTTGAGTAGCAGGAGACACACATGTCGGGCACAGACACAGGATGAACAGCAGCACAGGGGCTGTACTGCAGTTGGGGCAGGGATATACTTGGGATGGGGTACCCACCGGATAGACAGAGCTGCCTATACTCAACACGCATTTGCCCCAAGGCAGGCAGCTGACAAGAAACAAAGTAATTATGGTTTCATGCCTAACTCTGCCACAGAGGACAATGCATGGCTAAACACACAGGGAGCCCTGGCCTATTTCCTCCGAACAGCTACTCCCAGGGCAGAACCAGTGAGTCGGGGGCAGGAGGGACCTGTAGGCACTGCCTAATCCAGATTCATATCACTTGAATTCTGTTCCTCCCAAACTTGAACCTGAAGTCAAGATCAGGGTCCAAGATATAAGCATGCCTTGGATACCTGTGGGGACTTTGTAGAGCCCAGGCATAAATCCTTCTGGCACTCCTCATATGAAATTATCTGTCCTCTGCTGCCCTCTGTACACCTCTTCCCAGCCATTGCCAGGTTCTAAGAGTGGTATCTCAAGTCAGGGGGCTACACCTACTGGCCAAAAATAATCCTAGGTACATGGCTACCTGTGTAAAGGTTGGGGCCTGGCCTGGCCTGGCTGGCCTTAAGTGGGGCGAGTGTTTTGTGGTGATCCCAATAGGCTAGAAATTCATGGTTCATAATGTGAAACCAGCCTTGATCCCAGTCATCATGAAAGAATCATGGACAAGCACTGACACTCTGACCTCTGTGATATAAATTGATCAGTCTTGCCCATTTTGGGCTGTTGTAAGGTAGGCCAAGGTGGCACATACCAGCCATCTGGCAATGAGGACATTGTCTGGGGCATTAAGCTGGCCTCAGAGTCCTAACTACTCACCAGCACATCTGGAAGCACTAGAGCAGTCAGTGGCCGGCCATGCACTGTTGTGTCCCTGGCCAGCATGTATAGCCGCTCGGCCTCTGCGAAGCAGGTAACATCCAGAATTACCGCACCTGCCACAGGTGGACCAAAGCTCAAGGTGGATGTCCTATGCACCCCACCCACAAGGTATCCAGTCAGGTGTCCTGTGTGTCCTGCCCCTAGGTACCCAGAGAAGGGTATATCTTGTTCCCCCACCCACCCAAAAGGTATTCAGGGTAGGGTTTGTCCTATGAAATCCACCCCCAAGATGTCACAGATACAAAGCCTCTCCTGTGTGATATGCCAACCATGAGCTGTGACCACAGGCAGCTCATGTCAGCTGACTACAGGTGGCATCCACAGTAAGGGGCCATCCTTCCGGCAAAGTATTCCTATAGAAGGCAGGCTGAACTCAGGATCCAGCAGTGGGTAATGAGGCTAGTCTCCCTCACCAACCATATTCACATTCAAATCCAGTACCATGAGCACTTCAGGTGTCTGGGTTCACATGCCAAAAAGGCTGACAATACATCTGAAACCATCCTTCCCAGTAAAAGATGCAGGCCCACAGAAAGGACAAAGACTGGAGAAATTAGCTAATCTCAGCCACACTGTAACAGAAGCAACAGATGTGAACCAAGAAAACTAAGGGATGGTTCCAGGCACATGGATCTAGAGAAGGAAGTAAAGGGCAGTATTCTACCCCACTCCAGGAGCATCCATCAGGTATCAGCTCACCTTGTAAGGAGTAGACGTGACTCACAGACACCACAGCATCTGTATAGATAGGTTGTAGTCAGAGTAGCATCCTGAGGCCCAGATCTGACCTCCCAGTCTGGGGTCAGCCTCCCTTCTAAGGGCATCTACATCTAGAGCACAGCTCACCCAAGCAGCCCTGCCTTATCCTTCAGGGTCAGCCCCCGGGGAATTGTCTATATCTCGTTCCCAAACAAGGTCCCTGACTCCTGAATGTACAAGGATTTCCCAAGAAGAAGCATAGACTAAATAGTTTAGGAAACAAAAGAGAGGAAATGGAAGCCCCACAGTGAAGGCCGTATTGGCTGGCCTGGAGTGGGAACTGAGCTTGGGCTTCAGATAGTGCATGAAGAGGCAAAAGAACTTAGGCTTGGCACCACAGTCCCACTGCCCAGTCAGGACCCTTTCCTAGCCAGAGCCCTGGATAGCCCAAGGTCACACCTTTAGTGGCCATGGCCTCATGCAGCAGGCTGCTGTAATCCTGGGAGGACAAGCCGGGTGGCAGGCCACCCATGAACAGGGAGACTCTTGGGGCCACGGCCCTGGTCTCGGACACGTAGAACCGCGTCTGGTTCACCTGGCGCACAGATGTCTGCAGGAAGAACAGGAATGGGGATTGCTGGGCAGCAGTGCCAGCAACACTCCTCCAAATCCCCACTTAGCTCTTCAGGGAACTAACGTGGATACTCTTGAGACTCAAGGCCTCCCAGTGAGAAATAGGTGAAATGTTACAGAAGGTACTGCCAGCCAAGGACATCAGCTGCTGGTTGGGGAGGATATCGTGTCTGAGAAGAGATGCTTGTCTGGAGATAGCAGTGATGCCATTCTTCTACAGGTCGTGGCTAAGGACTGGAAGTTCCCAGGGAGTGTTGTCTACACCCACTGACCTGTCGGATGTCCCAGAGTCGGTCTAACAGAGGTTCTTCATCCGCCAGCACTGTCCGTTGGACTGTAGGATTGAGGGACACAGCATGTCAGCACTAGGATCTTCCCTTCCACAAACAGTTGCTTCAAGTCTCTGGGGCACATTGGGATGCAGGTGAATCTAGGTGGGGCCTCTCAGAAGGGCGTGGTCTAGCCTCAGTGTCCTGGTAGGCCTCCTAGAGCATCAGGACCTGAGAAATGTAGTCCACTTACCTTGTCTGCTACTCATGAGCACCTCAGTCAACTGGAATCTCTCCTGATCCTCACCCTGTACAGCATGGGGTATATATCAGGCCTAGGACAGAACCCTCCCTCATAGCCACAGGACATTCAGAGAGAGAGAGTAGCCTGGCCCATAGGGCAGGTGACCCCAAAGTTGGGTGGGAATGGACAGTATACATACCTGTCGTCCAAATAGTGGGAGAACCTCTTGAACCACAGACCGTGCTGTACTCTGGGAGTTCACACGGATGGACACATAGGCCACACCTACCCTATGGGGAACAAGCTCAAAGTCCAGGTTCTGGGTCCTCACTCTACCCTTCCCTCAACAGATCCTGTGCTTTGAGTCTTACTTGAGCCAGCCAGGGTAGATCTTCAGGATTTCTTGGGTACGAGGCAGAGACCTGATGACCCAAGCCTCAGGCACAGAATCCCTGGGCCCAGAGCCTTTACTAGCCTCCTCCTCAGTGGTCCCAGCCTTCCCCAGAGCCTGGGCATTGCCAGATGGTGAGGTTAGGGGGAGTGCCTGCAGCTGGAAGTCCTTAGGGTCCTCATTGATATAGTAGGCCCGGAGTGCTGCCTCCTGTAGAGGGTAGAGCCATGTATGGAGGACCAGGTGAACAGGGGATCTGGTATGGAGAGCTAGGTTAAGGGAACAGTTGAAGGAGGCAGGTAGGTATAGGGAAGCCAGCTGAGAAAGGGGGCCAGATATGAAGGGAGGGTAAGCAGAGGGCTCCAGTTAAGGTAGTGTGTACCATACCTCTGTGGATAGGTTTATTCTTACCATCACTTCCTCATGCTGAGCCAGACGGGAAACTGTAACTAGACGAAACTGATTTTTTCTCATGGAGTCGTTGCCATCGAAGATCTTCAGGGTCTGTTTGGCTAGGCAAGAGGGGAGCAGTTGAGAATCTTGGGGGTTCCAGAACTAGGTAGGACAGAGAAACAGCTAAGTGGGACACTTACTGGATTCTGTAGCTGTCAGCACCTCTCTGCCTGTGCCTATAGCAGAACTCCCATCTAGGCCATCATCCCCATCACCTATAGGATAGTCAGAGTCCTTATACTCAGAGCCTGGCCCAGCCAGGGTATACCCCAGTCCCATCTCTGCCTCACCAAGCTCCAGGATCATGGTCTCGGGATTCGGAAGCAATGCATCTTGCTGAAGTTTCGGGACAACAGGCGCACACATGAAGGAGGTAGTACCATGGAGCGCAGACGTCCAAATGTACACTCAGGTGTGAGCGCTGTGGAGCACACCGAGTGAGCCTGATAGGACAAAGGTATAAGTCTGGGACCCTGGGCAGAAAGCTGGCTAATTCTATATCTGCTAGGCTAAGCACCCACCTAGATGGTGCATGAAGCCAGAGGTGCTACTCCATAACCCAGAAAACAGGATGTAGACAACTTGAAAAAGAGGAACTTTCCCCCTCTCTCATCACATACCCCATTCCAGAGCCCACCCCTACCCGATGGCCTCACCTCTCTTCTGTCCCACACTCAGGGCCGGTTCATCTCATTCCCACACCCACCTGTACACCACACCACTCGCAGCGGACACCAGCCAGCACATCCGAGGAACCACAAGTCTTCCTACAGACCTCACATCGTGCACCAGAAGGCAGGTTCCCCTCCCTCCAGTGGTGATGATACATGTCCTGGGGATGGGGGGCAGTCAGAAGCTCAGCCAGCCTACCCCTACCAAACCTACCCCAGTGCTAATACACTCACATAATCCTGTTGTCCATCCTGGTGGCAATGACGACAGTCGCTGCAGGCGAAGGGCACACAGTCGGGGTGAACGTGCAGCTCACACACTGAGGGGCGGGCAAGGTTAGGGGCCTCTTGCCACACCCCTGCCCTCCACACTGACCTCTTAGCTTGGGCCGGCTCCAACCCTGACCCCTGCCATGGTGAACCAGCTTCTTTTAGCCTGATTGCTTCCTGCCTGGTAGGCTCAATATTGTTGGAGCCCCCAAAGTCAGCCTGAGCCTTACCACCCATGCCCTTGACAAACCACAGGTAGAGGAGGGCTGGGCTACCTGGGGTAGCAGAGACCAGCCCCCTTGAGAGAGGAGCTCAATTCCAAGGGGGCCAAGGGCCCAATGGTACCTTCACAGCGGAACGCGGGTACCTCCAGGCTCTTGCGGCAGACCACACAGAATTTGCGCTTGTAGAGACCAAGGGAACCGAAGCAGTGGGCTACAGGGACCTACAGGGACAGAGCAATCCTGATTTGAGCCTTCCTGGTCCTGCACCCTTATCCCTGGTAGTCCTGTGAACTGACCCAGCATTACCTGTTGGTAACTGCTTGGACAGAGAGAATCCTTCCCCTCCCCACCCTCACTTTCACAGATCTGCAACTCAGGTTTTGCTTGAGAGTGCCTACCTCAATCCAGCTATACTACCATGAGACCTGGACTAAGGCTCATATGGCCTGGCTGATTGTGGGACAGGTGAGCAGAGAAAAAATTCTGTAACTTCACATCTGCAGTATTGTAAGCACAGGTAAAAGAAGTCCACCATTCCTCGCTCTACAGGCCAGCAAGATTACCAGGCACCTGTCTCATTAGATTCAGGAGCTTCCAACACACTCAGATTCGCCTTCTTAGCGGCACAGTGACTTTGAACATGTGATGGCAAATTACCTCCTTATGAAAACAGATCGTGCCGGGCGGTGGTGGCGCACGCCTTTAATCCCAGCACTTGGGAGGCAGAGGCAGGCGGATTTCTGAGTTCGAGGCCAGCCTGGTCTACAGAGTGAGTTCCAGGACAGCCCGGCTACACAGAGAAACTCTGTCTCAAAAAAACCAAAAAAAAACCAAAAAAAAAAACCAAAAAAAAAAAAAGAAAACAGATCGTAAGGCTCAGGTCTTAAATTGAGTGGTCCTTAGCCCAAGAGCACATTCAATAAGCAGAAGAGAAAAACTATACACTAGAAGGGTGGTACATATGTCAGAACAGAAGATGATTTCTATTTTCTAAGTATTCCCTCTGAGCGTATTTGAAATCATACTAGTATTTCTTTTCATCACAAGTATAAATAAGAAGGCACTGAGAATGTTTAAAAAGATACAACCTCGACATGTTCATTCACAAGGGCAACACTCTGGCAAGCACAGCATCCTGAGACTGCAGCCAGTATTCTTGGATCCCTTTGTACTCACACTTAGTAATCAAGTATCCACCAAGCAGCAACGTTAAGGGAAAGCTGACAGTGTTCAGAGCACTCATCCGCATCAACTTCTGCTTACTGTGGTGCCTCACCCCCCTCCCCTACCCCCCCCATTTACTTGTCTCCTCTCCTCCTCTGCTGGGAGGCAGGACCCACCTCCTAGTGCACGCAAGTACAAGTTCAGAGCAGCTGAGTTGCCAGTGAACTGGCTTTGTGAATGCAGCTGATGGATAGTGGGGCCACCATGCTCACTAGCTATGCTGCTCACACCACTACCATTACTCACAGAAAGGAAGTCTCTCTTCCTGCTAGGAGCCTCATTGACAAGTGCTCTGTGGAAGAAGGTCAATGGCCAAAACATAGTCCAACTCCAAGGCTCTGAGGTTTTTTACATAAGCCTGTTATGTTACAACCTCTAAAGGTTTATGTGCATTCGCCAGAGACAATCCAGAGATCTCTTATGCTCTTTACCTATTTTCCAGTGTTAATAACTTACAAAACTAGTCAGTGTCATAGCCAGAGTACCACCGAGAGTGCATGCAGTCCAAGCAGAGTACCCAGCCTCCAGGACTCCTCATTGGGTCCTTTTGCAGCCACATCCACTTCCTAACCTTGAACCTCTGACCTGTGTTCTTCCTCTGGCTTCCTCATTCAGAGTGTTCCATAGACAAGAATGTGCCCTTGAAAGCTGACTTTTCTCAGTAGATTGTTACCTAGAAATCCACCCAAGGTGCTCAGCTCATCAACGGTTCCTTCCTTTTGACTGTGAGCAGAACTCTGCCCTTTGCTCCCTAACTATGATGTGGCTAAACTGAATAAGAAGAAGGACAGCTAGAAGTTAGCACTTAACCCCATGAAAGCCATGTGTACTGCCCCCACACTCACCCGGACTAGGCTTGGTGCAATGCCTGTGCACGGGGTCTTCACCTGCTTCAGGCACTTCTCATGGGACATGAAGTTGCAGACTGCAGAGAAGAGAGAGCTGTGTCAGTCAGCCCTGTGTATACCCAAAGAGGGGAGAAGTCCTAGGACTCAACCTTTGCCAGCATACCAGAGGGAATCAGAAATCCACAACATGGCTAAGAGCCCATCATAAAGAGGTCACTCAGCCAGAGCTCACTGGGGCAAGTTCTTGAGCTGAACCAGTCAGCATGATACTTATCCCCGGGCCACTTAGTGGTAGATGTCACTCCTGTAATCCCAGGCAGTAACACTATCCTCAAGAGCCAGATGCCACAGTAGGACCATGGTGGGAGATGAGTGCGTCCTGTTGTCTTGGGAGTGTCCCAAACCCCTCACACTGACTCAGCTCCCTTGTCTCTGGGGCCAACAATGGAGCAGAGAGCTGAGTTCCCAAAGAGAGGGTGCACATAAACAGTTATGGGAGGGACTTAAGACATACAAAACACACCTGATTGGGGAGGGGGGCTTGTTTCCAGACCTCAGTACAGTAGAGCTTCAGCAGTGAAATAAACTTAGAGATGTATAAGAGGGGACAGAAACCCATGTAACTTATCAGAGCCAGGGCAGGACAAAGTAGTGAAGGGCCTGAGCTGGGCTCTACAGGTGGGATACTGATGAGAGGCTGTAGAAATGAAGGGCCATGATCACTAAGACAGCCTGAGAAGCCAGAGCCTATCCAGAGGGCCCCAGCTGCTGCTTCCCTCCTGCTGAGACCCGAGACACCTCATTCCTAGAAAGAGACAAAAGTTTTCCATGGGATGCCCTATATGAAGGACACTAACACTGCTGAGAAAAACAGATGAGAAAGTAATGGCCTCGGCCAGCGGTGGCGCACCACTGTAGTCGCTGCGCTCTAGAGTCTGAGGCAGCCGTCTCTCCCGAGTTCGAACCCAGCCTGTGCTTGCTCACAGGAGGAAAAAAAAAAGAAAAAGAAAAAAAAGAAAGAAAGAAAGTAATGGCCTAACAGGAATCTTTCCAGGCACTCAGTTTGTTCTACCTTAGAAGGTGTTGCCAGCTGCCTTCTCTGTAGGCTGAGACCTTGTATGCTCCTACAGGTAGAAGGCCCATACATACCCTTGTGAGGACATCTACAACAATGCTGCTTAGAAAAGGCTCTGTAAGCCCGGTGGTGGTGGCACACACCTTTAATCCCAGCACTTGGGAGGCAGAGGCAGGCGGATTTCTGAGTTCAAGGTCAGCCTGGTCTACAGAGTGAGTTCCAGGACAGGTGTAGAAAGAGACAAAAGTTTTCTACACCTGTCTCGAAACCCTGTCTCAAAAAATCAAAAAACCAAAAAAAAAAAAAAAAAAAAAAAAAAAAAAGCCTCTGTACCCTCTTCTGAGGAACAGACTCTTGGGCTGTTATACATGAGGATGTTGCTTAGGTTTCTTGAGTCCACAGACCTAGGCACAGGGGTCATCTGTGAGAGATACCTAGATTCAAGACCTACTTTCATTATCTCTCAGTTCTGCAGAGATCCTAGGTCTAGCCTTCGACCTGTGGGTCTACCTCCACTACTTTTATCTTCAGAGATTAGACTTAGACTTGAAGCTATACCTTCTATGACTTTCACCCATAACATGAGTCTGAGGACTACACTTTTACCTGAAGTCCTCCTGCCTTGGCCACCTTTGTAGGCCCTGAGGCATAGCTTCAGACATGCAGCTAAGTCAGTGTACACAACCCAGCCTCCATCTCAGTGGGACTCTGATACTGTAAGACAATGTAATATTTCTGATCTGACAAAGCAAACCAGGTCACCACTCCTATGTCACTACTAGCCCTAAGGTGCCATAACAACCCTGCCATCCCCACTAGCAGAAGACACTCCTATGTGAGAAGCTATGGTCTCAGTGATCTTGTCCAGAGCACATGCCTATTCCCTGAATAGGACAGATCCATTGCTCCTACCTTCAGACCCTGATCAGGTCACACTGTCAAAGGCCCAGATGTCCCTCACAGATTTGGGTCTCAGAACTGCCTCTTCACATGAGTAAGAATAAAAAGAGGGCCAGCCATAGAATTATCTGGAGAGCTGAGGGAGAGGTGCCATCTTCTGCCCTGCCAGCTGGATGGAAGCTGTGTTGGGACATGCCACAACTGTAAAGAAGGCTGGGCCTGGCTCTCCAAGCAGCAGAGCCTGAGCAGAGCAGCATTAAGTCCCTCTGTGCATGGCCAGGATAAGAATGACCAGGACCCACAGCCAGCCACTCCTGCTGTTCCAGTCGCTTAGGACACAGCCATGGGAACACCAGAGGGAGTCCCATTGCCTCAAGTCTCAGTCTACTTTCGTATCTCTATGACCAGGCACAACAACTGCCTCAACACACACACTGCTTCTTGCAGCTCCGCTGGAATCCAACAACAGCATTGCACTATGGCGACTCTGTCTCCACCTCCCATAAGGAAATCCTGAGATCCCAGGTCAAGAGAGGCCAGACCCAGGGCACCTCTCCTTTCTGTCCTTAAAAAACAGGTGTCACCTCCATAGGAAGGTACTACTCAAACAAGAGGCTGTCTCTCAGCCCACGCACTGCCAAGAGGGATAGGGCTCAAAGGTCAAAGCAGCGTCCCGGGGAAGAGGGCACTGGCTCCTGGGAGCGGCCTTAGGACGCGGGGTGGACTCTCACCATCGCACAGGAAGCCGGCCAGTCCCCAGATGAAGTCCGAGCAGAGGTGGCAGAAGGTAGGCTTGGTGAGTGTCACCTTGCGAAAGCTGTGGCCAGGTGCTGCGGAGCCAATGGCTCTGCCAGTCCGTTCCGGCCCTGACCCCGGGCGTGCGCGGCCCGAGATGCCCAGCACAGGGCTGCCGGCTGGGCTGCCGAGACGTGGGGAGCCACTGCCCGGCCAGGTCCGGGCCCCGGGCTCGGTTGCCGTCGCCATCCACAACCTGAGCGACCCAGCTCCAGGTGCACGCGAAAGCCAGGTCCGCGGTGTAAAGAGGGCCTTCGGCAGTGCCCGCTCCCGGCTTCCGACTGCGCTACTTAACGCGCAGGCTCACGTGGGCGGGGCCGGACTGGAGAGGACCTCCTGAGGGGCGGGGCCGTCGTGCTGAAGGCGGGTCCGCGGGACTAGACAGAGGTTCATGGTGGCCCAAGAGGGTTGGTTTGATCCGACCTCCAGCGCCAGATGAGCAAAATAAAGAATGGACTAGATTTCCCACACAGGATACTGAATATGTGAGGCCTTTGCTCATATAAGCAGAGGAGAATCTATATGGGAACATTCATAGCTACCTGAGCACTTCAGCGGGACTTCTGCAAGCTTCTTTATCCCCCCAGTCCCCGCACCCTACCGGACACCCTCACCCCCACCACCGTGGCAAAACTTTCTCCCAGTGTGTTCCCAGATCTTTGAGGACCTGAATGCAAGGGAAGGACATCCATGGTAACCACAGCTTTGTGTTGTCCAGATAATGCCTATGACTTTGGACCTAGGAGTCGCTCTGCCTCTATTGTCAGCAGCACTCAAGGGTCCTGCTTCTGTAGACCCACCCTGATCTGGAGTTGGGGAGACACTACTGGAATGGTGGCCCAAAAAGCTCCTGGCCTCCAGCCCATTCCCACACTGTAGCCACACAGTGCATCAGGAGAAGGAAATAGCACGAGGACATCCTGGTCTATCTAGTGAGTCCTAGGATAACTGGGGCTATGTAGAGAGACTCTGTCTTTAAAATAATAAATAAATAAATAAATAAATAAAAATAAATAAATAATAAATTTGATTTTATTTTATCTGTATGATTGTTTTACTCCCATTTTGTCTGTGCCTGGTGTTAGAGGAGGTCAGAAAAGAGAGCTGGATTTCCTGGAACTGGAGTTACAGATGTTTTTGAGCTGCTATGAGGGTAATGGGAATAGATCTAGGGTCCTCTGCAAGAACAACAAATGCACTTAACCTCTGAGCCATCTCTCCAGCCTCCTTAGAAGCATTCTTATCAAGTCCTGGAAAATTTTAGCCTCTGTACAATCTAATCTAGGTCTAGAATGTTTTCTGTCTCTGAGACTTACTGTCGAATAAGCTCATCCTTTCTTTTTCTTTCTGAACTCTTGCTGGGTAGTCAACTCAGCTGTTCTGGCTCAAACTCCTCTCCAAGCTGACTGATAGATACAGTCTGGCTTCTCTCTTGGCCTCTGACTTTTTGCTCTGCTTGACCTCAGACTAACTCTAGCAATCTATTCTAATCTTCTAACTCCTTCTCATTCTCTGGCTTATTCTGTCTTTACCTGTGTCTAGCTTATTTTCTCTGTAAAACTCTCCCAGTAAAATTACTTGCTTGCTTGCTCTCCCCCTTCTTCTCTTTCTCTGCCCCATCCTCTTCTCTCTCCCTCCCTCCCTCTTCCCCTCTTCCTCTCCCTTTCTCTCTACTGCTCTCTTAAGTAGCTTCCCTTTTCTCTCTCTTCTTGTGAGAGTTGAGCATTCCTATTCTGTCAAATTTTCTCTGATTTGTCACTTTGTCTGCTATTCAATTAGATATCACTTTCAAACATGAGTGCTTCCTTCTACAAACTAACTTTACGTTTATTGTTTGGGATTAAAGGTGTATGCTAAGGGCTAAGCCACATCACAACTAAAGGAAAGGATTCTTGAGTAAATGACACAATCTCAGGGTTCACAGTATGATTAAATTGCAATACTTCCCCTCCTATCATTAATAAGGAAATGACAGCTCAACTGTAGAATAAGCTACTTTTGGGTTTTAATCAGCCATTAGAGGGGCTAAGTTACTTTCTCCTTGGAAAATGACATTTCAAATGGTTAGAAGAAGAGATAATTTTAAAAGTAGTAACATCAGGGCTAGAAGGATGGCGCAGTGGTATAAGAGAACTAGTTGCTCTTACAAAAAGATCCAGATTTGATTCCCAGAATCTGCAAAGCAGCTTAAAACCTACTATAACTCCAGTTTCAAGATAGGGTCTTTATGGCCACCAGGCACACACATGGTACAAACACAGATGCACATGCAGACAAAACAATCATATACATAAATTAAATTAAAAATTTAAATATTATCAATGTACTAACCAGTAAAGAATAAAAATCTCATTTATGGCTTCCGTGATATTTCTGCTTTAGTCTCTTTTGAAATGCTTAATTTGTTGTGCTTTGTCTCTGACTTAGTTGGGGATTTATCGCTGTGTTGGTCTTGAACTCAGAGATCCACCACAGCAACTCCTATGAAGGAAAAATTTTAATTGGGAATGGCTTACAGTTGAGAGGTTTAGTCCATTATTGTCATGGTAGGAAGCATGGTGGCACACAGGCAGACATGGTGATAGAGAAGTAGCTAAGAGTTCTGCAATTGGAATCTCAGGCAGAAGAAGAGCAAGTGAGTCACTGGACCTCAAAGTCCATTTCCAATGGCACACATCCTCCAACAAAGCCATACCTACTCCAACAAGGCCACACCTCAAATGGTGCTACCCACCCCCCAAGATTTTATGGGAGCCATTTCATTCAAACCACAGTCTCTAATTTTGAATAAATATTTTGTAATAATTAGATTTGCATACATAGAACAAATGAAAAAAATATTCACTTTAGGCCACTCAAGTCTGGATTGGTTCTACAGCAGTGGCCTAGCCATCTTTGTTTGTGGAGACAAGCTGTCCTTTAACAGCACTAGGTCACTGGATGGCTTGTGCTCCCATCCCAGATCCATCCTGTGTGCTCTAAGATAAAAATGTAAAAAAAAAAAAAAAAAAAAAGGGCTGGTGAGATGGCTCAGCAGTTAAGAGCACTGACTGCTCTTCTGGAGGTCATGAGTTCAAATCCCAGCAACTACATGGTGGCTCACAACCATCCGTAATGAGATTTGATGCCCTTTTATGGAGTGTCTGAAGACAGCTACAGTGCACTTACATATAATAAATAAAAATAAATAAATAAATAAATAAATAAAAAACAAACAAACCTTTGGGCTTGAGCAAGCGAGGCTGGAGTGAGAGGAAGAAAGGAAGGGGGGAAATCACTCTTAGTAAGATAAAAATATATGTGGTTAGCCATGTTCTCCTACAAATAGGAACGTAAGACAACCTGCTGGAACAACCCATTGGCTCACAAACAGAAAGGGAAGTGGATCTCTCAGACATGCATAGAGACAGAAACATCATGAGCCACCTATACAGGTGACAGTGAAGGGCTTCTAGCCTTTAGGAATATGAAGGATTGTCCTGCTGTAAGGGAGGGGTGGCTTTCAAGGTCCCGAATCTGCAAATTCCAAAAATGTGTTTTTGTTATCCAAAACAATATCATTGTGAGGTTTATGTCATTCAGGGTCATACTAGTCTAAGCTACAGGCATATATATGTATATATATGCCTGCTGCTTATCCCTGCTCATCTGTAGTACCACCTTTTCTTGCTTCTGTAAGTCATAGAAGTGTCCTTAGCACAGTGCTGGTGGCTTTAGCACACAGTGCTGCATGCTGGCTCCTGTCCCCTAGGTTGTGATATTCTTACAGGGAAGAGAAATGTATTTAGAGAAGCTTCTTTCAGGTGTGAGTGCCAACACTTACAGTCCACAGAAGAAAGTAATGAACTGCTATATGTAACTTATTAAACAAGATATCTGTAAGCAGAGGCACATAGGAAACAGTGTTTATTTAAGTGCCAGGGGCTAGCAGAACCTCACTATCCCCTGAGAGCACAGTGGTGCAACAATCCTTTCAGGGTCTGTAGTGATCCATTCTTGAGGTTATTTAGGACAAATGAGAGGCTAAACCAATTCCATCTTGGAGTGGCCTCCATCTTAAAGGGAAAAAAAAGCTTAAAAATTTGACCTACAGCAGAACCCAAGCTACACCCACGTACCAGGAAGGACCCCACTGCTTCTCCTTGGCCAGAGTTTCTCCCTAGCTACTTCCTAGCAACAGTTAATCAAAGATTAGTCTGATTGATTTAAGTGTATTTTCAGACCATTTGTGATTATATACAGTCTTGCTTCAGAGCACCCACCTGTTGGCTTTTAGTCATTCTATTAGATGTTTGCCAGACTGGATGCCCCCTGCCTCACACCCTCGCCTGCTCCTATTTTCCTATAAAAACTTGTCCTGCTGAGGGTTCCAGGCTGCTCTGCCTTCCCTTCCTGTCCTGCTGTGTCAGGGTTGGATTGAAGGAGAGCCCAAGCCCAATCTTGTAATAAAGAGACCCTAATGCTATTACATCAGAAACAGCTCTTTGATGGTCTTTTGGAGTTCACAAACGCTTCCTGAGATAACATAAGAACTACTGCACCTGAGTTATCTGAGGCCTCTGTAAAGCATACCAAGAGCTTCTACAAGCCAACGAGAACAAAAGGCCCAGCAGAAGACAGTAAAATATTTGAAAGTTCACTGCATAGCTGGAAATAGCAAGCAACTAAGATGGGTGAAGGTCTTCCAACATCAGAGATACCCCTGCAATACAAGCAGAGAGCATGGGATGTAAATATGAGGGCTCACAGTCTGCAGAATGTATAACCTAGGGAGTCTTCCACATAGCTGGTAGAAGTATTCATTTTAATTTCTGTGGGAATATACATAAAACCATCTCTTCATCATCATCACCACCACCACCATCATCATCAGTAGTAGTAGTAGTAATTATCTTTGAGACAGGTCTCACTATGTAGCTCTCATGTCACCATGTAGACAAGGCTGGCCCTGAATTCACAGAGATCCCTCTGCCTCTATCTCCCAAGTGCTGAGATTAAAGGCAAAATAAAATAAATCTTTTATTAGAGAGAGAAAGAGAGAAAGAGGGAGAGAGAGAGAAAGAGGGAGAGAGAGAGAGAGAAAGAGGGAGAGAGAGAATTGTTAAGGCACTGGAGAATTGGTTTAGTAGTTAAGAGCACTAGTGGCTCTTCCAGAGGACCTGTGTTCAATTCCCATGCATCCACATGGTGGCTCACAACCATCTGAACTCCAGCTCCAGGGGATACAACAGCCTCTTTTGCTTTCTGGAGGCACCAGGCACATACAAGGTGCACATACATACATGCAGGCAAAACACATAAAACAAACGAACAAGCAAATAAAAAGACTGCTGTTAAAGTTGGGAGAACACTGCCCTGTGTTGACCAAAAACACAGCTCTTGTCTTAAAAGGAATAAGAGTTTATTCTGGAGCCATTTCCTGGGACAATGGCCCAGGAACACAGTTTTAAGTTACCCCAGAGTTGAGTGCTGTAGTTCCAGCTGTCAGGGCTCCATTCTCCAATCTCACATATTAAAACCTGCTAGTACACACTCCTCCTCCAGGGCCTAGCTCCTGCTCCTTTTGGAGTAATTTTAACAATGATCAGGACAGCCTGCCTTGAGTGGACACCCAGCTCTCTGGGTTTCCTGTAGAATTCCCATTAGTGATCACACCTTCTTAGGGAAGAGCCTTTATCACTCAGTAGCAGGTACAGCATTCTATATAACCTGTACTCCTCGAGACACTAAGTCCTGTGTCTTGGAACTTATTTCTCGTACTGGGAACATCAGGCTAGGAGAAGGATGCCATCAGTTCCTCTCTGAATGTGATTGCAGATTCTGGTCAGAATGCTGCCAGCAGTCTCCCAGCTTCCATTGCTGTCTACTTCATGAATGATAAGGGATCTGGGGCAGAGGTGACAATCTTTTGAGGCCACTATAGCCCCCTTTTCTGTGTCTCCCTTCTGTTGCCTCCCCATGTAAGCATACTGTTGCATCTGAGACTCACTGGATAATCTAGGATAATCTCACATCTTAAGATTCTAATGCAATTATACCTGCAAATCCCTTTCACCACATGCAATGAAGACTGAATGTTCTGGAACTACAACAGTGGGGTTAACCCTGCTAACTACCTTTCGTGACTGCATGCAGTTTACATGCAGTTTAACTCTCTAGATACATTTGTCTTTATGCCCCATAACACATTTCTACCATCATGGCTTTCTGCAGTCACAATACATTAGATTTATACAGCTTTTATACCTCTATAAAAATGAGTGGCAACAGTTGTCCTCGAAATTTCTCTAAATCGTTTCTACTCAACCCTTACTTTTCTTTGTTTTTGTTTGTTTGTTTGTTTGTTTTCTGTTTTTCGAAACAGGGTTTCTCTGTATATCCCTGGCTGTCCTGGAACTCACTCTGTAGACCAGGCTGGCCTCGAACTCAGAAATCCGCCTGCCTCTGCCTCCCAAGTGGTGGGATTAAAGGCGTGTGCCACCACTGCCCGGCCAACCCTTACTTTTCAAAAACATCTCTGTGTTTATATATTATATATAGATATATTTCTTACTGTGTTGTGCAGGCTGGCCTCAAACTCCTAGCTCAAGAAATCCTTTGGCTTCAATCTCCTCAGTGTCTGAGAATCAAAGCATAGATCATGGCCCCCAACTGAAAATATTTTTTGTTTTTCTGTTTTTTGTTTTTGCTAAACTTAATAAGTTACCAATTACTTGTATGCTATTTATGTAGTTATTTATATAGTTACTTATGTCAACATGACACAAGCTAGGGTCTTTGGGGAAGAAGTATCCTCAGTTGGGAAAATGCCTTCATCAAATTGGCCTTTAAGGGCATTTTCTTGCCGGGCGGTGGTGGCGCACGCCTTTAATCCCACCACTTGGGAGTCAGAGGCAGGCGGATTTCTGAGTTCGAGGCCAGCCTGGTCTACAGAGTGAGTTCCAGGACAGCCCGGACTACACAGAGAAACCCTGTCACGAAAAACCAAAAAAAAAAAAAAAAAAAAGGCATTTTCTTGATTAGTGACTGGTGTGGGAGGGTCCAGCCCACTGTGGATGGTGCACCCCTGCACAGGTCATCTTGGGGAACAATCGAAGAAGCAGCTTTCTACCACATCCTCTGCTTCAGTTCCTTCCTGCTTCCAGCTTCCTGCCTTGAGCTCCAGCCCTGACTCAGTGATGTCCTATGATTGGAAAGTGTATGTAAATCAACCCTTCCCTCCCAAGTTGCTTTTGTTCAGCAGGTTTTATCACAGCAAAATAAAGCAAATTAAGATGATTGCTTTCTGCCGGATAGTAGTGGCACATGCCTTTAATCCCAGCACTTGGGAGGCAGAGGCAGAGGCAGGCGGATTTCTGAGTTCCAGGACAGCCAGGGCTATACAGAGAAACCCTGTATTGAAAAACCAAAAAAAAAAAAAAGAAAAAGAAAAAGAAAAAGAAAAAAACCTTGCTCTCAGGACTTAGGTTTATTTTATTTTTAGTCTTATTTTTAGTCTTCAAGTCCAGTGCTTCTGTTGAAGCCGGTGTTTGTTTTATTGTTTGGCTCTTTGAAAGCAATAGGTTATTTCTAATTGGTTGCTTCTGGTATCACTTTGTTACTTCATTTTTGTCTTTTTCCTCTTGGTCTTTACAGTTAACATTAATTTTTCTTCAGTGCTGGGAGTCTGCACATGGCCTTGCACGTACACTAGGCAAGAACCGCACCACTGGACTACCAGTTCATGACTTTTTGAGACAAGGTCTTGTTATGTGGTCTAGGCTGTCTTAAAATGTGATTCTCCTGCTTTAGGCTGCTGAGTGTTAAGATTGTAAACATGCAACACTATGGGTATTTTGAAATTTTTTAATATTTACTTTACATGTATGGGTATTTTGCCTCCATGTATGTCTGTGTACCATATGTGTGCAGTGCTTGTGGAGGCCAGAAGACGGTGTTGGATCCCCTGGAACTGGAGTTACAGATAGTTGTGGGCCACTGTGCAAATGCTGGGTTTTGAACCCAAGTCCTCTGGAAGAGCAGATGAGATATCTCTCCAATCCATACAGTGATTTTTTTTTTAAAAATCTGATAGCTTGATTCCCCCACTCCCCGCCCCGTGTGTGTGTGTGTGTGTGTGTGTGTGTGTGTGTGTTCATGGAGATAAGAGATCAACATTGGGTATCTTCTTCAATTGCCCTCCATCTTTGTGTTTTTTAACATTTTATTTATTTGTGTATGTATGTGTAGGAGTACTTGAGTACCATAGTAAGCATATAGGGGTCAGAGGACAACTTGCAGGAATCAGTTCTCTCCTTCTACTGTGTAGATTCCAGAGACTGAACTCATGTCACCATGCTTGGCAGCAAGTGTTCATATCTGCTCTCTCACAGGATCCACTTGCTTTCTGAGACAAGGTCTTTTAGTAAAGCCAGAGCTCGGAAATTCTGCTAGAATAGTTAGCCAGCAAGTCCCCAGAGCTCCTCCTGTCTCCATCTCCCCAGTGCTGGGATTGCTAGCATGGCTACCACACCCAGCTTTTCCACTAGGGTTCAAATTCAGGTCATTTTACCAACTCAGCCATGTTCCTGGCCTCTAATTTTTTAAATTTACTTTCAGAAAGTTATCACTGCGGCCCCTTCAAATGCTATTTCTGCTCCACTTCCCTTACTTTCAATTTCAACTCCAATCATGCTCAGACCTGTCCTCCATGTCCATCCTGTGTAAATTGTCGCCCAAATCTGTCTTCTAGTTCCTTATTTCTGTCTTCAGCTAGGTCTAATTTGTAACTAAGCGAATCCGTTAAGGTCTGCCATCTTTATGATTCACATACAATAAAACATACCAATTTAAATTGTAGTTCTCATATTTTCTTTAACATTTTTATGTTAAGGATTTTTCAAGGACCTGGAAATGTCTCAGCGGTTAAGAGAATGGGCTGTTGCTACAAAGACCCAGATTCAGGTCATACACTGTGGCTCACAACTACCTGTAACTCCGTATCTGACACCCTCTTCTAGTCTCAGGTGAGTACCAGGTAGGCACATAGTGCACATACATGCAGGCATTCACAAATACATGTAAAATAAAATATAGGCAGCTAGGTATGGTGGCACATGCCTTTAATTCCAGCACCTGGTAGAGGCAGGAGCTCTGAGTTTGAGGCCAGCCTGGTCTAGATATTGAGTTCCAGGACAGTCAGGGCTACACAGATAAACCTTGTTTAAAAAAATAAAACAAAAAAAACAATGGATTGGAGAGATGGCTCATCGGTTAAGAGCACTGACTGCTCTTCCAGAGGTCCTGAGTTCAAATCCCAGCAACCACATGATGGCTCACAACCATCTGTAATGAGATCTGATGCCCTCTTATGGGGTGTCTGAAGACAACTACAGCATACTTACATATAATAATAATAATAATAATAATAAAAACCTTTGGGCCGGAGTGAGTGGGGCCAGAGCAAGAGGGAGAAGGGAAGGGAAAAAAAAAAAAAAAAAAGAAACAAAAAACCAAACATGATAATGAGGAGGAGAAAAAGAATGATAATGGCAGGTATGATAGCCAATGCCTTTAATCTCAGTACTCAGGAAGCAGAGACAGCAAGATGTCTGTGAGTTTCAGGCTACCCTGGTCTATACAGCAAGTCCTAAGTCAGTCAGGACTACATATTGAGACCCTGTCTACATCTAGCTGCTGTTTATGGACAACGAACTTTGTATTTCAGTCACTGCAGAAATGTCACATGATTTTCTGATCCTTGCATGAGGTTGTGGCATAGCTTTCATTTCTCCACCTAGAAACCTTCCTTTTACCAGCTATCCTGAGGACCTAAGATTTGAAATCACCAACCTATCCACCTATCAAGGAACTATAAACACCAGGGAAGGGTTCCTTCCTTGGTGTCAGGGGAGATTTGCATAAGAAAGGGGCTTTTCATGGGTTGTGAAAATTGATTGTTTGGAACTCCAGAGGTTAAAGGCATGTGCTATCAAGAGTGCCAGTTAATTCTGTTCCATCCTTGCTAATATCCTACTCATTGTATGTGCACAATTCAAATCTTAAAGAGTTGCACTACTGACCCTGCCTTTCACAGATATTCAGAACTGACCTTTGTTGTCCACTACAAGGGGCCACTTGGGTTCTGGAGCCTCTCGTTCGTCCCAGAATGAGAGCAGCCCCCTTTCGGAAAAGTCATAGATCTGCTCTGCCAAAGCATCTTGACTTCGCCCCAAATCCAATCCTTGGAGCAGTCCCGCAGCGCCATCTTCTGATACAGTTTTCCACTTCCACCCCTAACGACACTCAGTAGTGCCTGATTTGTTTTTCAGAGCACGTACAGGCCTCCAGAAAGACTAAGAGAGAGTCGCTAAGAATAATGGCCACTCTGAGACAACCAAGCACTGCTAACGTTGGTTCCACTTTTGGAGCGCCTGCAACGCAGCGGAACTCGCCAGGAAGAGGCGGCGCGTGACTGGGTTCCTTTTTGTTCGGGTCTGGCCAGGGTCACGTGGGGCGTTACCCGGAGGCGGAACACTGCGACCGCCGTCTAAAAGCTTGCTGTTCAGGGGCGCTTGGATATCCTAGCTATGGGCCCCTTGCGTCCCGCCTCTGCTATGCTGACATTTTTTGCTGCGTTCTTGGCCTCGCCCTTGGCGCTGGCTGAGACACCGTACCTGGTGCGTGTGGACGCAGCCCGCCCGCTGAGGCCTCTGCTGCCCTTCTGGAGGAGCACCGGCTTCTGGTGAGGCCCACCACAGCTCTTGTGAAGTTCAGGAGCGCCCCTTGCTCTGTCCTCTGGGTTCCCCTCATCACAGCTTGGGGCTCTCTGTCCATCATTCCTGGACACTAAGAGGATCAAACTCCTTTAGGGCCCACCTTCTCTGGCTAGTCAGTTTCTGGAGTGTGGCGAGGGTTTTCTACCTTAGAAAACTGGTCTCTCAAGTGCCAGAACCTCCCTAAGTGGCCCCCAGGGATCAAGAAGGCAGCACAAGAGGGCTATAAGTTCACAACTGGTGCTTTGGCAGCGCCTAGATGTCTACCAAAGTATCAAGACCTGCCCTGGTTTCTGAGTGTGCCCCAAGTCTCTCTAGAAATGCTCAGATCCTTTTCTATGGCAGACAGATGCCCTATTTAGTATATAGTACTTTGTTCTGTGGGAGCCCCCCTCCTCTCCCTCCATCCTCCACCCCAAACAAGACTATAGAACATTCTGGTGAATGGGCTACTTTATCATACACTCTGGAGACACATAGTTCATTCACAAGGGTCTAGGCAGTCAGGTGATACATGTGTAAAGTCTAGTATGCTGCAAGCCCCTGCTTAGGACAAACACTTCACTTCTTTGTCCTATCCCTAGCCCCCCACTGCCTCACGACCAGGCTGACCAGTACGACCTTAGTTGGGACCAGCAACTGAACCTTGCCTACATAGGTGCCGTACCACACAGTGGCATTGAGCAGGTCCGGATACACTGGCTTCTGAACCTCATTACAGCCAGGTGGGTGATGCTGAAGTGGGTACCCTGGGAGCTGCTGGTCAGAGCTTGTTTTACAGAGATGGTAAGGTGGTGGGTCTGACCTTGTCGGGGCCAGCTGTGGGACACAGTGCTGGGCTGTGGGTGGGGGAGAATCATGGTAGGGCCCGGGTGGGGCTGTGCTTCCTGTTAGAGCATCCTGTTGGGCAGAAGAGGAGGGGAATGTTTGCTTGGCTATGCCAAAGGCAGACCCTGGAAGGAGCACAGGTTTCCTCCTGAGGTTTTCTTAGAAGTACAGAATGGTTTTGTACCATATATGTGCCACATTGTGGTTACCAATATAAGCTGTATAGAGACATTGTGTTTGAAGGTCAGGCTGAGGTTATATCAGTCACATCACCTTAGACAGTACATTGGACTGTGGCTCTGGAGCAGGCGGCTGCCTTTGCAAGGGATAAGCACCAGGCATGAAGAGGTCTTTCAGAAATTCAGACCCTTGAGGCTTGGCCACATATCTAGCTCACATCTGGTACCTGGTGGTTCAGGGAATGGGAAAGTATCCTTTTGGCATCTCGGAGGTCATATAATTTGCAGGACTCTCAGATAAGATGATAAAACAGAATATTAAACTGGGCATTGTGTCAGCTGAGGGATCATGTGTGTGGTTACAGCTACCCAGGTGAATAGGCACCAGGGGCAGCAGTGGAC
The DNA here is from genome assembly GCA_021653895.1 of Mastomys natalensis. NCBI lineage: Eukaryota > Metazoa > Chordata > Mammalia > Rodentia > Muridae > Mastomys > Mastomys natalensis. Next base: position 208,232 of record JAJTUV010000228.1, on the reverse strand, counting down.
TCAGAGATAGAGAGTCTCAATCACTGAATGTTTGGAATCCTTGAATGTGTTAAGGGTGCTGCACCTTCCTTTCCTAGTTGGAGTTCCCTGGCTTCTCCAGGGCAAAGGTGGTCCAAGGATTTATCTCTAATGACTTCATCATTCATAACATTCCTACAAAGGAGCTCAGTACTGGTTTGTGGACACAGGTCTTGGCTCTTGAGGAAGTGGGCCCCGCTAGAAGGCAGAGTCAGCAGCCATCAGCTCCTCACGGCGGGCACGTGCAGCCTCCACAGCACTGTGTACACTGGGGAACAGCAGCTCATCTTCAGCTCCCTGGTCTTCCCCAAGGAAGCCCCCTTTTCTCAATGTGTCTCTCACTGAGGGACTGCAGCAAGCCAGAAGCAGGGTGATGTCCAGGGCTTTGTAGTCTCTGTGCAGGTCCTTCAATGTGGTCATGCCAGCCACATCCAGGAACAGCAGTGGTGCACAGTCAATGACCACTGTGTGGAAACCAAATGCCAGGGGTACCACCAGCCCAGCCCCACTGCTCACTGAACCCAGATCCTTGCTATCATCGGCAAGACTTCTGTTACTGATACCCACCTCTGGGCCCTGATCCTTCTTGGTGGCTGAGTGTCCTGCATCCAACCCTGTGAGTCTGTAGAGAGACCGAAGGAAGAAGTCCTTATTGGCATAGTAGAGTGGACCTGTGAAACGGAACACTCGCACCTCAGGTGGGGGCAGGAGGCCCTCAAATTCAGCAGCATCCTCGTAGAAGGTCGAGTCTCCGATCCGAGCAAGAAGGGCAGCCGGTGGACGCTGTGTGCGGCCTACCAGGCTGAGCAGTGAGAAGAACACTCCAGCTAATAGTCCAGCCTCGGTGCTGACTAGCACACAGGTAGCTGCAGTAGCCACCCAAACTAATGCATCAGCAGGGCTTAGCCGCCAAAGTTGTGGGAGATCTTTCACCTTGCGCAGTGCCCCCCGTAGGCTGACAACAATGATACAGGCTAACACGCACCGCTGCAGATCATGAAACAGTGGAGCCAGCACCAGCAGCACTAGCAACACCACAGCAGCACTGACCACACTGGACAACTGGGTCTGGCAGCCGATGGCTGTCTTCACCAGAGTCTTGGACAGAGCAGCACTAGTGGCAAAACAGTGGAAGAAGGCAGGCAGCACATTGCAGCAGCCCACTGCTAGCAACTCTTGATTGGCACGGACAGAGTAGCCATGACTACGGGCAAACATTTCTGCCAAGGAGATGGAGAAGGCTGAGCTCACAAGGGCCAGGGACATGGCATCAAGGGCCACACGCCACATTATCTTAGGATCTGGTACCTGTGGGGCCACAAAACCAGTGGGAATGTTGCCAGCCACACTGGAGCCAAACCGTGCATGGAGCTGTCCAAAATGGGACACGATTGTGGCCACCACAATAACTAATAGCTCTGTAGGTACTGGCACCTTCAGACGGTGTCGATAGCGATCTGAGAGTTCCTTAGCTGCCAGCAGCGTTCCTAGGCACAAGGCACTGGTGACCACATCACATATATTGGCCTGTCCCACATTCTGCAGCAAGCTTAGCCATGTGTGGACCACCATGCCTAGGCCCTGGTGCCGAGGGATCCGCACACCCAGCAGGTGTTTAGCCTGAGAAGTCAGGATGGTCACAGAAGCTCCCATAGCAAAGCCATCAAGCAGTGGTTGCGAGAGATAGGTTGACACAAAGCCCAGTCGGAGGATACCCATGAAGACCTGTAGAAGAAGTACAGTCAGTTTGGTAGACTGAAGCAGGAGCCACCATCAATATAAACTAAGGGGTGGGAGTCTCAGCACAAAGCCTGGTATCCACATTTGCTTATTCCACTGAATGGACTCCTGCTGTTTTCCACATACATCATGGCCCAGAACAGGAAGAACGAGCTATGTTCTGTTCTATGGATGTTGCATGTAGATGCTCACTTCTCATGCTGTTGCACATGCAGAAATTGGTTTTGTTTCAGAATCAGGGCTGTAGGCATCAGGAGGCAGCCCCTTCCCCTGTGCCTTATGTGTAGCTCCTTCCACCCAACTTCCTCCCAGGAAGCTATGGAGTAGAGGAATAGGTGGAACAGAGAAGTCAGGGTCAACAGAAAAGAGCAAGGTATGGGAAGACCAGTGAAATGAATACATCTCTCCTCCCAGGCCCTGCCTGGTTCAGTAAGCCATAGTAGACATCAGGATTGCAGTCCAGTTATGCACCTGAGCCATGACCCATTTGGCCCAGTGCTCTACTCAGACCACAGCTGGCCAGGCCAGCCCCACATACCCCTCCATTCTGTGCCTTCAGCCCCTCTGGTACCTAGGCCTGGGCTCCCCACTCTGCTTTTGCTGTTCTGTTTTCTCTCTGAGCCTAAAGGATACTTTTTCTACATGCTTCCAGGCTTTTCTTGTAGCGAGTGGTAAGCACCTTCAGGTGCTCTAAGAAACGAAGCCAGCCGGCCTGCTTGCTGTGCAGCTAACTCCTTACCTGATAAAGCCCGGCCATCAGAGTGAGGGCAGTGGCAATACCAATGGCATAGCAGTCCCGTCCGCAGTCCTGTAGCACAGTGGTCAGTGTCGTAGTTGAGTTGTTGAGGGTGCTGTCATTGTTCCTGGGCCTTAGAGAATCCTGAGAGGGGTCAAAGCCAGCCAGCTGGAGTTCTCGGTCCACCACCTGACCCACCATGAGACACAGCAGGCTGAAGATGCCCACATTAACATGGTGTGAGGTGCCCATGAGGAAGTAGATAAGGTTAGCAAAGAAGGACGTGTAGAGACTATAGATGGGCTGCAACCCAGCCAGCAGAGAGTAGGCTATGGCCTGTGGCACCAGGATAATGCCAATGACCAATCCAGACATAACGTCACCTGCCAGATATTCCTTAAGGCGGTACCGGGGCAGCCAGTGTATGACAGGAAACAGACCTTGCACCAGAGCCTTAGCACATGACATACTGCAGGTGCAGCTCTTCTTCAGCCTGGCTTTCAGTGTTTCTAGCAAGCCCTGGGACACAGGAGGCTGCCGTCGGACCAGCACCAGTGTCCCACCCTTCTGTTGGGGCTCAGCAGAAGCATCCATCCTGTCACACCAAGCTCTTTAGCTAACCTGCAAGGGGAAATGGGCATGGTTAGGGGGTCTAGGCTCTCAGAGCCCAGGATCCAGCTTCACAGTGAGTTTTTGTCCACCCAAACACAGACATCACACATCTGACATCGGAGATTGTCCTTCTGACAAGAGGTTGTACTTCTGTGTGGATGAATATAAGGCCTTGAGCTCCAAGATGCTAGTTTTATACTGAGAGGTGCTTATGACAGCAGCATGCTTCAGGGAGCCACGTTACCTAGCTTCAGCCCCAGCAGTGCTCTGTGGACTACTGAATTCAGCCTCTATGTGAAGTCTGCTGTCTAAAGCATCCTAAAGATCACCTACCCAAGACAAGGCTAGGCCAGGCCCCCCCACCAGCACGCGTATGCCCAAGTCCTCCACCAGCCCACGTATGCCCCAGCCACAGTGACAAGAGGCAGATGCATTTTGAACTTGAACTCCAGCCCACCTGGTCTGGCAGTGGCCTCTGCCAATCACCCCACTTCTACATGAACTCTCCCAAGCCATCACCTGTTCTCCTGTGAACACCATGGACCTGGTGGTTGACAGAAGACCTTGTACATTGTGTGTGCTGGGGCCCCTGGTCTGTGATAGCCCTTCTTCATGAGTTTAGAGTGTGCCTCACCAGGCACTAGTGTGCTCTGGAACCAGTATGCCCATTACTCCAAGTGCTAAGTCTCTTCTCAGAGGCTCAAGTACACCGAACAAGCACACTGCTTCACAGATGTCTACCTTTGGCCTGGCTGACCTAGCCCTTTCTGACCTTGCCTTGGTACTGAAGAATTCTCAGGCTGTGCTGACCACGTGGTGACCTTGGTCCTGTTTACAGATTCCAAAGTGCTTGTTTGTAATATTAATCAAACACTCTCTGTTCTCTTGCAACCCAGGACACGGTGGTGAAGGTTGGAGCCAGTTGTGCCTGGCCTGGGTAACAGCTTCCTAGGGTAGGGTGGTTGTCCAACAAGCATCCTAGCTCTTGAGGAACATTATGAAAACATAAGGGTCATTGAACACCTGGAGTCCCACCCCAAGTGTCTAGGGACTAAAATGTGTGGAGGAAGGACTGGAAGTATCACCTGCCTTGTATCTGAGCAATCTCCAGAGAAATGGTAGTCTAGGTTCTTATTTCTGCCCATTAAGCCACATTTTATGGGCCCTGTTGTATGGATACAAGGGACAGTTCTTACCTGGGGCACCTGGCTGGCTCTGTAGGCTTTGCAATATCCGGGGGCTGCAGCTTGCTGGTGGGCTGATCCTCCAATCACTCTGGCTTCTCTTAACAGACAGAGAGCAGGTTGGCAGGCACCTCTGAGGCTGACTTGTGGAGAATACTCAGCTGGGCTCACTGTTAAATTATTTACCCAAAAGATAGCTGAGTCATGGGTTTCCCCAGTCAAATGAGTGTTACTTGAGCAGCTAATCCGGTGAGCTAATCCAGCAAGTTGTACTATAATCAGAGGCTCACAAGTAATTACGGTTATGTGGGCCCCTGATAAACTCCCCTCTACAGAGGGGTGGGTGCTCCAGGTGCAGCAGATTCTGTCTTGTTATGAGGAAGAGGAGGTGGAGACAGGAGTGGCTGAGGCAGGATACTTAAGTGTGAGGCCCCAGAGGAGCTTTCTGGAGTCAAATACAGCTGACTACACCTACCCAGATGCTGGTTATCTTCTTTTCACCTTCATGGAGACTGTTCTGGCTGAAGCAAGCTGAAGCACGGTCTCCGTTCCGTGTTCCTGAGTGCAGTGCAATCACAAGGCTACTGTTGTATGTGTACACACTTGTGAGTGAACACATACCTGTGTTGTGCACAGCTTGTCAGCATCAAAATAGTTGTGTTTTTCCCTTGGAGGCAGAGATTCTAGATTGGCCTCAGTTCCACCCTCCTTTCCTTTCCTCCCCTCCCTGGTACTGACCCCCTGTAATCCTGGTGAGGTACTTGGTCCCCACATACCTCTGTAGGATATGAGACTTGCCTTGTAAGGATAGCCTAGAGATAAATGGCCCCTTAACATTAGCATAAGTAATAAATGCTCTCAGACTTGAGGTTTGCCTCCAAATTCTGTAAGGCTGGTCAGAACCCTCAGATCCACATCTTGTAGTGAGTAACAAGTTTCTCACATTGTGCTTAAGAGTAAGTAGTTTTGTCTAACAGTCTTGCTGTCTTCTATAGGCTCCTGTATTCTGGGTGCTCTCTCATGCTGGAGGTATATCTTTTTTTTTTTTTTTGGTTTTTTCGAGACAGGGTTTCTCTGTGTAGCCCTGGCTGTCCTGGAACTCACTCTGTAGACCAGGCTGGCCTCGAACTCAGAAATCCGCCTGCCTCTGCCTCCCAAGTGCTGGGATTAAAGGCGTGCGCCACCACCGCCCGGCGAGGTATATCTTTTCATTATGGCTAGAAGGCCGGCTAGTCTGGTCCGATGTCTCCACAGGCACAGTGAGCAGTTTGCCTTGGGACTGGGCAAAGGAAGTTGTGTTTTACTCTTATCCCCAAGGGTCTTGAGAAAGGGCTTAGGATCAACAGTTGTGTTACAGAACCATCTGGGACCCTGAGACTTCATTCCTCCAGGTCAGGGGACAATAAGAATTCAGAGTCCCTTCCAGTTCACAGGTTGGACACTTCTTTGGGACATTGACAGGTCCAGTTCCTGGCAGCCATGGGCCTGGCCACAGCCCTGCTTATGGACAAGATGGCAATGGAATGTGGGTGGAGTGGTCAAGTGGGAAGCCTGACTGAGACTAGGCTGGACCCTATGTGATTTAGGGATTCCTCCACCTTTGCTCTCAGGTGCCCCCCATGTATGCTGTCCTATCTCTCCAAGAAGGTCTCCTGTTCTTAGAACCTATTTAGGGCCCCAGGGTTTTAACTTGTTCTGTCCTACCTTTGTAGAGCTGAACTTCCTCTTTCCCTTACAACAAACTCTGAGACACTGTTGGCACAGTAGTTGGTAACAGTGGCTTACAGGAGCAGTTACCCAGTGGGTGTGGTGGGGTTAGTCAGAACATCTCTTCTGTCAGATAAAAGGCTCCTCTAGTGGTCTGGGGATAACTATTGGGGGTGTCATATAATGATAACCTACCCAGTTATCCACATAGGGGCTTCTGGGGAATATACTGTTGCTACATCTTTGAAAATGGCAGGGCTGAAGTTGTGGAATGAAGCCCTGTAAACACAGAGAAAACAGTATAGGGATGGTCCCTCCCCTCTCCACCACCCTGGGTGGGAGGGATTGGGCCTTTCTTGGTCGGTGTCCACAGCAAATTGAAATGCAGATGAAGTCATGTCTTCCATGATTTACCAAGAGTCCCCTGCTCTACTCTTACCTCTGCTTCTACAGCTCCATGCACTCAGGGTGGTGCTGCAACGGGTATGACCAGGTTCACTGTCCCTCCCAATGTGCTCATTGAGCTGCCCGCATCTTGGCTTGCTGCTGGACACACAAAAGGCAGGGGTATGAGGTCCGTATGTCTGTTTGGTCCTATGCAGCTCAGTAATTTTTTTCTTTTATCTCTAAGTCCACCATTTAAATACTGAATTATTTATCTGGGAAGAAAACATCATACTCTAACAGTGGAAAATGGTGAGGCAGACAGACTTTAGGACCAGACCAGAATTTCTGTGCCTTCCTGGGGCTTCAGCAGGTTCTCCTGAGAGACACCGAGTGTTTCCGAACTACACGCACCACCCCCATCCCGCTTGGCATCCCGCATAGTCAGGCGTCTGTAGACCGCATTCTCTTCTCTGCCTCGGCCCCTCCCAAGCGTGCCGAGTGCACGGCTACTGCTACACTCCTCTGCGGGAGCGTTCCACCTCCCCGCCAGCTCAGGCTCCCCCCTCATCCTTCATGCGCTCACCCAGGACACTCACCAGCCGCAGTGGCCTCACCCTCTAAGGGCAAGCACGGCGCTCCGCCTCTAGCAGGAGGCCTAGGAGTTGCCGAGGGCTCTTGTGAAAGGGCCCTTGTGCTTCCTTGCTGGGGCTGCGCCTAGTCTGGCTGTACAGAGAATTGCCTGCCCCAGCTGGGCTATGGCTCAGGCCTCTGCAGGGGATGGCAGACTTCCCTACAGCTCGCTTCAATGACCCGCCTCCTCCACAATTTAGGACTCTTTAACACCACCACCCTCCCTTCAAGGAGGCAGAGAGGGTCAAAGGACTGCTCCCTAGATTTCCTGGATATGGAAGGCCCCGGGAGGTATCAGGAGGCTGACAGGGTAGGAATGAGGGTGGGTGGGAGGGAGGGGGTGGGGGGTAGGAGCTGGGGAGTGAGGGGTGTCAAGCAGACACTCAAGTCCGTACTGGGTCACAGTCTTGGAATATCTCTGATTTGAAAGACAGCCTAGGCCAGGCGGTGGTGGCACACGCCTTTGATCCCAGCACTTGGGAGGCAGATGCAAGTGGATTTCTGAGTTCGAGGCCAGCCTGGTCTACAGAGTGAGTTCCAGGACAGCCAGGGCTACACAGAGAAACCCTGTTTCGAGAAACCAAAAAAAAAAAAAAAAAAAAGAAAGACAGCCCAGAACATAGATAGCCCTGTTCCTGAGGCCTGCTCCCTTCAAGTGATAGGGAGCTGATGACAGTTTCTGCCCTCAACGGCTTGAGACTTTGGAACAAGGATTTAATATTTATCCAAATGCTTGTTAGGTTTTATTTATTAGCAACTGATTTTGATCATTGGGTGGGAAAGAGCTGAGCAAGTCTGTTTGTAGCTCTAGGCAGAGGCTCCCATCCAAAAGCACAGATGTCAGGCTGGACTTGGGGGCAGTAGCTAATGTGACTATGTACAGTGAGGAGTTGCTCTGCCTAGGAGCTGCTGCTTCTTGTAGAATTGGTTCTACTACCCACAGTGGAGATTCTGACCCACCATCCCTCTCCAGACAAACCCATGAGCTGTATATATTACGTCTTCCAGGACAACTTGTCTTTAGCAAGCTCTCAGACCCTGGCAGGACTGACCTTCATACCTGTTGGCTGGTGCCTTCAAAGTTACCTCAGCTGCAGATTTAGCCCTCAGGGTGTCTCTTCACTGCTTTCCCAGAGTTGTAAGCCAGAGACAGAGCTCTAAGCCTCAGTGTCCTGAAATCCATACAATTGCCCTGGACACTGCCTACAACTCACCTCAGATCTGGCAGTTGACAGTATCCTGGCATCTCTTCCTTCATGTTCACTGCAGTCTCTTGCTTTCACCTCAATTAGCCACTACCAGGACCTTTTCAGAATGTTGTGGCTTGCTTTGTCAGATGTCTTTAAGATATCTCAAAACTTGTCTTAAGTCTTTCCACCTCGGTGGGATGACTGACCTGAGCCTACTTGAATATCTTGGTTTCATGCACACACATGATGAGTGTTCCCTCATGTGTGTGCATCACACATCACGTTTGCATTCCATGATGAGTGATAGAAGCCTCCATAGTTTTCCCAAGTTTTCAGGGTCTTTAAGGCTTAGTGTAGGGTTCTATATACACATACTCATACATACTCAGATGGGACAGACTTTCACACTGCTAGTCTTTTCCAAAGGGAAAGCCCATCTGGAAGCCTGAGGCCCCCACATGCTTGAGTGTGGCCCTAGTTCTAAACTAGAGTGTGGAGAAATACTGCTACTCTCCAGTACTGACCTCCCCGCCCCACCCCACCTCCCACCCCCATCTCCAGCAGAAAGTCATCTGAGCAGGGACTGATCTACAACTTCACTCACTTGGATGCATTCCTGGACCTCCTCATGGAGAACCAGCTTCTCCCAGGTGAGCAATGGCCCTGCTTTCTCCCACCACCTGCCATTCTGTGTCCTGGTGGGTGGTGGTATCTCAGCACTGAGGTGTTGGGTATGATGGGCAGTGGGACAACTACCCCTGTGTGTTTCAGGATTTGAGCTAATGGGAAGCCCTTCTGGGTACTTCACGGACTTTGAGGACAAGCAGCAGGTGTTTGAATGGAAGGACATGGTTTCTCTCTTAGCCAGGAGATACATTGGTGAATAGAAGGGGGAAATCCTGGGGGCTTTAGTGGGTAGTCCTGGAGAGGTTCTCCTCCTTGATCACCAGGCCACCTCGTGGTCTTCTCTGCCACAGACATCACTATTCCCTAGCCTGAGAAGCCTGTTGGGTGAAAGATTCACCTGATGGGGGTGGGGGTAGGGTACTTGCTTGGAGCCAGATAATCCCATTCAAGTGGAACCCCATTCATGGGTCTCAATCCTTAGGAGATACCAGGTAGGCTCCATTCCCAGACCTGAGGGTAGAGCTCCCTCTGCAGGTAGATATGGGCTGACACATGTTTCCAAGTGGAACTTTGAGACTTGGAACGAACCAGACCACCATGACTTTGACAACGTGTCCATGACCACACAAGGTAGGCAGCATGGCAGCATTTTTCCAGACCATGTTGGGTGAGTTGTATGAGAGGGAAGCAGAACAATCCCAGACCCTCAAGACCCTCCTGCCCTAGGCTTCCTGAATTACTATGATGCCTGCTCTGAGGGGCTGCGTATTGCCAGCCCCACTTTGAAGCTGGGTGGTCCTGGGGATTCCTTCCACCCCCTGCCAAGGTCACCAATGTGCTGGAGCCTCCTGGGTCACTGTGCCAATGGAACCAACTTCTTCACTGGTGAGGTGGGCGTGCGTCTGGATTACATCTCCCTGCACAAGAAGGTTTGTGGTGCCCCCATCCCTCCCCTCCCCACCTCCTTTGAGCTGAGCCTCTACTGAATGAAGTATGTGCCTGCTGCAGGGAGCAGGCAGCTCCATCTTTATCCTGGAGCAGGAGATGGCAGTTGTGGAGCAGATCCAGCAGCTCTTTCCTGAGTTCAAGGACACCCCTATTTACAATGATGAGGCAGACCCTCTGGTGGGCTGGTCCCTACCACAACCTTGGAGAGCTGATGTGACTTATGCAGCCCTGGTGGTAAAGGTGGGTCCTTCTTCAACCTCAGGAAGCCTTCCTTGGTGGAGGTGGGGACAGTACAGGTGGCCAGTAGTACAGGTCCCAACTGCCCTCACGTCCACAGGTCATCGCACAGCACCAGAACCTGCTGTTTGCCAATAGCAGTTCCTCCATGCGCTATGTGCTCCTCAGCAATGACAATGCTTTCCTGAGCTACCACCCGTACCCTTTCTCCCAGCGGACACTTACTGCTCGCTTCCAGGTCAACAACACTCACCCACCCCACGTGCAGTTGCTGCGAAAGCCAGTACTCACAGTCATGGGGCTGATGGCCCTGTTGGGTGAGTAATGACCTTGCTTCTGCCTGTGCTGAGTCAAAGTGAAAAAAAAAAAAAAAAAAAAAAAACATGTTAGCCTGGCATGTCCTGGATTGCGGGAACATGAACATGGTGGGCAGGGACACGCACACTTCCTCCAGCTGCTGGGTGAGTTTCTTAGGTTCATTTCCCAAATTTCTGCCTCTTCATCTCCTCTCATTCTGTGGGATGAACAGTATAACAGACTCCCAGTTTACAAATGGTGGGAGCCAGGCATTAGGGTAGGAAACCAGGTACTAGGTATGAAGAAGCCAATAGCCCCAGCCCTCTGCTTGACCTGTAGATGGAGAGCAACTCTGGGCAGAGGTCTCGAAGGCTGGGGCTGTGTTGGACAGCAATCAGACAGTGGGTGTTCTGGCTAGCACCCATCAGCCTGAAGACTCCTCAGAGGCCTGGAGCACCATAGTCCTGATCTACACTAGTGATGACACCCACGTACACCCCAACCACAGTGTCCCTGTGACTCTTCGTCTGCGTGGGGTACCTCCTGGTTTGGGTAAGTGGGGTTCTGAAAGAAGGTGGGAACCCAGCCGTAGTGGGCCCAGGAGGCAAACCATGGTGTCTGGCTCCACAGAGCTTGTCTACGTAGTACTCTACTTAGATAATCAACTCAGCAGCCCCTACAGTGTGTGGCAGCGCATGGGCCGGCCAGTCTTCCCCTCTGCAGAGCAGTTCCGAAATATGCGCATGGCAGAGGTTTGTGGGCAAGTAGGGAGGGAAGGTGGAAGAGAGGGAAGGAGGGAGGGAGGGAGGGAGGGAGAGGGGTTTCTTGGGTACTGAGATTTGCCAACCACATGCCCTTCCTTGTCCCCAGGACCCAGTGGCTGAGGCACCACGCCCCTTTCCTTCTAAGGGCCACCTGACCTTACACCGTAAGCTTCCAGTGCCATCACTCCTGCTGGTGCACGTATGCGCGCGCCCCTTGAAGCCACCAGGGCAGGCAAGTGACAGTCTCACACCCTGCCTGTGAGGCTGGCTGGCTCAGTCCTTCACAGCTCTCCCTCCTCACAGGTCCGCCGCCTCCGTGCACTGCCCCTGACACGTGGGCAGCTGGTTCTGGCCTGGTCGGATGAGCATGTAGGCTCCAAGTGCGTGAGTGGGCTGGCTGTCCTTTCCTATGTCACCACCCTTGTAATCATTCATCTCTCTCTGGTGCCATATGTTCTATACACACTGCACACACCTACACAGACACACGTGGGTCTGAGTTGGAGATCACCTACAGTGATAGTTTCCAGGCCCCTCATTGTGTGCTGTCATAATTTTGAGAGTGCCCAGGGACTGTAGATGTGCTAGCAAAGAACCTGAAGAGGATAGGGTTGTGGGTCTACCCTATCCCACCCATCCAAGCCTTCAGAGTTTACCTAGCCCCAGCTTCAGTACCAACCCATCCCTCCCTAGGTGCCTGTGGACATATGAGATCCAGTTTTCCCAGAAGGGTGAAGCATATGCCCCAATCAACAGGAGACCATCTACTTTCAACCTCTTTGTATTCAGCCCAGGTACGCCTAAAACCCTAGTCTTGGCAGTTGTACTGCTGGACCTCAGTGCAGTATGTGTGTTGGGTCTGGGATTTTGAGAACTTCAGAAAATATGTGCTTTTGTGTCTGCAGACACAGCTGTGGTCTCTGGCTCTTACCGAGTACGAGCACTGGACTACTGGGCCCGTCCGGGCCCCTTCTCCGACCCTGTGACTTACCTGGATGTCCCTGCCTCATGAGGGTCACTGGCTCCTAGTGACTGGTGAGCCTGTGCTGACTGGTGACTGGAGTCAACTAGGGTGAGCTAGATTGCCATTAGCTAGCCAGTTGACTATTGGCTTCTTTTGTTGTTCCCCTATTTCCCTTTAAAGTGTCTTTGTCTACCTCAGACTTAGGGCCAGCCTCTGTGGATCAGTACTGTACAGGGCCCAGTTGAAGTGACCTTTGCCTACCTTCCTCCCTATTCTCAGCTGTTTAAAAGTTTAAATGTGGTACTGGAAAGATGGCTCAGTGGACAAACTGCTTGCTGTGCAAGCAGACATGGGACTTGTGTTCAGATATCTAGCATTCATGTAAGGGCTGGGCATAGCAATATATGCCTATTGCCCTAGTGTTGGTGGAAGGGACAGAGACAGGCCAGGGCTCACTGGCCTTCCAGTCTACCTGAAACTGCAACCACCACCACCGCCACCACCACACCATGCACACAGTCTAATTTCAGTTCCTTGAGCTTCTCTAATATCAAAAATAAAGTTATGTACTTCTGAAATACAATTGTACAGAGTAAACATCTCTATTCCAACAGGAAAATAAATGACTGGGAAGGATTTAAGTGAAGCAAGACCAAAACACAGCAAGATAAACATTAAATCCAGCAGATCCGTTCTCAGCATTGAGGCATGTGTTACTGTGATATGAGCTCTGTGCTAGACAGTCTGTCTGTGGTGTTGCCATTTACAGCCCCCATGACCTTTCTCCTAGGCTGGTGTCTTAGGCTTTCTATTGATGTGATAAAACACAATGGGCATAGCAGATTGGGTAGGAAAGCATTTATTTCATGTATTTCTACACTACAGTCTATCATCGAAGGAAGTCAGGCAGAAACCTGGAGGCAAGAAGTCATGTAGAGACCATGGAGAAGTGCTGCTTACTGGCTTACTCTCAAGAGCTTGCTCAGACTATGTTCTCACACACCCAAGGATCACCAGCCAAAGGGTGGGCCCCACCCACCATGGTCTGGACCCTCCCACGTCAATCACTAATTAAGAAAAAAGGCTCACCCATAGGTCAATCTTGTTGGGACATTTTTCTCAATCAAGGTTCCTTCTTCCCAAATGATTCTAGCTTGTGACAAATTGAAATAAAACCATCCTAACCTTGTCACACATTACCTGGCCTCCTAAGTCTTCTTTTGAAAGCTGGGCGGAAGTCAACATAACCCTGTAACTGTAACACTTATGTTTTCCTTGTGAAGCCAGCATCCTGTGGATCCTAGTTTACTATCAGCTTGAGTGGTAGTTGAGGACTCCTGGGCCATCCATGGCTACAGTAAACATGGAGTGCCTTGTTGCTTAGTCCCATGCATTTGGGCAGAATACCATGATGATGATAGCTAGTAGAGGGAGAGGCTGTTCACTTCAAAGGGAACAAGAAGTAGGGTGAGGATGATAGAATTAAGTTAAACACTTCTTCACTGACATGCTTTGTTTAACTAGGCCCTACCTCCGAGAGTTTCTAGATTCTCCCATAACAGAACCATTACCTGGAAAATAAATTTAACATGTAAGCCTGGGCGTGGGGTGGGTGGGTATGTATTTAATATTCAAAATAGGCTGATATTCCTACCTTGTTTCTGGCCACTGGGAGAACCCTCTCTCTTTCAGTACAAGTCCCTGGTGTGCCTTACCGGATGGCCTGCTGGACACACATGTCCTTAATTCATTCTGCACATTTTCCTTCTCTCCACCAGCACACAGAAGCCCAGCATACAGAATTCTGTGCTGCAGGCTAGGCATACTCCCAAGCTCTTCCCAGAGTAGTATTACCTGCTGTCCAGGAAATGAGTCTGAATGTAATGTTCATACATAGTACATGGCTATGGCCAAATTCAGAGTTCCTCTGGTCTTGTGCCTCTTGAAGTGAATGAAATATGATGACCTTCTGTAGTGTGTTTTTTATCCCTTTGTGGACCCTAGGCTGGCCTTGAAATCTTGACTTACCTGTCCCAGCCTCCCTAGTATTAAGATTACAGGTGTGTACTGCCATGCCTGCCAATTACCTCTCACTTTAAATAAAATATGAAATTTCCCACTGCCATGAGATCACCCACAACAGGCTTCTCTGGGGGATCCTGAGCTTTTCAGAGCTTGTCTCTCACCCCTTGGAAGTATGTTTTACTAAGCCCTCTGAGGCATGTAACTTCTTGCCCACCAAGCCAGTGAGCATGACCAGCAGGTTGCATTAATTTTGGAAGAGTGATATCATCAAGGCAAACTTGAGGTGTGCTGATATCCATTATGGGAAAGAAGACTGCTCTTGATGAGACAAAGAGCACTTTACAGTGGAGAAGCTAGTTTGTCAGGCAGCCAGGCCTCAGATATAGTGGGTGCTGCCACAGTTATGCTGCAGTGAACCACCAACATGTAATTCCCAGGAGGTGGGTTATGAGGGTCTGAAGGGATACTTCTCAATCTCCAACTCTGTCCTGGAAACTGGAAAGGGGCCTAGGGGATGATCTTCAGAACAAGCGAGTGTGGTCTACTGACTAATGCCTCCAGACCTCACTGACTGGCAGGCCACTTAGTTTTCAGCTGACAGAACTACAGCCACTCAGACTCATTATCAAACCACTGTAGGAGTTCACCTTCTCTCTTCTGGTGGGATCCAGCCTCCTTCTTTCTAGACTCTGTCTGTTAAGTGGCTCTGGTCAGGAATTAATATGAGGCCCTGGAGCAACATTATGATACTTTGTGCCAGTAAAAGGTCCTATGGGCCCACCTCTTTAGCCTTCATGTCCAGCAATGCTCTGGAGCCTATCTAGTCTATATGGGTATAGGTACTTTCTCATGCCCTATCATCTTGCTGATGGTATCTTCTACTGGAACCATCAGTGTCACAGACCTCTGCAAGCAATATGGAAGTGCTTGGGCAATACCCTTGTTCAAGAGCCAACTCTGAAGCATCCCATCTGTCTGTGCTGTGGTTGCTTTCAAAGGGCTTCAGATATTGTTTGGTACACTCAGGATTGTCCCTGTGTACAACAGGAAGGGAATATCACCAGCCTCCTTGTGACAGTATGTGTAGGCAGGGTATAGTCCAGGTTCCTTATCAGTACTTTTGTATCCTGTAGGTACTTAGTCTCACACCACAGACCCGGGCTCTTGATATTCTAGGCAGTCAGGGTAGGACTATTGAGGAAAGCAGCTTACTGATTAGCTCTCCATGGCTTGCTCAGCTTGCTCTCTTATAATCCACAGGTCCACTTGCCCTGAGATGGCAGTATCCACAGTGGGTTAGGTCCTCCCACATCAATCATTAACCAAAAAAAAAAAAAAAAAAAGCTCCTCAGACTTGCCTACAGGCCAATTTGATAGAGGCAATTCCTCAGATGAGTTGACGTTTCCTCTTCATAGACGACTCTAGCTGTGTCAGGTTAACAAAACCTACTCTTGACAGAAGGTCTATATCATAAAGCCACTTCTGGCCCTGATGACTAGGGCATAGTTGGTGCACCTAGGCCAGAAGGGCATTACCTTGGCTTGGAGTTCTCAGCATATAAATCTTGGCTAATACTGTCTCCCATCCCCTTCCCCCTATGTGGATGGTGACTCACCAGGATTTGGGGCTGTGGGCAGGTCTGATTGTGGCATGGCAGTCCTTCAGGGGTTTAGGGCATGTCTTCCTCAAAACTGGCATCAGTTCTAGGTATATCCCTCGAATGGTCCCGTCCTCAGCTCTTTGCCTAGACATTAACATGCTGGGTTATACTTGCCTTCCATGTCCTCTGGGATGGGTTCAGCTCTAGGTCAGGATCCTTCCTGTAACCTCCAGTCAGGGAATCTACCTGGTCTCATGCAGAAGAGAGACAATGTGTAGGATACCAGTGACTAGACTCTTCCTCACTAAAGCTAAGGCTGAGTCACAGACAATTTCCCAGCAATTTTGTGTCACCAGGCCCCATTCACTGGTCCTTTTTGACCCCACAGAACCCTTGTTCCTGGGGCCTTGGTATCCAGATTGCTGGACAGAAATTCCTCCAGACCAAGTGCTACCTGGGGGTGGGCATTGAGACTGTATACTCCTGCCTATGCCTGGACCACTGCCAGGTGAACAGAAAAACAACCTTAGGAAGTACTCTGGCCAGTGGCTCTGGCAGAGCTGGGTCTAAGAAGACTCTCCCACCTATCAATATGCAAACTAGGGTGAGGCTTACTTAGTACCTGTGGCTCCTCCCACATCTCTCACTTCACCCCTACCCTAAACCTTTCCAGCCTAGGGGCTGAGTTCTTTGCTTCTCTTCCCCCAGCTTCTCTTTCTTATAATATCCTGCCATTTTGGCCATGTGCTCTCTTGGTCTCTCTTGCTCCTTGGCCCTCTCTTGGTCCAATGGCCATATCTTCTCTTCCTCTCTCACTCTGTCCCCCCATCCCCCATTCTGCTGTCATGGCCTGGTTGAGCTTGGACTCTTCTAGATGCCACTGGTCAAATTCTCCCTCACATTCTACAATAAAACACATCTCCTCAACCATACCTTGGAGTGGTCATGTCCTCACTTTTATTCAGGGTGCTATATTAGTTAATTTTCTATCGCCATGATAATACACCATGACCAAGGCATCTATGGAAGAGTTTATTTTGCCTTATAGTTTCAGAGGGATAAAAGTTCATTATGGCAGGAAGGCATAGCAGTAAGAAGTAGGCATAGTTCCGGGAGCAGGAGACACACAGACAGACACACAAATCAGAGAGAGTGAGCTGGAAGTCGAGTGAGGGCATAAACTCTCAAGAACCTGCCTCCAGTAGAGTATTTACTCTAGCAAGGCTGCACCTCTATGTGGTCCTTCCCAAAGGCACCACCAACTGGGGACCAAGTATTCAAATGTCTGAGCTTATGCAGAACATTTCTAATTCAAGCCACCATATTCCATCCCCTGGTCCCCATAAGCCCATGGCCATATCATGATGCAAAACACATTTAATCCAACTTCCCAAAGTTTTTGATATTTAGCACTGTTAACCCAGAAATGCAAAACAATCTCAAAATCAAAAAGTAATGTTACATTATATATACATATGTATGTATGCCAACTACAAAATATACATTACCATTCCAAAGGGGAAGAATGAGGGTATAGTGGGAAAATGCTGGACCAAAGTAAGGTTGAAGCCTAGTAAGGAAAACTAAATCCTGTAGCTCTGTGTCTAGTGTCAAAGACTTTAGTTTTAAAATGTTTAGATGGCTCAGCTTCTCCGGCTTTGCTGCTACAACATACATCTCTGTTTTGGGGATGGTTCCAAACCCTGCCTGTAACTCTTCTTGACAGATGCCTCATGGCTTAGCATCTCCAATATTCTGGGGTTTTCATTGCAACCCAGCTTCACTGTCACAGCTCCATGTGGCGGCCTCTAAGGGATTTCACAGGACTACCCTACTGAACCTACCTGGCCTCAGTCGGGAATAAAGCTGCTGTGGACACCTGTGCATGTATCTTCTAGGGGCCTTCATTTCTGTTGCCTGGGACTATGATAGCTACAGCATATACTAGATACAGGCTCAGTCCTTCAAGAACCTGTGAAACATTTCCAAAATGGTGGTGCCAAATTACACACCCAGCTAGCACGTGTGTCAGTCATGTTGTATTTCCTGCTGTGATGGATCTTTATATTCTTCTATCTTGTCAAGCAAGCACATGGCAAGTCATAGTGGGCAAAAAAGTGTCCTTTATAAATAGGGAACATTCTACTTCCTCCAATGTGATCTCTCACTCTTTTCTTTTTTTTTGATGTAGGGTCTCACTGTGTAGTCCAAGTTGGCCTCACACTCATAATCCTCTTGCCTCAGCAAGATAACACAGATGTATCACAACACAGAAGGTATCACAGGTATGGTGATACCTTCCATGGACATTTCCTGTGATTCTGCACTGAGTAAGGACCACAGGTGAAGGACTAAATAGAAGTAAAGACTGAACACGAGCATCTAGTTCCTCATTTTAGGGAAAAGTAGCAGTCTTTCGGTTATGTGTGAGGCTGATGTTACGGTTTTTTTTTTTTTTTTTTTTTTTTTTTTTTTTTGGTGTGTGTGTTTGGGGTTTTGTATGTGTGTTTATTTATCTTTTTTTTTTTTTTTTTTTTTTTTTTACATTTCTATTTATTCTGGTAGATACATTTTGCCAAGCCAAGGAAATTCTTTTCTGTCCCTAGTCATAGGACAATCCATCTGGGAGTCAGGAAGAACTTGTCTTGTGCTTTTCTGTGTCCCTGTGGCCATTACCTTGGCTTTCCTGAACTGGTTGCTTTTTGGAGGCAAAGCCAGTTTTGCAGCAGTAGAGAGGTCTTCCCTGCACCTCCTCCCCAAATCTGGACACTTTCTGCACTTTATTGCAGATGTTTAGAATATTTATATTTACTATCATTATAGGTAAAATTGGGTATATATCTGTCATCTTGTCGTCTTTTATTTTCTCATTTGTTCTTTCTTCTTTGGATAATTTTTCCCACCTTTGCCCCCGTGTTACTCCATTTTGTGAAATCATCTGATGGTTCAGAGAATTTAGACTAAACTTGCTTTTTATGATGAGGTCTTTCTATATTGCCCAGGCCCCAGTCTGAACTCTGATGCCCCAGCCATTCCCTTGGTGTAGACACTGGAGTTGTTGGGACTAGAGTGACATCAAACTCTGCTTCCTGCTAAGTCTTTTAGCGTGCAGTCTAGCTTCAATTCATATTCCCTCATAAGCAGAAAACAATTACATTATATTTCCATTGTTTGCAGAGTTTGTGCTATTACGATTACATATTTTAAATTTTCATATATGTGGTCACTCCACCCCAGCCATCTATCTGTGCTTTCTTTGCACAGTTCTGTTGTGTTCAAGTCCAGCAACCTTGCTTTGGCAATTATCCATCATCTTAATTTCAGGCTCTTAATTCCATACATAGAAATTAGATTTGTGGTTGCAAGGTTTTTCCCCCCATGATTGTATGCAACATCTCCATTTTCTTTCTGGCACCCCATCTTCCATACTCATAGTCTTACTCTATAGTTAAGGTTGTCCTGCTGTAACTCCTGAGTGCTGGGACGACTGACCACTCCTGGCTTTCTGTAACATCTGAAAAACAGAAATAATCACAGAAAGCATGTGATGTTTCTAACCCTGCTACCTGTTGCTTTGTTTCACCTTCCCCATCTGAGTTACAACTTCACGATTCTTTTCGTGTTTATATAGGACATCTGGAATTATGCTGAATATTTCTATTTCAGCACATGCTTCTGGGATGTGACTGGGTTACTTAGAAGCTGGGAAATCCTCTGGGTGTCATTTTCACACATCATCAGGAAGGGGCAAATTACTTGGTCTGGGCGATTCTCCCCCACTTTAACTGAGGAAAGCTGCTTTTTATATTCTAGCTACTGTCACTTGAACTTTGGGGTCTGACTTGGGCTTCAGACACTGTGTCTGACTGAACCCAGTGTTTTCTGTTCTCCTAGAATTTCCCACCCTTGTTTTCTCTGTCCTTTCTGGAGGCCCTCAGTGCTGGATGGGGTTCTCTGAAGTCTCTGGAAATCAGTGGATTTTGCCCTCTTGCCCTCTACCTGCACCTTACCTGGGCTCTGCCTGGGGTGTTGAGGACAGTGGTTGGCAGCCATCTCCCAAGAGGTACCGTCTGTCCTTTGCTGCCTGTCTCATGTCTTCAGTGACTTCCACATATATTTGTCACTGTAATTGTTTTAGGTAAGCGTGCAAGTCTAATCCCTACTACATCTCAGTTCTCTGCAGATCTCTTTGGGGACATATGTACTTTCCAGCCTCTGCCGGTGATCCTGAGCTATTCTCACAGTAAGGTTGGTTGTCTACCTTGTTCAGCCACACTTCCAGGCCATCACAGAACCTGGTCTTACCAGGGTTCAGAGAATGAGGATCACAGAGAATTAGGAACTGCAGGGCTTACCTCTGCTGGCAGATGCGGGAAACAAACCCGTGATGCTTTAGAGTAGTATTGGCCGACTGGACACAGAATAGCCAACCACCTGGGTTTCACTTTTAAAGGGGCAGGGCTTGCACTCAAGACACTCCAGGTTTCGGGTTCCAAAGAGCAGTGAGGCGAGCCCAGCTAGGTTCCAGAGCTGCGCAGCGGTTTCCGGACAGCAGGAGTGGATACCCTGTGAGCGAGCTCCAGCAGGACGTGGCGGGGCGGGGCTGGTAAATTCCCTCCAGAGCTGCTGGACCTATCACTTCCGCCAGGGGGCAGCGTGTTCTCTCGCCGGGCAGGGGTAAGGAGTGGAGAGCCTGGGCGGGCGGGCCATAGGGAATAGGTGCAGGGGGGCGGTCTTCCCATCAGGGAACAGATAAGGTGAAGGAAGTTGAATGTGGTGACCAGGGGATTAGGGCCTAGTGGCCAGGCAGGAGGGAGGCAAAGGGTTGTGCTTCCCCTTCCTGGCACACCTGTACTGACACACTTATGTCTTGAACAAGCCTCACTCATCTGTGGTCTCTACACCTTTCTAACCTCAACTCATCACCTATTTTTTTCTGCCCATTGGGCTCACCTGCTTTTAACCTCCTCACACTACAGAGCCACCTCGACACACAACTGCCCTTGGCAGCAACGCAATGTTGTAGCTCTACATACTTCAGTGGTATCACCTCACAAAACTTTCTGTGGAGTCAGGACCTACTCAGACTAGCCAGGACCACTCTGTTTTAAATGTTTTCTGTGACCCCAGTACTAGCCCACGTCCTCTGGTAGCCCAGAAAAAGTTCTGTGGGCTGCTTACAGTTGAGATGGATACTTGGATCTTTGCGCAGAGGAGGCAAGGCTCACCTCCATTTACCCATAAGAAGCCCACACTGGCCCAGAAACAGAATTTGGGGCTAGGAACACTAGGGTATTCTTCAGTTTCATTCTTCTCTGGAAGGCTTCCCGGAAGGGGGGGTGGGTGGGCTTCTTAGCTTAGAGAAGAAAAGCTGTCTGGATCAGGATCCCTGAAAGCAGACTTAGGAGTGGTCTCTTGGGAATGGCGTGCTCCTGGGACTTGTTGAGGCTATTTTGGCTCTGGTGAGTGAGGATAGGCAGGAAGCTGTGAGGTAGCTGTTCGGGCGGATGAGAATGTGTGTGAGAGCTGCTGCAAGGAGCTGGGGAGGCTTGGGAAACTCACCAGTCTTTCTGTTTGGTGCAGGGGCACAGTAAGACACTTGCTAAGTAGCAAAGACAAAAGGGTGTGTTGACTTATTATTACCCACGTCCTGTGATTACTATCACAAAACAGGTGAGGTGCAGAGAAGCCTCCAGGTGGGCCCTAGGACCCTATCAGCCTTCCTAAGGTCACTAGGTACAACTAGATGCTCAAGTCAGGGCTTCGTTGGACTCCAGCACTGGAGATCTGTCCCCCCCACAGCCCTTCTCCCCCGCCTCAAACCAGAGCAGCACAGTGACCTCTCTACTCTCAAAAGCTCGAAGGTTCCTGGACTTAAAGCCCAGTAGTGTTTTGGGCCGTCCAGCTCCCTTCCTCCTGTTTAAAGCCGGGACTGGAGACAGTGCAGTAACGGCCAGCTCTGGGGGCCAGGGGCCTGGCTGATGCAGATACAGAGTGGGTTCCGCGGCCATCAGCTGGTCTCCAGGCTAGCGGGATCGCGCGTTTCCAGAGTACAGGGGCGGGGGCGCGACGAGGCAGAACGGACTGGGCGCGCTCCGGGGAGCCGCCGGCCTGAAGGGCAGAAGCACTGCGAGGGTTAAGCTGCGAGTCTGGTGGGCACGTGTGCGGATTGGAGCAAAGTTTCGGGGAGGGGCGGGGAACAGGGCGGACTGGGGCTCGCAGATTGGCAGGAAGTTGTGAGGGGCGGAGCTCAGGGCTGCTCCGCGCTCGCTCCGGGAGAGTTGACAAAGCCCCGCAGGGAAGGACGCCTCGCGGCGCGGCGCCCCGGGCCCCTCGCCCTGCCGCCCCTCTTCCGGGCCCGCGCCTAGCCCCGCCGTTTATCTGCGCGGACAGTGCGCCCCGCGCCCCAGCCCGGCCCCAGCCGCCAGCGCCCAGGTAGCGCCGCCCCGCCCAGGCCGGGCCCGGGGGCGCGGGGGGCGGGATGCGGCGCCCGGGGCAGCGATGACCGCGTCGCGCTGCCCAGGGGCCTGGCTCTGACCCTGTTGCCTGCTGCGCGCCCCCGCGCTGGTCCCTGACGAGGTGAGCCGGGCTGTACGTCTGCGATCACCCGGAGGGAGGGCTGGAATGGGTTGGAGTGCGGGGCGCGAAGGGCTGGGCCGGGATCACTGTGCGGGGCGGGAGCCCGGCTCGCGTCGTAGCTGTTCCTGTGGGGCCCGCGGCCCTGCCCCGCGCCCCGTCCTCGCTTGAGCCCCACGTGGGCCCCCCAGCGCAAATTTGTCCGCTAATGGCGCAGGCGATTATCTGCGGGGCCGCTCCGTGTTGTGTGTCCCGCGGGCAGGGCCCGAATTACAAGCGCCAGGAATCCAGACGGTGTTTGGAGAGGGGGCGACGGGGGCAGCTGGTAATTAGTGTAAACCCTTTGTCTGCCTTTGATACGCTCAGCGTCTACGCGCCTAGCTTCCTTTGCCTGGAGCTCAGTGCCGAGGGGGGCCGGACCCTGGCTCTGCGGCCGTGACCTAGGTCTTGCGGGCCTGAGCCCTGAGTGGCGTCCAGTCCAGCTACCAGTGACCGCGCCCCTACTTCAGGTCCGACCGGCGAGATGACGCGGAGCCCTGCGCTGCTGCTGCTGCTATTGGGGGCCCTCCCGTCGGCTGAGGCGGCGCGAGGTGAGTCCTGGCGCCCAGTCTGGCGCTCTGGCCTCTGCAGCGCCGCTCCTTTCCCGCCAGCCCTGAACCTTGCCACAGTGCCCGCCTGGAATACTCCTCCCCTCCCTGTCTGCCTCATCTCAGCGGTTCCCCACCCCTGATCCTTAACCCGAAGTACTGCCAGCTTTACTTGCCTCTACCTCACTCCTGGGGTTACCTAGTCACACTCAAAATAACCCCAGCTGGCCCTCTTTGGCTGAGACCACACCTAAAGGGCCCCAGAATCATTTGACTTGTTGGCGTTGCCTAGGTCCCTTCCAGGGCAGGCTCATCATCTTGCATACACATACTTTCAGGTACATATTTAGGTGGAGAGCAGGTGGTTGTCTCCCCCTCCCACAGATTCTTGAGGAGTGGACTCTTTGTGGCCGCAGATAATCTAATTAGGTCCCTGGGAACTTGTAGAGACTCACATAGTGGCTAACTGAATATGGAGAACATGGGTTACATCTTAGTGATTGGAGCTCACTCTGATCCAGCCCTCAGCTGACCCAGCTCTGGACCCTTAGCTTGCTTATCTATTATAGGTAGCATAGTGTATCATCTGGGAGCCCTCAGAGCACAGGTCATCACTATACAGTGAAGGTTGGACGATACTTGAAGATCTTAGACCACAGGGTCACACACTATATTGTTGCAGGACACACTACACTATGGCTTGGATACAGCCTCACCTTCTCATCTTCTGTCCTGTGGGGAGCTCTGCCCTAGACCTAGCCCTGGCAAAGGGCATCCAGATCTGATGGGTAATACATGCCCATGGATTTTTGGCCACCGTGTTGCAGTGTCACGGGGCACAGTGCTGGGCTCTCCTATAGTTAGTCAGGACTAATGGCCAGGCGGGCCCTTTGGGTGTGTTGGCCATTCAGGACTGTTCTTGCTCTGTCCACCAGTCCTCTGAGGCTTCGCATCTCCTCCCCCCGCCACCAGCGCGGGCGCACTGAGCCCAACCTGGCCTTATATGGCCACGTTTGGTGTTGGGCGGCGGGCGGCGGCCCAGGTGGGCCTTATGCCACTATAACCCCCCCTCTTCTGCTTGGGGACTGGCTGGCTGGAGGGTGGGGGCTGTCCAGGCACAGCTGGGCTGGACAGTGTCCTGGGCATGTAGGCACTTGGGCCATGCTGGGTGAGTTGTCTCTTTACCAACACCACCCCCAACTGGTGGTCCAGTCTTTGATTGCTCTTTTATCTGTTTGGATACACCCCATCCCTGCACCTGCCTCTTCTTTGCTCAGCTAAAGAGACTCTGAAGGCCTCTCTGCCCTGCCATGATCACTGGCTGGACCTTCAGGCTGATTGATGGGTGGCAGTGGGCAGCCGCACTACCTTTTTGCTGATGGTCCTAGAGGGGCTACTGTTCCTGTCTTTGTCTTTCTTGACCACAGTCTTGGGACTGTGCCTTGTATCTGGCCCTGGCTGTGCTAGTGAAGGCCTCTGGCCAGCTCTAGGGAGCTGGAAAGAGCCGCCTTCCAAGGGCAAGGGCCGTGTGGTTGGGGTGGAAGAATGGCGTTTCCTGAATTATGCTGACTTCTCCCTTCAGGCACAGTCTGCACTGGAGGGGCAAAGCTTTTCCAAATGCATTCCTTCTCCAGTGGTTCTTCTGTGAGTAGGCCCAATTTCGACCTTAAGTTGGGCCAAAGAACTGCATGTAGAGTTTGGCCTGTTTTGAAAGCTATTTCCCTGGGGTGTCACAGTTTTTGGAATCTGTACATCTCTAGATTGGGATCATATTTTAAAAGTTCCCCTTTGCCCAAAGTTTCACAATGTAGTGAATTTGCCTTAAGATAACTCCGCCACCCCCCCCTTTGAAAAAAAAAAGTTTTGGTTTAGTCCATTCCGTTTCTCACAGTTAGAATGTAAGTTTCAGAACATACCATTTGCAAAGATAAGTTGTGAAAAAGTGAAGTGCCACCTCTGAACTTTTATAAGGATGAGTCTAGAACCAGCCTCTGAGCAGCCAGCATAGGTTTCCTTTCTGTCTTCTGGACCCAGCCTTTGGTTTGGAGTGAGCTGGCCCTGATGGACAGCTGGGGTGCCTGCCATGGCTGTCCAGTGCAGCAATTTGCCCAGAGTACTGTGTTGTAGAGAAGAGTGTGTATGTGGTGCTGTGGAGATGATGATTGTCCATTTGTGTGGGGTTGACCCTGGCTTTTAAACAGTCTGTAGGAGGCCTCTTCTCTTCACAGGCTGTGACCGATCAGAGTGTGGCTGGACTGAGGTAGATGTTCAGGAGCCAGGCCTAGCCCCTGTGATGTAGGGATGTGGGCCAGCCTCCCATTCACATCTGGGGCCCTATTCCTGGAAGGGAAAATAAATCACTGTCCCCCTGGGGGTGGGGAGGGAGCTGCGAACAAAGTCGCCTTTGGCTAGGCCTGGAAATACCGACCACAGGCTTCTTTATCCTTTGTGCAGGATCAATGGGCCTCTGGGCTCTCAAAGTTGCCTTTCAGTCAGCCTGCCCTATACTGTGGCCCTTACTAGGGAAATGTTGGTTTTTCCCAGCTGAGGCCTCTAGTCTCTGGTTTTCCTGGCCTTGGCTCAGTCTTTGCTGGTAATGTTGCGGGCAGTTGGCTGTGGCCCTACAGCCTCATTCCCCCTCCTGGCCACCTGCCCTCTGTATAGCCAGGGCCTGATGCTTTGCTCATGGTGGCCTCTTCTCCCTCATTTTGCCTTAATGTGGTGACTGCAGACTGGGGAAAGGTGTGTCTAAGCCCTGTTCCCGTACTTCATTAGGTACCTTCCTCTGCCTGCTACTTGCTCTTCTAACCAGTACTCTTGCCTACACCTCAAGGTGGAGGAGAGCAAGGGGTTCCTGAGAATGAGGTAGGGGGAGCTAAGAACCCCAAGCTGAGGTGCAGACAGAGTCGGCTCATGGTGGGTATAGTCTGGGCAGGCCTAGGAGAGGTGGGAGGTGGACAGAAGGGCAGCTGCAAAAAGCAAGAGCTCCCACTGAGCAGGAAGTGCAACTTCTCTTCACCAGGAGTTTATTTCCGGAGAGATTTGTATGAGCTGTCAAGGGTCTGTAGAGCTAGTGATGGTGCTTCTAGCAGTAGGTGGGAAAGGGGGCCATCTGCTGTTCTGGCTCAGGTGTGGTGCTGGACAGTAGGAGAAGGTTCCAGCAGCCCTTGACTGTCCAGGTGCTCTGCAGGAAGCTTGGGACACCAGGCCAGAGCCTTCTACTGAGCTGCCCCTATACTCCTTGCAGCCTATGTTCCAGCTCCTGGGGGTAGTGGTGTGGCATGGGCTGAGGCTTGGAGCCACGCATTGCTGAGGGCAGCTGGGACCCCTGGCTCGGAGACCTAACATCCTCAACTCTGTCCCTAAGAAATCTGTGTCGGCAGTGGTGTGGGCTGTTGGATGGATGGGTTTGCCAGACTCTTTGCTTTAGGCAGGCCAAACATTCCATCAGTCTTTGTTGGGGCTAGGTGGGTAGCATATTGCCTCAGGAGCTTTGGGTTCTGGAGATAGACTTATTTTTGACAGTTTTTGAGGTATTGGGTACTTCCAGGATCAAAGTTAGGCCTTGCTTAGGAACAGGGGCCTGCTGGGTGCCCTGACTTGAAGCTAGCTCATGACCCAACAAGCTAGTGTTTGTGAGAGAGGGTCAGGGGCTGGATGTCCAGTGAGTCCCCCTCAGTGGGTCCTGAGTTAGTCACTTTGTATGGATGGTGTGTATGTGGCTATGCTATATGGTCGTGGTGGATCAGGGAGTGTCTAGGAGCTAGCAGTGTACACATGTGGCAGCTGAGGTATTCCAGAGAGAGGAACAGACCTAGGGGACCAGGCAGTGCCTCCAAAGAACCCTCTCCCCTACATCCTTCCAGCTTGCCTAATTGCTACTGCTAGGTAACAGGCAAGCTAGCTCCACTAACCAGCTTATTGGAGCATGGTGTCTCTTTGAGGTGCCTTGTTGGCCTGGTTTGTGGGATAGCCACTTGCCTGTCAGTCTGACTGCAGAGCCTATGGATCTGGCCCTTGGCACCTTTAGTCAGTTGCTGAGCCCTAGTCCTCTCACAGCACTAGGCCTGTGTGTGTCATTGACCACAATTGTGAGTGCACCCGAACCCACAGACATGTGTTTGCGCACACGCGGGTGCCTGTGTGTGTGTGTGTGTGTCCGTGTCCATGCAGTTATATTCCTTCAAGGATCTTTAGCCTCAGGACAAGACAAAGCCTGGCCCTGAACACCTAATGGGCAGTTGGGCCTTGTGACTGTCACCTATGCTCTTTTCTTTTGAGGGACATCTGCCATTTCCTCCTAGCAAGTGTTGGTCCTAGAGGACTGTCTGTGGGTTTCTCACCTGTACCTGTCCTGGGGATCTAGCTATAAGTATTGTGGGATATTTGTCCCCAGAGGCTAGGGCAATGCCTTGGTAGGGGTATGTTATACCAGTCATAGAAAGCTCATTACCTGTTTGGCCCATTGCTATTGGACAGGTGCCTTGTGATTCTACTTGGGTTGGCTCCTATTGTAGTCCCTCCAGAGGGCCAGGTGGGCCTCTTCTGCTCCTTTGTGGTTGAGACTCTCCACACCATTCTCAGAGTAGTCCCCTAGTTAATCACTTTGCATCTCCAGGAGGAGGTTCACTCTGAGCTAGCTGACCAACCCCATAGCCAACCTCACTGCCTGGCCAGAGAATTCCTTTCAGGCCAGAAATTCCTAGAGCCATGCAGGCATCACAAGGACCAAGCTAGGCCTGAGTTGGCCAGGTGTTCTCACTTTGTCCAGGGTCAGTTGCTAGCTGGTGCCTAGACCAATCCTTTGAGTTCAGGTCAACAGGCCTGGAACCCCAACTTTCAGCTGTGCCCATCTGACTTCTCAGGTTCCAGGCCTGACCCTTTGGGCATTTTCCCCTATAGTCCCCAGCCTGGCATCTAGACCTGACACTAACTACATCCTTCAGGTTATGAACTTACACACAGACTGTGCCTCCTGCAGAAGGTCCCCATGCTGTCTCCTCCTGGATTAATGTTTACTCTCACCTGGTTGGGACTGTATGGGTTTTTCAGAGGTATGGACATGGGTGACCTGGCTGTAGAAGTTATAGAGAGACCAGAAGCTGGTATAGCTCTCCTTCCTTGGCCTGGGACCTTCAGATCATGTTGGGCTTTCTCAGACCCCTGGAATTCCTGAAGGAGCCAGCCTGGGTAGGCTGGTCAGACAAGCCCTGTTAGATGGTCAGGTATAGCCATTAGGCCCCAGCCTCTGCCCAGAACTGTCCCCCTTACCCCCTGCAGCTATCCTAAGGCAGAGTGTGGGGCAATGCCCCCATTGCCTTGAGCTTCAAGTCCTTAGTTTCCTTACTGGCTGAGTAGGGTAGATGGCTGTCCAGGTAGAACAAAGGGGTCTGTGTTTCCTGAGTTAAATATAGATCCAAAGTGGCCATATTATGGCCCAAATTCCCAGAATTCTAGGGGCTGGGCCTTCTGCAGGGGGTGGGGGTGGGGTGGTCTTTATGTAGGTCTCTGTAACAAGCCTGGGAGCCCAACCCCACAGTGGGGTACAGTAGAACTTAGTTGGGGGCAGGGCTAGCAGGATACTGTTTGCTTTAGGATAAGGCTGGCTCCTCTGGCCGGCCTGTCGCCAGCCTGTCCCCTAGCAGTATGTGTAGGCAGGCCCCAAGGGCCAATCTTCCAGCCATCTGGCAATTACTTAGCCTTGTCCCTCAGCAATGGTCATAGCAGGGCTTCTGCCTCTTGGTGCCCCCTCCTCTAGGCTTTTCTTCCTCTGTCTGAGGCCAAGAGGAGTGGTGTTTCCTAGAGGCACAGTGAGACTAAGTTTCTCTGAGGATCTCCCTATGTGGTGTAGGGTGATAGATTAGTTTAGCTTTCGGGCGTTCCCCAGGTATACCTCCAGAATACCTCCAGGCAACTGAATATATGTGTGTATGCTTGCATGTATGGGTCTGTCTGTGAGGATTCAGATTCCAGATTGGTTGGGGACCATGGAGCTAGTAGGCAGGGCTTTGGCCAGTTTCTCATTGACCTTAAGCTTGGGAGGCATTATGAGTGGCGGGATTTCTGACCGTGACAGGGGTGGGCAGAGTTTGCTTAGGAATGGGGCTGAGACTTACGGAGGTACAGGGAAGAGATCTCAGAGGCCCACATGATGAGTGCTCAGCTGCCTTTCAGTAAGCTGGATGCAGGAGAACCTTGGGACAACTGTGCTTGGATTGGCCTGCCTTAGGTAGTCTGTGAACAGAACTGATTAGGGGCGAGGAGGGCTGACAGCTCTTTTCCTACTTCTGCTTTTTCCTGTTCTAGAGGGAGTGATGAAGAAAAATGAGGGAGGAAGGCTGGTGTTGAGATCTCAGTTGGTAGCAGCTTTGGCCCAGGGGAACTAAGTGGAAGCAGAATCTCAGAAAGATGGGAAAGGATGTGGGCCATGTGGATACAAGTGAAAGAAGAGGCGTGGGAGGACCCCCTTCCTCTGTGGCTCCCTGCCCCATTGAACAGGAATGCTGCCCTTGGATTTTCACTGGGCGACATGGCCCCTCCCCTTGGGCTGACTTTTTTTTTTGGCTTCCTTAAAGTCTGTGTTAGTACTTCAGAGTGGGCCTTGAGAAGCAGCCTCGGGGAGTCTGATGGCACCAACAGAAGCATGCCTGGGCTGAAGGCGGCCACATAACCAGGGCAGTTGCATACTGAGGGAGCGCTAGCTGCTTATAAACAACACACGTGCCCCCAGGCCCCGTGCTGCATCACCACTGAGCTTGCACAGATGACCTGTTGGCACCATTGTCCTTATCCAGCCTTGCAGGCTCTTCCCAGGACCATCCTGGCTAGAATCATTTGATGTGCTAGGTAGGTGCTCCTCACCAACAGATTAGAGATGTGACGTGTGGGTGGGCTATAGGACCCTCTCTGTGTTCAGAGGTGACCCTATGACAGTCTCATGCAGTGGGTGCAGTTCCCATCCTCTCACCCTCCCTCATGAAAGCTCTTTTCCTGCAGCCCTCACCTTTCTGGTGCCTGCAGGCTCTGTGCACTCTGTAGTCACCCTCCCAGCCAGGTGGTCACTTGCTGCCTGCGACACCTGGTCACACTCTGCTAAGGGCCCCTCCTGTGAGCATCCTGTTGGAGGGCTGGCTCCTAAGTCCAGGCTACCTCTCACATATGACCTAGGGTCTGTCACCAGCGGGTTCTTCCTTATGAAGCAGATTTCCTGAATGAAATTCAGGTAAGGTACTGAGTGCCTCTGCGCAGCCCTTTCTTATCCTGTGTCTCTAGGTAGCCCTCTAAGATTCCAGCCCTCAAGATACTTGTCCTCTGACCCCATTGTCTTGGTCTTGTGTCCCTGTGAGGTCTAGCTACTGGCAGGCTATGGCCATGAAGTCAGACAGAGCACACAGACAGAACAGCCGTTCGTACGTGGGTGCATACATGCTGTGCCTACAGGATACCCTTGCTGATGGCCATGTGCATGTGGCAGTGAGTGCTGGCAGACACACACCTCGCTGTTTACCTGGGTGGTTCCTCCTGTTGACCCATTTCCATATAAAACAGGTATAAGGTGGCTGTCCCTTCCTCGGGCCTGACTGATCTGGGATGATGAAGGCTCAGTGGCCAGAGGTAGTACCATGTGCAGCAGGAACATAAGATATCCTATGAGGCTATGTGTACAGACAAATAAACCAGCCCGAAACCCATCCTGCTATCCTGTTCCTGGGCCCCCTCCTGTCTAACCAGGGAGCATATAGTTCTCTTGGTGAGACAAAGAGATGTCCCTGTTTTCTTGGTTTGAATTTTTTAAAATATTATTGAGTTGAGCTGTGTCCTGACCCCTCTGACCTCTCCATTCTCCTTCTCGGGGACGCTGCCTTCTATGGTGATGCTGTGGCAAGCTGCTTGGGATGGACACAGTAGGATGTGTTGGACCTAGGCTACTGTGGTTGGGAAATCAGGTTCATGTTTTGGGGCCTCTGCCATACCAAGCAGACTTCAGAGGAGTCCCGATGGGGTTCCACTGTGTCAAGCTCCCCTCATGTGTCCCCCATCCCTCTAACTCTTACAGGACCCCCAAGAATGGCAGACAAAGTGGTCCCACGGCAGGTGGCCCGCCTGGGCCGCACTGTGCGGCTACAGTGCCCAGTGGAGGGGGACCCACCACCGTTGACCATGTGGACTAAAGATGGACGCACAATCCATAGTGGCTGGAGCCGCTTCCGTGTGCTGCCCCAGGGGCTGAAGGTGAAGGAGGTGGAGGCCGAGGATGCCGGTGTTTATGTGTGCAAGGCCACCAATGGCTTTGGCAGCCTCAGCGTCAACTACACTCTCATCATCATGGGTCAGTTGGTGTGCGAGTCAGAGATTACTGTGGGGCCAAAATTGGCTGGGCACAAAGTGTATAGCAGACACACCTGGATTCTCCCACCCTGCTTGTTTAGCCTGCACCAAATCAACCTGGACATAGACAAGATTAGGAGGGTCTCCCTGCTCTCTTCCCAGCCTGGGCCCTAGGACAGCCAAGGCCCTCCTGCCACCAGGCCAGCCTTGGGCCTTTGCTTCCAGGTGGCAGAAATGGCTTTAGGGGGATGGGTAGCTCAGGCAGTGGTTCCGCTGAAGAGCTGCTGGGTGGGGTAGGGTGGAGTGGGCTGAGGACTTGGCAGTGCAAGCCTTGGCAGCCATGACTTTGAGGCTCAGGTTTCAGAGTTCAGAGGGGCCGCAAGAAGTGAATGGCCTCTGTTCTTTTCTGTCCCTGGGGCCCAGTCAATAGGGAATGGGCAGGTGTCTTTGGTGACACACCCTCCACACATTGGTAGCAGGCATGGCCTATCTTCTTTCTTGGGCTCCCTAGTGTGGGGCCCTTGGCCCGGCTGATTCTTTTTGCAGTGGAGGTCTAAGGTAGTGGCCTGGGACAGCCTGGTCCTTGGTCCCAGGCTGGGTGGAAGAGGCGGCTGTCATAGGGCAGCAGGGAGGACATTCCTTATTGCACCCTGCCCCTCCCCCATCACTGCCCAGTACAGGCCTCAAGGCCTTCTCTGGGTTTGGAATGGGAATATTACGGCTGTCCACCCTCCCCACCCCCATCCTTTCAAAGAGGATGATGACCAGGCGGTATGTAAGCCATGTCTCTGCACCAAGCACTCATTAGTCCAGGGAAGGAGAACTCTGGGCCAGGTGGCTCTTCTGGGGGTCAGGAGGACCCAGCCAGCCAGCAGTGGGGTAAGTATGGAGTAGGGAGACTCTGCGTGCTCGGGATAGGGTAGTGCTGTGCTCCTGGCATCCTCACATAGCCTTTCCTACTGACCTTGATGCTGCCCTGCCTCCAGCACGGCCTCGCTTCACACAGCCCTCCAAGATGAGGCGCCGAGTGATTGCTCGGCCTGTGGGCAGCTCCGTGCGGCTCAAGTGTGTGGCCAGTGGACACCCACGGCCGGACATCATGTGGATGAAGGATGACCAGACCTTGACGCGTCTGGAGGCCAGTGAACACAGAAAGAAGAAGTGGACACTGAGCTTGAAGAACCTGAAGCCTGAAGACAGTGGCAAGTACACGTGCCGTGTGTCCAACCGGGCAGGTGCCATCAACGCCACCTACAAAGTGGATGTGATCCGTGAGTGGCGGGGTCTGCGGCAGGACAGGGGCCTGTGATGCCTAAAACCCCGTGCTGACATGTTTGTTTGTCCCTGGCGTAGAGCGGACTCGTTCCAAGCCTGTGCTCACAGGGACACACCCTGTGAACACAACGGTGGACTTCGGCGGGACGACGTCCTTCCAGTGCAAGGTGCGCAGTGACGTCAAGCCTGTGATCCAGTGGCTGAAGCGGGTGGAGTACGGCTCTGAGGGACGCCACAACTCCACCATTGATGTGGGTGGCCAGAAGTTTGTGGTGTTGCCCACGGGTGATGTGTGGTCACGGCCTGATGGCTCCTACCTCAACAAGCTGCTCATCTCTCGGGCCCGCCAGGATGACGCTGGCATGTACATCTGCCTGGGTGCAAATACCATGGGCTACAGTTTCCGTAGCGCCTTCCTCACTGTATTACCAGGTGTGTGTGGGCTGCCCATTCTGTGTTCACTCTCAGTCTCTACCACTTGGTCTGGGCTGTCCTGGGGCTCCTCAGTGTCCACCTGGCAGGTGGGGGCTCCCTATCCTCTCCCCTTCCTTGTAGGCTATCCTTGCCTCATACGGAGTCCAGGGGTGCTGTCCATGTAGTTCACACTTGGACTGGTTGTCCCATTAGTACAGGGACATTCCATCCCCTACTTTTCTCCTTATCTCTCTTGCAGACCCCAAACCTCCAGGGCCTCATGTGGCTCCTTCATCCTCAACCACAAGCCTGCCATGGCCTGTGGTGATCGGCATCCCAGCTGGTGCTGTCTTCATCCTAGGCACTGTGCTGCTCTGGCTTTGCCAGACCAAGAAGAAGCCATGTGCCCCTGCATCTACGCTTCCTGTGCCTGGACATCGTCCCCCAGGGACATCCCGAGAACGCAGTGGTGACAAGGACCTGCCCTCATTGGCTGTTGGCATGTGTGAGGAGCATGGATCCACCATGGCCCCCCAGCACATCCTGGCCTCTGGCTCAACTGCCGGCCCCAAGCTGTACCCCAAGCTGTACACAGATGTGCACACACACACACACACATGCACACACACACTCTCATGTGGAGGGCAAGGTATATCAGCACCAGCATGTCCACTCTCCATGCTAAATACAGCCAATCTCCAAACACTGTGTCCTGAGGTAGGCATATGGGGGCCGAGACAGCAGGTTGGGAGGATTGAGAACAGTGGAGGAAGAGTATCTTAGGGTGCTTTTGTGGTAGGCACTCACAAA
The DNA here is from genome assembly GCA_021653895.1 of Mastomys natalensis. Lineage (NCBI taxonomy): Eukaryota > Metazoa > Chordata > Mammalia > Rodentia > Muridae > Mastomys > Mastomys natalensis. Next base: position 174,575 of record JAJTUV010000228.1, on the reverse strand, counting down.
CTTGGCCATATAGATGTATGTACTACCAATGAACAGACAGCGAGACCCACACACGCACATGTTTAAAAGTGTAAATGTGTGCACAAGTGCACGAACAACCTGAGAAACCTTCAGGAGGATTTGTGGTGTGACTTTGCAGTGACATGTAGCGATGGCTAGTTGAAGGAATCTCTCTCAAGTCTTAGTGGTCATGGCCACTTCCCTACCCCTGCCCATCCATGTTCCTGCCCGGCCTTGGTGTGCCTCTGTGTGCCCTGGGTGTCCAGGAGCCTATCATCAACCTTACTGGGGTGAGCAGTGCAGCCATGCCTGGAGGTTTGAGCCACCCTCCCCTTGCTAGAGAGAAGGGCCTCAATATTTATATTTAAGAAGTAAAATAATAATAATAATAATGTAAGGATGGCTGGCACACAGGAACTATGGCCTTCCTTGGGGCCTGGGACCTGCCTGGCCTTGTGGTTACATTGGGTATCCTCACTGTCCATGGCTGCCTGGTCTCTGTAATTTTATATAGAGTTTGAGCTGAAGCCTCGTATATTTAATTTATTTTGTTAAACAAGAAATTGCCTCCTTTTTCTCATTCTGGTGTTTTTACCTGGGGTTGGTCTGTGTGTGTATTTGCCAGTGAGCATACACATGTGCTCACTTTTGTGTCTACTCGCATCTATGCACTGATATGTATGTGTGCATACATGTGCTAGCTTACATGTATCCACATGTACTGATACTGTGCCTGTGTATCTTTCCTCTAGGGGAGTGCCTGCCTTGTCTTCCCTAGGCCTCAGAGCTGGGTTTCCCAGGCGTTGTCTTCTGTGGGATCATGGGTTTCTGAGCTTCATGGTACACCAGGAGTGGCTGCGGCTAACTGGTGGTATGAGTGTTTGTTCTACACACTCCCTCTGTTCTGTGCATGACCCTGCCTCTAGCTGGGAACCTACCTTTTATTGTTCCATTTTATGTGGCCTTAGCAGGGAAGCTGCTTAGAGCTGAGATAGGGTCAGCCCAGGTCACAGAAACCTCTTTCCTCAAGGTTCCAGCTGAGTGAACCCCAGGTACTCCTATGGCGATAATGGGTAGTTGTTCTTTTCAATCAGGGAAACTGAGGCTCCGATTCACCTAGCTGTGGACCTGAAGTCCCACTGTGCCTTGAACATATATCTGGCATCTCCAGCATCTGGTAGCCAGAGATAGCCCTGTCACTAACAGCCAGGACCACCCAAATATGGCTACCCCAGGAGGTCAAGGGCTATATGCCATCCTATGAGGGGGTCCTATAAGAAATGTCCAGAGTAACTAACCTTATTCCTGAGGGGCCCACACCTGGTGAAACTTGGTGGCCATTTGTTATCTGTAGATGCTAAGAAAGGTGACTACTCTCAGGGAAAAGCTCTTAGAGCCATGGCAGGACCCTTGTACCAATACCTTGCTCGATCGTACATGTAGAATTTTTATGCATGCATGCATGATACTGGAGACTGAACTGACTTCCCACATATTAGACAAGCACTCTACTACTGAGATATATGCCCAGCCCTGTGTGCCTTAGGGAGCTCTGAACCTTGGATGGACATCCCAGCCTCTAAAAATGCTAGGTGAATCGGAGCCTCATGCAATGGCCTCACCCCTGTAGATGCGCATGCTGGTCACCCCACCCTATGCCCCAGTTGCTTAAACACATTTTAAGGGGGCTGCTTTGTCACATGGGTGGGAATAAATGGCCTGTGTACTTTGAACTTGGGTAGAAGAGGACAAAGCTTCTGAGGACAGCCTGGCAGTGTCCAAAAGATGGAGCTTTGGACCTTGACCTTACTGCTAGGAGTCACCTGTCTATCCACCTATGTGCCTCCTCTTCCCAGGCCCGTATCATCCAGACTCTTCCTGCTGCCCAGGCCTAGAAGGAATGGACATGTGCTGAGTATGGTGTTCTTCTGAAAGCTGAGAGCAAAATCCTTTCAGAGATGAGGGCCTGTGGGTCCAGGAAGAAAGGAGGAGCCTGAAATAGCTTTACCCTGCCTGCTGCAACCCCTCACATGGACAAGTGCACATGTCCCTAGCTTTCCCAACTTAGAGGTCAAGAGGGGATACTGCTGTCCTTGGGGTGACCCACAGACCAGGCCAGGCATGGTGGGTTCTGATTGGAAGTCATGTAGGAGGAGATTCAGTGTCCTGGTTGAGGCTCAGTGAGTGGTGGGTGCATGAGGGATGCAGTAGGGAGCCATGCTTGAGCCTCCCTCTGATCCATCTAGGCAGTGATCAGCTGATTCACTGGGAAAGCCGGCAGACTTGAAAGGTTGGCCCGGACTCTGACACCCTTGGGTGTCAGCTTCAAAGGATGTCCATAAGCTGTCCTGCAGCTGTCCCTGGGGGCAGGGAGGGGCTAAGGCTAATGCCCAGAGAAGGGTGATAGTACAAAGCAGAGATGAGAGAGACATGGGCAGCCCCACCCAGCAGTCAGAGGACCTGGCTAGAGATCAGACCCTTGTTCCAAGAACAGGACATGGCTGCAGAGGACCTGTGACACAGAAGGGGGTGTGTGTGTGTGTGTGTGTGTGTGTGTGTGTGTGTGTGGAGAGAGAGAGAGAGAGAGAGAGAGAGAGAGAGAGAGAGAGAGAGACCTCAATAACACAGACTTGGCCAGGACACCAGGCAGGCCCAGAAGAGCTGCCTCATCTTCCAGACATCACAAGGCTGGGACATATGTAGCCAGGCTGGCCTTCAGGCATCAGGGACAGAATGTGGTGACCTGGGCTGCAGTGGGGGGGGGGGGGGGGGCAGCTGCTCCCACAGCTGGTGGTAGCATACCATGCAAAGAACTTCTTGTGTCCTGGTAGAATAAGGACCTCAGCCCAGCTTTGTCGTGCAGGAGCTGTGGTTATTCAGTCAAGGAAGTTTTGACATAACCCTTCTGAAATTTTGTACCTGGGGATGCAGGGGGCAGCTATGTGAAGACCCAGAGGTGGTCTTTACATAGAAGCTATATGAACTGACACCTTATGTTATGGACTCTAGTGTTCCAGAACTGACACTTTATATTTTGGATTCACACATCTCTTTTTGAGGAGAGAGATTTGTGAAGGGCATTCTTGCCTCAGGCTGTGGCTAAGGCTGACCAAGTTCCTGGGAGATCACTTGATTCCTCTGTTTCCTGAGTCAGCAGCCAGGAACCCTGCTTGGACAGAATAGCCATCTTTGGTGGTTGGGGTTCCTCAGAGAAAGAGTGGAAGGTTCCTAAGAGGGACCTCTGTGACAGCAAGTCCAACCTGCATAGGAGCCACCTGAGTCTGGAGAGGAGAGGGTCTCCAGTATAGCTAGAGCAGGATCTGTTTGAAGCAGAAATGGATGCCATGGTCCCAGTTCTGGGCCCTCTGACTACCTAGAACCTAGGCCTAACACTGTATGACTCCCACTTGGAGATCACAGGGAGATCCTGGTAAGCCTGCAGATCAATCTGAGGTCTGTCAAGAACTATTGCAACTAGGAGTGACTAAAACCTATGTGAAACCTTGTATGACCTCACCTTACCCCATGGTGGGCCAGGTTCTCTGTTCCAGATCTGGGCCAGTCTTTTTTTTTTTTTTTTTGAGACAAGGTTTCCCTGGCTGTCCTGGAACTCACTCTGTAGACCAGGCTGTCCTTAAATTCAGAGATCTGCCTGCCTCTGCTTCCTAAGTGCTGGGATTAAAGACTTGTGCCATCACTATCTGAAAATCCATTTCGTAATCCTTCTCAGCCAGCATTTATCCAAGCAAGATTGCCTGGTCAGGCTCAGATCTTCAGTTGTTGTGCTTCTTAGCCTTCCCTGATTGCTGTATATCACTAGCTTTTCATAGGAGTCTGTCTCCCTCCTCACATGGTCCCACCCATCAGGGCTTAGGTGGTTGTCCATACTGTCCTCTTATCATGCCCCACTTGGGGGATCAAAAGCTTCCATGAGCCTTCTTCATCCTCCCTGGGCTCAGAGCCTCATAGGCTAGCCAGTGAGGAGAGGAGAAGGCTGGTACTCATGATACCCACCAATAGAATATTGCTTGCCTCCAAGACAATATTGGGTAGTAGGCTTGTCATGCAGCTCTCTATACCTGAGTCGGAGGCTGCCTGTGCTTGGTGTTCAGGGTCACTTCTCTGGCCCCATAATCTTGAATCTTGGTTAGAATCAGGCCCAGGGGTATAAGGGTATAAGGCAAGGTGAAGAGAGCCATCCTGAGCCCACTAGGAGTTGGGGTTCCAAAGGGCTTCTGAAGACTGAGTTACGGAACCCGAGCTCCTCCTGGTACCTTACTGATAGCAAGGCTGGGCCAGCCTATACTTGGTGTCTCTGATGTAAATGGAAGGCCAGAGGAAGGCCCTTACCAGACTATTTACCCCCTCCCTCCTCATGACAGGGACGGGAAGTTGGCCAGTTAATTGTCATAGTCTTCCTGAGAGACTTCTGGTGGTCAGTGCTTGCCTCCAAGTAAGGTGGTGGCTTTCTACTGTGTGTAACTTGGAGCAGAAGGTTGAGACAAAGGGCCCAAAGTCCTTGACTGCTCAGTGGGGGTAAACCGGAACGTGACCTGGTGAGCACAGGCAGCTCTACCCTGTGACTTCCGGTCATCCTTTTAGACTGCCTGCAATCCCAGTGTTGCTGGGTTTGGCTACTGGGTTATGTTGGCCTAACTTAATGTATCCGTCCACCAGAGACTACTCTCCTTTCAGACCTTGCCTGGCTCTCTCACATACCTAGAGGGTGGGAGAGGGGCCTCAAAGTCCCAGCTCCTCAGGAATGTAGGATGGGTACAAGGAGAGACATGGGCAGGTGACCCTGCTGTCCACTGGGTGAACCAGCTGCTTTCTTTAGGCAGGGCTTTTCCTTTAGAGATCTTGACTCTGGAGTTTGTGTGGTGTGGAGCAACACAGCATATGACACTAGGCTCAGTGGCCAGCACAGTAGCCTGAGAATTGTCGCCCTGGGAGATCCAGGTCTCCTGGGGGAGAACACTGAGCTGTATTTGGAGCTCCTGTTTCCTGTAGCTCCTCTCCCTGTTGCTCATCTTAGGAGAAACTGATAGATGACCCTATCAGCTGCCTTGGTCTACCTAGGTGAGCACTAGGTGGGAAGAGTAAGATAACCATCCACATCCACATGTTTCCCTGCATAGGGAGGCCTAGTATCCAGAAAAGAGGTCTCAGCCTCTGTCTGCATTCACCTTAAACAGTAGTAGAGGTAAGTCAGTCTGAGGCTCTTGTGCTCCAAGGCAGCTGCACCCTGCCCTTTGTAGCAATAGCCATCAGGCATCTGGACTTGGGCCATCAGGTGGTGACAGCTGCTAACAGCTGGCAAGAGAGGCAGTAGGACATCTGAGTTCCAGGGCTGGGTTCTGACCAGGCTAGATCTCCCTTCAGCTGCGTGGCAGCTAGTGAGTCTCATTCAGGCACATGAATATCCCTGTATTGAAGAAACAGTTCTCCCCATAGAAGGTCGGCATGAAGAGCCTCTGCTAACAGGGCTCAGAAGGAATATCATAGCAGCCATACTGGGGCTGGAGACTTCCTGAGACTCATCTGTCTCCAGAGTCTGAGGATCTTAGTACTATTGTTATCAGAGAGCCAGTTAAAGGGTTGTGGACAGAAAGCTGGGGTCCTGGCCTCCAAAGAAGAAGGTTGCTTTTTGCTAGATCTATCCCAGCCTTCTTGGAACATTGTAGGATTCCCAGGTAAGTCTTTGCCTAGGTTCTTCTACCTTCCAGACAGACTGGGGAGGTAGAGGCAGAAGACCTAGCTGATTTGCCAAGGAACTCATTCTGGGAACAAAGGTTCCTATCTCTGTTCCCACCTACCCCCTGACTAGGCTATCTTAGCAACCAGTTTAAGGAGTCCTCAGCCCCCTCCTTGCTGAGATCCTCCAACCTTCTTGACACAGGATGAAGGGCTGTATGTCCAAGGGATGACCTTGGCTTAGTGGGTATCCAGTGATCCTGCTGGGTAGGCTTCCTTAAGGATAGGGGTATTGCTGTCAGCCTTCACGAGGACCCACATCACATAGGGCCTAATATCTGACCCTTCAGTGAGGCTAGGTCTAATTGTGAACCTGGGGTTGTCTCCTATTCTGAAGCTTGGGCATGGTCTCAGCTCTGACCCTCCAACAGGTGACTTCAGGGAGCATGGCCTCTAGAACCCCTTTGTTCTTGGTCTGGATTTGCCAATGCCTAGGGCAAGCACTCTTGGCTAGGTGCACAGTCCAGGTGGTCTGGGGCTTGGGAGACCCTCTATTGTGAAACCCCAGATACTATGTCTTAATGTGCTCTTATAGGAAAGAAGCTGGCAGGAACCAGTGTTGAAGGGGGAGGAATAGACCTGGTGGGACCAGCTTAAGATGAATTCCTTTTCTGTTTACAGCTTTTTCCTATTTTTTTCCCCTCTCTCTTCCAAGAGCTCTCCTCCATCACTCCTTGGAGCTTCTCCAAGACAGTCGGCATTGTCTCACCCATGAACTACAAAACCTCTTTTACAGAGATAGCTGGAACCAAAGTAACAACAGGCAGAATAAGAGCAGTCATGGCAGGGCCAGTGCTCTAGACGAGGTAGTGGGAACATGAACAAGACTGACTCTCAAGTGAGGTCTGGATCCTCCAAAGGTTGGTAGTAAGCATCAAGCTAGGACCTTACCACCACGACAAGTGCACCTAGATCTGGCTCTGATATTAGTGCTCCTGCTTCCTGGCATGTGGCTGGGCATCTTAAACCCAACCCTGTATCTGGAGACAGATGTTCATAACCTGCCCTAGGAGACAGACCCAGATGTATACAGGAGCTTTTTGCTGCCTCCTTCCCTAAGCCCTGTGCAGCCTTTCCTATTCCCAATTTAGATACACCCCAAGTTGTTCTCTGGCTAGCCAGTGACTAGCTTGGAGCCCTGTTGGGGTGAGAAGAGGCCTCTGCAGCATGGAGTTCAGACCCACACTGCTTGGGGAGCACTTGTGTAGCTGTGAGTGCTTGGCCCCACTGGGTGGAGAGGCTTGGCCCTGTTTAGCTCTCCAGAGTCTCAAGGCCAACATTGGGCACAGGGCACTCCCAAATCCTCATGCCAGGAATGTGTGACAGTGAATGGTCAAGCAGATTCTTCTAATTCAGCAGGGCAGAGGGATTGGGGACAGGTTGTAGGACAATAGAGGGTCCCAGTGGGGTGGGGTGGGGTGGACTAATTGTCCTTGGGCCTAGGTAGGGGGCAAGAAGTTGCTACACAGGGACAGGCACTGAACAGGCACAGCTAGGCAGCCTAGCCACTATCTTGGACTTCTGGAGGTGCTTGAGGCTAGTATCTCCTGAAGTCCCTGTTCTTGGTGCCCACAAGAGTTGACCAGGGGAATCCTAGTTGGCTAGAAGCACAGTTGTCACCTCTAAGCCGCTGTAAAGGAGTGGCTGTACTGGGAAGCCTTTAAGGCTCAGGGCCTGCATACAGGCCCAAAGGAGGCACAATCCACCCTTTGTTTCCAAGGCAGCCGAGCCTTCAGGCCAAGAGGAAATGAGAGGAGCAGCAGCCAGAAGTCCTTGCCAGCCTGCCTGGGCCTGGCTGCCAGAGCCTGGCCCAGCCCAGGAGCTGCAGAGTTCTGCTATGGGGAGGGGCAAGTCACCATCCTTGTCTCTACGAGGCTTTGTCCAAGCTGGCATATCTGTAAGGCAGCAGAACCTGAGGGAGCTTCACGGCTTCTGAGACATACATTCAAAGAGTTAGAGAATTTGTAAGGGCAAAATAGTGGCCTGAGGTGGATATGTCACAAAGTTTCTCCGATCCTGAGGAGCCCTTTAATGGAAACCCTGGAGGAGGGTCCCACCTCCATGGCTCTAATTCCTTACCAGCCTTTAGTCCACACTCCCAGCCCAAGGCTCAGCCTGAGTGCCACAGAGGGGGAATTTATAGTCTTGGTCTTCTGAGCCTTCAGGGGATATGATCTGTACCCCTGCTTTGCATGTTCCATGTGGTCAGGTCAGGTATCTGGGTCCTTCCAAATCCTGCTCTCCATGTTGAAGACATCTCTTCACTATGACATCCATCCATCCATCCATCCATCCATCCATCCATCCATCCATCCCACATTCTTGCCTCTATGGCCCTGGATAGCTCTTGGGTCTTTCTAGTTAGAGAGTGGGTAGAAACTAGCTAAGGGTTTATGGGATTAGGTGCCCTTCCCAGCTGTCTAGAAAAGTTTTGTTCCTGCCACCTTCCATCCAGGGACTGAGGTAAAGCTTCCACAGGGCAGTTTCTGGCTGCTGCTTTTGTTCAGGGTGCTTCAATCAGGATAAAGAGACATTCCTACATTTTATGAGAGCTTCAGGGCAGACACCAGGGACCCCTTTATAGCTCTTGGTTTGGACCAGACTGTGAAGAATAAATAGCTGGCTCTCCTGGAGGTCCTTATGTGACAGGGTATATTTGGCTTTCTTTCAGTGACCTGTTCTGCTATCGGACATGAAACTGCCTGAAAAGATCCTACTGGGTGTTTTGGGTAGCTTCCCCACACAAGCTCACCTCCAGCCCCTATAGAAGTTTCTATACACATAGTGATTCCACGGTAGACACTAGGTGTATATTGGCTCAGTGGTTCTAGGCTCTGAATTATTTGTGGATGCTGTATCTGCAGCATTCACACATGGCTGGGCTTGGAAAGAGAACAGTTCTCAAGGCCATGACTCTAGGGATTCAGAGACCTCATGTTCCCAGTGACCAATGGGTATGTCAGTCCTGAAGGATATAGTTTATATCCCAGAAACAACATCACAAGCTGGGCAGGGCCCATGTCTGGGTGTAAAAGCAGTCCCTTGCCTTTGGTTTCTGGGAGCCTTTGACTGTGATGGGGATCGCCTCTACTTCCTTTGAAGTGTAAGTTTCTAAGGTGAATATTGCTCAGATGAGGGGCTCCAAGTCAGGGTAGGGCTTAGATGGGAAAGCTGGGAGCCAGGAAAGCTGACCCCACCCTGCACCACCCAAAGCTCTCTGATTTTCTGCTCAATGCCAGCAGCTGAATCTTCAAAATCTGTGTGCCCTCCACAAACATGGCAAGCACCTTCTGTTTTCTGTAAGCTGTCTTCTTCCTAAAGTTTGGCTGGGGGTGGGGTGGGGGAGGGTGCTGCAGAATCAACAGCTTTTTTCTTGAGCTTTATATCTCCAGTGGTGGCAAGGTGGGATGGCTGCTTTCAGGCAGACAAGTAGCCACAGGTTTGTCAGCCGGGTAGGTGCAGACTTCTGCTCCCACAGGAGATCTCAGAGGCCCAGGGAGTGTATGCAGGACAAAAGCATGTCCCTGCCAAGTTGCAGCACTGCTGGACCAGCAGGCTGCACTGTTGCATACCTCTGTTTCCACTGGTCAACCCAGAAGCCTGGCCATTGGGCTATACTGCTTCTGGTGTTTGTCTCTACAGGAGCCTTCAGTGTCTTCCTTGGCAGGCACCCTACTTCCTCCTCTAAAGATGAACTCTGTGTTCCTGTCTGGGTGGAAGAAGCTGGTTTATCCTGGCCCTGTAAGGGTCACCAGCCTCAGGTGTTGGAGACATTTCTGAGTGAATCAGCAAAAACTCACTCTAGGCTGTTGCTTCAGTTTCCATTGGAAAACAGCCTCCCTGGAGTGCTGGCTCCAAGCTAGGCAACAGTTGCCACTGGACTAGCTTCTCCCCTGCTGGACCTGCCCAGGGGGGATGTCCCCTACCTCACCTGGTAAGGCAGCTTTTTGGCTTGTGAGGGGCAAGAGAGTCACTGAGAGTCCTCTGTCTTAGGAAATCACCCATGTGTCCTACAGTAGGCAGCAGCAGAAGCAGCAGCCCCTCAAATAAGCCTTATCATCTAGGCCCAAATCTTCCAAGTATCATTCTCTGTACCCTAGTAGCCAATGTGTCCATGCACTGGAGTCTGTACGTAAGTAGATGTATGCATTAGTGTGTACCTGCATAGTTTACTGTGCTCAGTGTGAATCAGCTCTACAGTGCAGGGTCAGAGCTGAGTTCAGGATCTCCCAGTACTTCTACGACCATGTGGATACCTGGCTTCTGGACATGATGCGCCATGAGGACCCATAGGTAGGCTATACTGGGTAACAAAGGACAGGCTCCTTGTTTGTTCTAGTGTCCTTGACAAGGAGGATCCCAAGTGAGCCATGCAGTTTCCTGCTGGGCTGCGGCTTCTAGAGCCTCCAGGCACTTACATGTTAAACCAGGGCCCAGGGCCTGTGCCCATGCACCTGGCACAAACTTGCCTCTGGCCTGTTTTCTAAGAAGGCAAAGGACATTCTTTGGGGTAGTATACCAGGTTACAAAAGGACCTACTGGGTAAATTGGAGACCCCAGCCCTTTGAGTAGGCTGAATCCTCATATGTACAGGAGGCTCATTCTGCTCACACTTGAAATATCCACAAATTTCAGGGACCAAGTCATGTTCTTCCTACTCAAAAGTATTGCTACCTGTGGAAGGTCACAGATTAAAAGCACAAGAGTTTCATGAGCACCAACTGGTAAAATACTTGGTCTGCAAGAATGAAAAGATGAGTTTGACCTTAAAACCTGTATTACAAAAGCTGGGCATGAATGGCATGAGCTTATAATTCCAGTGCTAGGAAGGCACAGAGGTGTCTCTGGGGCTCACTGGCCAGGCAGCCTAGCCTACTTGGTAAATTCTAGGCCAGTGAAAGACTCTGTTCCCCCTCCCCCAAATCAATAGCACCTGAAGAATGACACCCTGAGGTTGTTTTCTGCCTCCACATGATTATCTATAGATTTGTACACCCATATACATATGTACCTGCATAGAATGTGCACTCATGCACACACACATAGACACATAAACACAAATAAAACTTTTTGAATAGCACAGAATCAGGCATAGAAGTGCCTGCCTACTACCCAGTGTTCAGACAGATTGTCAGCAGGCTTTTCAGTTCATATCTGGCAACTGGGGGCAGGAGCTTGAGATGGGTAAGGATGGTGATATAGAGAATTCTAGAAGTCATTGTGTACCCTGCTCTATTCTTAGGATATGGGACTTCTGCTGTACCAGAGTGGGCAAGGGGAAAATAAGGGGCCTCTCGGATTGCCCGCCCCAGGGGTCGTGTGAACAGAGCCTCCTGTGCACAAAGCCTTTGTGCTTCTTTAGCACAGGAGAACTCAATGCTTCTTCTCAGGTTTCCTGCAGTGAGTGTGTGCAGATGCACGCCAGGGCTACCTCCACTCCTGCTGTCCCAACCACAGACAACAAGAAGGGCCTGGGTGGATTCTACAGCTCAACTTTGCAGAGAAAACAAACTTTAACAGAAGGGCCTTCTCCAGTGTTCCAGGGCCGTGTACTCCAATCATTAGCCAGTCTGTCCTCACAGAGGTCTTGGCTCAGAAAAGTCCTGTGGCGAATCAGTTTTCTGCCAAGTGTCAGTCTGAGATGTAAAAACAGAGAAACCAGAAGCATTAAAACTAAGCAGTATGGGAGGGCTGTCTCAGCAGGAAACAGGTCTGAGATGTGTCTGTGGCCAGGCCAGCGGCAGCCTTCCCACATGTACCTCACTGGATGAATTTAGCCAATCCCTAGGGGAACTGCAGCATCTTCACGTCCTGTAGCTGAGGACTTGGTATCAGGACCAAGTTTCCCAGGGTCAAGAAGAGCCAAGCAGCAAAAACCATGGCCTCCTGGTCTGGGGCCAGTTTTATTTCCCACATCCTCCTGGTTTCTCAAACATTAGGTTTGAGGGTGACCCCTAAAAGAGAGTCCATCTCTTGTTGCACACCACTAGACACTGGATGCCAGGGACAGAGTCACAGTGCCCAGGCTGCTCTCATAGGCCTCAGGTCTCAGTGTAGGTGCTCCAGGTACATTCTGTGGGATCAGCCTATGAACAGCAAAGGGAGCCAAAGGGACCTTCCTTGGAACAGTCAGGCCATGAGGTATTGCCTACAGACTGCATAAGGCAAAGCTTTAGTTTCTCTGACTCTGGAGCCCAGATACATTTGTGCCCTTGGGTCACCTACTCTGACACCCTCATGTCTGGATTTGGGTTCCTAAAGTTTTACTTGCCCCTACATCAGCTTGGGAGGGGTATCTTCTGGCCATCCTAGCCCCTCACCAAGGAGTGAGGGTTATGAGATATGCAAATGTCTCACCCCACCTCCATCCAGGCCTTGGCCCCAGAGCCTGAACTATTTAGTTAGGCAAGAGAGCAGAGCCCATGGGGAAGGAATATAGGAGGAACAGAGGTAGAGATGGTGATCAGTCTACCTGGGTGCTAGAGTCTTCCCAGCTGTCACCCTATGTTACCTCCTCTGCTATTCTCAGTGGCTGTCAGGCTTGGTTAAACCTAGACCTTCCCTTCTTGGTGTCTTGTCCAGCGCCCTTCCTGGCCAGCAGGAAATTAGACGCAAGACATCAAGGTTCCTTCTCAAGGCAGTTTACTCAGGATTGTAGCTTCCTGGTGGTGGCGGCCCCACCTACCCCGGGGACCAGGCTTATATCTAAGCAAAGGCCAATGAGCATATGCCACGTATCATCTCTCATACGTCCATGTATGACCATTCCCTGCCCCTGCACAGCTGCATAGCCAAATGAGGACTTGTTTACTACAAGGAGCACTCTCAGCCAGCACCATCTTCAGGTGCAGCACAGAGCGGCTCTCTACAATGTCGGGCAACCCCTTTGGGTTTGAGCACCCTTGGTAATCCTCACATCTAGGCTGTTCTTCCAATACCTTGCCTCAACAGGGCCTTGAAGTCTAGGTTTTCCACATGCTCAGTTCAGGAAGAGCTGCAGAAGGCTCTGAGCAGTTCAAGATCATATTTCTCAGTGTTTCTATGGCTGAAGAAAAGACATTTCCTGAAAATGGATTCCTGAAGTTTCTAAAGGGCCCTAACTTTAAATACCAAATTCTTTTCTCCTCTATGAGCTGCATACTGTCTTAAGCAGCAGATATAGGGGCAACACTGGGTCCCGGCTCTCCTGCCCACACCTAGATTGCTAGGGTCCCTTCAGGTAGGTATTCTGAAGTTCCCTTCAGGAGAATAGTTTAGATTTCTGCCTGAACACACAGGGCACTGCAAACTGTGACTCTGAGGCCCCAGTATGCTCCGTAGGCTGACACAACTGCTCTGCTCAGATGGCACCCTTTGAAGGAGAATCCTGTCATATTCTATGTTGTGTGGTCACAGGAACTCTTCTGGAGGGAGATTTCTGAATAAGTGTGATAACAATGGCCCATTGCCTTTGGAAAACAAGGTAACATGATTCCATCAACCAGACATTTTATCAGCGGCTTTTCAGGAACTCTTTGGACTCACCTAATCCTATTTATTCATGAGTGTTCACCAATTAATGAGCATCCTGATCATGCTGAACCCTGTGGCTACTGTCCCTGGTGGTGGTTATGTGAGCAGCTATCCAAAGCCTTATGTCCCCTACACAATGTTGATCTGGAGTTGAAGCTCACCTAGCCAGGCATCCCTAAGAACCTGCACAGGTGGCCTCTGCTTCCTGTTAAAAATATTTGTCCCCCTTTTCTGTTGGTCTAATCGGTTCTCACACACTGACTTTGGTATCTGGCCTAGTGCAGGTAAGCTCCTGTCTGCTCTTGATGCTCTCTGCTGATCTATCAATCCCCTGATATTGAACTGTATGACACTGTCCAGTTGACCCTGGGGGAAAGAACTGGTAGATGCTCATCTCCGTGGCAATAATACTCTTGTCCTGACAGTAGCAAATATACTGCGACAGGCCAGGAACGTAGCAGATCTTAGAAATGAGGGCCCTGCAACATTACTCTAAGTTGCTCACTGTTGTGCCTAGTAAAATTTTTAAATTTTTTTAGATTAGAAAAATGTGAGGACCTGTAAAATGGTTCAGTAGATAAAAGTGCTTGCTGCCAACCCTGATGACCTGATTTTTACCCCTTAGACTCATATTATGGAAGGAAAGAACTGACTTCTGCAAGTTATTCTTTAACCTCTACACAGAAACACACACACACACACACACACACACACACACACACACACACACACAAACTGTGGCACATGCACTCACAAATACAAAAAATGAATAAAAAATATGTAATACAAAATTAAAAAGAAAACTGAAAGTGGTGCTAAGCACTGAACCCAAGTGTTTGCATGCTTTATCACTGAGCCACATTCTAGCCCCAATAGCTTAGTTCTGTGTGTCTGGGTGTATGTGGTTGTATGTGCACATGGGTATGTGCACATGTGTGTGTGTACATGAATGTGCACATATTGCATGTGGAGGTCAGAGGTCAATATTAGGTGACTTACCACTATCACTTTCTCCATCTTTATTTTGTTTTTTACTTCTTTAAGGAAAAGAGAAATACATATTTAAAAAGACAAGAGACTCACCACACATAGTCTTGGCTAGCATTGAACTCACAGAGTTTTATCTGCTTCTGCATCCTGAATGTTGGGAATACAGGAGTGTACCATCATGTCTGGCTTGACAAACTTTTTTATTACATAATATTTTTTATTGATTATTTGGAAATTTCACATCCTGATCACACTCACCTCCCAGTCCTCCCAGGTCCACCCACCCCATCTTTTCTCCCATCTCCCCTAAAGAAGAGGAGGAGGGGGAAGGAAGAAGAGGAAGAGGAAGAAACAAGTCCAATTTGTGTTGCCCATATACTCACTGGAGCATGGTCAATCTCCCAGTGGCCAGTCCCTTAAAAAAAACTGAGTCTTTCCCTGCCCACACCCCAACAGAAGCCAACAACTGTAGAGAGATATACTTCAGCATCATTATCACAATTTTTAAGAGTCTCTTCAGTGGCTTTCTGTTTAGGCTGTTACTTTTTTGGGGGGTGGGAGGGTAGAGGCACAGAAGCCTTTCATATCTCTATTTCTCAACTGTGAGTCTGTAGTCATTGACACCACTGCAAAAGTAGCTTTCTTGCCTTTTATTTTTTTACAGACAGGGTTTCTCTGTGTATCTCTGGCTATCCTGGAATTTGTTCTGTAGACCAGGCTGGCCTCAAACTCAGAGATCACCTGCCTTTGCCTCCTGAGTGCTGGGATTAGCTTCCTTGCCCTTTCGAGTCAGTGAGAGCACAGATCCTGGATCACCACATGGCCTCTGCCCAAGGCACAGACCACTGATGTCCGCATTGCCTCCAACACCAGCATGTGCTGGGGATCCCAGCATAGTCCCACGACAGCATATACCACAGAGATCAGCATGGGCCCCTGCTGCAGTACAGGCCACAGACACAATAGCCCTTGGCAGCAGTACAGGTCAAGGACATCAACCTGGCCTCAGGCAGCAGCACAGACCACGTACATCCACACAGCCTTCAGCAGTAACATGGACCACAGACATTAATATGACCACCTCATCTTTATTTTTTAAGTCACAGTTTTTCATGCTGGGCAGTGAAAGCATACAACTTTAATGCCAGCACTTGGAAGGAAGATACAGGCAGATCTCTGAGTTTGAGGCTAGCCTGTTCTATAGAGTGAGGTCTAGGACAGTCAGGGCTACACAGAGAAATCATGTCTCAAAAACCATCACCAATAAAAAACGACAGAGTTTTCACTGAACCTGAAACTCACTGATTCACCCTTGCCGGCTGGCCAAGGAGGTACTTTACCCTCTATAGCCAGAGTTACAGGTGTGCACCACCATTCCTGTCTTACATGAGTGCTGGCATCATGAACTTAGATTTTCATGCTTTATCTACTGAGTCATCTCCCTAGCATTCCCTAAATAGTATAATCTTTGAAACCAGAAACAGAAGGATTATTGGAAAATGATTCAAAGAAGGCAGCAGTGAAATATCCTGACACACCAAGAGAGTTCACCCTGTACTTCCCCTAAGTGACTGCATAGGGACACACCCTCATCAGTGTCAATGTATTGTCAAGATTTAGATCATGAGTCCTGGCATCAATGCCTGGAGTTGAATTATTCTGCACTCCAGAGAGGTTCTAAAACATCATGTATTTCACTGTCTTTTGGGTAGGCTTAACACCATACCCT
This sequence comes from Mastomys natalensis, assembly GCA_021653895.1. Classification (NCBI taxonomy): domain Eukaryota; kingdom Metazoa; phylum Chordata; class Mammalia; order Rodentia; family Muridae; genus Mastomys; species Mastomys natalensis. The sequence continues at coordinate 158,590 of JAJTUV010000228.1, read as the reverse complement.
GAAGCCCACATAGCCATGGTTAGCCATAGCTACACCCTACCTGTACTATAGCTGTGGTACCATTGTCCACTGTCCCTTCTTTGGCCTTGTAGCTGAGTGACTGGTGAGGCAGCCAAACTGAAGCCCTGTATACCCTGGGTTTTCTGGGCTCACATGATAGCAAAGTAGGCATTTTTCCTGAAGACTATGGCTGGCCCTAGTTTTGGGTGCAGCAAGGCCTTCCGGATGACTCCTGTGTATGTGTTCACTGATGGGAAGCGTATTTGTGCCTAGTGATGGGAAACACTTGTACCTGAGGGAGAACCATATCAGCGCCCACTGAAGGGAATTACAATGTGCCAAATAAAGGAACCGTGTAAGTGTCCACTGACAGGGAACTACATGTGTTCACTATGTGAGCCCAACTAATAAGGAAGTACTTGTTTGCCAATCAAGAGGAACAATGAGAGCAAATCCTGACAGCAGGTGGCTGGGCTAGGCAGATGCTCATGGGATTTCATATAACCACTGCAGACTTTTGTTTTTCCTCAGCACTACTTCTGAGGCTTAGTCTTGTTGGTTCACTTACATCTAACTTAAAGATGTTTATAACTTTGGCATTTGGAAAGCCAGTTTTTGGTGTACCTGTTGTTGGACACTCTGGCTTGTTCATATGCAGGTGCCACCTTCTACCTTTCCAGATCTTATGCAGCCAGTATCCTCAAGACACTTGTGCTTCTAGACTCACCAACTAGCATGGTGGGGACAGGGTTTCCTGATGACTTCAGATGAAGAGCTATCCTGTAGCACATAACCAAAGAGAGCCAACTTGCAGTGAATACTGGCCAAACTCTTTCCAGGTTCTTGCCTCAATCCCTACAAGGAGGTTTTCTTAGAGCTCTAGTTGGTTCAGTGAAGGGTATGGTATAAGTAGTGATGCTGAAGCAAAGTACCTGACGTGGAGAAAGAGTCCCCTCAGGGCCTGGAACCATACTAGGGTTCTCCAAGACTGTCATTTAGCATGTAGCCTAGCTGCTCCTCAGCTCTGCACAGCAGGTGGCCATTCCCAGAGGAAACATGCACAGCATGGGCATGCATTTTAGAAACTTCTATGACTCAGACCTGTCCACTTTCTACTAATTGAATCTAGTAAAGAAACTATGAGATAAGCAACTAGTAGAAAGAAATGGACCTGTACTTTGTATCTTAAAAGATTTCTTTGTTTAGTGACGTTTTCAACTACATTTTACCTAAGTATCACTTTGTGATGGGTTGTTTGTTAGAATGTAAGCTGGTACACCCTCAGCTGGTAGGTGGGTATTGCCTTGAAATGTCAGAGCCCTGGATATGCTTCCTGTGGCTGCTGTGAATCCTGAGGAGTGTTCTAGGTTAACACCTGTGAGAATTCACCACATTAAATGTGAAGGCCAGTAACTAGATAACTAGATTAAAGAAACAGAATCAAAGCTGACCAGAGGTGGTGCACCGCTGCAGTCGCCGCGCTCTGGAGTCTGAGGTGGCCATCTGTCTCTCCCAAGTTCGAATCCTGCCTGTGCTTGCTCACAGGGGAAAAAAAACAAAACAAAACAAAACAAAAAAAACCTTTGCCGCCTTTAATCCCAGCACTTGGGAGGCAGAGGCAGGCAGATTTCTGAGTTTGAGGCCAGCCTGGTCTACAGAGTGAGTTCCAGGACAGCCAGGGCTACACAGAGAAACCTTGTCTCGAAAAACCAAAAAAAAAAAAAAAAAAAAAAGAAGAAGAAGAAGAAACAGAAATCAAATTCACTAGTCCCTTAAGAGTACACCCTCATTCAGGTATTTCTAAATGTTCTGCTTAGCAAAACCAAATAAACAAACAACCTCCAAACATCAGCAGTAGAAGAGGCTGGAACTCTGTGTTCACCAAAGGAAGACTTTCCTGGAAAAAAAAAAAAAAACAAAACCCACACCAAACCTAAAAACCAGGTCTTTGTCTAAAATAGGCAAAGTCATAACACAAAGGCAAATTGTGGAAATGTTCCAGATTTAAACTCACCAAAGAGGCACTTTAAGCAGCACAAGTTCCAGACTAGACCTGATCCTGATCCAGACATACCAGACTGAGCAAGTCAGAAACTAGTCTGTGGCTGAACCCAAGGTTGCCTATAGGAAACAAATAGTGCATGAAACCTACAACTATCAAATAGTTCACAATAAAATTGTGTGCACATGTAACTGTGGGTAGATGAGAGCAACCATATTTGAGTACACACAGGAGTATGTGTAAACACATGCAGGAGTGTATGTACTGAACATCATGTGTGCAACATGTAAATGTATACTCTCTGGGGTGTCAGAAGCTATACTGTGAAATTTCCACCACTTTGAAATTAATCTCAAAGTAAAAGATAATCATAGGCACTTTTGATGAAAGGGTGTGGGCAGGTGGGACAAGATGGCTTAGGAAGACTTGGAATAGCAGTGATAAATGGCTTGTGGTGTTTGTATGTGTGTGTTTGGTATATTATCTGTTCAGTTCCTCAGTGGACATCCCTCTGTAGGAATGTAGGGTCTCTTTTGGGCTTTGTAGATTTACACTGATAACAGAAGATCTGAAGTGGGGCTTGGTAGGGGTGATAAGGATACTAGGGCCAGATAGAATATCAGGTTGCTGGCTACACTTACTCCCAGGCTCTCTGTCCTCTGGTGCCATCTCTGCCCAACAAAATGTTCAGTACCAGTGAAGTTTGTGTGAAGGTTTGAATTTGCCACATAAGAATTTTAGGAATTTCCTCTTAGTCTGAAAAGAAAACTTGTTCAAAACATCCCTTTGTATTGACAACTGCTTGGGTTTGAAAGAGCTTTTGTCTTGTTCAGAGAGGACACAGCTTTTTAAGTGTTTGTGAGGAACAGGTTTGCCACTTCAAGCTGTCTAGTTGTACTCTGCTCCATTTGGTATTCAGGCTAGGTCAGTTATCATGGTGCTGTCCTAGGAGGCTGGCTAGAGGTCCAGGGCTCCTCTGAACCTGGCCATGAGGAACACTTCTGCTTGGAGAGCCAAGTAAGGGGGCTCAAGGGGGAGTGTCATGTGGTGACAGGTCAGCAGAGGTGGCTGGAGCAGAGGGCTTTGGCTTTGGCTAGACCCATCTCCTGCATGTTGGTCCACTTCCTGAGCCTGGGTCCTGGGTCTTCCTGTCTGTCCTGGGGCTTCTGGATTATTCTTTTAATAAAGTTCTCTGCTTGTGGGTGGGAAGATATATGGGTCTCCACATTGTTATTCTTCCTAGTCTGGTCTTATGATTTCTAGGTTCTCAATAAGGCCTACATCAGGAACTGCCTGAGTGCTATGGTTGGGAAAGACACAAATTTAGCTGAGGATGAGCACTTTGGTCTCTTCAGAAGCATGCCATTAGTAGTAGATTCTGTGTGCTACTGGGAAACAGTGCTCAGATGTGCCACTCATGTTTTTGAAAGAACATTGTAAGGTAATACCCAACTTTACAGTTTTTATCCACAGAAAATTTACAGCTAAAAATGCAATCTCTGCCAGATGACAGGCAATTTTAACTCTTAGAGAAAGCCAAGATAAAAGAAGGTTGAGATTGAACTCAGGATCTGGTCAGCTCCACAAGGGCACATTAGAAGGGACGGTGCTGGCACCATTGGAGAACAGGAATTCTGATATGGGAGCTGGGAGGTTCATGTCCAGAGAGAATGTCTCTCCAAGAATGTTTAGGATGCCTTTGAGATATGTTTAGGAAAGAAAATGGGAAAGGGCAGAGGAAATAAAGCATCTTGGAAGTTCAGAATTATTTACTACTCAGGGAAATGTGAAAAAGGCACAGTACTTGCTGTTTGCAAGGGACATACTTGGATGCTGGTTGTGGTCAATGTGGGTAAGTGCTGCATCCTTTTAAGAGCCTTCTATGGAGACAGATGGGATGTGAACAGACAACTGGCAAAGATGGAAAACAAACCACAGAGAACCAGGTAGGCCCAGAGAAACAAGGAAGGCACAAACACTGGTGAGGAACAGGGAACCTCTGCATCTGACCTCATCATTTTCCCCTTTGTGAGTTTCTTCAGTTGCCTGAACCTTTTCCAGTTCTACACTGAATAGACCACTTGTTTTTCTGTGAAATGAATCCAACAGGGACTCAGGGCAGCTCCAGCTTGTGTGGCCCAGCGCCCTCTAGTGCTCACTTCACCCACCACTGGCCTTTGACTTCACACACCTGGCCTCTGAATAACCCACACCTCTACGCTGCTATTGGGGGATGAATGTGGGCTTCTAGTATTGACTAGTGACATCCAGGAGCCCCATCTTGGTGTGACACAACCTGTGTAAGTAGTAGGGTTTGGGCAACTACCTACATGTTTACTTAAGTGAAGATTACAGGAAAAGAACAACTGGTGTTAATGATAAGTGCTGATGAAAGGGTAAACACCTCAGTTCTACCAAATGTGCCCTGGAATTAAATGGCTCCCAAAAGCTCAATTGTGACAAAATAAAAATAGTGTCAAATGCTAAAAACCATGGTATCAAAATTTATGTGTATAATGCAAAGCAATGGAAAATTGTAAAATTTTAAAATTGCATCTGACTAATCAGACCTTGTGACCAAGAGCTCCTCTAAGGGAGGAATGTAGTGGGGTGAGATGACGGTCTGGCCCCACCTGCTGGATTCCTCAGCATTGCTTTGAACATTGAGCAGCACTACAACCATGGGTGTGGAGCTCTATCTGCAGTCAGTCAGCCCATGTCCACCTGCCCCATGGGTTATGGTTAGGTTCAAGATTCACACTGAGGTATCATAAACACAGAAGGTCATTTACATTTCACTTTTGTCCAACATCATAGCATTTAGTAATCAGGTATTTATTATATGACATAAAACATTTATGTCATAAATATTGGTTTTATAACATTTTATAATTTTTTGGGAGGTATAGAAATGGCTCAGTGATAAGAGTACTTACTAGTTGGGCGTAGTGGCCCATGCCTTTAATCCTAGCACTTGGAAGGAAGAGGAAGGCAGATCTCTGTGAGTTTCAGGCCAGCCTGGTCTACATAGTGAGTTTCAGGATAGCTAGGACTATGGGAGAAACCCTATCTAAAAAACAAACAAACAAAAAAAAAAACCCAACAAAACAAACCCTCCAAAACCCCAATACCCTGCCCCAAACTATACCAAATAACAAGAAAAAAATGCTTTTTGCTCAATCATGAGGGCCAGAGTTCAGACGCCAGCACCCATGTTAGGTGGCTCATAAATGTGTATAATTCTACCTCCAAGGGATCCAATGCCTTCTTCTAGACTTGGCAGAGTCCCATTCCACACATGTATAGATACTCATACAGATATACATATAAATGAAGTAAAGTAATGTAAATATATTTTTAAAAGAAGAATAGTATGTTGTATGATCAAAACACATTGCATAAAGTTCACAAAGAATTTAAAAAAGTATTTTTACAATCAAATTCTGTGAATGGAAGCAACTTAGAATAGGTATGTTTCTACAAGATTTCTGAACACTCATCACATGTTTCTTGGATCAAGTACACTCCTGGGGGACAATCATGCCTGGGTCATATACCCTTCTGGGAGAGCAGAGATGAGGCTTATTCCTGCTCAGCAGCCCAAGCATCATTTCCTGAGGACTGGGAAGATGCAATACTGGCAACAGGATTCATAGAGGTCACATACTGTTGGGGACCCTGGACCACCATCCTAGCTTATAAAAATTGTAAACTGCTTTTATGAGGAACTGCCTCCTCTGGGAAAAACCTGACCTTCGACCAAAGAAGATTCTCTTGCTCTGTCAAGAGATAAGCCCAGGGAGCTACCCATTGTTTCAAGAGAGCCTCAGAGAGTCACCTGCTGTTAATCAGTACCAGGTTAAAAAGATAGGCTCCTTCAGATTTCAGGTCTCAGTAAACTTAAAGAATGTCTGGCATTTCCTGGGAGCTGGAGGAATGGCTCAGCTATTAAGAACACTGTCTGCTCTTCCAGAAGACCTTTGCCCTCCTCCTTCCCCAAGACAATATATTGAAAATTGCCCCCACATTAAAGTGAGATCTTGACAAAACTGCCTGCAGGATCTCTGTTTTCTCTCCCGCCCATGTTCTTTTTCAGGTGACAGTCTCCCTCTGGACCCCACGAATAACCAAGGCCCGTGGGTCAGGTCAACATACCACTGGAATAGTTCAGTGTGCAGCCTGCCTGCACCTCAGCCTAGCTGCAGAGTGGACAGTTACTTCTTTCTGCTGTTAATGTATTCTACAGAACCAAGTTCTCTGATAAACTATAGGCAAATAGAAAGTAAAGAAGTAGAGATAGCACCACAACCCCCTTCTTAGTTCCTGTGTTGTTGAATTATGAGAGATGCAAGGACTAGGATTGAGCGACAGATGCCTCCCATAGGAAGGGTCCGTTCTCCAACAGAGCAGCAGGTTTGTGCCCTCAGGCCTCACCTGCAACTTGGGTAGAACTTTAGGGTAGAATGTAGCTCTGCAGAGATCTGTCCACGGTACATAACACCACACAGTAGCTGGCACAAGCCCTGAGTAACAAAACTAAGTCATTGGAGACTCACAACAAAGAAAAAATGGAGTCACCCTCAACTATTGGCTTTCAATGGGGAATGTCATGTGTGCATACATTATGCTGTGGGCACAAGCCTGGCAGACTTGAATCCTAGAGCGCTGCGTCTGGGGATCCCCGATAGTGAGCCCCAAGGTGGCTGCTCACTTTGGCTCCACACTCATGTTTAGGAGAGTTCTACAGTATCAGGAAGAATACAACAGCCAAAAATTCCACAAGGCTATCCAGACAGCTGCTCAATCAGAAAGCTACTTTATTTAGTTACATCATCTCTCTAGAATGAACTCTACAGTGATATTTACTGACGAACGCACACATGCCAGGGGCTGGCTACAGAGCGTAGATTTGCAGGTGTGGAAGGCAAGAATGGGCTCATCTTCTCAGTGTCCACCCCCTAGGGGATGCTGACCCTGTAGGAAGCATTAAGAGATGTAAAGAGATGTGAGTTTTGGCATGACGTCTTAATTCTACACAGCTGGAGAAAACAAGAATGCAAATATCAAGTAAGAAAAATAAGTTGGAAAAAAAAGAGTTAACTGTGTTTTTAAAAATTTCATGTTAGGTTAGTTTTTTCAGAGTACTGCTGACTAATGTAAAAACCTGTCATGACGATAGGAGCCAGCACTGGCAGGAGTGTGAGGCTTCATATCTGCCTCCACCACATGTATCTACACAAACATCTCATATATGCACTCTTCTGAGAGAAGTCTTGGGATCAAAAAGCTGGCTGAGCACTTGCCTGCACACTGTCTCTGCAGCAGGCCTGAGATACTTATGGGCTGCCGAGGTGGTCCTGTCCATGAACCACTAATGCTGGTGGAAGTCCCTTGTGCTCCTCTGCTGGATAGCTGTGATGCTGGAGGTGATGACAGTTCCTTGTAGGGCACCTGCAATGGTGGGACTCTAACAAACAAAAACTAAGTCACAAATGTTCTTTATATCTCTGGTAACATGGTTATCCAAGAACTTACTACTGTGTGGACTTAAAGGTCATCTGTTGATGAAAAACATGTTCTGAGTACTCAGGATGAACGAGGCCTGCTCTAGGCTGAGAAGGTGGTGAACAGGACCAGTCAGGAGGCTGCTTTTGTTCTGTCAGCGAACTTAGGGCCTTGCTGTACAGATGTTGACCAAAGTCCTGCTCTGTCACTGCAGCATGCTTCAGCTTGTATCTATCTGTTTCTGGAAGCTACCTCACTCTACCTTCCCCAAATGCTTCCAGCAATTCTAGGCAGTTCTAGTACTTTCTCACCATGTGGTACCATCTATCTTGCTTCTTTAGGCTACCCTGAAGCTCCTCCTCTGTTCATCCTTTAGTATCCAAGGGTTACAGGTTCCATCCTTAGCACTCTGAAGGTTCTGGAAACTTCCTTTGCAAACTTGTCCAGATAATGTTTTTGACTATGGCCTCCAGAAAGATGAGTCTTGGCTGACATGTGGTGCCCAGACCTAGCTTACAGGCTGTATCAGCATGGTGTTATTTTCAGCTGACTGGATTCTTCCTCTTTGCTAATCTCTACTTTTTATATATTTTTATGGTTTTTGGACATGCTATAACCTTGTAATTCCTGGGACACTGCGCATCCTGGAGCAGCTAATTTCTGTAACTTATGAATAGCTTGCCTGTGGGCACACTTCTCACAGGCAAACCTACTTGTCTACACTCCTATTTTCCCTTTTCAAATTCACAGATATCAACTTTTTCTCTTGTCTATGCATTCTTGATGAGCATGGACTGCCAGGAAGCCCAGAGTCCACAGAGTTATCCAGAATAAACCATCAATATTTCTTGCCTTCCACAAAAACCAGCACATGTCCATGTTTGCTTTTCTCTGGCCTTTCTGAAACAATCTCTAGATATCTACCTCTGTTGCTATCTTACCACAGGTGATTCAAACAGAGCCTAGATACTCATCAACATACTTGCTCTATGTGTATAACCACACAGTCCAGAGGGGTCAGAAACTGGGTACTGGGATTGCAGTAACAACACAATATTCTACCAACCAGGGGATACAAAAGCCAGTAGAGAATGAGGTAAGGTTGGTGACTCAAGTTGAGCCAGCATCAAGGGAGGGAGAAAGTTCTCAGGGTAGGCAAAGACTTCTTATTGAGTACATCAAACAACAGACAAATGCAAATGACCTCAGGACCCAAGGGGCACACCTGGCTATATAGACTAAGCAATGTGCTTACTGAAACTGGGGTAGCTGGAGGAGGGCAGTAAAATGCAGACTTGATCATGGCATTGTAGGATGTTCAAAGGTCTATGAAGCAGCTGAAAGAGGAGAGCTTGCCTTATGGAGACTGGCCTTTGATGCTCAAAATGTGTGTGACAGACACTGGGAGTTTCCTACCTGTCCATGGGAAAAGATGTGGCTGAGTGAAAGATGTGTTATTAGAACTGGTACACCACAGCTATGGGTCAAGCCAAGCTGTCTCTGCTTCTGTGAAGTGTTTATGGGGACACAGTCAGCCTGCTCGCTTCTACTCCTCTTGTCACCCTTCTCATTCAAAGGCAAAGCTGAGAAGCTGCACGAAAATTAAAATTATTTACATCTTGGCCTTTACAGGAAACATCTGTGACTCTAACCCACTTATTTAAAGAGCTACTGTGCATCTATTCACTACTTCTTTTTGAGGTCTCTAAGTCATACCTTGGATTAAAAATGCAAACTATAAAGTGCAACATATAATATAACGATCTCCAAACATGGACATACAGGATTAAGAGACAACTTGTCAGTTTCAATACTGGCTAGAGGTTTTGTTTGGCTTATGTTTTGCCCTAATGAGGACTTACCTGATAGCCTTTGTCATGTTTGCATGGCTGGGTGTCAAGCTGAGATGCTGGGGTCCCCGGCAGGAGACACTGCCTGTGGAGGGGATAAAGCACATTGTATAATAGCATTAGTGTGTCACAGTACCAGATCATACCTTCTGGTGCTTCTCTAAAGGTGTGGCCATGTCTCCATTGTGAGACCAGTATCAAGTGGCACATGCAACCACAGATCTTCTGACTCTAGGCAGTGTTTTGGGTGTGACTATGGTCCATTAAGTCCTTCTGAGTGCCATAGAAGGGACTTGTGTCTTTTTTTCTATCTTTGTACTTATGCACTTTTCAACTTGGGCATAATGTGAACAATTCAAATAAATTGGCAGCTTGATGTCAGTAGTTGGGACCAGAACCAATCAGGTCAGCTGAGTTTTAGTCTCACAGGGTTGCCATGGTGTCTGGCCAGTGGTTAGTCCTAGCATGAATATTTGTGGTACACAGGTGATCAGTAAATACTAGATAGCCACATATGAAGGCCTGAAAAGCACATCCAGGAGAATGCCCCATCTGCACTTAAAAAGAATCCACACTCTTCTATTGTCAGGTGATATTGGTATATGATTTTTTTTATAAGTTAATTTGGCTAAATTTCTTCGAGTTTTCTAACTTCTTAGTAATTGCATAGTTAGTGTTTTATCAATTATAGGGAATAGAATATTGAAATACCCAAACTATAGTTGTTGGATTTCTCTTTAATTCATTATATACTTGGGTTTGTTGTTTATATACAGTAATTGTTTAATCTTCCTATTATAATAAGCATTTGGCATCATAAAATGTCCCTTTGCTACTAGTAATATTGTTATCTTAAATTTAGTTTGTCTAACTATGAATAAAAACCACTCTAGTTCCTTTCTGGATGCTGTTTGTATGTTCCTTTCTGCTCTGTAAGTTTTCCTTCACCTATTTTTCCTTTGAATTGAATATATTTCTTATAGACAGAATGTAAGCAGGATTTTTATGCTAGTCTGACAATTTCTGACTTTCTCCCTGGAGCATTTAGTCTATCCAACTTAAGGTAAATTTTGCTGTAGTTAGATTTGGGTTATGTGTTATGTTGTTTTGTTCTTATTCCCCTTGATATCTTTCCTTGTTAGCTGTTGTTAGAAAAGACACTTGGAAGGACAACTTGACAGTTTCTTAGGAATCTACACATGTTCTTCCTATATGACTAGGAAGTAATCAGGATCCTTTGTATTTAAAGAGTTATAAAATCCATGTTCTCACAACATCTATAGCAGATAATATCAGCTTTTTAATATTTGGCAAACTTGAAAACATTCAGGATATCATTCAGTAAATAAATGAGAAACTATGATATACCTGTATAATGAAATATTATTAAACACTACAACAAATGAGTTGGCAGGTCCTGAAAAGACACAGGAGAACCATAGTATATAAAAGGAAGTCAAAGAAGCCTGTCTGAAAAGACTACATTCTGGAAAATTCTAACTGAATGGATTATGGAAAAGGCAAATCACACACACAGCAAAATGTACTGGGAATATAGATGCTTACAGAGGTGCTGGTGGCAATTCCTGGCTTTTAAATGGGTGGTAGGGATCCAAACTGATACTCTTATGCTTTTACAGCAAGCATTCTTACCCACTAAACTATTTCTCTAGCCACTGATGTTTATTTTTCTTAAAAATAAGCTAAATACTAAGAGATGGGAAAAATTTTACTACTTGATTAAGACTCCTTCCTGGATATCCTGGCCCATAACTTTGGAAGTGGAAGCCTCCTGCTCTACTAGAGGCCACACTAGCTGCCAGAACCCCAGGTAAGCCCCATCCCTGCCACACATGGCCTACTCTCATTCCCTCAGTGTCTGCGTAATCTACCACCTCTCTTCTCCTCTTCACTATATACTACTCACATCTCTAGTAGAAGCTCCCTGCTCCGCCAGAGGCCATGCCAGCCACCAGACTCCAATGCCTACCACATGCTGTCCCTTCCCCTTGTCAGAGTATCCTGTCTACCAATCTTGCTGGCTACAGAGTCCTTATAACTTTTTATTACATGCCATCCTTTGGTATGACTTGGATGGAGATTTATATTGCAGTTTGGTTATACAGTCCAAACTAACTTAAGGAAGACAGATGTTTCTCATCTATTTAATCAGAGAGCAAAGAATAATCTTTAACTGATCTGTGCACATTCCATACATATATTAATACAGAAACATGTATTACCTCTGAAAGCTTTATGTTCACAGAGAAAAACAACCAGAAAAACAGTCCTGACAAGATTCACCCTTGGAGATGCTGAAATACTGAGGCATATTGTTCCAGCATCCATTCTGATCCTACTTTAGACTGCCTCAATGCATGTTTTCTTAGAAGACTTGTTTCCAGGACAACTTCAAAGTAGCTGGCTCACTTGGTTCAGTCTTTCAGACTGTTCCAATCAGGACTTCGTTTAAGCCTACATTTTCACAGCATATAGAAACTGGACAACAAATGTTACAGCTAGCCTTCTTAGGACTTGAACATTTCCCCAATTTACTTTGGCCCCCCACTATATCCCCAAATCAGCAAGAACCCATTTTAAGAGAGTGACACCCCATTCCCATAAGGTAGGGTGGTTGGTTTTGGTTGTTCTGTGGGAGATGGATCCTTGTCATTAAAAAGGGGTTGGTTACAAGTTATTAAATGGTCTTGATCAGGGAGAAAACAAGTTATAGGAGGTTAGACTCAGGGATTCTTCTCTTTTTTTCTATCCTTCTTTCTTATGTAGGGGGAAAGGTCGAAAAGGAAAAAAAAAAGGAGAGATACAAGGAGCTATAGGAATAATAGAAATAAAATGGATTATTGAATCTACTCTTAAACTAAAGAACATTCTATAAGCCAAAAATCTTACATTGATATAGATTTTTGTATATTGATACATAAATTAGGGTTATTTTTACATACATTGGTATATTTTGATACATAAATTAAGGTTATTTTTGTTACAACATACTACATATTATGTCTCTACTCCTATATCAGGTATTGGACATAAGTTACCTATTTAAAAATGCAATGTGAAGTTCTAGTCTTTTTGAAAGTTGCTATTACAAAGTACTTAGGATAATTAAGTAATGTGAGTAATAGTCAATTAAACTCATGATCATGTTAGATACTGTTGGGAGCCAAGTCCTAGCAGAAAGCGGCTATTATCTTTGTAGCCATCTTGAACCATATACCCTGACAAAAGACTTACTTTTCAACAGCCCACAACAGCTGAGCACACTCTGATAAACATCTTGTTTTTCTCACATATCTTGTTTTGGTGTTTAATGCTCCCAGCTGCAAGGCACACGTGGTAAAGTGTCTTCAGCTGCATTCCCCTGCTTATGCTTATATATACCCATGATTTACTTTCAATAAAGGGGACTTGACCAGACTCCCTGTCTTGTCTCCATTCTTCTCGTCTCTTGCCCCCTCTCTTGGCTAGACCCTGTTGAATGACCCAAACAGACTGGGTCAAGATACTATTTTAGTTTATCACAGAAATACACTTCCTAGGTTGAACAGATAGTAAATAGCTAGAAACAAGCAACATTTGCTTATTTGCTGCGCTATAGATAACTGGTCTTCAAAAACCTCAGAGACCTACAGAATATGACATTTAGAGATGTTTTACTGATTTCAGGCCTTTTTGACAATGAGAGATGTCAGCTCCTGGCATTACCTCACTTCTACTTCAAAGAAGATGATAATCATAGAAGAACCTCAATTTGGAGTTTGCTTCAAATGTAGCAAGCTGCCACCAGGCAAAAACTGCCTTTTCTCTGACTGCCAACAGAATGTTATCCAAAATGGGCAAACTGCAAGTCAACTGCCAAGCTTTGCCAAGACAGAGTAAGCAGTCCTTCATAATTCCTGCTTCACAAATATGTCTCTTACTGGCTGAAGATGGATGCTCCAATATTATAGAGAACATCTGGGTAGCTGTCCAGGCATCCGGCTGTTTCTGTCATTTCTATAGTTTTGGAAGCTGCTTGCTCTGCACTTCCTGCATACTCAGGTAATATTTATTCATTTTTAAGTCTCTGATGGGGTTGAAGACTAAATAGTTACAGTCTCACAATTAAACTTAAATTGTTTAAGATTTAAGAAGATGTTTTTGGGTTGGTAATACAAGTTATAATAGAAAATGATTAGGTACAGAAGTCTGAACTAATCAAGATAGGACAGATAATAGAATACTTTTTCCTAAGTTGCCAAATACACGTGGACTGGATATTGTGAATGTAAATCTTATTTAATAGTTTTCAAAATTATTATTATCGTATACAGTTTATTATTCTAAGAAAAAGAGCCTTTTATTGGACTAAATTGGGGAACTGTAGAGAGAATATCTTGTGTATTGTACAGATGCATCACCTGTTAATTAAAAAAAACCCTATGGCCTATAAGAAAGGGTAAATAGAATGTGGGACATCTCATAGGTAGAAGATTTTGGGATAGAGCCAGGCACAGGGGAGTTTCTGGGGAAGATGTGAGGGGATGAACACATGGTACTGGAGCAGAGGTAACCAGCCATGTGGCAGAATGTAGATTAGTATAGAGAAATGGATTATGTTAAGATATTAGCTAGTCAGGGAACGAACCTAGCTATATGGCCTATGAATTTGCAAATATATTTTGAGTTTGAGTCATTCTGGGAGCTTGGGGTTGGGAACATGAACCAAAAATACTCAATAAAACATTTAAGCTGAATCCAAGAATACATAAAAAAGATTATCCACCACGATGAAGCAGGCTTTATCCCAGAGATGGTTGGAAGGTTCAACATATGAAAATCAGTTTGTGTAATCCACCATATAAACAACCTGTAGAGCCCATATCCTGAGGTTAGGCATGGCTTCCGGTTGAGGGATGGGGCCACCCACCTATCTCAAAAATATTAACCCAAAATTACTCCTGTCTAAAGGAAAGGCAGGGAAAAAGAGTGGAGTAGAGACTGAAGAAAAGGCCATCCAGAGACTGCCCTGCCTAGGGATCCATCCCATCTTCAGACACCAGACCCAGACAATATTGCTGATGCCAAGAAGCACTTGTGGACAGGAGCCTGGTATAACTGTCTCCTGAGAGGCTCTGCCAACACCTGACCAATACAGAAGTAAATACTCACAGCCAACCATCAGATTGAGCACGGGGACCCCAATGGAGGAGTTAGGGGAAGGACTGTAGGAACTGAAGGGGTTTGCAACCCTATAGGAAGAAGAACAATATCAACCAACCAGACCCCCCAGAGCTCCCAGGGACTAAACCACCGACCAAAGAGTACACATGGAGGGACCCATGGCTCCAGCTGCATATGTAGCAGAGGATCACCTTATCTGGCATCAATGGGAGGGGAGGCCCTTGGTCCTGTGGAGGCTTGATGCCCCAGCATAGGGGGATGTTAGGGTGGTGAGCCAGGAGTGGGTGAGCGGGTAGAGGAGTACCCTCATAGAGGCAAAGGGGAGGGGAGATGGGATGGGGGTTCATGGAGGAGAAACTGGGAAGGGGGATAACACTTGAAAATATAAATAAATAAAATAACCAATTAAAAAAAAAAAAAAAAACAAAAAGGCAAGATTCACCCCCTCTGCCCAAAAAGAAAATCGGTGTAATCCACCATATAAACAAACTGGAAAAAAAAAAAAACTCACATGATCATTTCATTAGATGATGAAAAACCCCTTGAAAAACTCCCACACCCCTTCATGATAAAAGTCTTGGAGAGATTAGGGATAAAAGGGTCCTATCTAAACACATAATCAAGGCAATTTACAGCAAGTCACTAGCTGTAGGCAGCCGATTTAAGATGGCGCCAGTTTCCGGCATGGCCAGCTCAGCTTTCTGAGTAAACAAGCCCATTGCACATGCGTCGGCCTCGAGCCCCTCCTGAGCGGGCTTATGCTAATGAGGTATTGGCAGCTTAACTTATCCTGAGAGAACACGCCGCTTAGCCCACCTTGGGCAGCTATATAAGCAGCTTGCTTCTGCTGCTTGGGGTCCCCGTCCTTGAGTAAAGATAGTTCCTGTAATAAAGCTGACTGAGAAGAATCCGACTGTGTCATGTCTTTCTTGCTGGTCGAGGCGGACGCGACATCTGGTGGCCTGTACGGGGACCTGAGGATGGCAACCTCGTGGGTTCAGAACTCTACAGCTCAGGAACGGTGGTACCGGTAAGTCCTAGGGCAAGGTGAGGCTCTAGAAGTATGATATTTATGGTAGACCCGGTGTGGGTTGGCTTGGGTGTCGTAATAGTGTTTTTTCTGGTGTATGGTCTTTGCTTGTGCCTAAATTGTCATCGTCCAGGGCATGAGTGCGTCTGCTGGGAAGAGAGGTCAGAGACGCAGGTTGTAAGTCAAGTGTAGATACACTCGCCGGCCGCCTTCTCAGTAAGCCCTGTGTAGATAGGCAGGCAGAGAAGAGAGTTGTGGTAACGCGCCCTAAAAGGTCTGCGGGTACAGTGGCGAAGCAAAACTGGAAGTCTGCGGGATAAGTGGCAATACAAGGTCCGTGGGTTTAGTGGCATAACAGAAACAAAGTGTTACCATGGGGAACTCACCTTCGTGCCCCGTGAGAAATGCCTTAAAAGAATTAATGCGCGCACGAAGCATTAAACTAAAAGAGAGAATAATTGATAATTTTTTACATGAGGTTGATACTGTAGCTCCATGGTTTGTAATATCGGGTAACCTGACAATTCCTAGTTGGGATAAGTTAGGAAAGGATTTGAACTTTGCTTGGGAACAGGGGAGCTTGAAGGGAGGAGTCAGAGGCCTTTGGAAGATAATACGCAGCTGCCTAGAGAGTGAGGAATGCGAGTCCGCTGTCTGCAAGGGCCGGGAAGTCTTTGAGCGAGTGAAGGAGGCCCGGTCAGAGGCTCTGAGGCAGGTTCTAGTAAAAAAGATAAAGGACCAAAAAAGTCACTACTATTTACCCTAGTCTACAAGATTTAGAGACAGAGAGCTCCTTTAGCTCTGACAGTTCAGATGAGGGAGAAGGAGAGGACTTAGAAAAGATGGAGGAGGATCTAGAGGATCTATTAACTAAAATGGAGTCCATGGTCCTCTCAAGGAAGAAGAAAGACAAACATGGGGCGGAGAAGCTCAAACCACCTGCTTGGGAGATGCCCATGGCTCTGCCCCTAGGCCTGCCTCCATATGCGGAGGTTCCTCGGGCCAGTCTGCCTCAGGGACACAATGATCGTTCTGCCCTCAGACCTGGAAGGAAGCGCGTATGGCCTTCCCAGTTTTTGAAGATGCGAATCAACAAAGATATCATGATCCCTTAGACATCAAGATGATAAAAAATCTGGCAGAGTCGGTCAAGGCTTATGGCATTAATGCCTCCTTCACACAATCCTTGATAGAAAGAATAGCAACACAGGCCATGACACCATCTGACTGGATGAGTACTGTGAAAGCCTGCTTAACTATGGGGCAGTATCTTGATTGGAAATCTATTTACATTGATTATGCTCAAGGGCAGGCTCGGGCCAATGCTGCCTCAGGACAACCCTTATGGAACCTAGATATGTTCCTAGGTCAGGGACAATGGGCAGATAACCAGACAGCGTTCCTGCTAGTGGTGTACAGTCAGATCAACACTATGGCCCTCAGAACCTGGAAGGCCCTACCCAATAAGGGAGAAGTTTCTGGCAGTTTAACAAAAATCCTCCAAGGCCCTACTGAGCCTTTCTCTGACTTTGTGGCTCGCATGATGGAAGCCTCGGGAGAATTTTTGGTGACCCTGATATAGCCATGCCATTGATAGAGCAATCGGTGTTTGAACAGTGCACCAAAGAGTGCAGGGCGGCTATCACCCCCTGGAAATCAAAAGGCTTGTCATCTTGGATGAAGGCATGTAGGGAGATTGGTGGACCATTGTCCAACTCTGGCTTGGCAGCTGCAGTCATGCAGTTGTCTAAGGGTAAAGGCAGGACCCCTACAGGGGCTTGCTTCCACTGCGGCCACCAAGGACACCTCAAGAGACAGTGCCCCCAAAGAGCCAGGAAAAGACAAGGGAGTACCCCTCGTCCGAGGCAGCTGGGACTATGCCCGAAGTGTCGCAAGGGTAACCATTGGGCCAATGAGTGCAGATCGGTGAAAGATATTCAAGGACAACCACTGACCTCTGGTTATGGTGGTGCACGGCCAAAAAACGTGCAGCGGGGCCCAGTCTCCCAGGGCCCTCAAATATATGGGGCAATGGAAGGACAGAGCCAGCCCAACCTACACTTCCCGAGCCTCAGAGAGCCACTCTGGATTCAGCAGGGTTGGACCTGTCGCTGCACCACCAGACTCGTATTGACACCCCAAATGGGTGTACAACCTCTTGAGACTGACTTCCAAGGCCCACTGCCTCCCGACACAGTGGGTCTTCTGATAGGACACTCTTCTTCCACCCTAAAAGGCCTCGTGATACATCCCGGTGTTGTAGACGCCGATTTTGAGGGCACAGTTAAGATCCTTGCCTCCTTTCCGCAACGTATTGTGGTCATCTCACCAGGAGACAGAATCGCTCAAATAATAATGCTACCCAGCTTACACAATATGTTCCCTTGTAAAAATACATTGAGGGGGAATAAGGGCTTCGGATTCTCTGGAACCACAGCCACTTTTTTGTCTCTAGATTTGGACCAAAGGCCTACAATAGAATTGGAAATTAATGGTAGAAAAATATTGGGCCTATTGGACACAGGAGCTGACCGTAGCATTATAGCCCAAAGAGACTGGCCTAAAAATTGGCCCATTCAAGTATCAACCCAGACCCTACAAGGGCTCCGATATGCAAAATCGCCTGATATAAGCGCGGGCACATTATCTTGGAAAGACAAGGAAGGGAACAAAGGCACCTTCCAACCCTTTGTATTAACTTTACCTATCAGCCTTTGGGGCAGAGACCTGTTGAAAGCCATGAAGTTGAGATTGACAAACACACATTAATCCACGGAGGCAATGAACATGATGACAGACATGGGATGGCATCCATCTCATGGCATTGGAAAACACCTCCAAGGGAGAAAGGAACCAGTGCAGCCGCAGCCTAAAGGGCTGCACACGGGACTGGGTTTTTCCTAGTGGCCACTGGGCCTAGCATACCTATTACCTGGAAGACTGAGGAGCCAGTATGGGTTCCCCAGTGGCCTTTTTCCTCAGAAAAGATGCTAGCCATTAGACAATTAGTCACAGAACAATTAGAGTTGGGACATATTAAACCTTCTGTCTCTCCCTGTAACACCCCCATATTTGTCATTAAAAAGAAATCAGGGAGTTGGAGGCTGTTACATGACTTGCGAGCCATAAACCATCAGATGCAGGTCATGGGGCCGGTTCAGAG
This sequence comes from Mastomys natalensis, assembly GCA_021653895.1. NCBI lineage: Eukaryota > Metazoa > Chordata > Mammalia > Rodentia > Muridae > Mastomys > Mastomys natalensis. The sequence goes on along the minus strand of JAJTUV010000228.1, from coordinate 139,856 downwards.
AGGCCTACCTCTACTATCTACTTTGCCTTGTGACTGGCCTATTGTAGTCATCGACATTAAAGATTGTTTCTTTTCTATCCCACTCTGTAAACAGGACAGTGAGAGATTCGCTTTCACGTTCCCTCCATTAATCATGAGGAACCTGACCAGCGCTACCAGTGGGTAATGCTGCCCCAAGGCATGGCCAATAGCCCAACCATGTGTCAATTATACGTGGGAGAAGCCATAGCCCCTTTAAGAAAAAAATTCCCTCAGGTTCATTGTCTTCATTACATGGTTGACATCTTAATAGCAGCAAAAACTGAGTCTCTATTGGAAACTGTCTACACAGAATTGATCAAGTTATTAGAAAAGAGGCAACTGGTAATAGCTCCAGAAAAGGTTCAATGAAGCAAGGTAGCGAAATACCTTGGGGCAGAAATAAGTATCAAAAATATAGTGCCTCAAAAATTCGAATTACGTAAGGATGGCCTAACGACCCTAAATGATTTTCAAAAATTGCTGGGGGACATAAATTGGATACGTCCCTACCTACATCTGCCTAACCATGACTTAAAACCTTTATATGAGATACTGACAGGTGACTCCACCCTCGACTCGCCCCGTCACCTGACTCTGGAAGGCAGGGCTGTGCTTGAGAAAGTAGAAAAGAGTTTGAGGGGAGCCTTCCTAGGGAGATTAGAACTGGAGCTACCCATAGTCCTACGTGTCCTTGCCACACGTGATCAACCCACAGGGGTTCTGTGGCAGGATGAGCCCCTCTTGTGGGTCCACCCAAAAATCTCCCCAAGCAAATCCATTGAACATTATCCCACCACAGTGGCTCTTCTGGCCCAGGAGGGCATTCGCCTATCTATACAACATTTTGGAAGAGCACCTGCTACACTCATGACACCTTACTCCACTCACCAGGTGAAGGTCCTATGTGGTACAATAGATGATTGTACCATTTTGACCTGTAGTTTTGATGGCATTTTAGACAACCATTACCCCAAACATCCTTTATTATCCTTCTTCAAGGAACATCCTGTGGTTTTCCCTTCTATCACTTCCCATTGCCCCTTGAAGAATGTGCCTAATATTTTCACCCATGGCTCCAAAAATGGCTGCAGAGCATACCTGGTGGAGAATTCTGAGCCCGTACTGTGCCAATTCCAGCCTGGATCGCCTCAGGTTGTTGAGCTACAAATAGTCCTAGAGGTTTTCAAAACCTGTCATTTTGCTTTTAACCTGCTCTCCGATTCTGCATATGTAGTAAATGGTGTCAAAGTCCTGGAGGTCGAAGGCCCCATCAAAGCCAGTAGTACAGTGTGCGCCCTCTTTAAAACTTTGCAAAACATAATTAGACAGCGCACCAACAAATTCTTTATCCAACATATTAGAGCTCACATGGGATTACCAGGACTCTTGAGTGCTGGAAATGACGCGGTAGATCAATGGACTTGGAAGGAGTGCATATTCCTGAGCAGTGCTTAGGACCGTGCAATACATTTTCATCAACTTTTTCATGTAAATTCAAAGACATTACAACAAAAATTCAACCTGCCACGGGCCTCAGCTCGCAAAATTGTACTCGACTGCCCCCAATGCATTATACATTTACATCCACTGCATGTGGGCGTTAACCCTCGAGGCATGTCACCCCTCAGGGTTTGGCATATGGACGTCACACATCTCTCAGATTTCGGGACCCTAAAATACATCCATGTATCAATAGATACCTGTTCAGGGGTGATCCATGCCACTCCCCTACCTGGAGAAAAGACCACCAATGTAATTGTTCAATGCCTGGAGGTGTGGGCAGCTTGGGAAAACCCCAAACACTTAAGACTGACAATAGACCAGCCTATACGGCTCAGGCTTTTTCTTCCTTTTGTCAACGCATGGAAGTCATACTCACTCATGGTCTACCCTATAACCCTCTGGGTCAAGGCATAGTAGAAAGAGCGCACCGTATGCTCAAGGAATGCCTTCAAAAACAAAAAGGGGGAATAGGCCACGGCCTTACCCCCAAGCACAGATTATCCTTAGCACTATTTACCTTAAATTTTCTAAATTTGAATGCTCAGGGTCAGTCTGCTGCTGACAGACATCATAATCACCTACGCCCTCCACCAGAAAAGGTAAAATGGAAAGATATCATAACAAATACATGGCAAGGGTCTGATCCCGTGCTCATAAGAGCACGAGGTTCTGTTTGTGTCTTTCCAGAGGACCAAGAAAACCCCGTCTGGATCCCTGAGAGATTGACTTGGAAGATCTCCATCCTGGTGGTCCCAGATGAAAAAAGGGATGATGAAGCTACGGATCCTGCTATTGACCCTGATGCTTCAATGGACACCGGGTGATTTCTTATATTTATGGGCCATTACACGCACCTGGCCAGTGCCCATGCCGGTCCATTCTAACTCCCCGGTCCTCCCTACCTTTTCTCTACTTCTTGTGCTCGCAATGTACCCTGTATTGTCCCAAACAATGATTCCCCCTCAAAAATACACGGCCACAAACTTTACACTCAACAATACGTTGTGCTTTACCCTAAATCAAAACTCTGCTCCTTGTATTAAGCTTGTTAGAGCCAACGTGTCCGCTTGGTTGGATCCCCTTGCAAATAGTAAAGCTGACGCAGGGGTCTTGAAAACTGCTTGATCAGGTGAGTTCGGGACCATTACAAGGTTCGGGGAACGCCTCGGGGCAGACTGATGACTTCATAAACATCACCACGCTATTCATGATCCACAATACCACCATACCTTTGCCTTATGGGAGCGGTAGGAACTCTACTAAACGCAGAGTGCTCCCGTCGTGCCCTCCTTATGGTGAGTTTCCACCCGATTTTACTCCTTGTCAAGGCCAACCTCATTATCCTAAGGAAATCATCAAGGGTTTTGAATTTTCTCCCCCACTACGCAGATCTATTTATAATGGCACCAATAGTTCTGCTGGCCATAATGAGGTTTGGCCCTGGTACCAATGGCTGCTCTCTAACGAGGTAGGGGCTTTCACTTCCCTTACTCCGTTTGCACAGCTAAAAGGTGAAAGCTTAGAATTGTGGAACATTTCTGCCACCAGGACCAATTATAGCTTGCAATCTATTAGGTTCAATAATTTAATAGCCAGCGTCTCACACCGTTCCACTAAACCTACTCCGGTGTGTGTTTGGCCACCGTTTTTCTTCCTGCTTGCTAATAAATATAACTAATAATCAATTATCCTGCAACTCTTCCAGTACCACTTGTTACCTGGCTGAATGCTGGGTGGGCAGTAATGATACTGCCTTATTAGTCAGACTACCCACCTTTGTTCCCATACCGGTGGAAGCTGATCCTGGAACCTTTCCTCTTCTCAACCTTATTAGGCTAAAAAGAGACTTTGGCATTACCGCAGCCATAGTGGCCGCTATTGTAGTCTCTGCAGCCGCGGCAACCATGGCGGCTATAGCTATGACCAGCCAGGTTCAAACTGCTGCTACAGTCAATAGTACTGTAGAACAGACAGCTACTGCCCTAACTACCCAAGAGGAGTTTAATGCCCATCTCTCCTCAGGGATTCTCCTTGTTAATCAGCGAGTGGACCTGGTTCAAGAGAATGTCGAGGACCTATATAAACTTATCCAACTCACTTGCGTCTCCTCTTTTTGGGATTGTGTATTACTCCATTGGTATATAACTCCTCTCAGTCTCTCAATCAGAGTCGCCTCCTGTCTGAGTATTTAAAAGGAAACTGGTCGAAGGAAGGCGAGGACCTATCCAGGAGGCTCCTGTTGGAGATCACCACCTTAAATGGCACCCGCCTAGATCCCGTTTCTCTGGAGGGGCTCACCACTTGGGTCAAGGATGCCCTCAACTTCTTTAAAGAATGGGCGGGGGTATTTGTCTGGGAGGCCGCTGTTCTCCCGGGATGTGGTTTTTGCCTTTGGTTCCTGTGTCGCTTGCGCTGTGACCATGCAAGACATAAGGCTGTGGTTTACCAGGCGCTGACTGCCATAGAGGAAGGTGCTCCCCCAGGTATTTGGCTGGCCTCCCTTAGGGAGACATAGTGGGGAGCCTTCTGGACCCGATATTGGCCATCCAGGCATTATCCCTAGATCCTGACCATCTTGACCATTACCAATGGTGTACATTCATGAGGCTCCTACGGCACCATCTCATTTTGAAGTGGGGAGTACGAGGAGCGCCTCGACTAGAGATGTTCTCAATCCTGAGATAGATTCTCTGAAAGCATGTCCGAGAGCATAGAGGTTTTGTACCAAATATACTTCTCCCTGGAAAAAGGCACGAAGGCAGGTATGGGGAAAACATAATACTCCATTACAATGCCTTCAACATTTGCACAAGGGCTCAGACCTCTGCTTTCCACTGCTGACTTACCGCCACAGTAGTGGCTTTTTCAAGGAGTGCCTCCCAACGCCTCTTGCCAACTACCTCGTGAATGAGTTCAAGCATGCTTAGGTGTGGGAGGCCTGGGAGACATGACAGGTCAGAAGGGTCCAGAGGTAATCTACTTCAAATTTATAAAATAAATAAGGGGGAGATGTAGGCAGCCGATTTAAGCATGGCCAGCTCAGCTTTCTGAGTAAACAAGCCCATTGCGCAAGCGTCGGCCTCGAGCCCCTCCCAAGCGGGCTTATGCTAATGAGGTATTGGCAGCTTAACCTATCCTGAGAGAACACGGCGGCGCTTAGCCCGCCTTGGGCAGATATATAAGCAGCTTGCTTCTGCTGCTTGGGGTCCCCGTCCTTGAGTAAAGATAGTTCCTGTAATAAAGCTGACTGAGAAGAATCCGACCGTGTCGTGTCTTTCTTGCTGATCGAGGCAGACGCGACAACTATCCAACATTAAATTAAACGGAGAGAAGCTCAAATTTTTACTAAAAACAGGAACTCTTAGACAAGGCTGTCTACTCTCTCCATATCTATTCAATATAGTACTTGAAGTCCTAGCTAGAACAATAATATAACTGAAAGAGATCAAGGAGATATAAATTGAAAAGAAAGAAACCAAAGTATCATGATTTGCAGATATGACAGCATTCATAAACAATTCCAAAAATTCTACCAGGGAACTCCTACAGCTGATAAACACTTTCAACTAAGTGCCTGGATACAAGATCAACTCAAAACAATCAGTAGACCTCCTATACACAAATGACAAATGGGCTAAGAAAGAAATGGGGGAAACAATATCCTTTACAACTGAAAGGAAAAGTATTGGCTCAGGACCCACAAGACCAAGTCCTTAGCACAAAGGAGATTTATTTGCCCTGGAGGAACAGAGGGCAGGGGATAAGAGACAAAGACAGGAGATAGGGAATGAGGGAGAAGAGGAAGGGAACAAGGGAGAAGGAGGAGGGGTATTTTGTCTCAGAAGGGGACAAGAGACTGCCTCTGGATAGAGAAGAGATAGACAAGGCACATAAGAAAATGGAAGTTTATAAAGGTACAAAGGGAAACACAATGTTAGCTTGAGGTGTTTAATTTTAATTGGGCATGTTTATTAGGTTAGTCAAAGGGGATTTTTTTATTGCTGGACTTCAATACTTTAATAGCTAGATCTTGGTAGTCAGCATCATGCAGAGGCAGTAGCTAAACAAGGGAACAGACTTTGGTGGCTAGTTTTAGGAATGGTTTTTAGCAAGGCAGAGTGAATGGGAGAGAAGGGCAAGGCCTGCTAGAGCCATGCTTGCCACCCATGAGCTCACAAGTATCCATTCAACAACAGCCATAAATAATATAACGTATCTTGGGTTAAGTAACTAAGCAAGTGAAAGGCTTGTATGACAAAAACTTCTCTGAAGAAAGAAATTAAAGATATTAGAAGATGGAATGATCTCCCATGCTCATGGATCAATAGGATTAACATAGTAAAAATGACCATCTTACCAAGAGCAATCTGTTTGGTTGGAACCTCTGCTCCCCCTCCCCTTCCTCACAAGCTGGGAAGACTCATCTGCTCTTCTTCCTTCAACCCTGCCTGCAGGGAGAAAACTCTGGGCTAACACATCTCCACACTACACCTCTGCATTTTCAGAAACCTATCCAAGAATGCCCACCCAGAGGTTTGGCTTTAACTATATGGGTACAATCCCAGATGATACATCATTACTCCTTGCTAAGACCTATAAAGTCCACTTGCCTTAGTCCAGTTGCTCAATTTCCCTAGCCCTATTCCTTGGGACTGGTGAACCAGCTCAGGAGCTGCATCTAATAAACCTGCTTTTATCTACTTTTAATATGGTCTAATCTGGCCTATACTACATAGGTGGAAAACCTATTACAATCTACAGATTCAATGTAATCCCCATCAAAATTCCAACACAATTCTTTATCGATCTTAAAAGGATAATACTCAACTTTGTATGGAAAAACAAAAACAAAAAAATGCAGCATAGCTAAAACAATACTGTACAATAAGAGAACTTCTAGAGGTACCACCATCCATGATTTCAAGCTGTACTACAGAGCTATAGTAATAAAAACTGCATGTTATTGGCAAAAAAAAAAAAAAAAAAAAAAAGAGACAGGTTGATCAATGGAATTGAATTGAAGAGCCAGACTTAAATCCATACACCTACAAGTACCTGACTTTTGATAAAGAAGCCAGAAATACACAATGGAAAAAGGAAAGCATCGTCTACAAATGGTGCCAGTTTAACTGGACGTCAGCATGTAGAAGACTGTGAATAGATCCATATATATCACACTGCACAAAACTCCAAGTGGATCAAAGACTTCAACATAAGACCAAGTACACTAAACCTAATAAAAAAGAAAGTAGGGAATAGCCTTGAACGCATTGACACAGGAGACAGCCGCTAAACAGAGCACTGATGGTGCAGGTTCTAAGATTAACAATTAATAAATGGGACCTTATAAAACTGAAAAGCTTCTGTAAGGCAAAGGACACTGTCGATAGGACAAAACAGCAGCCTACAGAATGGGAAAGATTTCCACCAACTCCACATCCAGCAAGAGGGCTAATATCCAAAAGAAATAAAGAGCTCAAGAATCTAGACATCAACAAACCAAACAACCATATTAAAAATAATGGGGTACAGATCTAAACAGAGAATTCTCAACAGAGGAATCTCAAATGACCAAGAGATACTTAAGTCTTCAACATCCTTAACCATCAGGGAAATGAAAATCAAAACTACTTTGAGATTCAATTTTAAGCCTGTCAGAATGGCTAAGATGAAAAACACAAGTGACAGCTCATGCTGGTGAGGATGTGGAGCAAGAGGAACACTCCTCCATTGTTGCTGGGAAGACAAACTTGTATAGCCACTATGAAAATCAATATGGCAGTTTTTCAGAAAATTCAGACTTGATCGACCTCAAGACCCAGCTATACCACTCTTGGGCATATACCCAAAGGATGCTCCATCCTACACCACATGGACACTTACTTGCTATGTTTAAAACAGCTTTATTCATAATAGCCAGAAACTGGAAACAACCTTGCCTCATGGAAGAATGGATAAAGAAAATGTGGTACATTTATACAATAGAGTATTACTAAGCTGTTTAAAACAGTGACATCATGAAATTTGCAGGCAAAGGGATCGAACTAGAAAAAAAAATCATTCTGAGTGAAGTAACCCAGATCCAGAAGGATAAACATAATATGTACTCTTTTGTAAATGGATATTAGCTGTTAAATAAGGTTAATCATGCTGCAGTCCACAGACCCAGAGAAGGTAAGTAACAAGGAGGGCTCAATGGGGGATGCATGGATCTCCTTGGGAAGGGAAGAGAATAGATTTTGTGGATGGTCTGGGGCAGGTGGGAATGGGAACAGGAGGAATCGGGTAGGGTGAGTGGAAGGGATGGAAGGAGAGAATATTGGGAGAGATAGCTGGAACTGGGGGACATCTGGAGGGTGATGTGGAAACCTAGTAGAATAGAAACTCCCTGAAATCTATGATAGTGATCCTAGCAAAGACTCCTAGTAATGGGGGATACAGAGCCTGAACTGGCCATCCTCTAAAACCAGGTAAGACTTCCAACAGTGGGACTAAGACATCAATCCAGCCACAAAACATTTGACCTACAATCTGTTCTGCTTGCAAGATATGCTGGGGCAATGGTGACTCAGAACTTGTGGGAGTGGTCAACGTCTGACTGGTTTAACTTGAGGCTTGTGTCATGAGAGGGAGCTCATACCTTATACTGCCTGGATGACTAGGTATCATAGGCTGGATAGCCCAGATGCCTAGGATAGGATCAAATACAACTGGCCAGAATGAATGAATGAATGAATGAGATAATTCCTAATGATATTCTGCTATATTCATAGATCAGTGCCTAGCCCAATTATTATCAGAGGTGCATCATTCACCAGCTGATGGGAGCAGATGCGAAGATCCACTGACAAACACTAGTGGAGCCAGAGGAACTCCACAGAAGAGGTGGGAGAAGGGCTGAAGGAGCCAGAGGGGACAAGAACACCATGAGAACACTGCCCAAAGAATCAACTAAGCAGGGTTCATAGAGGATCACCATGATTGAAGCAATAATCATGGACTCTATATAGGTCTGAGCTAGGTTCTTATGGGACTCCTAACAGTAGAATAAGATACAGTGAGAGTTTTGGTTTCTTTAAAAACTCAGTTATCCTGTATTAATATGTTTTTGTTAATCCCAGGTGTGGGATATGGGGCTGCTTCAGTTTGTCCACAGCCATTAACTATGATTGTCTCGAGCTCTAGGAGGGGCATGATTTTTAACCAGCTGCAGATAGTTCTGGGGACTCTAGCGAGGACATAAATGCCATGCCCTCCAGAGGTGGGAGAAGCACTCTGAAGAACAAAGAAGCTGATGCTGGTTCCTGCTGCTCCTGGTTGCTGCTGTTGCAGTTTGACGAGAAGTTGGAGATATCTTGATGACGAAGATTGGACTGGCCCCAAGAAACACAATGTCCCTAATCAGCAGGAAGTGGTGAAGAGATCTACATCTCCTCTCTCCTCTAACCTTCTTTCTCTCTTACCTAGTGTAGGGTTTGGAAGGGATTAGGGTGAAATAAAGGTCGGAAGGGAGGTAAAGACCCTTTAAAATAGTTAAAAACAAAAAACAAAAAACAAAAACAACACACCAACAGTGGAAGGTGTCTGACTCCTTTGTCTGCTCTTGGGAGCCTTTTCTTCCTACTGGCTTGTGTCATCCAGCCTTGATATGAGGGTTTGTGCCTAGTCTTACTGTAACTTGTTATGCTGTGTTTGGTTGATATCCCTGGGTGCCTGCTCTTGTTTTTGAAGTAAAATGGAAGAGGAGTAGAATTGGGTAAGGGGAGGTAGAGGGTGGAGGGCTGAGTGGAGTGGAAACTGTGGTCAGGATGTAATGTGTAAGAGAAAAATTAAAACGAAAAAAGGAAAAAAAAGACTCTTCCCTAGTATCATAGCTGCTTTGAATGAAGAACTACTGGTCAGGCAGCCAGTTGGCTGTTCTAAACACTCCAAGGATGCCTGGAAACAATATGCAAACTATAGCTGCTTGCTGCTGAAGCCCAGATACAGCTCTTGAATGTATATCATTACCATGGTGATTTCAAACAGCTGTACTAGAGTCTGCTATCACAAATTTCAGTGAAGTTTTTACCTAAGCCAGAGGGAAGGAAAGCATATTCCCTGGTGATTTAATGGAGGGACTGTGACTATATAAAATGGACAATGCCATAACTGGTGAATACAGCAGGCCATTTATATGACAAAGGCTGTCATTGTTGCAAACCCCTTTGTGACTATATAAATAGGTTGTTCAACTCACTTTGGAGTCACCCTGGAGATATGTTCTTATGCTGTATCTGAGTGTTGAAACATTAGGCCCAATCAGGCTTCCCTCAAGTATTCTTCTTGCCTACTTTAGACCATAATTAATATAGCAGGATGAGCTGGTTAACACTAAGAAGGAAGAGACAGCAGTGGTAGGAACAGTAATTGTGGAAGCAATTTCATTGAGAGCCATAGGAGCAACTGATAGTAATGGCCAGAGTCATGGCAATAGTGACAACTATAGTGGTGACAGTGTCAAGAACCACAGCAGTAATTATAATGTCAATAGGAGCAACAGCAGAGGCAGCAACTATTGTCTACAGGACTTTCCAGGAAGCCCTGCTCTGCCTTGCCCCAAAATAAAGGGACTGGTGGCCATGGGCATCAAGGGATGGTCCTTCCATCTGGTGTACCACAGATGCATGGTTGTCTGATCTGGAAACACAGATCCCTTACATGGGAAACATTTATACTGACTACATCTTGTGGTTCATGTCTGACATGTGTTCTACTTTTGCTATATGACTGTCACTCTGCTCTGAGAACTCAGTTTTGCGGCCCCTGGTGTCTAGAGGTCTAAGTGACAGTGGAAACAGCAATAAGAGGCAATTGAAGTGTTGTGGATATTGGCCAAGCCCAAAGGGTCTTAGACATCCTAGCCCTGAAATCCGGTGAATCCTGGCATCTTAGACATTGAAGCTGTAATAGCAGCCAATGTCAAGGGCTGGGGAATACTAACTTTCTAGGCCTACATAATCACTATAACATATGTTACCTAATACGGAGGGTACCAATGCCTGAGTCCTGCACTTAAATCATAATACTACAGAATGCCATCTGCTTCTGTCTACAGCTTTGCTGAAGAAGTCAAGGGTTATAAAAGCTGTCAAAGATCAGCACTGGTAGAGTTTTTTACTTACCCACCATTTCCTGACCAGGTAGAGCAAGGACATGGAACTGACTGGTAACATTTTATGAGCCATATTTTTCTTTGGGTGCATGTACCTAGAGCCCAGGATTAATGCTAGGTATCTTCCTATATCATTCTTTATTTCAGTCTTTGGGATATGAATCTTTCCAATTTGCTAAATCTGAAACTTTCCAACTAAGCTGGACTGGCTGGCTAGTGAGCTCTAGGGATCTATCTCTCTGCTCCCTCAGTACTAGACTGTGCACTGTTGTGTCTGGTTTTTATGTGGGTGACTGAAGAATGGAACTCAGGTCCTCATGCTTCTACAGAAAGCACTTTATTCACTGAGATTTCTCTCTACTCATATAAGTTATTATTATATTGTTCCACCTATACAAGGACAGAGTAGGGAGAACTGTGAGGAAAGACAGTATGTTCTGAACTTTGACCCATCAGGTCATGAGAGCTCCCACACCCAGAAAAGAAGAGGGCTAGGTATATTAGAGGACCCATATGAGAAGAACCAGGGTCTGGAAAGATTACTGGACAAGACCCATGAGGGCAATGGACCAGCAATCTAAGTCAATTACCAGCAAATAAAGAGGCAAAACAACTTTTGACTAAACCACAAGGAGACAGGAAAACAAGATCAGTTTTTTCCATGGTGCATGATCTTAAGAGTTTCTCCTAAAATGGTTCACAGTATGTCTGCTGAGGTGAACCAAACTCTCAGTCAACTAGTGGACTTACCCTTAAGTAGGTAAGTTCCAATAGTTCTGATGAAATATGGCTTTCAGGGAACATATCCTAGTTTGTGCATAAATGTGAAGTAGGCACAGGAACTTTTACTTACCCATGCGTCCATCCTGAGGTGGACTAATCAGAGAGATTCTTGAAGGGCCTGCTGCCATCTCGGGCTATATATGTAAAGGAAAACAACCAGTGATTTCCAAATTGCCACTTTGAGAGTACAGTTCTATTCATAAGAAGCCATGTCCTGGAGCTCTAGCTCTGCAGTTTTGTTACCTCTAGTGACACCACCTGCTCATTGTAGGTGAGAGAGAGAGAGAACAGGGTGGGGCGGGGCAGGACAGAGGATCCCCTTTGCTCCCCCAGGCCCTGAAATAGTAAATGATTTGGGACTCTGCTAAATTCTGTTAGAATTATCAGCAGAGGAAAGGACAAGTAATCTAAATGATCTTGGTTGGAGCTGCCTGGCTAAATCCTGCTTTGGCCCCCTTTCCCCAGAGACACTAAGAGCACAGGTAATATCTTTGCTTGACCCAGAGAAGACCTTTTGCCTTGCAAAGTTTACAATATTTGTCTGCCCCCTTTTCAGATGTCTGCCAATATGTAGCCTGACACTTAGGTTTGAAGTTTCACTCACTGAAGTATGACTTTTTTTCCAGCTGTAATGTATCAACTGTGATTGTTATCTTCACTATCTCTAGCTCACCCTAACAGCTCAGGTGCTAAGGAAACCTGAAACTGAATGACCTGACAGATAAAAAGTCCTTCTTCATCATTAATATAGGAATCTGGAGAACCATAAGTACATGTAAAACCATGAAACAAGACCTCAGTTTCCAAGGAACTGAGATATGTGGCAGGGATCTGTGAGTGTCTGGGAGGCCTGAGGTAAGGAGTAGGGGATTGGGGTGGTGCCCAGTGCAGAGTGGGTAGACACTGGAGAAAGTGAGCATATATAAGAGGTAAGCTGAACAGAGGTGCAATGTCCAAGGACCTGAAGCATCTCCTCCTCAAGGCATGAATAATTCTTCATTCCCTGTTAAACTCCTATTTACTCTGGAATCTATATTCCATCATAAGCAGGTTTAAGAGATTCCCTTAGAATTGGACATAACTCCTGATTAACAAGTGCACACATTGGTAGCTACCTTGGATGTCTATTAGGAGAATGGTCTTCATTTACAAAGCTCTTAGAACAGTGCTACTTTGGAGGCAGTTCTATTAAAGGTCCCTGAAGCAACACACAATAATGAACTCACACCAAAGAAAAAGTGTCATCAGAGTGCATGTGGTCTCACTCCTTTGTTCCAGCCCACCTGGTAATGACCTAGCTTTGTGAAATATCTCTGAGGGCCTCATGTTTGAACAATATGGCATGCACAGAATCAAGATCTATCTCAATTGGGAAGGTGACCCTTACGGTGCATTCCTAGGTTTTGGCTTCATTTCCTATTTTCTTGTTTCTCTCCAATTTATAATTGTGGTTTTGCTTTTGGAGCCTCCCATTTCTGGCCCACTTATTTTTATGGGCTGACAGGGTTCAGTTTATAGTAAGCAGTTATTTCTTTTTAGATTGTGGTCAGGGGCAGGTGAAGCATAGGGCTATAAGCTCTGCCATATCTGTTTAACAATGCATGGGACCCTGTTGCCCTTCATAGGCCTGGCTATGAGGATGGAAAGGAATGTTCTTATTTCTAACCACAACCCACTCATTCACTCTGGGGTTAACACAGTAAAGAGGTCTGTAGAGACCACCATGTGCCTTGAGCAATGTGCTAGCCCAGGCACACGTACCTTTCTTGTTGGAGGAGTCAGATCAATATCCATCAACTCTATTCTGTAAACAGGGAAACATACTGATGAGACTGAAAAATTGACTATAATTTTAAAACATCAATTTAAACATCCCTGCATGTAATAAGTCAAAGAGTGAATTTCCCAGCCCTTTCATGCAGTTGTTAGGGTGTGGTTAGTTATAGATCTGCTACTTCCAGTGTACTCTACTGGCTGCTCACTAACTGTAAATTAGGCCTAACTTCTCCAAAGCAGATCTACAGCCCTATTTTCAGTTTGTCTCTTAGTTCTTCCACTCCTGCCTAGTCCTACTGAGTAGTCCCCTATGAACAGGAACATTCACTTACTGCTGTTAGCATACATCACTAGCCCACACATTACAGCATTCATTAGTCAAAAAGCAGTCAGGGAAACATCAGCTGAATTTATTTTCAATATGGCCCTCCCCTAGCCTGGCTACCTGATGGTAGTGAACTCAGAGGGAAGAAACACCCTGAGTTGCTCCAATTTAAATTTATTTTCCTAAACAGGGAATGTTACCCCAGCAGTTTCCATATTCTTACCTTCCTTTTTGTCTTTGGTGTCTTCAATCTAGATATCTACTCTACATAATATTTTCTTGGTGATAACTCCCTATGGGGAAGCTAGAGACAGTCTGTGTGACTAGCTTGATGACTCTATACCCAACAAAAAAGCACACATGTGCTATTGTGAATATTTCCCAATCATAAAATGGAATCCTAGAACCCACACTAGCTTGCTGCAGACCCATAAACTAAACTCAAAGAAAAAAACCTGAGCCCATTAAAGGCATAGACCTGTGATGATTTCCTCCTTATTTCTGACTCATGAGGACTAGGATAGAGACTGTCTTCCCAAATCAGGTCTTAGGACTATAATGGTATGATGAATGTGCACTTTCTAAGGAATAGCCAGAGCTTCCCAAGGTTGAGTTGTCCCAAAGGTACCCAGTGACACAAGTTATCACTCTCAGAGTAGAATGGTATATGAGGTGGAAGAACCATACCATTATATACACAGACACCAGCCTTCACTTTTGGGTAGGGCAGGACTTTCTGGGTGGCTCACAGACACATGATCATACTCAATTGTTATGGCTTCAGGCATGGAGTACTATGATTGTTCAGTGAGGATCTAAGTCCTGACTCTGGAACCCAAGCTTCACACTAATGTAAGCTAAGTACCCAGAGTAACTGGAGATGCAATGAACTACTCAGGCACTTAGTAGGTGTGATTTGGAAGGAGAACCAGATAAAAGGAGAAATGTAGATGTGTCCATAGATAGAAGTATGGGTTACTCAATTTTCACAAATTCTTACGCTGTCCCACCAAGCCCACATACCTGTCAGGGAGTGAAGAGTTGGGTTGTAGAAAGAGATATCCATTTGGCTTTGCTAAAGGAAAAAATGATTAAAAAATAGTCTTCATGTTAGTGCCTACATTTTGTGGCTTACCATCAGGTATCTTTGTATTCTCCTTTATGATATTACTTCACTTACTTGAAACTGGATTTTTGACTGTGCTGAAAGCTGATTGTTGTGATGACCTCATACTAAATAGATGGAGTAAAGGTAGATTAATTAATGAAATTGATTTCTCCCTCATTCATCCCAAAGTATATAAAGGCTTGGAAATAGTTAACTGCATGAATTTCTACATGTTCTGTTGGCCTACTGCTTTATTCATTCCTAACTGGAAATCAAAAATACAAACACTGGCCACCAGGTACATAACTGACACTTACTGGTTGCAACTATAATAATGGGCCATTGGCAAGTTATGTTTTAATTGTATGAAATTCAAATATGACAGTGAGGGATATTAACCCATTCAGTTTTAACAGCTAACAGGAGAAATGGAGACAAGTAAGTGAGGGTTGTATTTTTCCCCCCAGAAAAGCAATTCCTGGATCTCTATGACAGAGGCAGCAGAGACAACCTTGCCTGAGGTCTGAATGCCTAATAACCCTGCTCAGTGTCTGCTGCATGCTAAGACGTCTGTTCATAGTAGGATGCACTGTGGCTGCCCCACCTGCTTGACCTAGTCTGGTTAATATGTAATGTTTATGTGAATGTAGAACAAAAGCATGTCTGTTTCCACAGTCTTGCAAGACATGTATGAACAATGCAAATGAGATACTGCAGCCTATGCACTGGTCTGAGTGTTAAGATAGTCTGTGCTTGCAACCAGTCCAGTCAGACCAAATAAACTAAGAATAAACATGAATCAACAACTGTGCTGCAGCAGCAGTTTATGATCAACCAGTTTGTGCTGACTGTGGGCTGTGCTGCCAACCAGGCACAGCAGCTGCTGCTGCTAGCGATGCACTGGCAATTCAAGACTGCCCTAAGCATGTTCTTTCAAGAAGGCAACATTCCCAATAGCCACTACCACCTGCAGATGATGTGTATCCCCAGCAATACCCCTGCTACACCACCCAACTTCCCTGATGTGCTGGCCATGTTCTCGAGGCTTCAAACCTCTGAGGGCCTGCAGAGCAGCAGCAGCCCCATGACAACTATGGCCTGCTCCCCCTGCAGACTTCAGCCCCTTTTGGGCTGCATCCCCACCCAACAACCAGGTGCCTTTTCCTCCAACACCTTCCATCTCCACTGCCCATAGCCCACGTAGTCCCCTGGAACATCACAGGGAGGTGCCCCTCAGAAAGCCATGGGAGCCATGGATGGCCAGAGATGAGACTGGATGCCACTGGGCTGGAGCAGGGGGCAGTCCAGGGTTGTGGGGACACAGAAGAGGGCTAGGAGGGGGAAACACAAGAGGGTGAGTGGGTTTCTTCAAGATCACATTGGAAGATTTTATAAGAGAATTTTTGTGGGTGGGTGGGGGGACAGTAAACGTCCTGAGCCACTTGGGTTCTTCAGGAGTGTCTCTTTGGGAAAGATTTTCCCCTTCTTTTTAATATATATAAATATAATATATATGAATATAAATTTAGCTAAGTTTGTGAGAGTGGGGCCTCCACACATGTTCCAGTCAGAGGGCGAGGCTCACAAGCTTTCCTTGTCAGAACCTCGTTTTCTTCCCAATAGTGGAACAAAAGGGTGCTCGTAGACTGAGCGAGCGAGCAGCCTGGTGGCTGTGCTACTCCATGAGAAGACACGCCAGCCATTAGGAAGCCCCAACCCCAAGGGAGGTGGTCCTAGAAAGGTCCTCAGAATCATGGACTTTGCTACCCCATTACTGGTAGACAGTTTTCATCTCTGCTGGTGGTGGCCTCTTGTTGACTCTGAAACTTGTCACCTATCACCAGCTAGGTGTGCGGAGCTGAAGACTTGGCTGCCTTCTGATGAGTGGATACTTACTGTTCCATCCCATGCTGTTCTGACTGTCTGACAGGCTCCCAGTCTCTGTGTGTGTGTGTGTCCAGGGCAGAAGACTACCACTCAGGAAAAACTGCCTTTGGATTGAATTCCCAAATTAAAATCATTGCACCAGGGTGCAATTTTTATTTAAAAAATTAAAGACTTTTCTAACTTCAAACAAAAACAAAACAAAAACTAAACAAAACCCCAACAATTGTGACTTGGACTTCTGTTCTAAAGTCATTTCCTGGAGCCCTCAATAGTGTTCATTTCTCTCACCTAGTAACATTTATCATAACAGCACATGTCCCTGTCTAATATATAACTTCATTTACTGCCTTCTCTCAAACAGAAGCTTTTGAGTACAAGCAGTTAACATGATTATCTCACATGAACTTCTAATGAAAAGAATGGTGCCTTTCAGATGCCCATGGTGGTCTGCGTTGGGTACTGGATTTCCCAGAACTAGAGTTACAGGCAGTTATAAGCTACTTGATGTGGATTTGGGAACCAAACTATGGCTCACTGAAACAGCAGTAAATGTTCTTAACTGCTGAGCCATCTCTAGCAGTCCCCATTATTTTTTTTTTTTTTAAAATAAGAATAGAGGAAAGAGGTTATTTTCCTCAAGACGGAGGCAAACAAGATCTTGGTCAGGAGTTATGATAAATACTAACACCTTCCTTCCAGTTACATTCTCAGGCCCAACTGGCCATGACTTCAGGTGCTTGGTTGGTTAGGCCAGGTGGTGTCTACTCACGCAGGTAACCAGCGAGAAACATCCAAGTGACTATTCTACATATAAAAGCTTCACAGGAAATTATACCACTATCTCAGAAAAAGATAGCCACCACTAAACAAAACACACACCAAGTCTTTGTATCACTGTGTTGACTAAACTATGGTGTGTTATGGATTCCATACTTCATGGACATTAAGTGCAAATAGTGAATTTCATAGCTGAAGTATTATTAAGCCATTGACTAAAACAGACAAGAAATGAAAATTTTAATGTTTGTTATTTTTCAGATGGTTATATTCTTCCAGAATGTTATATACTTTTGATCAGTTGTAGCACTTTGGGATGTGCTCTATTACTATGCTTGGCTGTATGGTTCATCTTAATTGCTAACTTGATAGGATTTAGAATCACCTAAATATTTGGCATGTTAGTGAACAAGTTTCTAGACTCTTTACCTGAGTTCGGACAACTCATTTTGAATGTGGGTGTGGTACCATCCAATGAGCTAAGAGGGTTTTGGACTGAACAAAAAAGAGAAAGCAAGCTGGTCACCAGGATTTATCTGTTTCCTGACTGTAGAAGCAATATGACCAGGTACTACTACCTCCATGATTTCCTACCGTGAAGGACTGCCACTTTAAAATGTCGGTAAAAAATAAACTTATATCCTTAAGTAGTATATGCTTTTATCACATCCATGAGAAAACTAATTAATATACAAAATTGGTACTGAGAAGTGGAACTGTTGCTGTGATAAAGCTGATCATGTGGTTCTTAGGCCTTCAAAACTAGTTTGCAGGGGGAATGTGGAAGAGTCTGGAACTTAGAAACTTCTTAGACTATCATCAGCAGAGCTTAATGGGCCCCAATGGTGGGGAATTGGAAGAAAATAATACTGACAGAAATGTAGATGGTGGAGGCTCAGCTCATGAGGGTTCAGACGGGAAGGGCTAGAGGCCATTTGTGTTATGTTCTGGCAAAAAATGGGTGTATTCTAGTCATGGTCTCAGAACTTCAGTGAGGCTGAATTAAAACGAAATAGACTAATTTGTTTGTGGAGGAAATTTCAAGATAGAATAGTTCCCAGACTGTGCCATGGTTACTGCTCACTGCTCTTATCTTTTACCCAGGTCTACAGGAAAAAAAGAATAAGAGTGAAACATATATATAAATAAATTGCCCCTTAGCAGCAAAAAGTAGTTTAAAGTTATAGATAGATAAGGTATGAGTGATGAGAAAGTAGCTGTAATTGTTAAAGAGATTAATATCATTAAAGAAAAAACTTAAGCTTTGCACTGGGAAAATACGACAAGAACTCTGAGGCAAGATTCCCACCATCAAAGGCTCCATCTTGTGAAAAGCCATCTATAACCTAGGGAAGAGTTTCCTTAGGATCATCTTGTAAGGTACATAGAGGACGATGGAACTATGGTCCAAGGGGCCAGGCTCAAGTTGGCAGCATAATTTGTCAGTCTTGTCCATGTGGTGTTGGTTCTAAGGAATGAAAGATGCATCAATAAGGGAACCCTTGAGGCTTATATTAAGATTACAGAAAGCCATTGAGACCAAACAATGTGTAGTACAGTTGGATTCCATGCAAAGAGGCCATGAGGGGCTACTGTATGAAGATGTGAAGCTGAAGAACAATGGAGACCCCAGAATGTTGGAGATACCAGGATCATGGTACGTCAGCAAGGAAAGCTGTAGGCATGGAGTAGAGCCATCCTAACAGAAGAGCTTCGTGCATTGGCATGGTGGGCAACCAAAGTCCTCTGGAGCTCACACAAGTTTAACAGGATGATTCTAACCCTGAATAGTGGACATGACCAATACACTGGTGTTTTCCTTTCTGGGTATTGGTCTGATCTTCCTTTGCTTTGCCTTCATTATTTTCTCTGGAATACAAATGTTTAATTTGTGCCACTATATGTAGAAGTACATAGCTTGGTTTATTTTGTAGAATCTCACAGTTAAGACATGAACTGTGTCTCATAAGAGACTCTATACTAATACTTTTGAATAGTGTTGGAACCATTAAAAATTATGCAGACTTTAAAAATTGGACAGCATTTTGCATTATCAGATAGTCATGGTAGAAAGCTAAGGCTTTAAAATGGTATGTTTAGTTATAAAGTTGACAAAAGAATATTATCAACTTTATAGAATCTATAATCTCATAGGAAACAAAACCTCTGACTTGTCTCAGAGAATTTGTAGGTTGAATTAAATGAGGTAGGAAGACTCAACTTAAATTTGGGTAGCACTATTCCATGGACTGAGGTTTTAGATTTAATAAAAGGAAGAAAGTGAGCTGAGCATAGCTCTCATCTTTCTCTGCCTTCTGAATGTAGATATATGATCAGCAGCCTCAAGCTATTGTTGTCATGCCTCTTCTATCATGATGTACTGCTGTACCCTCAAATTGTGAGACAAAAATAAAACCTTCCTTTCTCAAGTTGTATTTCTCACAAAAATGAAAAAAAAAAATAACTAACACAACAAGCTCATTCAATGGAAATGGCTTGAAGAACACATGCCATACCAAGCTCACCCTCCATAGCTGGCTGCCTTGTCATGCACAAAAGAGAATGCAGGCAGCCACCATCTTCATTATGGCCAGTTATTACTGGCACTTTACCAATGCCTCAGGAATCATCTGGAAGCCTCCATAGGAACCCTTCATCTCTGATGAATATTCCCATGAGGCACTCTTACCTTTGTAGTTGCTTGATTTGTAGTACTGATTTTCTAAGGGACTCCTCCAACTGAGAAATCTGAATATAAATATGACTGCATTATTAGACAACTACCCCAAGAGGCAGTTCAGACAACATACCTGGTTTGTTTACAATTCTAAAATGTGACATTGCAGTAAGCCTGGCTCATCAGGACCTTTGTGTAGAGCTGAGCCATGTTAGATCTCTAGAGAAACCAAGCTCTGTTTCCACAAGGCAGTGGATTGAGCTAGTCAGTAGGAGCCTAGAGAATGTAAGCTCTGCTAGGTGCTCTTTAGAGATTCTGATGTCACGTCTGAGACATGTCCTCCTACAGGACATAAAACATCTACACAGATTTCAGAATGCAGTCTACAACATGTCAGGGTTTAGATCTGGTCTTGCTACAGGGAACTAGGATACCCCCAGGGGTAGGTTTAAAGTCTCCCAATTTTAGAGTGGTGTATGTAAAACCTCTCATTTGCTGAGAGGTTTAAGAAGGTAATACACACCAAATGTGTAACCAAGACTTGACTGGAGGTAAGAAGCCTCTAGGCTGGACTCTGGGTAGCTGTTAGGGTAATGTAGGAGTACTACAGATAGAGTGCTGAATAACAGAGTGACGTCAGTGAACAGTGAGTGCACAGAACCTGGGGACCCTGCCAGCCTGTCCCATCTATGTACCAGGGCAGTGGACTGGGAAATGCTTTCTAAACTTGATGACAGGTTCACAGAATGCTGGCTTTATAACTAGGCTCTTTACCTCATTTATTAGATAACCTTTGGAGTTTTTTTTAAAAGGACTTTTATGTAAAAAAACAAGAAGGATGAGCAGAAAAACCTCCCTATGCACTGCTCTCATGCTCCTGTGGCCCTAGTATGGGCCAGTTTAGCTGAGGGAGCCCAAGTGGCCAGAGTAGGTTGCTCCATGTAGGTTGCCCAGAGCAGGGGAGCTCCTTGGTAGATCAGGCCAACAGACTGATAGTCATAAGAAGAAACCACCCCCTCAACTGGAAATGTAAAGAAAAACAAATCTCCCAGGTGCTGGTAAATCCTATTCAGCCTGGACTTAAAGTTGGTCATAGTAGCACATGCCTTTAATCTCAGTACTCAGGAGGCTGAGGCAGGTAAATCCCTATGAGTTTGAGACCAGCCTGGTCTACACAGTGAGACCTTATCAAGAGGAGGGAGGGTGGGGAGCTGAACTATAACATGACACTGAAATTATAAGATCAAACAATTAAAAAACTGAGTTTGATTTCATTTACCTTTTCTCGGTAGAAAGCCACTAACCTCCTCCTGTGTTTTTCTTGAAATTCTGAAATCTGAAAAGACAACACATTTCAGCTGTTGAGGACACAGGGGCATGGCACATCTATTGTGGAAATAAAAGGCTGTAAGGAACTTTCAGTGTGGGTTGAAGCATGTTCTATTTTACATGTACTCTCCCAGTAGACCTGCATCTCCTCCCACAAGGACAGTCACAGATTCCCTGGGTTTGCTGGTGGTTAATGTCTGACCACAGTGAGAAATAGCCTAGATGTTCCTGGAAGGACAGAATGCCAGATGATTGTCAAAATGCAAGGGCAGGTGGGCTTATCCAATATGAACTCTAAACAATAAGGAGTTCATATTGCTTTCCTATCAGCCCTTCTGTTTGAGATGCTCCAGTGGTGTGTTTACTCTTGAGAACACATGATCTCATTTTGATGATAGTGATTACCTGAAGAAGGCCTCCTGCCTAGGGAATGACCCTAATACTTGGACTATGGCAGGGTAAAGAGGTGGAAAGAGTTGAAACAAGGAAACCCTGCGTGGTGGCTAGAGCTGGCAGATACCAAGGTAGTCTTGTACAGATTGCTAGAGCCAGCTATTTCTGAAGCCAGTACCATCCCACACTCAGATCCATCTTCACACTCACAGGATACCTCATGTACCTTATGTAATTTGAATTGGGCTTCTGAGAATGGCAATGTGAACAAGTGAGCAGTGATCTGAGGCTCACTCAAAGAGAGCTAGTAGATGGTTTGAAAAAATGGTGTCAACTTGGCTGAGACACCAAACTGTCACTCCCTTATCTAATTCTTCCACTACTAAGTGCTAGTTCCACAGGTACAGGGTGATTGTAGGTAAGTGATATTTTAAGGTTTTATATATCCCTCTAGATAAGAGCACAGACAAAAGGGTGATCTTCACTCACCAAACAGCTTTCCTTGGACCATAGTTGCATCAGCCTCTATACCTTCCCCTACAGTTCTGTTGTGGAAAGCAATAACTCACTATAGAGTGTGCATTTCATCTACTATGAGAGGCTACTTCTAGCGATGGGACTATGTATGACATGCATCTTCAGGTTAGCAGAAACAATATCCTCCCTAGACCTGAGCTCTGGCCCTACATTTTTCATGTGGTTGGCTCAAGTCTTTGAGTCTCCAAAAAGAACTTTAGCCTTTTGAGACAAGGCAGGGACCATAGAATGACTGCTGCTCACGTAGACAAGTATAGATATTTTTGAGGCCATCTTTGCAAGAATCTTCACCAAAGAAAGTTAATATCCTCCCTCAACTGTGCAAGCAGCTTTTGTCCCTCAAAGCCCACCTCCAAGGACTTTGTCATGAACCCTTTTCTTGTCTGCAGTGATAGCCCTGATCATCCAGCTCCTAACATTTATGGGAGAGACTTAGCGATAACCACCCCCACTTCTCTGATTTTGGAAACCTGCATGAGTCATGTTTAAACAGGACAAGGCTATGTTTGCAGGATTTGCTTTCCTTCAATTTCTCTTTCATATATGTGTAAGTTATATTGTATTATCTATGTTCCAGATTTGACCTAGGGGCCATGTGAAGCTGAATGGGAATGGTGGTGCACAACTGTACCCCAGCACCTGGAAGGATGAGGCAGCAGAGTTATGAGTTTATAACAAGCCTGGGTTGTATAGCAATTTCTATGCTAACTTACAATAAATGATACACACATACACACACACACAGACATAGAGACATATACATATATATATATATATATATATATATTATATATATATATGGAAAGAGAGAGAGAGAGAGAGAGAGAGAGAGAGAGAGAGAGAGAGAGAACACAAAGGAATTATAGATCTTTATCTTGCATTGAGACAGCAGCCAACCCCAAGGCTGAGAAAGTCCTATGCTAGACCAGGCCTGTTCAGAGCCAAAAGCAACACAGCTAAGAAAGAGAAGACAGGAGAATGGGTTGAGGGGCAGGGAAGGACAGGTTCCCTTGAAGTTGAGTATATTGCAAGTATGCCAGGGAATCAAGTCAAATGACATGGAACTTTGGGCTCAGCATAGGGGACACTGACACATGATGCTAGGGACAGAGGTCAAGTGAGAGTGTCACTGACTGCAGCAGTAGCATATATCAAGGGTGTCAAAAGGGAGAAAAGTAGGAAGAAACAGAAAGGCAAGTGTCACAAGAGCACAAAGAACAACATAGATAAGACAGATAAGGTCAGCACTGAAACCTTTATGCTCAAATATTTTCCAAGTAAGATAGTTAAAGAAATGCTCAGAGAGGCAGAAGATATTTTCATACTCACCTCTGCAAGAGACTGGCCTCCAGAACACTTATATCACAGGGTCTCTGAAGTTAATATGCTCTGGGCATCACCAATTCAAGCCTCAAGCATCTAACTCACCTGAGAGGTCTCCTGGGAATACTTCTTACACAGACCATCTATGCCCAGAAAGAATGTCTGGATATTGGAGTTAGTCTGAAGAGGAAGCAAATGACTATGTAGAAACTTCTTTCAAGATCTACAATTAACTATACATAACACAAGCAAAAAGCAATTTACCCCTGTGAAGATGACCACACCTCTAAGGAGCATGCAGGGCAATGGCACACATTGGCAGTTACTGAACAACTCTGAACCACATACCCCTCTATATCCTGTAAAAACATGCTTCAAAATGAATGTAAAAGGTTGACATTTTTTTTCAGACAAACAAAACCCAAGGGGATTTGTCACTAACAGATCAATATTAAAAGCAAAAGCAAAGTAATATCTTAGGTAGGAAATGATCATTGACAGACAACAGAGTTTGTGAGGCAGCAAAGAGCAAGAGAAAAGGAAGTGTGGGGAAATCCAACCATGCAGTAGCCATGTGTGGTAGTGTTGTGTTGTCAATTTAGCACAAAGTAAGAGCCACTATTCCATCTGAGAAGGGAAAGGTTGCTAAAAAGGTCAATGAACTGAAACCACATGAAGTCTTTCCATTGTCAGAAAAATCTAACCTTGATGAATCTTTTTTAAAAAGGATTTTATTTTTATTTCAAAAATGTGTATAATGTTTGTGTGTAGGTATGTTTGAGTGAGAAGATCAACAGAGCCAAAAATTAGCTTTCTGAAAATGCTAGTTCATATTACTCACTACACATTTGGCAACGTTGTTCAATAAAAAAGAACTCACAATAGCCACTCTTAAAATTAGGGAGAAAAAAAGCAGTGGGCGTGGTGGTACATGAATGTAATCCCAGCACTTGGTAGACAGAGGCAGGCAGAACTCTGCGACTTTGAAGCCAACTGGGTCTAAATATTGAGTTCCAGATCAGTCAGGACTGCATAGAAACACTGTCTTAAAAGTCCAAAATCAATCAATCAATCAGTAAAATAAAGTAAAATCAACACCATTATAGATGTTATGAACTGGTTTTGTGGTAAGTACATAAAAATGTAGTTGATACTGAAAATGTAAAATTCTAATTGAAGCTCCATGGTTTCAGAATTTTAACTGTACAGAATATTCGTTGAGATGATTGTTAATAATGGGTCATACTAGTAGAAGCATGGAAAACAGTAATGCTGAAGGTGATTTGAACTGGGGTTGGGAGACTGCCTCAAGAGTCCCATAGAGTTTGGGACTGGGCAAGTGTTTGAATGACTATGCTAATCTACACAGGGTGCTTATATTTATAGGTTCATTACAACAAACTTACACACACACACAGAGACACACAGATGCATACACATACATAAACACACACGTACACAGAGACAGAGGCTGGTCTGGACCTTGCTATATAGACCAGACTGGCCTAGGATTCCAGTCTCTGTCTCCCAAGTGCTGAGATTAAAGGCATAGGCTACTACTTTCTATTCCAAGACCTTTTATGAAGCTATTAACTATGAGTTATTATTATATATTAACTATGAAAAGAAACTTTCAACTTCAGCTTGTATATGAATATGGGTGCAAAAAATCCTAAGAGAAACAATAGCAAATTAAATCTATCTGAAAAAGCTGTAGTATGTCATCACAACTTGACACTATTCCTGGAATCTTATGAGGGTTTTTAGTTGTAAAAGTATATGAAGAGGTCAGAGAGTTGGGAACCCATTTTGGGCAGTTCACAACTACCTGTAACTCCTACTCTAGGGAATCCAACTATCTGGCCTCTGTACAGACACATAATTTTTTTTTAAAGCAAATGTGTTCTCCACTACACAAATAAAATATGGTAAAACAGAGTATTATCAAG
This sequence comes from Mastomys natalensis, assembly GCA_021653895.1. Taxonomy (NCBI): domain Eukaryota; kingdom Metazoa; phylum Chordata; class Mammalia; order Rodentia; family Muridae; genus Mastomys; species Mastomys natalensis. Next base: position 114,314 of record JAJTUV010000228.1, on the reverse strand, counting down.
AATTAAAAGAAAGGTAATCAATATAGTTTATATTGATTATATACCATTTACGATTTTAAAATACCTTTAGCAAACTAGTATATGCATACTTGGTGAAAGGCTAAAACCTCTCTTTCCAGCCAGTGCTAGACAATGGGCATCTCTTGGGACAACTGGCACAAGCCCTGCAGGACCAGGGTAAGAGAAAGTCCTACCACAAGAAGCAGAAGTATGAGCTGGGATGGCCTGCTACCAACACTAAGATTGGCCCTTGCCATGTACACACAGTCTGAGTTCGGGGAGGCAATAAGAAGTACCGTGCCCTGAGATTGGACATGGAGGACTTTTTCCTGGTGCTCTGAGTGTTATAAGGATCATTGATGTTGTCTACAATGTATCCAATAATGAGGTTGTCTGCACCAAGAACCTGGTGAAGAACTGCATTGTGCTTATTGACAGTGCACTGTACTGGCAGTGGTACGAGTCTCAGTATGCACTGCAACCTATGAACTAGGAAATACGGAACATTTTTGGGCCCTCATTATAATCCAATATACAATGGGACCTAGGCAAGACACTGAAGAAATGTTCAATGGTCCAGACACAGGACACAAGTCTCAGGGGCTCAACTTCTTCAGATCTTTGCTAGACCCTCATTGCTGTCTGAGGTACTTTTGCCTCTTTATTTCCAGTCATGGTTCTGTCTCTTCAGAAGCTCTGCAAGGTGAAGGAGCACAAGGAATTTGCCTTACTCTGGTCTTTATCATTACAGACATGACTATATTACCTGGAGTCAAAAAGCCAGAGATTTTCTAATATCATTAAGCATCTATCTCCTTAGAGTTAGTCGTTTCTCTCTACTTCTGCTTGAAAGCCAGTTACACTTCACTTGAACTTATTATTCCTTGTGGTCCCGCAGGGAGGCAAACTTCAAACAACACATCTTTCTGCTTTGATCTGAGGTCACCAGAGGGTTCCCTCCTAGAGGCCCAGTTCCCCACTCCCCCCACTAGCATCTTGCAAGCATCTAATACTGCACTGGTATTGTATTTCATGTGTGAACTAGTAATGGTTCATTTTAATGACAAAAACAGAAATCAACACACACACACCACACCGCACGCACGCACGCACGCACGCACACGCAGCGCACGCACGCACGCACGCGCGCGCTATAAGAGTTTCCAGTGGCACCTCTTGAATAGTCTGGGATATTGCTGGTCTGAGAAAATCTGTTTATATTACAGACTTGAAGAAACAGACTAAACTAGAAACCACTGGAGGGTACTTCCCTGAAGCCTGCTTCCTAGATTTAAGTGTAGGAATGATACACACTGAGTACATCACAGGGGCCTTCCTACTGCAGTTCTTGCATTTGTTGAGCATAGGTACACATGTTCATCACGGGTAGAATTGCTTGCCTCCAGTGTATGCTCAAAAAGGAATTCTGGTGGTTGAGTGAAAAACAGTCTGAAGTGAGAACAATAGAGGTGACAGTTACAGAGAGCTAACCTGAATACTGTGGGTGAGAGACTACGGCCATCTGAAAAAAATATTTCAGGCAAAAGTAACAGAAAAACCAGGCATGAGATAGAATTATCTTGTTACAAGAGTAGCAACCAGGTCATAGCTGCTGACCAGGAGATCAGGAGGTCCCAGAGGTATAGCTACAAGAGCCCTTTGACTTTTCCTAAACAGTGGGATTTATAAAGGTGAGATATCTCCTAGACACAAGTAGATCCACTGGATATAGAATGTAAAAGCAGGAAGGATTAGCACCTGTGGTGGCAGATAGCCATGAGCAAACTCATGGGTTCACAAAAGACTGCTGAAGGAGAAGTCCACATTTATGGCTTAGGATGTGATGTGGAAGAAAGAGTAGAAGGAATCCCTCGATGGTTTTTGCAGCTTCACTGGTTCATTTGCTTGTTCTCTCATACACAGAACAAAGAAGATACACTGTTTACAAACACCCACAGAACAGTCATAATTACCATGTATTAAAACTAATGAAAGGGGCTGAAGAGATGATTTGGTGGTTAAGAGCACTGAGTGATCTTCCAGAGGACCCAGGTTCAATTCCTGGTACTTCCAGTGTGGCTTACAACCCTTTAAATTCCAGTTCTAAGAGATCTGACATCATCTTTTGGCCTCTGTGGGCCCCAGGCACATATGTGGTGCACAGACATATATGTAAGTTCAACAACCATACACATAAAGAAATCAATAAAAAGTAAACCACATGAAAATCCCGATTAACTTAAAAAAATACCCCAACACCAAAGACTCTGGTCACAGTGTTATAAAATTTAAGCATAAAGATGATGGTGGAGCTAAAGTCTAATCATTTAGAAATTAAAAATATTCCTATCTTACTTCCTTCACCTCTTCTCCCTGTTACTTCCTTTATTTCACTGTAGCCCAAGCTGATTTTGAACCCACAGCAATCTTCCTGCCTCAGTCCAAATGTTGATAGCATGCCCAACTCTAAAACTATTCTTTGAAACAATTTTTTGGGTTAAAACAGAAATAAAGAAAGTACAGGAAAGGTGGGATTAACTACTTTTTAAAGTCTTTTTTTTTTTTTTTAAAGATGAAATGCTCTGGAGGCAGAAGCAGGCAGATATCTGAGCTCAAGGCCAGCCTGATCTACCCAGAGAGATTCTGTCTCAAACACACAAATGTAACAAGGGCACATCACATTCAAGAATCACGAATATTTGATATGAGTGACATCTAAGCAGATCCACTTTAATTCTATTCATAAAATATCTCAGGTTAACTTATTCTTTGGTATAAACTTTCCAATGATTCCAGGAAAGCAGTCCTTAAGGCATTAAAGAGTATAGTGCACAGAAGGAACAAACAGCTTAAATACATTTACTAATGTCCTAGTCAGGATTACTACTGCTGTGATGAAACACCATGATCAAAAAGCAATGTGGGGAGGAAAGGGGTTATTTTGCTTACACTTCCAGGTAACAGTCCATCACTGAGGGAAGTTAGGGCAGGAACTCAAATAGGCAGGAATCTGGAGGCAGGAACTGATGTAGAGGCCATGGAGGAATGCTGCTTACTGAAATCATGGCTTGCTCAGCCTGCTTTCTTATAGAACCCAAGACCACTAGCCTAGGAGTTGTGCCCTTCTCATCAATTGCAAATTAAGAAAATGTATTGGGAGCTAACCATTAAAGTGATCATGGGGTTCCCAATAGAGGAGATAGAGTGAAGGCTGAAGGAGTTGAGAGGATTCGCGACACCATGAGGAAAGCAACAATACCAACCAACCAGAGCCCCCCAGGGTCTAAACCACCAGCCTGGGAGTGCTTAGGGAGGAACCCATGGCTCCAGCTATATATGCAAAGGGAAGCTATATATAAGTGAGAGAAGAGATCCTTGGTCCATGAAGGCTGGATGTCGTGGGGCAGGTATTCGAGGGTGGGGAGGTGAGGTATGGGGAGGGTGGGTGGGGGTACACCATCATAGAGGCAAGAGGAGGGGGGAAGGGATAGGGAGTTCCTGGGAGGGAAGGGGGAAAATGGGGTAAGGGGAAAACATCTGAAATGTAATAAAATTTCCAATTTAAAAAAAAAAAAAAAGAAAATGTGTTGGGAGCCGACTCCTAGCAGAAAGCGGCTATCATCTTTACAGCCATCTCAGGCCATATACCCTGCCAAGAGACTTGTTTTCAACAGCCTACAACAGCTGAGCACACTCTGATAAACATCTTGTTTTTTCTCACATATCTTGTTTTGCTGTTTAGTGCCCTCAGCTGCAAGGAGCACGTAGTAAAGTGTCTTCAGCTGTGTTCCCTGCTTGTCCACGGCTGCAAGGCACGTGGTAAAGTGTATATATACTCATGATTTCTTTTCAGTAAAAGAGACTTGATCAGACTCTCTGCCTTGTCTCCATTCTTCGAGTCTCTCGCCCTTCCATCCCCACTCTCTCTCTTGCTAGACCCTGGCCCGCAGACAGAAGCAGCAGCTCCGGGCAGAAACAAAGTGGCTCCCAAATGTGGGGCAGAATGGGCTGATACAAAAATGCACAATAGGTCTTCCCACAGCCTGATCTTCTGAAGGCATTTTCTCAATTTCGGTTCCCTTCTCTCCAAAGACTCTAACTTGTGTCAAGTTGATATAAAACTAGCTAGCTAGCACAACTAAGAAACAAGAAATGAATGGCCTAAACATTCAACCTAGGAAGCTGAAGAAGGGTCAGAGGTTCTCTTTCCAGCCTGGCCCTGATCTTATGGCAGGGAAGGGGTGGTGCAGAAGTATGTAAACAGCAGGATATGACATTTAGTAAACAGTATTTAAACAGTAGAATACGAAACTGATGTGTTTGGAGAAAAAAAAGGTACTCTCTATTAAAATTTTAAATTGTTAAATATTTCCCTTTACTTTTCTACCTTTAGGAATTCATGCCTATAAAAACTCTTGTAATTGTGGACAGAAATTGGTAAAAATAATGAGTGTAAGGCAAACAAACAAATGAACAAACAAAACATACAAACAAACAAACAAAAAACAGAAAAAAAAAAACCTCCACAGGCTCTTTAAAAGAAAACAGTAAGAGTCCTCAAGCTCTATCCACTGTTTGGCTGTGGGTCTCTACATCCACCTGAGTCAGTTGTTGGGTGGATCCTCTCAGAGGACAGTCATGCTAGACTCCTGTTTGCAAGCATAACAGAGTATCATTTATAGTGTTAGGGATTGGTGTTTGTCCATGGGATGGGTTTCAGTTGGGAGAAGGATTGTGGGCCCTGAAGGAGATAGGAACTCCACAGGAAGACAGTCAGTCAACTAACCTGGACCCTTGGGGCTCTCAGGACCAAACTACCAACCAAAGAGCATACAGAGTGGTGGACCCAGGCTTCCTCCTCCAACACACACACATATGTAGCAGATGTTCGACTTGGTCTTCTTGTGAGTCCCAAACAACTGGATTGAGAGGCTATCTCAAAAGCTGTTGCCTGTCTGTGGGATATGCTCTTCTAGCTGGGCTCCCCTGTCTGGCCTCAGTGGGAGAGGATGTACCTAGCCTTGCAGAGACTTGATGTGCCAGGGTGGGGGATACTCAGGTGGAGGGCCTCCACTCTCTCAGAGGAGAAGGAGATGGAAGGATGGGGGGAAGGACTTTGGGAGGAGGTGATGAGGGAAAGGGACAGTGAGCATGGTGTAAAGTGTATAAAAATAACAAAAGCAAAAAACAGTAAGATATTATGCAATCGTGTAAAAATATGTACCACAAACATGATATTATTTGGAAAAAAATCTGTAAAAAAGAAAGTAAAAGACATTAGAAACACAGACAAGGTGCCAACTCCTAGATGTTGTCATCTTTGGAACAGGATCTGGGAACTGACACATTGTCTGTTATGACTTTCTATATTGTCTGAGTTGCTGGGTAACTGTTGTATATTTTTTATATAAAAATTGTGTTGTTTAAAAACAGAAATTCAAATCTATATCTGGAAAACAGGCATAGAAGAGACAAATCACTTGATAAGAAGTTTATACCAAGGAATGAATTAATCTGACATATTTTATAGATAGAACTAAAGGCACTGGTTTAAGCCCATGGAGCAAATAACTGACTTATGAACAACCCTCTTAATTATTCACTATGACTTTTATGAAAAACCAAATTTGCCTGACTAGGAAGTCAGTGTTGTACTAAGTAAATCTAACCTATTTTCATTTCTAAAAACATAGCACAATCCAATAAACTGTGCATAAGGCCAACCTATGGCTAAGAAGGAAAGTATAATGAGGGTTTAAAAGCAAATCCTAACTGGTATGGAGGCTCATGCCTGTAATGTCAGCACTCAGTAGGCTAAGGCAGAAGAATATTGTATTTATGGACATCCTGGATAGCACAAGGACAAATACATTTTGCTTAGCAAAAACTTAAGAACAACAAAAAATTACAAACAGTAATCACCCAAAACCAATCAACAAGAAAACCAAATCACAGAACGGCAGAACCAAATCCTCTTATGCTTTATTAGTCACAAGTGTGAATCTAGCAAAAATGAATGAAAATTTTAGATACTCCTTACTAGGAATTTAAACCCAAATTAAAAGGAAATACTATTATGATGAATATTCAAATTCTAGAGATTTCAACTTACATGTTTTGAGAGTAAAACTGTACGACAAGGAACTTCACAGATCACACATTCATTCTTTTTACCTATTAGAGAGAAGCAAATGTTTAATTACATTATACTGACCAGTGTTGTGAAATATATATGAACACAGACTTTGTGTTACAATGCAGGATTACAAAGTATCTAAATATTTTCATCTTCTTAACAATGAAGCTGTGGATTCATGAAACAATTTATCCAATAATTTATTTTCTTGCTTTGTAAATGTGCCCCCCAAACAGCAATTCACAAGTGTCAACAATACTTAGATTTTTACAATGGAATCCTTTCTTTCTCTCCCCACATTCAGTCCATCTAGGTATGAGTATGTGTGTGTATATTCTTCATGCAGGGACTCACATATACTGTTTCTACTATTAAATGTTAGCACCAGCCCTTAAAAAATTTCTTTGTGTGGCTGGGCATGGTGGTACACACCTTTAATCCCAGCACTTGGGAGGCAAAGGCAGAAGGAGCTCTTTGAGATCCTGGTCTACCTACTGAGCTCCAAAACAGCCAAGACTACATAAATACTTTGTCTCAAAAAAGAAAAAAAGAAAAACAACAAAAACTTTCTGAGACAGGGGCTTGCTTAATTGCCCAGGAGGGCTTTGAACTTGGAATCCTCTTGTTTCTGCCTCTCAACTAGAACAAAGCACATACTACCATATGGTTTTGTGACATATTAATTTAAAAACTTTTTAACAATTTAAAATGAAAATAACTCTTTCAAGCCTCTACAATACCACTCAAGGTCACCTTTACATCACCACTGGGTTCCTGTTACCTAGAGCCAGTCTCAGCTTAAGCATGAAAAGTTTATAAACCTGTCTACCTGCTAGCATATAACTAATTTACCTGCTCCCATTCTAGTTTTTTTGCTGAAAATCTAGAAGGATTTTGTCCATATTTCACTATCGTTTTCCCCATGAAACTGACCTCTATCTTGGCTTGCATCTTTGAATGCATTGACTGAGTCTCAGCATCAGCCTTGCTATCCCATCACTCTTGTGGACCACATCTTGCGGGCCTTATCAGCATTTCTGTTGCTACCAAGCCCTGGACCTCCTTAGTACCCTATGTAAAATGCAGAACTGCACAGAATTTCTTACAATTAAACTTCCTAACACACACCCACACACCTTTACACCAGAGGGTGTTGAAGGTGAGCAAATGCAAGTATGTCAAGGTCAGAGGACAACTTCCAAGAGTCAGCTTCTATAGTAGGTTCTGGAGATTGAACTCAGATCATCAGGCTCAGCAGCAAGGTTTGTTAACTGCCGACACATCTTTTCTAGTCTCTCCTTTCTTCTTATAAAGGCATTCAAATACCCCTCCCCACTACATGTTCCTATGCTACCTTTCTTACTCCATATTGTTCTATTGTACTATCTTAAATAGGAGCTGCACAGTAAAAGATTACAAAACAGATTCATTAAAACGTAAGTATTAGCCAGAGGTTAGGGTGTGTGTGGGGTGGCATACTCCTTTAATCCAGCACTTCTGAGGTAGAGGCAGGCGAATCTCTAATGAATTTGAGGCCACTCTGGTCTACAAAATAAGTTTCAGGACAGCCACAGCTACTACAGAGAACCCTTTTCTCAACCAACCAAAACAAAACCAAAAAAAAAAAAAAAAAAACCCAAAGCAAAACAAAGCAACCCCACCCCCTAAAACAACCAAACAAAATAAAAAACAAACTACAAGCATTGTGCTGGGGAAAACTGAGACAGGACAGAGAGGAAATCCCTTGCAGTTCACTGTCAAAATGACTCATAATTAAATATATTCCTGCTAACAAGTCAACAAAAATAAATACTGCACTGAAAGAGAGGACTTGAATGAGCAATCAGCAAAAAGAGCCAAAAGAAAAAAGATCTTTTAGTAAGGAATGAAATAACTTATGGCATAGTAACTGAGGGATATTCACAACATTAGAAATAAAAAAGATTATTACTGAATGTGTGTGTTTATTTGTGTTTTTGTTGTTGTTGTTTTTTTTTTTTTTTTTGAGTCATGGTTTCTCTGTGTAGCCCTGGCTGTCCTGGAACTCAATCTGTAAACAGTATGGCATAGAACTCAGAGATCTACTTGTGTATGGGTCCTAAAAGCTGGGATTAAAGGCATGCTTCATAATCAACAAGATAGATAAACCCTTAGCCAGATTAACCAGAGGGCACAGAGACAGTATCCAAATTAATAAAATCAGATCTGAAAAGGGAGACATAACAACAGAAACTGAGGAAATTCAAAAAATCATCAATCCTACTATAAAGGCCTATACTCAAAATAACTGGAAAATCTGGATGAAATGGACAATTTTCTAAACAGATACCAGGTACCAAAGTTAAATCAGGAGCAAATAAACCATCTAAACAGTCCCATAAACCCTGAAGAAATAGCAGCAGTCATTAAAAGTCTCCCCACCAAAAAAAGCCCAGGACCAGATGGTTTTAGTGCAGAATTCTATCAGACCTTCAAGGAAGACCTAATAGCAATCTCTTCAAACTATTCCACAAAATAGAAACAGAAGGAACACTACCCAATTCATTCTATGAAGCTACAATCACACTCATACCTAAACATCACAAAGACCAACAAAGAAAGGAAACTTCAGACCAATCTCCCTTATATCGATGCAAAATACTTAATGAAATTCTAGCAAACCGAATCCAAGAACACATCAAAACAATCATCCATCATGATCAAGTGGGCTTTATCCCAGGAATGCAAGGCTGGTTCAATATTTTGAAATCCATCAATGTAATCCATTATATAAACAAACTCAAAGGAAAAAAAATCACATGATCATCTTGCTAGATGCTGAGAAAGCATTTGACAAAACTCAACATCCCTTCATGTAAAAGTCTTGGAAAGAACAGGAATTCAAGGCCCATTCCTAAACATAGTAAAAGCAATATACAGCAAACCAATAGCCAACATCAAACTAAATGGAGAGAAACTTAAAGCATTCCACTAAGATCAGGGACTAGACAAGGCTGCCCACTCTCTCCCTACCTATTCAATATAGTACTGGAAGTCCTAGCCAGAGCAATTAGACAACAAAAAGAAGTCAAAGGAATACAAGTAGGAAAGGAAGAAGTCAAAACATCACTATTTGTAGATGATATGATAGTATACTTAAGTGACCCCAAAACTTCCACCAGAGAACTCCTAAACCTGATAAACAAAAGCAAATCAGCAAAGTGGCTGGATATAAATCAACTCAAACAAATCAGTAGCCTTCCTCTATGTGAAAGATAAACAGGCTGAAAAAGAAATTAGGGAAATGACACCCTTCACAATAGTCACAAATAATATAAAATACCTTGGTGTGAATCTAACCAAGCAAATGAAAGATCTGTATGACAAGAACTTCAAGTCTCTGAAGAAAGAAGATCTCAGGAAATGGAAAGATCTCCCATGCTCATGGATCGGCAGGATTAATATAGTAAAAATGGCCATCTTGTCAAAAGCAATCTACAGATTCAATACAATCCCCATTAAAATACCATCTCAATTCTTCACAGAATTAGAAAGAGAAATTCTCAAATTTATTTGGAATAACAAAACACCCAGGATAGGGAAAACTATTCTCAACAACAAAAGAACTTCTGGAGGCATCACCATCCCTGACCCCAAGCTGTACTACAGAGCAATAGTGATAAAACCTGCATGGTATTGGTACAGAAACAGGCTGGAAGATCAGTGGAATAGAGTTGAAGACCCAGAAATGAACCCACACACCTATGGTCACTTGATCTTTGACAAAGGAGCTAAAACCATCCAGTGGAAAAAGGACAGCATTTTCAACAAATGGTGCTGGTTCGACTGGAGGACAACATGTAGAAGAATGCAAATCCATCCATTCTTATCTCCTTGTACAAAGCTCAAGTCCAAGTGGATAAAGGACTTTCACATAAAACCAGACACATTGAAACTAATAGAAGAGAAGCTGGGGAAGACCCTAGAATACCTGAACAGAACACCAATGGCTTATGCTCTAAGATCAAGAATTGACAAATGGGACTTTGTAAAATTGTAAAGTTTCTGTAAGGCAAAGGACACTGTCAATAGGACAAAACAGCAACCAACAGATTGGGAAAAGATTTTTACCAGTTCCACATCCGATAGAGGACGAATATCCAATATATATAAAGAACTCAAGAAATTAGACTCCAGACAACCAAATAACCCTATTAAAAAAATGGGGTATGGAGCTAAACAAAGAATTCTCAACTGAGGAAATGTGAATGGCCGAGAAGCACCTAAAGAAATGTTCAGCATCCTTAGTCATCAGGGAAATGCAAATCAAAACAACCCTGAGATTCCACCTCACACCAGTCAGAATGGCTAAAATAAAAAACTCAGGTGATAGCAGATGATGGCGAGGATGTGGAGAAAGAGGAACACTCCTCCATTGTTGGTGGGATTGCAAGATGGTACAACCACTATGGAAAACAGTCTGGTGGTTCCTCAGAAAACTGGACATATCACTACCTGAGGACCCAGCTATACCACTCCTGGGCATATACCCAGAAGATGCTCTAACACATAACAAGGACATATGCTCCACTATGTTCATAGCAGCTTTATTTATAATAGCCAGAAACTGGAAAGAACCCAGATGTCCTTCAACAGAGGAACGGATACAAAAAGTGTGGTACATTTACACAATGGAATATTACTTACCTATTAAAAACAATGAATTTAAGAAATTCTTATGTAAATGGATGGAACTAGAAAATATCATCCTGAGTGAGGTAACCCAATCACAAAAGAATACACATGGTATTCACTCACTGACTATTGGATTTTAGCCCAGAAGCTTGAAATACCCAACTCACAGACCACATAAAGCTCATGAAGAATGAATACTAAGTGGGGAGGCTTCAGTCCTTCTTAGAAGGAGTAACAAAATATTCAAGGGAGCAAATATGGACACAAAGTGCAGGACAGAAAGGAGAGGTTGTCTGCATACCATTCCACCTGGGTATCCATCCCATGTGCCAAAGGTAGATGCTGATGTGGATGTCAGGAAGTGCATGCTGACAGGAACCTGACATAGCAGTTTCCTTAGAGGTCTGCAAGAGTCTGACATATTCAGAGGCAGATACTCACAGTTAACCATTGAACTGATTATGGGGCTTCCCAATGGAGGAGTTAGAGTGAAGACTGAAGGAGTTGAAAGGGTTCATAACCCCATGAGGAAAGCAACAATTCCAACCAACCAGAGTCCCCAGGATCTAAACCACCAGCCTGGGAGCACTTAAGGAGGGACCCATGGCTCCAGCTATATATGCAAGGGAGGATGGTCCTGTCAGGTATAGGTGGGAGAGGAGATCCTTGGTCCCATGAAGGCTGGAACCGTGTGTGTGGGAATTTTGGGTGGGGAGGTGAGGTGTGGGGGGTAGGTGAGGGCACACCCTCATAGAAGCAGGAGGAGGGGGATGGGATAGCGGGTTCCTGGGAGGGAAGGGGGTGGAAATGGGGTAAGGGGAGAACATCTAAAATGTAAATAAAATATCCAATAAAAAATTAAATAAAAAAAAAGGCATGCTTCATTACTGCCTGGGTAAAACAGACTAATTTTAACAATGAAGGCTGTCTGTGCCCTAGTAAGTAATAAAAACAGTTTACTAAATAGTATATATACTATGCCATTTTTTGTTTTTAAAATCTGCACTACCATAGGCAAGCAAACTGGTGCAGCTTTGGTAAAGACACTGCTACTAAGTGTGGTGACATGAGTTCAATTCATGTAACCCATAAGGTGGAGGGAGAGAAACAACTCCTACAGACAGTGCTTTGACATCCCCACAGTGTCTGTGAATGTGTGTGTGGTGGTGTGTGTGTGTGTGTGAAATTTCCATCAGGGTTTAGAGAGATGACTCAGCAGTTAAGAACGAGTTGTTCTTTTAGAGGACCTGAGTTCAATTCCCAGGATCCATATGGTAGCTCACAATCTTCTGTATCTCTAGTCCTAGAAGAGTCAATGACCTTGCAGATACCTGGGACAAACATGGTTCACAAACATACATGCAGGAAAAACACCCATACATATAAAAATAAGTAAAAATTTAAGAAATTTGTGTTACCTGAAAAAGTCTGGAAACATACACCAGAGTTTAAGAAGACTGCGTGAACATGGATCATGAGAATCAGCTAAGTTAAGATTCTGTCTAGATAGAACTCTCTATCCTTTTCCTCCAACTTATTTTGTGTGTCTCTGGGATTGATATACTTTCAACATGTTGTACCTGTGATTTTGGAAGAATAACTTCAGGGTACTGAAAACTATGTTGGCCTCATGATTCAAGGGTCAGAAACACCTGGATGTGTACCACCCAAGGCCTTAAACTAATCACACACCCCAGTGTTGGGGTTTTGTAATTTGCAAAATCATGAAGGTATATATCTTTACTGTTCTAACTTAGGTTATTTTAAGTCATTGGGAACTTCTCCCACTGATATTCTCAAACACTGATTCTTTGACCTTAGGGAAAATCTAGGTCACCAAGACTTCTACTTCCTTCTTTAGCCAACATCTTTCTTCTGTCTACTTACCACTTATAAAATACATTTCCCAAGGGGGTAGTATTTTCCAATTGCCTAATTATTTGGCATTTACTTACATGTTACTAACTCACCATTAACATTCCTGACTCCTTTGAATTCCAGATCCCCACTCAGGACTACCTCCTTTTTCCTCCCACAAGACAAGGTCTAAGGTATCAATTCTCAACCTGCGGGTAGTGACCCCTCTGGGGATTACCTAAGACCATATGAAAACACAGATATTTACATTATGATCCATAACAGGGCTCTAGCCCTGAAGTAGCAACAAAAATAATTTTATGGTTGGGAATCACAACATGAGGAACTGTATTAAAGGGTTAAAGCATTAGGAAGATTGAGAACCAATCTTCTAAAATAAGCTTACTAGCTTACCCTGGTTGTTCTCTGTTCAGCATCCACCAGCAAAAGAGTTCAGCCCCTTGCTTCCTTGAATTACGCCTATCTACCCAGTCTTTCCCAAACCCATCATTTCTCCTGATCCCAGGGCTCCATCTTGTTCCCATTGCTTCTCACAAGCCCCACTACACAGCCTCTGAATTTCTCTTACTCCAGATGACTATTTACACCAGGCTTCCTCTTAGAGTATACACAACAGAAACCCAGACATTCTACCCTGGGTTGCACATGTCTATCTATGCTCAACAAATGTAGCAGCATTTGCCCCTTACAAATCTGGAAACCACGTATGTTAGTTCAACTAATGAATAAGCTGGAGTGTGATCACACAGCAGAGTTCCATATGAATGTGGCACCTATGTGTACAACGCTCATACTAAATACTGTGTGTGAATTCCTAGAGAATTAAGATAAAGCTGGGCATCAAAATGAAACCGAAGTCTACAAGAATTTTCTGAGGGCTGGTGGTGTACCTGTCCCTTTATCTGCCAAGTTATATAGGTCAGTCACTTCCCACTGCTTCTGTACGCATGTCCCCCTCCTTCCGTCTCTCCCTCCCCCGAAGCTTTACTTCAACAACAAAAATATTCACATCTGATCAACTGACTGCTGTAAACTAGCTTCCCACCAGATGCCAAGTACGCAGCGGGTTTTCTGGAGTTCCAGCTTCGTCCTCCTGCAGGGTCCCACCCACGGGAGGGAACCCACGCTCTGAGCCCCGGCCAGGGAGCCTCCTTGGCCCATTTTGCCCGCCCGGCCCGCGCGGACCTTTGAGGCAGGAGTCGCAGTACACGTGCCCGCAGCTGGTCAGGCTGAAGGACGACTTCCTGTGCGGCGGCTGGAAACAGCGATTACAGAACACCCAGCTGGCCATGACTGAGGACCCACGTGAGGCTCGCGCGAGGCCAGCGAGGCCACTGAGGTAGGTTCACTCTTCTCACTGCTCGGCGCGGCCTAGAAAGGCAGCTTTGCGCCTGCGCTGGTTCCAGCGCATGCGTACAAGGCCATGGCTTCCCGCCTAAACCGACATAACCAACCCTGGGGTAAGCTAGGGCCAAAAGTACTGAGGCAAAAAAAAAAGGCCGTCTTCTTGGCAGCGGAGGAAAGCTTGGCGATGTGGGGCAGGGACAGTGGCTTCGTGCCCACCATGAAGAAGTTTCTTGCAAAAGAAGCTGGTGAAACTGGGCTGGGGTAGGGGACATTGAGGGAGTTTGGGTGGATCAAGCCTTGGGGTAGAGATAGGCCCAGGGACATTTGTACACACCATAATGGAGAGGAGAGAAAACTGGGGAACCATTGAAACCTAGGTTCCTAGCAGGGTTGGAGGAAAGGACTACCAGGAGGGTGAGGGTGGGTTGGGATTATGGACCAGGCTAGGAGGGCTAGAATTACCCAATAAACAATGAATGATTGGGAGGGATTGCATTTGGACATCGGACAGAAGTGTATCAGGGAAGGACAGAGATCCCTGGTTTCGACTATGTTCTCAAGAAAGAGTTTAATTTAGGGAAGATCATTTCGCCTTTAAAACAGCAGATAGTGGAAGGGGCTAATTTCTGGTGATATTAAAATTATTTCAAAATTAAAATTTAAAATCACTTTTAATAGTTGTGTTTCTTACATAATTCTGGATATCTTTCCTCCCCACTTCATAAGTGTACATGGATTGATAGAGGCTGTGTGACAAAATTCCTGAGCTATTTACTTGTAAGGAGAAAAGTTTACTGTCTTTCAAGGAATTAGGAAAAAGTAGATTCAGGTGACTGTTTCTTAGTGAAATAATTTGGGGAAAGGATGTATTTGATCTGTGCAGTACTGCACTTTTGAGTTTCATCAGGCCCTTACAAAGTTACTGGTCCAAATTATGCTGTGAGCATAACATAGAATCCGTGTTTACAAAATTAGTATGAATAATAAGATATAAGATATATATTTTGTATTGAGTGTCCATTAAAATTAAAGTAGTTTTGTATCTTTGTGTTGTACTGTCGTGTTTATGAGAAAGGGTCTCTAAAGTGGTCTGAGTGGGAATGGCCTTCATAGGCTCATATATTTGAATGCTTAGTCACTAGGGATTTGAATGCTTAGTCAATAGGGAGTGCCACTATTAGGATTATAAGGATTAGGAAGTGTGGCCTTGTTGGAGAAAGTGTGACACTAGGGATGAACTTTTTTTTTTAATTTATTATTTATCTTTATTTCATGTTCATTGGTGTTTTGCCTGAATTTATATCTGTATGAAGGTGTAGGATCCCCTGGAACTAGAGTTACAGACAGTTGTGAGCTGCCATGTGGACGCTGGGAATTGAACTCAGGACCTCTGGAAGAGCAGACAGTGCTCTTAACCGCTGAGCCATGTCTCCAGCCCAGGGATGAACTTTGAGGTTTGAAAAGCCCATGTCAGATCCAGTCCCCCACCCCCGCCCCACCTGTGGATCAGGATATAACTCTCAGCTACTGCTCCATCGCCTGCCTGCATGCCACCATGCTCCCCAATATGATGGTAATAGATTAAACCTGTGCGACTGTACACAAACTCCCAATTAAATGTGTTCTTTTATAAGAGTTGCCTTGGTCATGGTGTCTCTTCACATCAATAGAACAGTGACTAAGACAATCTGCTTTCAGTTTGGTCTCTACTTGGGGGCTCTAAGGATCCTCCTGCTTCAGCCTCCTTAGGAGTAGCAGTAGAAGCCCATGCCACAGGTCTGCCTGGTAGTATTTCGATATTACGTTAAATATATGCCATAAGGTGAGAAAGGGCTTATTTGTGTAGTCCTGGCAGTTCTGAAACTTACTCTAGACTCAGCTGGCCTTGGACTCAGAGATCCACCAGTCTCTGCCTCCCAAGCGATGGGATTAAAAGTGTTGCCAGCACCACTACCACCACCTGGCTTCTCAGGGTTAAAATTGTATCATTTTGTAAGATCCTTTTTTTTTTTTTTTTAAATATATTAAAGGTAGGTTTATTGGGAAGCTGTTTGCTGGCACAAAGGACTGAGACCAGGGAAGTTGTCATAGGAATAGGGGGATGAGGGGAAGAGAAAAAAAAAGAAAGAGCCTGCTTGGAGAGAAAGAAGAGAGAGAGAGAGAGAGAGAGAGAGAGAGAGAGAGAGAGAGAGAGAGAAAAGGGGTGGTGGGGAGAGAGAGAGAGAGAGAGAGAGAGAGAGAGAGAGAGAGAGAGAATGAGAATGTAAAATCCTTTTTAAATGTGTGATAAGTAACTTAAAATTCCATCTGTAGCTCATTGGTTGTTGGTGATTTATATCAAGTTTAAATTAAAATGATGTGCTTATTTTTACCACATTCAGAAACTACATTATTAAAGTAACATATTTTTTAAAACCAGGAATGCCATTCAATATCTAATATCTTTTAAATCAGAAAACACATTTATGCATGTATTTTGTTTTATTAACTCAAACATTGTACAAATTATTTGCTTTCACTTATAGTATTTTAAACAAGCTTCTTAGCTATGAAGAAATCTTTAAGGTGCTTCATTTGAAAAATTCCAACTGAGATAAAGATTAATATTTGTGCAAAAGCCCACCATAAAACATTTCTATTGGTATCTTCACTGGTTATACGGAAATTTTCCTCACGATCCTATTCAGAAAAGAAATAAAAAGTTTTAGTTTGTTAAAGTACTTTGTGTGTGATTTTTGAGGTGAAGTTTCCTGAGTATGTTGGTATTTAATTTTATCCATTTGATATAAAAAGTAGAATATCATTCTCTAAGATGTAATTATTATTTAGCCAACTGTAAGACAGCAGTTTAACAAAATATATTCTTTTATGTTGGTGTCCATTGCAGGAATTTGATCTATTATTTTATAGAGTTTTTACCATTAAGGAAAATGGGCTCTACACCACACACTTGCCTTATTTAATTACCATACCTCATCCTTATTTTTCAGATAAAGAGACTGAGACTTGGTTACAGCAAAGTAAGTGAATAGATTTGTGTCCATGTCTGGCCAGCATCCAGTGAGCACCATGACTCAGAAAACACTTGATGTCATAAGATTAAAACTGAGATCCTGAATGTGCACATCCTTGTGTCTCTACAAGTGTATGGAACATGTCTGGAAGCATTCTTTTGCTTTATAAGTTCACATCCTTTGTTACTGGATGAACACTTGGCTAGTAACTTTGGATGAGGGGGCAAAGGAGCCTCAATTCCCTTTTCTAAGGGAGCTCATGGGCAGCAGAGTGAAAAAAGGTTACTCTGTCCCCACTCCTTTCACATCCACACAGTTCTAGCTTAGAAAGACTGAGGGACAGGTAGTGTGTTCTTTCCTTGGTTCAAAGGTTTTGTGTTGAGAAATGAATTTTTGACAAGAAGAGATAAACTAAGCTGAATAGACAGACCAACCCTTTGATAGTCTTGTTCTTTGAGTATGTGCTCCATTTGTTCAATTAGATGTTGAAGTTTGAAGGTTACTTCATTAACTTTGTCCTTTGCTTGAACAATAGCTGCATCAAGATCATGTTCTCCAACTCGAATATCTAAGTGGATGCGCTGTACAAACAGTAAAAAGGAGGAAACAAACCCTTGCATAGCTGTAGTCTTTTCCTTTCCTTTCTCTTTGTGCTATTGTCTTCTTGGTCTCTCTCACTCCCTTTCATGAGTGAGATATTGCACCATATTGATTTACTTTATTTTTTTTTTTTTTGCCCACACTATCACTCTACTCTACTCAATAGTCTTTCTTATAATAACAATTAATTTTGTGGCAACCCATTGACCTTAACATATAATTTATACCTTCATGAACATCAAATTTATTGTCATGCAGTGCTTCTGGTGTTGAGAAATTTATTACTGCCCTAGGGAAGTTTCTCTTTATATATAGCTGAATCTTGTATACTGAAGTACAAATGCTTTTCAGCTGTTCTTAACACATTTAGAAAATAGTGAATCACTCACATACTGTGTAAGAGTTTTTGTTATTAGAATTCCATTATTAATTTGCCCTTCAGCCCTCACTTGTTTTCAAGCCTGAGTAATCACAGCTCTTTTTACCTTTCCTCACAACAATTATTTTCAGACCCTTTAATCAACTTCATGGTTCCCTTTGAACACCTTCCAATCTCTCCAGCTCCCTCTTTGGTTGTTGTACCAAGATCTGTACATAAGTCAGTCTGAGTGTGACCAATGCCATGGTTGAATAGTGATCTTGTGTTGAACAACAGGATACATAGGCATATACTCACCAACTTACTCCCTCCAAATGACACGAACTGTGTAGAATTAGATTCTAAGCAAATGATGTGTTCACCAGATGAATGTGAAGTAAAATAGAATGTCCCATGTGCACCATACAACTTGGATAATAATACCTAGGGTTGAGAATGTCAACAGTTTATTATTCTCTATTTTTCATCTTTATTTTTAATAGGTATATTAAAATTATACAGTCCCAAGGAAAAAACAAAATAGTTAATAAACATGAAAAATACTCAGCCTTACAAGTAACAAAAATTCAAGTTATAACAAAACATCCTTTGTTTATCCTGAGATTGGTAATGATTTTAAAATTCTTGTGTGATATGGAGAAATAAATAGTCTCCAAACAGTGTTGGAAGGACTGAGCAACTAAACTGTTTTGGGTAACAGTTTTTCAATGTGTGTTAAAACTTACAAAATATATAATCATTGACTCAGCAACCCTACCTATAGAAGAGTATTTTATCAACATGTGAAAGTTACAAAGTTATACAGAATATTTTCTGTGCTTCTTGTGATAGCAAGATTGTCACTTTGAAATAAGGAAAAGTCAACTAAGGAACAGTATGTAACAGTAAAGGAAACTAAAAAAACAGGTATCTATACTAAAGATGTCCATGCACTATTGCAGGGTATGTGTGTACCTTACTATCCTAGGATGTCTTCAAACTCTTAATCTACCTACCTCTTAATCTACCTACTCTCTGGAGTGTTGGGATTACAGATGCACTACCACATGTGACTCTTTATACCAATTTATAGAAGAAATTTTTATTGTATACTATTTTTATAAAAAGCATTGCTGTAAAAGTTCTCTCTCTCTCTCTCTCTCTCTCTCTCTCTCTCTCTCTCTGTAGTGTGTGTTTGTGATATCTATTAAAACAAGCAAAATCTTAACTGAAAACCCCAGTTCTTAGATGAATTAGAGAATTGAATTCAGATGATAAGCTTCTCCACAAAACTAGAGAGATAGATGGACACAAAGAATCACAACTCACTAGAGCAAAAATGCACAAGTTAAAAAAATCTTTGGAAGCTGGTACTAAATTCCTTGTACCAGGTACATCATATCTATATTGCTCTATCTCTATATATACCATAATGAAAGATGAAAATCATGCACGAAGAGAGTACAGCATATATGCAAGAATATTAGAATTAAGGATATTAGAATAGTCAGATCAAGAATTTTTATGCTAAAGGATTACCAGGCCAGGAATTTTTGTAAAATCGGTGCCAAAGAATCTAATGGAAAAAGTAGATGACATGAAAGAAAATGCGAGTCATATGAATAGAGAAACTCTAAGAAAATAAATGATGAGACAGAATACACTGTAAAAAGAAACAAAGTCTGTTTTTAGGGTATTTATTAGTGGTTGGACATTGCTGAAAAAAAGATTCCTTGAATTTGAGAATAGACTGACTTCCAAAACCAAAAAACAAAAAGAAAAATAAGTGGGACAGAATATCCAAGAACTGTGGAGGAAACTATAGAAACTTAACATTTATACTAGTGGTATCAGAAAGCAAGAGAGAAAGGAAAATAAATATTTAAAGTAGCACAGACAAACCTGAAGCAAACTTTGGAGAGTATTTGAAATAAAAATCAAAATTCAAGTTAATGTCAGATAGGTATCAGACATGGTTGTAAGAATTCAGGAAACACCATGCAGGCTTAATGCCAATGCAAAACAAACAGTCACAACAAAGCTCCACCTATGTATCTCATGTTACATAGAAGGGAACATTTACCTATAGAAGACAAAAGATGCCTGACTTTTTGGAAACTATACAAGAGGAGAGTGAAGGTAATAGTGTGTCAGAAGGGAAGAACCCACCAACTTAGGTCTTTGCAAATTGTCCTTAAGAGTTGACCAGAGATAATGTATTGAAAAATCAAGAATCGGGAGAATGTGTCAGCAGTAGAACTACCTTCTCTGAAATGTTAAAGGAAGTTCTCCAATATGAACAATGATGACTCAGGCCAGAAGATAAAATCTGCATAAAAAAGTGAGTATTAGAGAATGGATCAGTGGAGGCAAAATTAAAAATTTATTGTTCTTAACTTATTTAACCTAATAGTTTATCCAAATATTTACCTAATTTACCAGCAATTTACCTAATGATACTTTATGTATAAGTGAGACTATATAAAACCAGGATAATAATTAGGAATTCTTAGCTTATAAGTATTTCCACCTGATCTGTAAAGTAACAAATTAATCTTTGAAGTAGACTTATGTTTTTCTTATTGCCAATTCTAAGACAACTTGGGAAAAATGAAAAAAAAAGTTCTGTTATTGATAGGCTTCAAAAAGGAGAGGAAGGACTAAAGAGATGGCTTAGCTGGTAAGCACTTACGGCTGTTTCAGAGGATCCAGATTCCGTTCCCAGCACCCACATAGTAGCTCACAACTATCTATAACTCCAGTTTCAAGAGTTTTGATATCCTCTTCTTGCCTCCAAAGGCATGAGGCATACAAGCAGATAAAATACCCATGCACATTAATAAGCCAAAATTAAAAAAGAGAGGGGTGACAATTGGTCAAAGAACAGAGAGTAAATGTGAGTGGAATGCTCAGCCACACATGAGACATCCCTTCCCCTCAAGACTCAGTGACCCTCAACCAAAGGATGGATAAACAAAATGTGGTACATTATTAGGAAAAAAATGACATTATGGAATTTATAGCCAAATGGTGGCACTAGAAAATCATCCTGAGGGAGGCAACTCAGACCCAGAAAGACAAATATGGTATGTACTCACAAGTGGACATTAGCTATCAAGTAAAGGAAAATCATATTACAATCCACAGACCCAGAGTGGGGGAGGAAAGGATGGCTGTAGTAGGTCGGCATTTAGGGGACAATGTGGGAACCTAGAGCAGTGAGAACTTCCTGGAACCTGTGAAGGTGACCCTAGCAAGGACTCCTAGCAATGGAGCCTGAACTGGCCATCTTCAGTAACCAAGTAAAGCTCCCAGTGGTGGGACTGGGACACCAACACAGCCACAAAACCTTTGACCCGCACATGTCCTGCCTGCAAGATGTGCTGGGGCAATGGGAGTTCAGATCTTGATGGGAACAGATTCAGAGATCCACACCCAAACATTAGGCAGAGCTTGGGGAACCCCACAGAAGAGAGGGAGGAAGGATTAGGAGCCAGAGGGGTTGAGTATATTAGGAGAACAAGGTCCACAGAATCAACTAAGGATGATAGGATCTTACAGAAACTGAAATGGCAATCACAGAATCTGCATGGATCTACATTAGGTTCTCTGCATATTGTGGCTGTTTAGCTTGGGGTTTTTGTGGGGTTCCTAAGAGTGAGAGTAGGGGTGTCTCTGACTCTTTTGTCTGTCCTCAGGACCCATTCCCCTTACTGAATTGTCTCTCCAGTTTGATAAGAGTGTTAGAGCGTAGTCTTATTGCATCTTGTTTTGCCGTGGTTGGTTGATATCCCTGAGAGGCATGCTCTTTTCTGAAGGGGAATAGAGTTGCAGTGGATCTGGGGAGAGGGGAGGTGGTGGTGAGGACTGAGAGGAGTGGAGGGAGGGGAGCCTGCAGTTGGGATGTATTGTATGAGAGAATAAGTAAAAAGAAAAAGGCAAAAAAAACCCCACCCTCAAAATTCTCCAAACAAAGCAAATGCCATCACCATCATCCCACACCCCCAGGGACTATCATGGAAGAGGAGGCAGAAGTCAGGGATGAAAATAGGAAAACAATGTTGTCTTGATATGGCAGAACTGTTTACTCATGAACTCACAGCAGCTATGATTACATACATATGATCAGCACAATATCAAGTCAATTGACATTCTAGCATGGAGTGGGGCTATTAATGGCTTTTGGGGGAAAGTCAGTTTTCTTTATTGATGTGGATAATCCTAAATACATGAATATGTGGGTAGTTCAAATTGCATTCATTGGGTTATAAAGAAAGAAGAAGGGAAAGGGAGAAGAGGAGGGAGTGATGGAGGGGGAGGAAGAGGGAGAAAAGGGGAGGGAGAGAGAGGGAGAGAGGTAGAAAAAGGGAGAGGGAGAGGGTAGAAAAAGGGAGAGGGAGAAGGAGAGGGAGAAGGAGAGGGAGAGGGAGAGGGAGAGGGAGAGGGAGGGAGAGGGGGAGGGAGAGGGAGAGGGAGAGGGAGAGGGAGAGGGAGAGGGGGGAGGGGATATCTTTTATCACCTGGCAATAAAAAGCTTATGGCCAATGAGCTGAAGCAGGAAACAGGAGGTAGGAAATCCAGCTGGATAGAGAGATTTCTGGGAAATAGGAGCTCAAGAGGGATTCAAGGGAGATGCTGAGGAAGACACTGAGGAAGAAGCAGGAGGGACTGAAGGAGAGGAAAAATCAATTGAAAAAGAATCTTGCTATGTGCTATATTTCTCTTAATATACCATTAAAAGGAAATGTTTATTAAATAAACAGTCAATGTTATCTATCTATCTATCTATCTATCTATCTATCTATCTATCTATCTATTATCTATCTATTATCTATCTATCATTCTATCTATTAACATCTATATATTTTTGTGGCATATGTGTGAAGGTCAGAGGACAATTGGCTTGACAGCAAGTGCCCTTTACCCACTGAGCTATCTCACAAGCCCACTGATTGATGCTCATGCAGAGCTTTTACAACTAGAAATAGGAACAATGTAGAAGGGTATTTTACCTCATCATTGTAAGTTGTAACAGTCACAAACATTCCTAAGCCAGGAGCAGATTCAAGGAAGTCATGTCTACCTATGTCCCACTGCTGTATCTTGAATGTTCCTGTAACGAAACATAAAACACTTATTAGAAGGCACAGAAAATACATAACTACTACTAAGTTAAATTAATTTACTTCTTAATTTTTCTATATCAAAATGAGACCTTATATTAAACCAACAAACAAGAAAAAAAAAAAAAAACCACAGGGCTATGGAAGTAGCTCATTCGGTAAAGTGCTTGCTGGTACAATCATGAAGACTTGGGTTTGCTCACTAGTACCCATGTTAAAAAAAACAGCTGTGGTAGTATATACTTACAATCCCAGTGCTTGGGTAGCAGAGACAGGAAGCTTGCTGACAAGACAATGTCTCAAAACAAAAAACAAACAAAACAAAACAGGTGGACAATTCCTAAGCAATAATTTAAGTCAAGATTGATCTCTGATCTCTACATATATGACCACACACACACACACACACACACAAGGAGTTTATGAAACATTTCTATGTAGAATATAAGCTCCGTGTCAGCCAATGTAGTATTCAGGTTTCTTCAGAATAACAGAATTAATAGAATGAATCTCTTCTCTGTATATATACAAACACACACACACAGACACACACACAGACACACACGCGCACACGGCATTTGCTCAATTAGTGATTAGTAGGGGAGGGCTCAGCACATTTTGGGTGATGTTATCCCTGGGTTCTATAAGAAGGCAAGCTGAGCAAGCCAGGTGAAGCAAGCCAGCAAGCAGTACCTCACCATGACTTCTGCATCAGCTGCTGCCTTCAAGGATCCTGTTTGTGTTTTTGTCCTGACTTCCTTCAATAATCAACACGCAGCAATATGGAAGTGTAAGCTAAATAAACCCTTTTCTCCCCAACTTGCTTTTTGGTCATGGTGTTTTAACACAGCAATAAAAACCTTAATTATGATAAATCCTTTTGGGGAACACTAGAGGGAAAGTTTCCCAAGAAACTTGCAGCCCACACTTGGTTTCTACTTCAGGGTCTTCAGGCTTAGGAAGCTTTTTCACAATACTGTCCTCCTTCCATCCCTCCCTTAAGTTTGTTAACCATATATGTAATATATCCTCAATACTTTTTTGAATGGTCCATTTCAATGTGTTATTTAAAAATTATTACTGATGAATCTGGATAAAATAGAGTAAATAGCTCCTACTCTTCTCTCTTGTTAGTTCCAACTAAAACCCTAGAAAAGGTATGAAACAACCAAAGACTAAAAACTAAAGAAAGGCAGTGAACTGGCTCAGGACCTCAGGAATCAGCACAACTCAATAACTGTTTTATTTTTCCATTCTTACATATTCTAGTCTATATATAAAATATTTGTATTTTGCAAGAAAGGAGGAAAGGAGGGAAGGAGGTGTATCTCTGGAGAATGAAATCCCTTTGATGCTACATGACCTAGTTTGGAAGAGTTGTCTGAAAGATATTGCATTCTGTATGCTGGTTGCTTCAGCTGTGAAGAGGTTGGAGTGGAGCCCTAGAAAGATACCTACCCCACATTGAATAAACAACATAGAGCAACTTTCCTCTACATAAAGAACTAGGAAGATTCTGAAGAGAACGTTGGAGGAAAGATCCAACTTGGGTCTTATGCCATGGCCATGCATTAGAATAGTCCACACATCAAACTTCTATTTTCATATTTCTAATCTAAGTTGTTAAGTAGAAATAAGAGCCATATTATAATATTTAAAATGCCCAAAGTATAACTCAGAGTTGCTCACCTTTGTAAATAATAAAGAAAATTTCAACTTGAGAGAAGACAATTCCCTAACACTAGTACCAAGATGACACTGTTGTTTCAATAATCTGACAAAAAATTTTAAAGCATCTGTCATAAAAAACTCCCAAACAGCAGTATGAAATCTCATGAAATAAATTAAAAATAGAAGTTATGAGAACAAAATGAACACATTAGAACAGGAAAATACAGTATTTAAATCTAGAAAACAATCCTGCCTTGCTGAATAGACTCAACAAAAGAGCAAAGATGATTGGAGAGACTCTGAAGCAAAACTAATCAGTGGAAACAATTAGTCCTGAACAATTGAGGAGGATGGTGTTTTAAGAGAGCCTAATCGACTACAAAACATTAAAAGTCTAAAATTTGTGGTGTTCCAGGGGAAAAGAAAAAAACTGTTAGGCTAGAAAAAAAAAATGGAGAAAATAATGATGAAAAACTCCTCAAATCTTGTTAAAGACATAAATGTAACACATTCAAGCTCAGCACACCCCAGCAGGATAAACCTCTAGAAGAGTCCATCTCCATGTACATCACAATCAATTTCCAAAATTAAAGGCCAGAAAAAACCCTGAGAAATATTAGGAGAGGAGTAGTTCATGACTTACAGTCAGTGATGATGAATGACATCAGGAGCAGAAACACCAGCAAGTGGTGCCACATGCTTCAACAATGAAAAAATGCTAATCATAATCTTTTGTAAACTAAAACATCCTTGAGGATATTCTCAGATCAATGGAAATTTAAGATTAAGAAACTCAGTAATAGAGGTAAAGGAATAACAGAAGCCTTCTAGGAAAGGCAATGGCAGGCAAGTGAGTTTTCTGGAGATGGCCCACCCTTTTGCATGGCTGCAATGGGTGCACTCTGGTGAGGCACAGCCCCAGAGACTTTGTCCCAGGATTGCTTCTCACTGCTGATATGCCCTTCCTGCCATTACTACATAGCCTAATGATTCCTGGGAATCATTGCTACTGGGCAAATTTCCTGCAGATCAACATGAAGATGAATTAATTAATTTCAATGAATTAATGCTGTTTAGATGAGTCAGTGACTTTATATATTCCTGATTTTATTAAAATAATTTTAGTAAGAAAGTTTAAGGAGATGGTTTTGGTTGTTTTGCCAGAAAGATGTAATAATGTTAGAATCAAGAATAGAATGTGTCCTCCTCATAGAACAGTAAGTAAAGGCTACATAATAAGGAGTACAATGAGCTTTCACAATTGCACTGAGAAGAGAAATAGGCTTGGGACAAATTTGTGATCAAGGAAAAACATTCTAGGTCACATCTAAGGATGAGGTCACAGGTGTACATTGTGATAAAGCAAGGGCACATGAAACAGTGACTTTGACCTTATAATGAACTTATATAATGAAACACTGCTTCAAACTTACTACCAACATCCTTCTGTAACTCCTCTTTTGAGTAACATTTTATCTATGAGGTAATTTTATAAAGAATTTTTGTCTAAGAAGATATACAAATGCTAAGAGAAAAAATAAAGTGTGGTTGTTGGGGCTCTGCTCCATCTACAAAATGTGTGTGTGTGTGTGTGTGTGTGTGTGTGTGTGTGTGTGTGGTCTGTCTATATGTATGTGCATACATATGTATGTAGCTATATGTGTGTGTATAAGCATGCACGTGCACTTGTGAAATTGATGAAACAAGTGGTTGGGCCTGGTCAGTGTCTGTCTTCTTCTTTTCTTCCTTCCTTCCTTCCTTCCTTTCCTTCCTTCCTTCCTTCCTTCTCTTTCTTTCTTTCTTTCTTTCTTTCTTTCTTTCTTTCTATTTCTCTGTGAAATTGTCTAGAGTCATCACTTTTTAGCCCAGAATAGCAAGAGAAAATTAAATTTTCAGAACCTCCAGAACAGTGAGAGTTATATTGCCAGAAGCCATCAGCTTCTCACCCCTGAACAGTAAGAGAGAGTTAAAGGCCAGAGGCTTCAGTCTTGGGCCTTGGTCGGATGCTGTTTCCCACCTCAGTACCTGACCTTGTTGGGGCAGATCCCTGGCAAAAAAATATTAACCAGGCATGGTAGTATACACCTTTAATCTCTGGTCTAACTATGTACTTTGACTGTCTTTGAATACACTATGTGACTAGGCCACCTCACAGAGATCTGCCTGCCTCTATCTCCTGAGTTCTGGGTCCACACATCACACCTGCAATTCTCCTTGTTAAAGTGACAGTTTAATGTGGCTAACATTTGAATGCAAAAATTTTAAACAATGCTGTGCCTTTTAATGTATGTGGAGATAATATTTAAGACAATTACAAAGTAGAGCTAAGGTTTTATGTTCCTTTTAAAATGGTAAAGTAGTCAGACTAGGAGATAAAAAAAATTTAAAAAACTGTAGAAACAATATAGTGAAAAACACTATAGATAAGGTGGAAAAAATTATAAAATTCAAGCAACCCACAGGTAGATAGGAAATGGAAACCAAAAGAAAAAAGAATGTAAAAGCAATGAGTGTCAGGCATAAACTTCTGCTATTATAATTGCATGGTATGTAATATAGTCTAAAAAAGGATTAGACAAAGATTGTAGGAATAGACTTTAAAAACCCAACTATAATGCAGTCTATGAGAAAATAATTTTGAGCATAGTGTTCTTGGTAGGTTAAGAAGTAAAGATAGGCCATTCTGTCATGATTTAATAAAGGGTGGACTATGCTCAGTAAAGTGGATGTTAGAGCAAAAAGCTTACTAGGATAAGAGACATCAAGGACATAACCTTAAAGCTCAGCAAATGATAGTGCTTCCAAACACAGGGGATAAAGGAAATGAGCCTAAATATGAACTAAGCAAACTTGTGTTACTGATGCTTCCACAGCTCTCTAAGTATCTCCTATAACTGGACATAAAATCAGCAAGGACACAGAAGAACTGCAGAGCCAACAGACCCTCCTGACATGTGTGGGTCACTGTGGGATACAACAGAGGAACATTATTTTTCAAGTACATTGGAACATTGGACAATTTAGGCAGTAGGGACCAAAAGGTGACAAAGCACTTCTGCTGAGGTAGTTGAAGGCTCCCGGAGGAAAACAAACTCATGTATTGAATGAGGACAGTAACTTTCCAAATACATGACTACTAGAAATCAGTTGTGTGTCTGCCATTCTCAGAAACACCTGGTTCTGGCCGCATCTTTCCTGCTGAGGTTCTCCCAGTGCCTTGCTGTGTGAGGAATCAGGGTCTCCATTTTTTCTATCACCAGACCCTTTGCCCTTGCGGCTTGCTGGGATGGTTTGAGTGCCACTGTTCTGTCAGTGGCCACAACTTATTTTTGTAGAACTTTTAAATTTTCATTCCAACAACAGTTCACATGGAACTGTTTTTTGTCAGTATGTTTGATTTTTGCGCATGCCCTATTGTAACAAAATTTGAATTCATCTACGTCTTGAGGTGCTAAAGAGCAAGAGACATTTTATTCCTCTTTTTAAAAATAATTCCAGGCCTTGAGATAAGGTAATACAGCCAGAATAGTGTTTAGCTACATGACTGATGTTCACTAAAGTGTATGTAATTGGGGATTTTGAATTGAGGAATGCAAATGTGATCCTCATTTTAAAATCCCAGTACACCAGTAATATTGCATTACCAGAAGTGATAGGTAATGTCTGCTTGCCTTTGTCCAGATTCCTCTAGCCTTAAGTACATGTCCACTCTATACCTCAGGCAGTCAGGAAACACAAAGGGAGGTGTTATGCCCTGTTTGGCCAGCAGATGTCAGAATGGAAACATTCATTAGAGGAGGAGTAAGCTTGGGAGAGGGGTCAGTGCAGACTGAGGGAACAACTCCTGGGACAGAGGTTTCCACAGACTTTCACCTCTGGGACAAGTGCTGTGCCACTGTGCTCACAGCATGGCAAGATCTTCAAAACATGTGGAGTAAAAGAAACACTTTCCCATAGCTATTACACTTTTTTTCTGATCTCACATTCTTTGTGTTTGAAGGCTATTCTACTTTGGTAATACAGTCTCCTTTACTAATCTCTTCTTGCTGTTTTCTATGGAATCCACTCCCTAATGTTACTAGTTTCAGATATTGTATTTCCAAGTTCTTGTATGCATATTTTTTTTTTAAGATTAAATTTGTAAAATTCTTAATTTTGTCCATGCATTTACCTATCTTTTTTTGATTATTGAATGTTGTTGGAAACAATGGCCATAAGGTTCTCTGTAGCATCCTCTTTCAGTTCTCTGGTTATAAACTTGGAGTGGAATTTCTGTGTCATATGTCGGTAGTTATCCCATGTTCCTATGCTCCCCCAAGAATTCAGGATGGGTTTAGTGAGTTGAATTTCCTTCTCAGTATCTCCTTCTCCCTTGGAGCCTTTCCTCAGCAAATCACTGATACTGAGTCCTTGAATCACACTGCTTCAAAGAGCTCCAAATCTAGGGCATGGGTCAGTGATATCTCCAATAGAGTCCGAATGAGGTCTGTCTACTGGAGTTTGAGCCATATTTATTTAATATGCCATCTTCTCTTGTATGGTCTGTAGTAAGACTTGTACTTAAAAGCCATGTTGTGCTTATGCAGAGGGATAGGATACTATCAAAACCCCTTTAAAAAGGAAAGGAATATTCAGGTGTTCTCCATACCAGCACTATTTTTTCTTTAGTGTCTGTATTTACGAATGATCACTAGTCTTCCAACAAGTCTTCTTGTCTCCCAGTCTTTCTTGTTACAAGGGACTAGCAACCTCATTTTTAGAAAATGAAAGGAAGGTTGAAAAGAAAGAGAGGCTAGAGAGAAGGCTCAGTGGTTAAGGCTCTTGCTTGCTTTTCTGGAGAACTGGAGTTTACTTCCTAGCACCTACATCAGATGGCTTACAACTGCCTGCAATTGCAGCCCTAATGAATCTGATACCTTCTTCTGGCCAAGCAGGGAACCACAGTCATGTGCATATCCACTTCCTCCAACAAACACAGAGAATCAAAAAAAAAAAAAAAAACCTTTTTATTTTAAAAAGAAAAAAGAAATGAGAAAAGATCTCCAAGGAGCTTACCAGGCCTGAGGAATACCCTGGCCTCCATATGTACCATTAAAGGTGTTGTCACCTTTCTGTCCACACAGACTATCTGTAATTTATTGTTAAGGAGCACTGATAAGTACAATTAAGGGAGCAAGTTTGAATAACAGAATGTATCACAGGAGTTTCCAGGCAAGGCTTTCTTGTGCTGGGCTTGCTGTAGTTCCTTTAGTTGTCAAGTCCTGTATTGTCCCTGTCTCCACTTCCAGCATAGGCTTGTGCTCCTCAAACAACACCTTTCCATTCCTTCAGGGATTAGAGCTGAAGTCATGCCTGCTTCTCCATCATGCTTAGAGCAGGAACTCGAAGCCACGTTTGTAACATTAGAGACAAAGTTCAGGAAGTGAGACCAACCTTGACAAAACACCTGCAACAAGTCAAGGACATACCAGGTGCTTTTCTTCCCAGGGACCCTTTGTCCCCTGTAACTTAAATGGCTCAGAGTCACCAGCTATTAGACAGTCAAAGTGACTTTAAAGTATTTTCTCTGTCTGTAAAGTGGTAGATTTTGCAGTTCCTTTTGTGGTCTGTTTTAGCCTTAATGAGAAAAAATCTTTTGCCACTGGCTCTGAGGTCATCTCCTGACTTTCTGGATGGGTGCATTTCCATGAGACTACCAGTGTTAAGACTATGGAAGGAGACACAGCACACAGCTCATATGTGCCCCTTGCTGTACCTATGGGACCTTGGGACATAGTCCAAGGTTTCACAGATTCAGGATCATTTTAGATGTGCATTTGCATTTTACTATTAACTTCAACATTACTATGGGAGTTTATTTTTAATTATCACTTCTTTCCATGGTGTGTTTGATACTGCCTTTGTGATCATGTATACACTGTGGAAAGCTGAGGATTACCACTGACTCTGTAGGATGTTCAGTTCAGTGGAGCAAGGACTTGAGAACACAGAGTCGTTGTTGACAACAGGCAAGCAACATAGGCATGTCTGACTGAGTCCAGTGAACTGTCCTTGGTGTAGTCACACAGCAAATGGAACTAAAACCTGATTTGGCTTTGAACAGAATTTAAAGGAGCTCATAACATTTTATAAACCACAAAAGTAAACATAAAAATTTATCACTAAGGGGATTTTAAAAAACAAATGTTCAGAATTATATCAGTACATATTCTGGAATATCAGAAATGCAGTGGTGATTAAAAGGAAGGCTCTGGTGTTGGGCCTTTAGCACTTGGATTGTGATGCTGGGTGTGGCTTCCCACATCACCCTCTCTGAGCACACTGAGATCTTTCAGTTTCATCAGTTCACACACCTCTTTTCATAGTGCATCTATTACTTTTGTCTTTCCATGTGAGCTTCAGGTATGAGAATGTTCTCCTGCCTGGCTCCTCCATGTCTCTCACAGTCTTTCTGGTCTTTCATTACTTTTTCTGTCGAGGCCTCTTCCAGTTTGGTAACCAGTCTCCTTCACTTATTTCTTCTTTCTCCTCCTGTTCTATTGAATCCATTCCATAGTTCCTAGTTTCAGATCTTGTAGTTTCTGATTCTTGTATGGACATTTGTGTGTGTGTGTGTGTTTTAAAGACTCCAATAGATAAAACTCCATTTTTTATATTTCCCTATTTTCTTTCAAAAATTAAAATTACTTAAGTCCCTTTCTGAATTGTCTGTGGATGTCTTTCTATTGCTTTTGTCTTTGGGGTCTTAGTAATTTGATATTTTTC
This sequence comes from Mastomys natalensis, assembly GCA_021653895.1. Taxonomy (NCBI): domain Eukaryota; kingdom Metazoa; phylum Chordata; class Mammalia; order Rodentia; family Muridae; genus Mastomys; species Mastomys natalensis. Next base: position 82,748 of record JAJTUV010000228.1, on the reverse strand, counting down.
AAAACATGCCACCTGACACATTTCAAAATTTCCATAGTTGAAGTTGATTTAAGAAACTCCAACCCCAGTGGAAGAAAAACACAGGCTAGCCTGACCACCCAGTTCTCCAGAGACTAGACACCAACCAAGGAGTGAACCAAAAGGGATCTTTGACTCCAGATACATATGTATCAGAGGATGGCCTTGCCAGACAGTAAGGAGAGGGGAGGATCTTGGTCCGAGGAGGTTTGATGCCCCAGAGTAGGGGGATGCTGGAATGGTGGGGTGGGAGAGTGTGTGTGTGGGGTTGGGGAGCATTCTCATATAGGCACAAAGGAGGGAGGAGAGGCAGATGTGGGATGGGATGGTGGAAGAGTAACCAGGAAGTGGAATATCATGGGATGGGGGATGGTGAGGGGAAACAGGAAATTGGGATATCATTTGAGATGTAAACGAATGGAATGATTAATAAAAATTAAAAAAAAAAAATAAGAAACTGAACTTAGGTGACTGGGGAATGGCTCAGCGGTTAAGAGCACTGACTACTCTTTCAGAGGTCCTGAGTTCAATTCTCAGCAACACATGGTGGCTCGCAAATATCTGTAATGGGATCTATGCCTTCTTCTGATGTGTCTGAAGATGGTGACAGTGAACTCACATATATAAAATAATAATCTTAAAGAAAACCCTGTTAAAATATAAACACTGGAAGTTAGTCTGCATAGGTTCGTGGAGTGATACCTGCAGAGGACCATAGCTGGGAAATGAGAGGTTTGAAGGCGTTGGAGGTGAGTTCAGCTAGAGCTTGAGAAGAGCCATCCACATGAAACAGAGGCTGTGGGACCTCTCCTCATGCAGCTGAAGAGCACTGTGCAGTCACACTGGGCTTCCTTCCTTAACAACTCCAGGGGCCCAGAGGCTTTTCAGCTCCATGCCACCAATATACAGATCTGTGTCTCTTTATTCCTCTTTTGCTCCTTGACTTGTAAATTTGAAAATTCAAGAGTTACCAGGAAAATCATCCTCTGTACTAGGATTGACGCAGTTCTCCAGGTTCTCACTGAGGACCCACTGAGCAGACACTGGTGTTGCCTGTGTGCTAGGCACATATACTCATAACCCAGAGACGTGTGTTCTGTTCCATCATCTCCATGGTTTTACAAGCACAGAAACAGAGGTAGAGCTAGAGGGCTCAGTGGGAGGTATCAGGGCTCAGGTCTGAACTTGGGATGCTTTTCAAACACTCCAGCTTCAAAAACAACTTTTCCCTCAGTGACTGACAGCATGGAGGCTGCAGCACTACTCAGTTTCCCATATATACATATAGATTCTATAATGACCTTTCCATTTTGCTTGCTGCAAGCTCTGCCTTAATGCTTGTTGAATTTATTTAAAAAACTCAAAACAGATTATTATTCTTGATATTAGAACACTGAATAATGGTCAAGATGAACTGAAATGATTCAATATTAATCAATGAAAGACATAATCAGTATTAGTGATGATCATGTTACATTTAGCTTGTACTTTCTCCTTGCATTAAAAATTAGAGAATTTGATATTGATTCTGACTTACATGTTAAAAAAATTGTAGGGCTTTTAATATGATAGTGAAACTACTTGAGTGCATACATCTTTCCTCAGAAGATGGGTGAAGCTCAGCTATGTAGCAGTGTGTTTGTATCTGGGAGCATAAGGAAATCGCTGTGATAACAGTGTGGTTAGCACAGTCAGGTTCTGTAAGGTAGGACTTCCTCATGGTACTCTCTCCCAGAGTTTTATTGAGTTCAGGAAATTTGATGTATTTAGACTCAGGTTGTGTGTCCTAGAGTTGTCAGAAATCCTCACATATGTTCTGCATATTTAATCATAATTAATTTAAGTGACCTCAGAGATTTTCTACTTGAGGAAATATGACAGTCCCAAAACAAATCAAGGTTATATTCTGAGGTGTCAGAAATAGGCTTCCTGTTCTATGAATTATAAATTTCACCCTCAAGAAAATTTTCATGTCAGTTTTACTTAACTCAAAAAATATCAGAGAAAAAACGATTTAGCATTATAATCACAGCTGAATAATACAGACCTCTGGGGATTAGCAGTACAGCATAAAACGACATTGTTTCTCAACAATGCCAGTAGGAAAATCTGTCTTACCCACCTGTTATCAATGTGTCACTTGGAATGTCTTCAATTATACATTTCTCCTCTCGCTCTCCAGCATGGAAATAAAAAGCAGCTGAAAATGAAAAGCTAAAACAAAAAAGAATTGTATGTATCTGCATCTCTACAGCATTAGCTACTCTGAGGTCCTTTCTTTGAAATGGAGCAGTTACAGGTGACTGTTTATTAGGTGTTTGCATTTCACTGTAATTTTCTAAAATTGATTTTTGTGAGAAGTGACATTTGGTGCCTACGCCCAGGCAGATATGTGCCTCAAACTCCAATGAACCAGATTATATAATCACTTAGAACTTGGGGTGTTTCCTGAGATAATGAAGTCAGAGTTCCTTTCAATCTTCTTTGTTTTTAAAGATGTTGTTATAGAGTGATAGTAATTGCCAGGGCAGTCAGTTGAAGGAAACAATGCAATGTATCCTCTTACAAAATTTTTCCCTCATCCAAGGCTGAGGGAAAAGTGAAGAAGACTGTGGGAAAGATCTTGAAAGTCAAAAGATGAGGAAGTTGGTTGTGAACATATATCTTCTAGGAATGGCATAGGTAGACCATGCAGTCTTACCAATATGACCCACAAAGTATGACCTGACGAAGGATCACTGCATGGTGCATGCCAGCATGGAAGGAAAAAAGCATGCAAAGTTTCTAGCCTACACAACCATTTACAGGAAACTGTAAATCTGGGAATGGAGGAGGAGGTTGTCAAAGCCAGGGAAGGGAACAATATTGTCCAGGTAGTACCAAATAATGAGTCATCAGAACATAAATACATGCAACTTTACATGGTCGGTCTCTACAATTTATTTTTCAAAATGTATATATATATACAAATACATTTATGTGTTCAGTAAGCATTAATGAAGTAAGAGGCCATGTGCATTTTACGAGTGCAGGGAGAGGGTACAAGTGGTGTTTTGGAGACAGGAAATACAAAGAAAAACCAATTAAATTATACCATAAAAAATAAACTACAAAATAACAGTTAAAAATTAAAAACAACAAACAATACTTTGAGAGAAAAATATTCCATAGTTCAGCAATTTTTCTTCTGCATGCCAGCATGCACCTGTTTCATTGGAAACCTCATTTTCTGGGCACTGGACACAATCAAAGCAGCAGTTTGCTGTTTCTTTCTGATGAATTTTCCTGAATCCAGCAGTGATTGTCACACTATACATGGAGGAGGGAACCTGAGGCAATACATAAATATATATATGTATATTAAATATTTAATATATTTATACTTATAGTATGCATATTTTATATATAATATGTGTATGTGTAGTATACATCATATATTTAATGATACATAGATTAATATATGGGACATTAACAGATATGGCTAAAATATTCCTCCGACAGCCAACATTACTTAACAATTTCAAGCACGTTTTCATTTTGTATTGCTCTGCAGTGCACAGAATGTCACACAATATTTACTACATCCTGTAATACTATATATGTAACATTTAGGTTGGAGCAATTTAAAACTTTTCTTTCCTAAGCTGATTAAGCCAAAAGCAATGTTTATATGGCATCAGTTTATCTCTTAAGATTTATAAATAAAAAAAAATAAGATCCCTGAATTTTATGGAGAGAGAAGGTAGGGTAAATCAAGAAAGCATTATTTGATGAATATGAACAAAGTATGTTAAATAAGACTCTCATAAAATTAATGAAGTTTCCCTAAGTTTCAAAGGAAAACTTGAACCCCTATCCTATCCCCTGTCCCCCCAGCTTCTATGAGGGAGCTCCTCCACCAACCTGCCTACTCCAGCCTCACCACTCTAGCATTCCTCTATGCTGGGGCATCCAGACTCCACTAGATCAAGGGCCTCTCCACCCATTGATGCCAGATAAGGCAATCCTCTGAAGAGTAGGGGAACCTGGAAGGGGGATAACATTTAAAATGTAAATAAATATAAAACTATTAAAAATATATAAATTAAAAAAAGAAAACCTTGAATCTGGAGAAATTTTTTTGTTAATGAATAAATGCTATACTTAATTAGGCTATAAATATGTTAACACAGAATCAGAAAATTCCATGGTTTATATGGAGTTACAAAATTTTAATTATATATATGTATATGTGTATGTGTATTTGTATATGTATATGTGTGTGTATATATTATTATGAATTTAATAAATATATTCATTTAGTGTGGGATCAATAGGCATGTTGGTGCAACTGAACATGAAATCCAGAGGCCTTTGATCCCTATAACCAGAGTTACATGAAGTTGAGAGTTATCAAATATTGGTGATTGTAACTGAAGATGGTCTTTTGCAAGAGTAGTAAGTGGTCTTAACCACAGAGATATTACTTCAGGGCCTCATATTTTGAAATTTAGATAAGTTGAAAAAAGTAAAAATTGTGGTATACCCACTGATGTTCCTCCTGTGACCCACTCCAAGTCTTCAGATATATAAAGTTGTTGACTCTGTGGGAGTCAAGGAAATAGCTTCTTATTTTTAATTTTAATCCAAGGCCTTGTGGAAAATTCCAAATGATGAAAATGTCATACTCTGCACACTGATTTTTCCCTATGGTTCATATTCACCAGTTCTCCAACAGGGTAGTAAATACCCTGGTTTTCAGCAAGGAAGCCACTTAAATGAGATGAATCATTAGATGCTTATCAATAAAGGGAATGCCAAATTGATAATGTCACCTAATTTTTTAATGACTTTCAGACAAGACAGCTGTATTAAAGTAATCCAGTGTAGGAAAATACAATATACCTCATGGATAATTAAAAGTTAATATACTTCATATTAATGTTTGATGGTAAAACATGCTAGAAAAAATGCCAGATAACAAGTAACATGGTGTGTGAGTGTATGTGTTTGTTCGTCCACATGTTTGTCAAAAAAAACTTTTTAAAAAATGAAGCCATGTATATGAGAATGAAGGGTAAGCCTGAATATCTGGAAATTGTGAAAATAAAGAATGGTTGTGGGTCTTTCATGTACATACAGTATACACATATAAAATAAACATAAACTTAATAAAATGTGGAGTCTTAATCATTTATGGGTTTGAAAATAATTGTTAACTTAAGTGATTAACTATTAATCACAGCACATGTACTTATCCTTCAGAAATATTTCTTAAGAAAAATATTCTATTCTACTCATCCCTTAAGGCTTTTGTGATAGAACTCTTGGCTCTTATTTTAAATTTTAAACTCATTTGGTGAAATGTTGAGACACATTTTCATAAAATTCACTGATATTCATAAGGCATGTATTGTCTACTATTAAATGTTATTCTTGTGCATGATATTTCTCCATGTAAAAGATTCTTTAGGGAGTTTTGCGGTTAGAAATCTTTTGACTGAGAGAATAATGTCTTACAAATGTACAGTTATTTTTCTGGGTCCATTTAAAAGATCACATTGATATATCTAAGCATAATGAAATGTAAGAAACTTTACCTGCTGACAGTTTCTGAGTATTTCATTGGGTTCTACCACTTTCTGAGACTCTACTTGTTGAAGAATGAGTTCATGGTAGGTGTGAGTCACAGCATACACAGCATTATACAAATTGCAACCTCCATAGCTCAGGACCATGTTATATTTGTGCAGTGCTGTCCATTCCAATGTGTTGTTGAATGTAAAAGTATCCATTTTATTGCTGTTCTTAGAAATTGAACAATTAAAATAATTCCACCCCAGTATAGACTCAGAAATGTTTTATGGTGGTGTTCATTGTTTCCATAAAATTCCTAAATATAGTAATCTCACTGTGGTGGTGTGCAAAAGTGACAGTACCATGGAAGAAATCAAGGCTGAAATCTTTTTTATTTGTGATGACATTCCATGGTCATGATCCAGATTTTCTGAGCACCTAAATATCCCCATCTTCTAAAGCTGATTTCTACAGTAGAGTTCATTTCAGCATAAATTATAACAACCTTGGCTGAAGATGTCATAATTTGTTTATCATATATCTTAGCCCTTGTCATGTATATCTGCATGGTTTCTGGGATCATATTAACAAAAGCTAAACAGATCTCATACATTTGCATTTCTTCTCTCAAGTCTGAGAGAAACTGAATACCCTGGTCATCATCTGATATGACTGGTCCAATCCAAGTCCATCTAAAATGAAGCATCAAGGAGACCATGCCATGGGACAAATGTGTGTCCTTGGTGGCTATCTGATGGACATAGGGAAACTGGTCATGGTCACTTAGGTTAGGATTAAATGGTCCAAAGAATACCTAAAGGATGTAGAAGAGAGGTTGAAACATCTACATGAGAAATATGATAGTTAGAATGTTTGGACTTTTATACAAGTAGTATTACTCACCTTTGATAACTCCTATTAAGGATATTAAGATTATACTATAAATATCATGTATTGTTCCTATTAGATTCTAGACTATTCCTGACAAGTATGATTGTTCTAGAAAACAGTTGTTTTATGAAGTACAACTATAATTTGATTATTTAATTATATTATATATATATATATATATTATATATATATATGTATGTTTGTTTGTTTAGCAGTGCACTCATAAATGCATGTTGTCCACATTTTCTTCTAGGCACCTGTAAATGGAATTTAATGTTGTTAACTCATCCAGTGTCACATATTCTTACCTTTGGTGTCCTAGAATAACTAGGAAAACTCATAGCCCTGGGTGCCTCCATAAAGAAATTGGAGAGATTATACACTAGCACCTTAACAGCTCATCTGAAAGCTCTAGAACAGAAAGAAGCAAATACACCTAAGAGGAGTGGATGGTAGAAAATAATCAAAATCAGGCCTGAAATCAATCAAGTAGAAACAAAGAGAACTATACAAAGAATCAACACAACTAGGAGCTGGTTCTTTGAGAAAATCAACAAGACAGATAAACACTTAGAAAGACTACCTAGAGGGCACAGAAACAAAATCAGAAATGAAAAAAGAGACCTTAGAAGATTAAAAGATCTCTCATGCTCACGGGTTGGCAGTATTAATATAGTAAAAATGGCCATCTTGCCAAAAGCAATCTACAGATTCAATGCAATCCCCCATCAAAATTCCAACTCAATTCTTCATAGGTTTGAAAGAGCAATTTTCAAAATCATGTGGAATAACAACAACAACAAAAAAAACCCCAGGGAAGCAAAACCTATTCTCAACAATAAAAGAACTTCAGGAGGAATCACCATTCCTGACCTCAAGCTGTATTACAGAACAATAGTGATAAAAGCTGCATGGTATTGGTATAGGGACAGGCAAATAGATGAATGGAATAGAATTGAAGACCCAGAAATGAACCTACACACCTATGGTCTCTTGACCTTTGAGAAAGGAGCTAAAAACACCCAGTGGAAAAAAGACAACATTTTCAAAAAATGGTGTTGGTTCAACTGGCAGTCAGTATGTAGAAGAATGTAAGTCAATCCATTCTTATCTCCTTGTACAAAGCTAAAGTCCAAGTGGATCAAGGACCTTTACATAAAACCAGATATACTGAAACTAATGGAAGAGAAAGTGGGCAAGAACCTCAAACACATTTGCACAGGGGAAAATTCCTGAACAGAACACCAATGGCTTATGTTCTAAGATTAACAATAGACAAATGGGACCTCATAGAGTTGAAAGCTTCTGTAAGGTAAAGGACACTGTCAATAGGACAAAATGACAACCAACAGATTGGAAAAAGATCCTACATCCGATAGAGGGCTAATATCAAGTATATACAAAGAATTCAAGAAATTAGACTCCAGACAATCAAATAACACTATTAAAAATGGGGTACAGAGCTAAACAAAGAAATCTCAACTAAAAATACTCGAATGTCTGAGAAGCATCTAGAGAAATGTTTCACATCCTTAGGCACCAGGAAATGCAAATCAAAACAACCCTGAGATTCCCAGAAATGGGAATCTCACACTAGACAGATTGGATAAGATAAAAAAATCAGGTGATGCATCAGCAGATGCTGGTGAGGATGTGGAGAAAGAGGAAAACTCCTCCATTGTTAGTAGGATTGCAAGCTGGTATAAACACTCTGGAAATAACTGTAGCAGTTCCTCAGAAAATTGGACATAGTATTACCTGAGGACCCAGCTATACTACTCCTGGGCAGATACCCAAAACATGCTCCAACATATAACAAGGACATGTGCTCCACTATGTTTATAGCAGCCTTATTTATAATTGCCAGAAGCTGGAAAGAATCCAGATGTCCTTCAACACAGGAATGGATACAGAAAATGTGGTACATTTACACAATGATGTACTACTCAGCTATTAAAAACAATGAATTTATGAAATTCTTACAAAAATGGATGGAACTAGAAAATATCCTGCAAGGTATTTATCAGCAAGGTATGAGCAAGATAACCCAGTCACAAAAGAACACACATGGTATGCATTCATTGATAAGTGGATATTAGCTCAAAAGCTCAGAATAGCCAAGATAAAATTTACAGAACACATTAAGGTCAAGAAGAAGGAATAACAAAGTGAGGATGCTTCAGTCATTCCTAGAAGGGGAAACAAAATACTCACAGGAGGAAATAAGGAGACAAAGTATGGAGCAGAGACTGAAGGAAAGGCCATCCAGAGGCTGTCCCACCTGGGTATCTATCCCATATACAGTCACCAAACCCAGACACTATTGCAAATATCAAGAAGTACTTGCTGACAGGAGCCTGATATAGTTGACTCCTGAGAGGCTCTGCCAGAACCTGATAAATACAGAGGTAGATGCTCATAGCCAACCATTGGTCTGAGCACAGGGTCCCCAATGGAGGAGTTAGAGAAAGGACTGAAGGAGATGAAGGGTGTCAGGGGCAGCCCTGCTTATACACTGAAGGCCTAAAATCAGCAATAGGACTGACATACATGCCTGCTAGCACTAAGTCTTGGGTCTCTGTGGAAATACACTGAAGCAGATGGCTTGAAGCTATTGTAAACAAGCAGCTTTGGTGGAGGGCTGCCAAGCCTGAGTAGTCATAGACCTTGTAGATAGGTAACCTTGGTGGATAGTACCAACTTAGATAAAGACAAGTGAATCATAGGCAGAGTCATAGTGGTCTGTCTCCTGAACCTTCACCCAGCTGACATTCTGTTCTGGAAGATATCTGTACTCCCCCTGAATACCCACATTCCTGCATCATCCCTTCCCCACATCCTGCCCTTTTTGTGTATATAAGCCCTGTGTGAAACAGTAAAGATTGCGATCTGATCAGATTATAGACAGGTCGTGATTCCTCACATCTTTGTCTGCTACCCCCTCCCCCCCCGCCCCCGCTCTCTTTCAGGTGATGTCCCCGGACCCCTGTTTAATGTCCTGCAGGCCAGGACAGAAGGGGGTTTGCAACCTCATAGGTAAAACAGCAATATCAGCCAACCAGACCACCCAGAGCTCCCGGGAACTAAACCGCCAACCAAAGAGTACACATGGAGGGACCCATGACTCCAGCCACATATGTAACAGAAGATAGCCTTGTTTGGCATCAATGAGAGGAGAGAACCTTGGTCCTGTGAAAGCTCAATACCCCAGTGTAGGGAATGCCAGGGCGGGGAGGCAGGTGTGGGTGGGTGTTGGGAGGAATACCCTCATAGAAGCAGGGGGAAGAGATATGGGATAGGGAGTTTCCAGAGGGGAAACTGGGAAAGAAATGTAAATAAAGAAAATATCCAATAAAGGAAAATAAAAATATTCAAAAGCCCTTATATGATACCACCTGCCATTGTGTGAGAGTATTAAAAAAGCGTTATATACCTGTGTATATTGTCTAACGATCAGTTTACTTAAAAAAGATTATCAGCTAGTTGGTCTGCTCCTGTGAAGACACTATATCCTGAACCATCCTAGAGGAACAATGCACTCAGCAGTGGGTAAGAACCCTCCCCGACAGCCCTATGCCCCAGAGCTGCAACTGGGAGCCTGAGGCACCCAGGACCCATCACCCACCCAAACCCCGCCCCTCTGAAATACCTACCACTCCCCTTCAGACCCTCACTTGTTCCTTTTACCTGGGGCAGACACCTAGCTGGTCTGCTCCCGTGAAGACACCATATCCTGAACCACCCTAGAGGAACCACTGCACTCAGAGCAGCTGAGGAACCACTGCACTCAGAGCAGCAGGATTTCAGGATCCCAGAGGAAGCCTGAGTCCCAGGAGCTCTTCCACCCAAGAACTCAGGAGCACAGGATCACAGAGACAGCTGGACTCTGAGGAGTTCTGATGACACAAGCAAGATAACTGGAAAGAGGCTTCAGTCAGAGACAGTGAGTGCAGGTAGCACTAGACAACCAGATGGCGAAAGGCAAGCGCAAGAACATAAGTAACAGAAACCAAAGTTACCTGGCATCATCAGAACCCAGTTCTCCCACCATAGCAAGTCTTGGACATCCCATCACACCAGAAAAGCAGGATTCAGATGTAAAAATCACTTCTCATGATGATGATAGAGGACTTTAAGAAGGACATAAATAACTCCCTTAAAGAAATACAGGAGAACACAAGTAAACAGGTAGAAACTTTTAAAGAGGAAACACAAAAATCCCTTAAAGAATTTCAAGAAAACACAACCAAACAGGTAAAGGAATTAAACAAAACCATCCAGGATCTAAAAATGGAAGTAGAAACAATAAAGAAATCTCAAAGGGAGACTACTCTGGAGATTGAAAACGTAGGAAAGAGATCAGGGGTTGTAGACACAAGCATTACCAACAGAATACAAGAGATAGAAGAGAGAATCTCATGCTCGGAAGATACCATGGAAAACATTGACATAAGTGTCAAAGAAAATGCAAAATGCAAAAAGCTCCCAACCCAGAACATCCAGGAAATCCAAGACACAACTGAGAAGACCAAACCTAAGGATATTATAGGTATAGATGAGAGTGAAGATTCCCAATTTAAAGGGCCAGTAAGTATCTTCAACAAAATTATAGAGGAAAATTTCCCTAACCCAAAGAATGAGATGCCCATAAACATACAAGAAGCCTACAGAACACCAAACAGACTAGACCAGAAAAGAAATACCTCCTGTCACATAATAATCAAAACATCAAATGCACAAAACAAAGAAAAAATACTAAAAGCAGTAAGGGAAAAAGGTCAAGTAACATATAAAGGCAGACCTATAAGAATTACACCAGACTTTTCACCAGAGACTAATAAAAGCCAGAAGATCCTGGACTGATGTCATACAGACCCTAAGGGAACACAAATGTCAGCCCAGACTACTATACCCAGCAAAACTCTCAATCACTATAGATGGAGAAACCAAGGTATTTCATGACAAAACCAAATTTGCACAATATCTTCCTACAAACCCAGCACTTCAAAGGATAATTGATGGAAAATGCAAACACAAGGAAGGAAACTACAACCTAGAAAAAGCAAGGAAGTAATCTTCCAACAACCCCAAAAGAAGATAGCTACACAACCATAATTCCACCTCTAATAACAAAAACAATAGGAAGCAACAATCATTTTCTTTAATATCTCTTAACGTCAATGGACTTAATTCTCCAATAAAAAGACGCAGACTATCAGACTGGATACATAAACAGGACCCAGAATTTTGATGCATACAGGAAACATATCTCAGTGACAAAGACAGACACTACAGGAGAGTAAACAGCTGGAAAGCAATTTTCCAAGCAAATGGTCCCAAGAAACAAGCTGGAGTAGCCATTCTAATATCAAATAAAATGTACTTTCAACCAAAAGTAATCAAAAAAAAAAAATGAGGAAGGACACTTCATACTCATCAAAGGAAAAATCTACCAAGATGAACTCTTAGTTCTGAACATCTATGCTCCACATGTAAGGGCACCCACATACATAAAAGAAACTTTACTAAAGCTCAAAACACATTACACCTGACACAATAATAGTGGGGGATTTCAACACCCCACTCTCAGCAATGGACAGATCATAGAAACAGAAACTAAACAGAGACACAATGAAATTAACAGAAGTTATGAACCAAATGGATTTAACAGATATCTATAGAACATTTCATCCTAAAGCAAAGAATATACCTTTTTCTCTGCACCTAATGGTACCTTCTCCAAAATAGACCATATAATTGGTTGTGGGGCGGTGGGCTGTGGGAAGCAGCTGGGTGCCTGGTTGAGCAAGCCTTGAACCCCGGACCTTTACCAGGACGGCAGGTGTTCGGCGCTGCCCCCAGGCCCTGGTTCTTTTCTTTCAGCTTTGGCCCTCCACAGCCTCTCCCAAAGGGAGGTCCATGACTATCAGTCACAAGGAACAGTGCCTCAGGCCTTCCCACATGTAGATGAGATATCTCTAAGCTCTCTGACCAAGCCAATAAGCGTTATCTGCTGTCAGACCCTAACCCACCCTGAAACTGTATATAAAGGCTCTATTGGGAGAAGTAAAGGTGTGTTCGAGAATCATCTTGGTGTCCGGGAGTTTTTGTCTCAAGAGCTGTAACACTTGGGGAGAGATCCGCTCTCCCAGAACCTTCCTGGGGCACCAAGCTGCTTCCTTGCCTGCTAGCCGGCTTCTATCGGCCCAGCCCGGGCAGCTCAGCGTGGAGAGACAGGTGCAGCACCTGGGAGTGACCGAGCTGTGACAGCGGAGACTCGAGCAGAGGCAGCAGCGGAGGCAGGCAATCTCTCCTCCCTGCTTGCACTCGCACCCTTTTGGCCCAGACCTCTCACACCAGGCTGGGCTGAAGACCAACAGACAGCGGAGACGTGGGTAGAGGACCCTCCCTGCTCTCACTCTGTCCTCAGCCGGGAGATCATCGTGGGACACCCTCCAGAACCGGGGACCCACAATTGGTCACAAAACAGGCCTCAACAGATACAAAAAGATTGAAATAATCCCTTGCATCCTATCAGATCACCACGGACTAAGGCTGGTCTTTATAATGACAAAATCAATGGAAAGCCCACATGCACATGGAAACTGAACAATGCTTTACTCAATGATGACTTGTTCAAGGAAGAAATAAAGAAAGAAATGAAAGACTTTTTAGAATTTAATGAAAATGAGGAAACATCATATCAGAACTTGTGGGACTCCATGAAAGCAGTGCTAAGAGGAAAATTCATAGCTCTAAGTGCCCACAAAAAGAAATTGGAGAGAGCACACATTAATAACTTGACAGCACACCTGAAAGCTCTAGAACAAAATGAAGCAAGTGCACCCAAGAGGAGTAGACGTCAGGAAATAACCAAACTCAGGGCTGAAATCAACCAAGTAGAAACAGAAAGAACTATACAAAATGTCAACACAACCAGGAGCTGGTTCTTTGAGAAAATCAACAAGATAGATAAACCTTTAGCCAGATTAACCAGAGGGCACAGAGACAGTATCCAAATTAATAAAATCAGATCTGAAAAGGGAGACATAACAACAGAAACTGAGGAAATTCAAAAAATCATCAGATCCTACTATAAAGGCCTATACTCAGAATAACTGGAAAATCTGGATGAAATGGACAATTTTCTAGACAGATACCAGGTACCAAAGTTAAATGAGGAGCAAATAAACCATCTAAATAGTCCCATAAACCCTAAAGAAATAACAGCAGTCATTAAAAGTCTCCCCATCAAAAAAAGCCCAGGACCAGATGGTTTTAGTGCAGAATTTTATCAGACCTTTAAGGAAGACCTAATAGCAATTCTCTTCAAATTATTCCACAAAATAGAAACAGAAGGAACACTACCCAATTCGTTCCATGAAGCTACAATCACGCTCATACCTAAACCTCACAAAGACCCAACAAAGAATGAGAACTTCAGACCAATCTCCCTTATGAATATTAATGAAAAAATACTCAATAAAATTCTAGCAAACCGAATCCAAGAACACATCAAAACAATCATTCATCATTATCAAGTAAGTTTTATCCCAGGAATGCAGGGATGATTCAATATTTGGAAATCCATCAATGTAATTCACTATATAAGGAAACTCAAAAAAAAAAAAAACCCACATGATCATCTTGCTAGATGCTGAGAAAGCATTTGACAAAACTCAGCATCCCTTCATGATAAAAGTCTTGGAAAGAACAGGAATTCAAGGCCCATACCTAAACATAATAAAAACAATAAACAGCAAACCAGTAGCCAACATCAACTAAATGGAGAGAAACTTGAAGCAATCCCACTAAGATCAGGGACTAGACAAGGCTGCCCACTCTCTCCCTACCTATTCAATATAGTACTGGAAGTCCTAGCCAGAGCAATTAGGCAACAAAAGGAAGTCAAAGATATACAGATTGGAAAGGAAGAAGTCAAAATTTCACTATTTGCAGATGATATGATAGTATACTTAAGTGACCCTAAAACTTCTACCAGAGAACTCCTAAACCTGATAAACAAGTTCAGCAAAGTGGCTGGATATAAAATCAACTCAAACAAATCAGTAGCCTTCCTCTATGTGAAAGATAAACAGGCTGAGAAAGAAGTTAGGGAAATGACACCCTTCACAATAGTCACAAATAATATAAAATACCTTGGTGTGAATCTAACCAAGCAAGTGAAAGATCTGTATGACAAGGACTTCAAGTCTCTGAAGAAAGAAATTGAAGAAGATATCAGAAGATGAAAAGATCTTTCATGCTTGTGGATTGGCAGAATAAATATAGTAAAAATGGCCATCTTGCCAAAAGCAGTCTACAGATTCAATGCAATTCCATCAAAATTCCAAATCAATTCTTCATAGAGATAAAAAGAGCAATTTGCAAATTCATTTGGAATAACGAAAACCCAGGATAGTGAGAACTATTCTGAACAATAAAAAAACTTCTGGGGGAATCACCATCCCTGTAGTACATCCCAAAATGTACTACAGAGCAATCGTGATAAAACCAGCATGGTGTTGGTACAGAGACAGGCCAGAAGATCAATGCAATAGAATTGAAGATCCAGAAATGAACCCACACACCTATGGTCACTTGATCTTTAACAAAGGAGCTAAAACCATCCAGTGGAAAAAGGACAGCATTTTCAACAAATGTTGCTGGTTCGACTGCAGGTCAGCATGTAGAAGAATGCAAATCGATCCAGTCTTATCTCATTGTACAAAAGTGAAGTCCAAGTGGATAACAGACCTTCACATAAAACCAGATACACTGAAATTAATAGAAGAGAAGGTGGGGAAGACCCTTGAATAGCTAGGTACAGGGGAAAAGTTCCTGAATAGAACACCAATGGCTTATGCTCTAAGACCTAGAATTGACAAATGGGACGTCATAAAATTGCAAAGCTTCTGTAAGGCAAAGGACACTTGCAATAGCACAAAATGACAACCAACAGATTGGGAGAAGATCTTTACCAATCCTACATCTGATAGAGGGCTAGTATTCAATATATACAAAGAACTCAAGAAATTAGACTCCAGACAACCAAATAACCCTATTAAAATGGGGTACAGAGCTAAACAAAGAATTCTCAACTGAGGAAACTCGAATGGCTGAGAAGCACCTAAAGAAATGTTCAGCATCTGTAGTCATCAGGGAAATGCAAATCAAAACAACCCTGAGATTCCATCTCACATCAGTCAGAATGGCTAAGATAAAAAACTCAGGTGATAGTAGATGCTAGCCAGGATGTGGAGAAAGAGGAACACTCCTCCATTGTTGGTGGGATTGCAAGATGGTGCAACCACTCTGGAAATCAGTCTGGCAGTTCCTCAGAAAATTGGACATATCATTACTTGAGGACCCAGCTATACTCCACTCTGGGCATATACCCAGAAGATGCTCTAACATATAACAAGGACATATGCTCCACTATGTTCATAGCAGCTTTATTTATAATAGCCAGAAACGGGAAAGAACCCAGATGCCCTTCAACAGAGGAATGGATAGAAAAAATGTGGTACATTTACACAATGGAATATTACTCAGCTATTAAAAACAATGAATTTGAGAAATTCTTATGTAAATGGATGGAACTAGAAAATATCATCCTGAGTGAGGTAACCCAATCACAAAAGAACACACATGGTATTCACTCACTGATTATTGGATTTTAGCCCAGAAGCTTGAAACACCCAAGATTCAACTCACAGACCACATGAAGCTCATGAAGAAGGAAGACCATATGTGGGTGCTTGTCGGGCCGTGGAAGGGTTGCCAGTGGCCTAGAACCCTGAGATTGCAGGTGTTTGGCCACGACCCCAAAACCCGGGGCCCTGCCCCATTTTAACCTGGACACAGGTAAGGGGCATGACTAAGAGCCCTGCCTTGAGATTTGCATATTAATGAGGCCAGGAGACATAGCTAATTAAGTCTCTTTAGCCCCTCCCCTCATCCATTCCAAAATATAAGGGTGTGCATTTGGGCGGGAAGTGCACATCATCCAGATCCAACAATCTCAAATAAAGCTACTTCTTTGAAACTCAGAGTAGGTGTCTTCTCGGGCCTGCTTCCATCCTCTGTGACTCCAGACCTTCACATCCATATGGGACCCACCGCGCTGTGGGAAAAGCCTCAGCCGCAGGACTCTACTGCCTCTTGGGTCTAGGCCACTGCCGCCGGCCCGCGGGACTCCGCCTCCGCTGCTGCATCAGCCTGCGGGCCACCTCCTGGAGGGCCCAGGTGTGGAGAGCTGCATTGTTCTTATTCCCGCCTTTCGCTAGCCCCATAGCAAGTGCTCTCCTGGACATATAGTCCTTATTTGGCTGAGACTGATGATCAGGCTTGCTCTCACATAAATGTGCCTGTAAGCATGTGCCACGTGGCTTACCAAGGTTGGCGGCCCATGTAGTATTCTAGCCTGTGGTGGGCTCTCCCCGAGAGAAAAAAAAAGATTAGAAAAAATTATTCAAGGTTCCTGAATAAACTGCTTAAAGAAGAACTCGAGCGTTGCGTCTCCTTTGCTGGTCAATGTTAGATGCAACACCCAGGCTTCCAATGCTGCTGCGCGGGCACATGCCCGGGGCTGCTTCCCCCCCCCCCCCACAGCTGTTTGATGTTTGTGTTTGATCCCACAGCTGGCTCCCAACACAAGGCACAGACACCCACGGACTTCAAAAACCAGACCACCCAAGTCTGTTAAAGGTAAACACTCCCCACTCGCTGCCAAGGCTTGGCATCAGGGCCGCCTGTCTCTCGGTGCACAGCCGCCAGCTGAGCTTGTGTGTCCCGTCTCTATTTTGCTATGCCTTCCCCACTCATTGGCATCTGGAGGCTCCAAATAGAGACACCGGCCTCCAGGTCCCCCAGCAGCCCTGCCCCGCCTTGCAGAACAAAGCTGAGTAAAGATTCTCCCCGCTGCTGGGCTCGGGCCTGTGTGCCCGTCTGGCAGAGTGTATAGAATCTGCTCAGCCAAATTTTCACAAAGACGCACAGAGACTCACAACTCAACACAACAAAAAACTCCATGCCGACGCACCCAAGGAACTCGGGCCATCAATTCTCCCCTGCTGAGGGTAGACACCGTGTGCAGAGCCAGCTCAAAAAGCACCCCCCCCCCCCCCCCCGCTGGTGTCTGCAGAAAACCGTGAGTAACATCTCTCTCTGTCCACCACCCCCCTCTCTGTCTCCTTTTCTCTTTCATGTTCCTGGCTACCTCTAAATTCTTAGCTACAATCTAACTCCTACCTAGTTCAAAAGACTAGGTCTCTCTCTCTCTCTCTCCATGTATTCTCCAGCTCAAGGGCAAGATGGCGGTGGATCCTAGCCCCCTACTCTTCCCCTCTCCCAATTTCACACAGAGTTCCTTCAGGTCACAGCACCTGCTATAATGCTCGTTCTAAAAACTTTCCCTTGGTTGACAGACTCCTCCTCGTGACTAAAACTATGCTCTCTCTCCCAAAAGCTCTCTTAGATCTTCTTCTCTTTCTTTCCATTTAAGATTAAAAACAAAGGGGGGAAACCCTGCTAGTGCACACAGGACAGAGCAAAGTCCCTCCCCACCCACTGCTTTTAAACTCACCATCAATGCTTTTCTCCCAAACAGGAATGCCTGCAACAATGTTCATGCTTCTTATTTTCTTGCCTTTATTTAAATGTTAACTCTTTTCCCTAATAAGAACTTTTAAAGCAACAATGTTTGTGATTTTCAACCAAAAAATTTTTGCCTTTTGTGATATATGTCCAACATTTTCTTTTCAACTTTTAAAATTTCTTCAAGGTTCAAAAGTCATCTAAATCTACTTCCACAGGTTAAATCAACATGCTGATCACCATCTTTCAGCTTTTAACTAACAACTAATTTCCTTTCACAGACAAACTGTTGCTGCCTATCCCAGGTACATAATTAACATGATGTTTTTCTCCTTCAGCCATCCGAAAACAGACTCAAAGATACCTTAAAATTTCCTCAAACACTTTTGCCTTTCCAGGATAGACCATGATGTACACGCTTTCAAGTAATTTAATGCTCAACATCCAGCCTTTCCAGGTATCTCCCCGAGGGAGATGCTGTTTCCCTGTGATTATATCCTCAGATCCAGTAGAGACAACCTGCCTGAGATGCCAAGCTGCCTGCTCTCCAGACATCTTGTCAGACTGCAGACTCCAGAGACATACTGATGCTGAAATCCAGAGACAGCACCACCTCCTGAAACCTGCCAAGCTGCCTTCTCCCAGCTGTCTCGTCTGACTGAAGACCAAAGACACATGCTGGACTCCAGAGACACACGCCAAAACCAGAGATGCTCGCTAAGACACAGAAACATGCTGAGACAGAAGACAGATCCAGACCTTCCAGCCACAAATGAACTCTTTTGCTAAAGTTACAGTAACGTGTTAGTGAGGAAAACATAATGTCTATTTAGATTAATCAAATGTCATTCCCTCAAACTGTACAACCTGTATTTAAATGATTCAATGATTTCTTGCCTTCCAATTCAACCCTCAATTCCCTTTCCCTTGGCTTAATTATGCTACATCCCCCAGCCTGTGTAGTGTTTTCTTTTGACCTTATTCAAAATTTTCACCAAGAGGGTGTGAGATATGGGGCCACAAAGAGGTGGTTTAGTCTCTCAGGTAGAGCTCTGGGTCTGAGATAGCCGGTGACCCAACAGACAGTAGTCTGTCAGGGACGGCACTTATTCTCCCCCTGCTCCCGGATTCCAGACGACCCCCACATGCAGACTACATACATCTCCAATATACACAGAGATGCCCTCCTTTTATAAAAGAGGAGAGAGTGGGATGTCGGGGCGTGGAAGGGTTGCCAGTGGCCTGGAATCCTGAGATTGCAGGTGTTTGGACACAACCACAAAGCCGGGGGCCCTGCCCCATTTTAACCTGGACACAGATAAGGGGCATGACTAAGAGCCCTGCCTTGAGATTGCATATTAATGAGGCTGGGGGACATAGCTAATTAAGTCTCTTTAGCCCCTCCCCTCGTCCACTCCAAAATATAAGGGTGTGCATTTGGGCGGGAAGTGCACATCATCCAGATCCAACAATCTCAAATAAAGTTACTTCTTGGAAACTCAGAGTAGGTGTCTTCTCGGGCCTGCTTCCATCATCTGCAACTCCAGACCTTCACATCTATGTGGGACCCACCATGCCCGGGGCCACAGCCCCCTGCCCCCGAGTTTGATCCCACAGGTGTTTCGGTCCTTTTTAGAAGGAGTAACAAAACACTTAAGGGACAGAAACTGAAAGAGGGGCTGTCTCGAGACCATTCTACCTGGGTATCTATCCCATGTGCAGTCACCAAAGGTAGATGCTGATGTGGATGTCAGGAAGTGCATGCTGACAGGAGCCTGATATAGCTGTCTCCTTAGAGGTCTGCCAGAGTCTGACATATTCAGATGTGGATGCTCACAACTTGAACTGATCATGGGGTTCCCAATGGAGCAGGTAGAGAGAGAAGACTGAAGGAGCTGAAAGGGTTTGTGGCCCCATGAGGAGAGCAACAATACCAACCAACCAGAGCTCACAGGGTCTAAGTTACCAGCCTGGGAACACATAGGGAGGGACCCATGGCTCCAGTTGTATATGTAGGGGAGGATGGCCTTGTTGGGCATTGGTGGGAGAGAAGATCCTTGGTCCCATGAAGGATGGACGCCAAGTGTGGGGGAATTTGAGGGTGGAGAGGTGGGAGTGGGAGGTAAGTGGGGGCACATCCACAGAGAAGCAGGAGGAGGGGGGATGGGAAATAGGGTTCCTGGGTGCAGGGAAGAAATGGGATAAGGGGATAACATCTGAAATGTAAATAAAATATCTAAATAAAAAAGAAAAAAAAAAAGAAATATATTCAAGAGCCCTTATATGGTACCACCTGATATAGCGTGGGAGTATTCAAAATGCATTATATATCTGTGTTCATTGTCTAACAATCATTTTACTTAAAAAAGATTAACAGTGTTTCTAGGAAAGGAATTATTTTATCAGTAAGTATTTTACAAATTTCAAAATAGCAAAAACCTTTTGAAGTTAAATGTTAAAAATATCATTAATTTCACTGGAGCTGATCCTGTGCCACAGTGCTCCATATGAGAGCTGATCTCCCAGGAGTGCTGACACAGCTCTGAGCATAGGTAACACCACTTCTGTTCCAATTTCTGGCCTAGAGGGACCAGCCTGGAGTCATCAGGACACAGAAACCAAGGAACAGCCTGAGACAGGTTTCTTTAGGTTTTTGTCTGCACCCCAGAGCTGACCCTGTACCACAGCTCTACACAAGCAAATTCCTCCCTGAGAGAACTGGTCTCCCAGGATTACTAACACATAGACTCGCAGGAGGAACAAGTCACAGTCAGAGACAGCAAGACCAACTAACACCAGAGATATCCAGATGTTGAGAGGCAAGGGCAAAAACATAAGCAACACAATCCAAGGCTACTTGGCATCATCAGAACCCAGTTCTCTCACCACAATAGGCCCTTGATACTCCAACATAACAGAAAAGCAAGACTCTGATTTAAAATCACACCTCATGATAATGATAAAGGACTTTAAGAAGGATATAAATAATTCCCTGAAAGAAATAAGGAGAACACAAGTAAACAGGTAGAAGCCCTTAAAAAGGAAATACAAAAATCCCTTAAAGAATTACAGGAAAACACAACCAAACAGGCAAAGCAACTGAAAAAAAAAATCCAGAATCTAAAAATGGGAATATAATCAATAAAGAAATCACAAAGGGAGACAACCCTGGAGATAGAAAACCAAGGAAAGAGATCAGGAGTCATAGATGCAAGCATCACCAAGAGAATACAAGAAATAGAAGAAAGAATCTCATGTGCAGAAGATACCATGGAAAACACTGACACAACTGTCAAAGAAAATGCAAAATGCAAAAAGCTCCTAACCCAAAACATCCAGGAAATCCAGGACACAATGAGAAGGCCAAACATAAGGTAGCAGGTCTAGAAGAGAGCAGAGATTCCCAATTTAAAGAACTAGTAAATATCTTCAACAAAATTATAGAAGAAAACTTCCCTAACCTAAAGAAAGAAATACCCATAAACATACAAGAAGCCTACAGAACTCCAAATAGACTGGATAAGAAAAGAAATTCCTCTTGTCACATAATAATCAAAACACAAAATGCACAAAACAAAGAAAGAATATTAAAATCAGTAAGGGAAAAAGGTCAAGTAACATAAAGACAGACCTATCAGAATTATACCAGACTTCTCACCAGAGCCTATGAATGCTAGAAGATCCTGGGCAGATATCATACAGACCCTAAAAGAACACAAATCCCAGACCATACTACTATACCTAGCAAAACTCTCAATTATCATAGATGAGGAAACCAAGATATTCCATGACAAAAAAATTTACACAATATCTTTCCACAAATCTAGCCCTACAAAGGATAATAGATTCCAACATAAGGAGGGAAACTACACCCTAGAAAAAGCAAGAAAGTAATCTTCTTTCAACAAATCTAAAAGAAGATAGGCACACAAACATAATTCCATCTCTAACAACAAAAATAACAGGAAGCAACAATCACTAATCCTTAATATCTCTTAACATCAATGGACTCCATTCTCCAATAAAAAGACATAGATAAATACATTGGATATGTAAACAGGACCCAGCATTTTGTTGCATATAGGAAATGTACCTCAGTGTCAAAGACAGACACTACCTCAGAGTAAAAGGCTGGAAAACAATTTTCCAAGCAAATGCTCACAAGAAACAAGTTGGAGTAGCCATTCAAATATAGAATAAAATCGAATTTCAACCAAAGGTTATTAAAAAAAAGATAAGAAAGGACACTTCATACACATCATAGGAATAATCTACCAAGAAGAACTCTCAATTCTGAACATCTATGCTCCATATGCAAGGGCACCTACATTCATAAAAGAAACTTTACTAAAGCAATGCAAAGAGGAAATCTCATAGCTCTGAGTGCTTTCCAAATACACCCAAGAGGAGTAGATGGCAGGAAATAAGCAAACTCAGGGATGAAATCAACCAAGTAGAAAAAAAAGGAACTATACAAAGAATCAACATAACCAGGTTCTTTGAGAAAATCAATCAATCTTTCTTTCTTTTTTCTGTCTCTCTTGCTCTCTCTTCTTCCTCCCTCCCTCCCTCCCTCCCTCCCTCCCTCCCTCCCTCCCTCCCCCTCCCTCCCCCCCCTCCCTCCCCCCTCCTTCCCTCCCTTCCCCCTCCTCCCTCCCTCCTCCCTCCCTCCCTCCCTCCCTCCCTCCCTCCCTCCCTTTCCTTCCTTCCTTCCTTCCTTCCTTCCTTCCTTCCTTCCTTCTGTCTTGGGGTTTCTTTTATTGTGAACAAACACCATGACCATGGCAACTTCTATAAAGGAAAACATTTAATTAGGCCTGGCTTATAGTTCCAAAGTTTAGTCCTCTATCATCATGGCAGAAAGCATGGTGGTACACAGACAGACATGGTGGTAGAAAAGAAGCCAAGAGAGTTCTACATCTGGATCAGTAGGCCGGAGGAAAAGAGTGCCACATTAGGCCTGGCTTGAGCATGTTAAACCTCAGAGCCTGTCCCCAGTGACACATGTCCTCAAACAAGGCCTAATAGTCTTAATGGTGCCACTCCCTATGAGCCTATGGGGGCCATTTTCTTTCAAACCACCACTATTCCTTCCTTCCTTCCTTCTTTCCTTCCTTCCTTCCTTCGTTTCTTTCTTTCTCTCTTTTCCTCCCTCCCTCCCTGTCCCCTCTGTCTCTCCTTCATTTTTTTCTTTGAGACAGGGTCTCTCTATGTACTCCAGGCCACTCACTATGAGCCTATGGGGGCTGTTTCTTTCAAACCACCACCCTTCCTTCCCTCTTTCCTTCCTTCCTTCCTTCCTTCCTTCCTTCCTTCCTTCCTTCCTTCCTTTCTTCCTTCATTCCTTCATTCCTTTATTCCTTTCTCTCTTTCTTTCATTTTTTCTTTGAAACATGGTATTATTCCAGGGTATATTGGAACTTGCTTTGTAGACCAGGCTGGCCTCAAACTCACAGATATTTCCTTGCTTCTGTTTCCTGTGTCCTAGGATTAAAGATGTGCTCTACCATGTCCAAAGATGCAACGTTCTTAATGGATCAGTCAGGCCTGAAACACTCACATTTGACACAAAGAAAAAAAAGGAATATTGTTCTAGTTATTACTAACTGTGAACATGACACTGCCTAGAAGTCCTCAAAAAAACAAAAAATAAAACAAACAAACAAACAAACAAAAAACCCCAAACCAAGTCTCAACTGAGTAATTAGCTTTATAAGTTGGTCTGTGGACATGCATATGAGAGCTTGTCTTCATTATCTTAATTGATATAGGAGAGCTCAGCCCATTGTGGGTGGCACTATTCCCTAAGCAGGTGGTCCAGGGCTGGACAAAGAAGCTAGCTGAGCATAGCTGGAACATCATTCCTTCATGGTTCTTCCCTACAGGTTCCTTCCTGCCCTGACTTCATTCAATGATGGATGTGACCTAGACATATAAGCCAAACACACCCTTTCTTCCCTAGGCTGATTTTGGTCAGAGCGGTTTATCACAGCAACAGAAAGGAAACTAGGACACATATGTTTAAGAAGAAGTTAGAACTAGGCAAAAGGAAAATAGGCTGTAAGCTTTCTTTGCAGGTTAAAAATATAGAACTGCCTTGCTGTTTCTTTGAAGTAATTCTTCCATATCAATTATTTTATATAACATATATTTAAACACACATAGATAAACAATATTGAGGTTCAAAAACAAGTTTTCTTTTTTTTTTTTTTTGTAGATTACAATTCTTTTTGTTAAATTAAAAAAATTTTAAAAATTTATTCAATTATTTAAATCAAATCATAACTTACTTATTCACACAGGGATTATAAACACAAAAAGGTGGGATGTGGGGAAGGAAATGTTACCAGAGCATAACTGTTCAGGGGAGTACAGATACCTTTCAGAACAGGGTATCAGCTTGGTGTAGTTTCAGGGGACAGGTCACTATGACTCTGCCTATGATTCCCATGTCCTTATCTAAGTTGGTACTGTCTGCCGAGGCTACCTATTTACAAGATCTATGACTACTCAGGCAGGTAAATTTCCACAAAAGCTGCCTGTTTACAATGGCTTATAGCCATCTGTTTCAGTGTTTTTCCACAGAGACCCAAGACTTGGTGTTAACATGTATGTATGTCAGGTTGATTGCTGATTTTAGGCCTTCAGTGTATAAACAGGGCTGCCCCTGACATCTCCTCCCTTCTCTAAGTATAGAAGGGCTGTGGTGATTCTAATCATGCGAAGGCGAGGATAGAGGCCTGACCTGCAATAATTGAAGGGGATCTTGTAATGGCTCCAGTCCTCCTGTCGTTGTCCAGTGAGGCATGAGGGCCATACCCATCCTGATGTCTTTTTTCCTGGAGAGGGGATACTTTTGACATCAACCTCTATGCAGTCAGGCTTGTCCCTCAGGGAACCAAGAGAGATATTTTAAACTTTATATTCCCTTGCAGTGCTTAGCCTCGCAGCTTAAGCAAGAATTCAGATCTCCAGTCAGAGGGAGTTCTGGGTGGCCCCTCTCTGCTTGGTCTGGGGCGGAAGTCCCCTCTTTTAGGTTGGGTGGAGATGGGTTTTGGGAACACCCTGGATAGAGTAACAACCTCATCTTGAGTCTCCTGGTCCTCCATAGCTAACTTATGATAATGTATCTGAATAGGTTTTGCTACCAAATTATCTATATGTTGTACCACAAAGTTAGTCAGCCTGTTTAAGGCCCAGGGACCAAAAGAAATTAGCAAAAATAACCCAATTAATGGTCCAAAGATGGGAGGAAGTAGGGTTGGCAACCATGGAGAGGTTGAAAACCAATCCTTGTACCAGTTTTCATCTTTCTCTTTCTCTCTCTGTCTTTCCTCAGGGCCTTCTCTGACCTTTTTCATGCTCTCTTTAACCATCCCTGTCTTGTCTATGTAAGAGCAACGTTCATCTTTAAGGGCTGTACACAGTCAAGAACTGTACACAGTCTTTTCTATTGTAAAAGAGTCAATCAAGTCCAATAAAGTCCTTTGCAATTTTTGGAGATCATTTCAGACAGTGAAACGAGGGATTTCTTCAGATTAGTGATGTCAATCTCTAGCTGTTTGGTGTCCTTGTCAATGACTTATCAAAGGTCTGAGTAGTATAAGTACGGAGGTCAGCATTAGGATTAGAACTTCTACCAGCAGACATCACAGGTGTTTCATTTTTACCTGGAAAGGAAAGAGAAGGGAATTCTCAGGGAGATTTCTCTTCCCTGGAGGTCAATTGTTATTCATTTTATTTATAGTTGGGCCTGGCTTTGTGGGGATATCTATTTGTTTCATTAATCTTTTTGGCAGCCATTTAGCTGTGCCTTCTGTGGTATCAATCAGGCATATCAATCCTCGGCCCCATATGAGAACTGGGTCTGGGCCATTCCATTTAAGAGTAAGAGTGTCCTTCCACATAGCTATGGCATAGTAAAAACAAGTTTTCAAGTACATCTGTTTTTCCTCAGTGCTGGGATTGAATCCAGGACCTCACATATGGGGAGCAAGCACTCTGCCAACCTCCAAAACAACACACCAGTAACAACAAAAAAGCCTTCCAGTCATGAAAATGAAAAGATAAAAACAAAACATCAATTCTAGTGGAATATCAAGCACATATTTCAAAGCAGAACACAATTATGATAGGCTGCTTCTAGCTGGTCATTTTCAAAGTAAAAAAAGTGGCCTAACAAATCTGTGAGTCTTACTAACCTCACATAAGTAGGTTAGGGAGCACAGCACTCCCCCTACTGGGAGTTTCTGACAATTCAAAAGCTCTATTAATTAAGACTTCAGTTTAACACCAATATGTGAAACTTAAGGGGATTTTACAACTCATGAATCTATAGTTATTTGTTTCTTGTACCCATGCTTGTCTTGCAATGCTCCAGGAAGAATTAAAAACAAACCTGTAAAACTTCCAGTAAACACTGAGATCTCAACTAATGGCAGTCAAAATCACTACAGTTAACATCTGTATTAATGGTATACAGAAACCCTAAAAACAATGTATTGAGGTGTCATTCACACACTATGAAATTAAAAATTCCAGGGAGGCATCTTTCTAAAACTCACATTAACCTTGAACTTAGAATCTTCCTGACCCAGTCTTCTCAGTGTTAGGATTACAAGCCTGTGCCAGCACACCCAGTTTATTTTTCTTTAAAAATATATTTTGAAGGCTAAGCATTGAAGTGGAAATTTCTGGTTTCATTGGAGACTCATTTGTGTTTTTCTGGAAACTGTCTTATGAGAGAATCTTTTGCTGAGAACAGACATGTGGTGTTTTTCTGGAAGCTGCCTGGTGAAATGGCATGTGATGTTTATTTGGAGTGGAGCTTGAGAAGACACATAATGTTTGGAATGAGTATAAGTGTAACCCAACAGTCAGCTCTGTCATTGGTTAACCTTGCAAATCTTTGCTGGTCTTCATTGGGCTTCTCTGAAGCTGGTCTTCACTGATGTCACTCTTACATTGGTTCATTTCTTTCTTGACTTTGGAGAGACAAATGCATCAAAGAACTTCTGGTGGTATTCCAGATGCTTCCTGCTGCTTCTGTTGTCTCTTGCCAATTGATCAGCTGGCAGAGCCTGGAGGTTTCTTCTGGATGGAGCCAGTGCTACTGATTTGTGTTTGGTGTTTGCTGAGTGGACTGGACTGCTCACTATGAAGATTGGAATCACCCCAATGAACTATTTCTAAACAGATCCATAACTCTTTTTCTATTAACCTTTCTTTTCCCCTACCTCTGGTGGGTGGGGGACTAGAAGGGAGGTTGAACCATTTAGGAACCATCCTTAAAGCAGGTTTTGAAAAAAATCTAAGCCTAGAAGGCATGGTGCCTCATGTCTTTATTCTCACTACTCAAGAAGCAGAGGCAGTTGGATCCCTGTGAGTTCAAGGCAAGCCTGGTATACATAAAAAGACGTAGGACAGCCAGGGCGACATAGAGACATTGTCCTTTAAAGAAAAAAAAGAAATTAAATATGATTAGCTAAGTAATTTACTCAGTGAATCCTGATGAATGCAATTAATATTTAAGTTACCATTAGTGTCACAGGTACCTAGAAAGTGCTTCTGCTATAACGTATTGACTCATTCTCTGGGCTCCCAAGGCAATGAAAGCCCGGCACCTCTACCTTCATTTGGATTTGTCCCCTTACTCTGCACAGTTCACCATCACATGCTTTAACTCAGTGTTAGCTATGCTAAGTATTAAAGAAATATCTGTTTAAAGACCAAGGCTACCTAACCTGTCTCCAATAGTTCAAGAAACAGAAGTATCTTATCATAGCTTTCATGATGCCCTGTTCTGGACTCTGAAAGGGTGCCTGAATGTCTCCAGACATGGCTTTCAATCTGTAACTATCTTGAATTTCAGGAACAGCAGTGCCTCAAAGACAGTGAGAAGTTCTACATGTCGTATGGAAGCAGAGCTCAGATAACGGTCAACCAGACCACAGAGATAAGGACTAACCAGGCCAGACAGTGACCAAGCTTGCTTAGTCATGCTTTTTAAACACTTCCTCCCTATAAAACTAAAGTTCATATCCGTGCCCTGGTGATGGACTTGTAGTCACTGAGCCCCTTTATCCTTACTCCTAATATAACCACATTACTTAACCCTTCTCTGCCTGTCACCACTATGTGTCTCTGCAATTGGTCTGACAGGCGGCTGAGTCGAGTTGCTTGCCATTCCAGAGCTCTTGCCATACTCCACTGACATCACCAGCTTTGACTGCGTTCCTCTAGCAACTACTTATGCTAGGTGTTCCTTATGTGTGCCTGTGCTCATCGTCTGTGAAGCCGCCTTCTCCTCATGTGCAGCGATCCACTGGGAGTTCTGCCTCCTCACTGTGAGTCCAAAACTCACATTCCCACTCTCTCTCATAGGTCTGATCCCAGACTCTGCCAGTTGGACAGATGAGTGTGATGTCTCAAGAAGAATCTAGACTCACAAGTGGTAAGAAAACATCAGTAGGAGTATTTGTCCTAGTGTTCAGGGATGCAAGAGCAGTTTCTTAATGAGAACATTACAAAGCCTTTTAGAATAAGCCTCAAAATGAACTATACAACATTATTTGAAATAATAATTATTACAATAATCACCTATCATTTCAGTGTTATTTATAATAATTTTTATAAGAATTATTTATTATTTACAAATAATAATAATAATAATAGTTATTATTCTTATTATTGGTAGGGTCTTACTATGTAGCCCTGTCTGGTACGGAACTCACAGAAATTCGCTTCCATCTGTCTCTCAAGGGCTAGGATTAAAGGCTAGCTTCAACACGCCTAGCAGCAATTCTTTGTGCTACTCAGTAGCTGCTTGATTAGCTCATTTTATGTTACACCATTATTTTGGAAGAAGGGATAGATTTATTTTATCTAGTCAAGACTGAAATTCTAGAATATATGTAAAGTACATATAGAAAACACCTAACAGGAATCTACCAAAGTGATAATAGAGCGAACAGCTTGGTAACCAATTCAGATTTAATGGAAACATTATGAAATCTGTCAAGAATAGAGCTTTTCTCTCTGAACATCTTTTAACTTAAAAATATCAAAGTGACAACCTATGGTAATTCATGGCTCAACATTGGTAAATATCTTCTCAGCAATTACAGAAATGACCTTGTCATTTCAAACATAATCACTGACATCTTATCAATCAATACTTAGTAGCTGTCAGTGTTAATGAATGGGATTTTAAATTTTATTGAATGAAATATGGAAACATATGGAAGGATTGCACAAATCAATGAATCAATATTTTCCAGAAGACTTATACAAGATGCTGGAGAGCCAGATTAGCAGTTAAGAGCACTATCTGCTCACTGATAGGGTTTTATCACTGACTTGGTAATTCACTTTAAGAAACTATCACTCCCAAATAAAATGTTCTAAAACTGAATTTTTCTCTTTGGTAAAGGTTCTTTCTTCATTTTATTGGTTCTAATTATATGCATTTGTGCAAGTCTATGTGTGGGTATGTGTACTCACCTGCTGGTGCTCACAAAGGCCAGAGGTATTGGGGTGCTCTGTAACTGGAGTGACAGGGGGCTGTGAGCCACCTGTCATGGGGACCAGAAATGACCTCTGATCCTCTGCAAGAGCAGCATGGCTTTTCATTGCTGAGCCATCATCTCTCTAGTTTCCTTGTTTGCTTTTTGAGACAGGGTCTTTACTATGTCGATCAGCCTGACGCTATCCATGTTCTAAAACAACCTTTATACTAGCTTGTTATAAAATAGTATGAGTTAGTTGTTAGATTATAATTTTTTCCAATGATTTACCTATGATTATTTTATGTGCATTGGTGTTTTCCTGCAATGTACGTCTGTGTGAGGGTGGTACTGATACCCTGGTACAGAAATTTCAGACAGTGGTGAGCTGTTCTGTGGGTGCAGGGAATTGAACTTGGATCCTTTGGAAGAGCAACCTTTATTCTTGACTGCTGAGCCATCTCTCCAACCCCAGATTATAATTTCTTAAATTACCACAATTAAAAAAGCCTAAAGTCTTATTATTGCACAAACTTCTGCTGGTAGATCAAGAAATACTCATTGTATTCAGGAAATGAGGACAGATTTTCGTTTGTTTTGTTTTTTAAACGTAAAAACCCATGCTTACTCGTTTTTTTATGTGTCTCTTCGAGTGTGTGTGTGTGTTTGTGTGTGTGTGTGTACACATGTGCCATGGCTCTAAGGTGGAGGCAGAGGACAGCTTATTGGAGACAGTCCTTTACATCCACTATGTGGATTCTGAGACCAAACTCAGAAGAGGCTTGGTTGCAGGCGCCTTTACCAGACTATCTTGCCAGCCCCACTTTCTCCTCTTTTACTTTCTTATTTTGTATGAATATTGCCTAAAATGGAACAGAACCAAACCTCTGTAAGATTTGGGGCCATAGGATCTCCAGCGGTCTTGAGGGCAACATTCACAACCCATCACTCTTTTGAAATACAACCTTTCTATCTTCTATCACACCACTTTGAAAAGAAAGATCATTTACAACATTTCCCATCGGAACCATCCTAGCCTCACCACAAGCATCAGGGCTCCCATATCTCTCTGCTTTACCAGTACCTCGCTGCAACATCGCATCCTGCCTGCCAGTCCCTCCACCCTAGGTGAGACTCCATGTGGATGCTGAGGATAAAACCCAGGTTCTTTGCAAGAACAAGTGCTCTTAACCACGGAGCCAACTCTTCATCCGCCTCCCACATCAGGGTCCGCACCTTCCAAACCCCACTAGGGGACCTCAACCATGACCCCCTCAGCCCCTGCGAATTTCTAGAAGTCGGCGCTCCACGCCCGGGCTCCGCCTTCTGCGCTCCTAAGTTCCACTCTCATCCTGTTGCTCCACTCTCCGCCTCTCGCGAACCAAGCCCCGCCCTCATCCTAATTGCTCTAAACTGGACCTGGGCTCCGCCTTCCTCGTGTCTGAGACCGCCCTCATTTCGGTTTCTTCTCTCCGGGCTCCGCCTCGCGCGCGCCAAGCCCCGCCCTCAGTCTGTTTCTCCACATCCAGGCTCCGCCTCCTGTGCCCTAAGCTCCGCCCTCAGCCTGTGGCTTCACCCCGAGGCCCCGCCTCCCATGTGTCGCTCCTCTTTCCGCGCCCCCCGGTCCTTCCCGCAGTCCCACGGTTGGGAAGCCGGTACCTCCAGGTAACGCCGAAAACGCGGCAAAGACGCAGAGTCGCATTCCGGAGCGTCCACTCGTAACGCGGCCCCTCACACACGGAGCCCGCAGTCCGGGTCAGAGGAGCCCAGGGCGGCCTGGAGAGGTTGTAGGCGCGGGCGGAATGGCGGCGGAGTCTCAGCCTCAGGAAGGCACTGCGAGAGCCTGGAGCAGAACCCTTTCCCGGACGTTAGAGTCCCCGCCCCCTCCGGGACCCTCACCCGTCGCCTCCTGAAGGATCGATCTGGAATTGCCGCTAACGTGGCCTTAGGCACTGTTTGTCTAGGGCGCGTGCCCGTGGCCTCAGAAGGTAGAGCTCTGAGCCACTGAGTTGTCCACGGGGCACACCGGACACGACTTTATTGTGCCAGGGGCTGGGCCTGGGCGGGAGCGCATCCACAGGCAGTGCCAGCAACATGCCAAATGCAGCCAGCACCAGGGCAGAGCCACAAGGCTGCAGCTGTGCTGAACCTCAGTAGGCTTTCTTTTGAAAGGACCATGCAAAGAGCTGAACAGCAGCCATTCATTCAAGGAGCTCCCCAAAACTACGGGTGCTGTGAATTCTATTTAGTCCCCGTCTCCAAGGGTTTATTAAGATAACTTAAAACACTTTTGAGATGACAAAAGTTAAGACTCATCATTTTACTTAGACTTGCCTCCAACCGTTATAATTTTAGGCTTCCTAATAATCCTGTTGACATTTTCCTATCTGTATTATTTTTTCATTCATTCAACAATTTCGTTTCATCCCGGCCATGTTCTTTTCTCACTTCCTTTCCAGCATGCACTTGGACCTGCTGTAGACTCCACTCCCTTCAGTACTACAACATGGCTACTTAATCCTTAGAGGATGTGCAGCCCAACAAGGTGACTAGATGCCTGCCAGGAGAGCCTATTAAAAGATTTCATTTCTTGGGTATCCAGGTAACTGACCCACAAACACTCATTCTTTTTTTCTTCTTTTAAATTTTGATTTTATGTATTTGGTGTTTTGATTTGTATATGTCTGTATGAACCCTTGGAAGAGGAGTTACAGAGCTGCCATGTGGGTGCTGGGAATTGAACCTGTGTCCTCTGTAAGAACAGCCAGTGCTTTTGAGGCATCTCTCCAGCCCCTGAATTATTTTTTAAGACATTTCTCATCTGTGCCTTAAAGACTAATAGAATTGTAACTTATAAGTATATTTTAAAGGACATTTTTTTTTTCCTGGAAGAAAGGTTTCTCACAAAAGAAAATCACAGTCTAAAGGTAATTAAAATATTTTAATTTATGCAAAAGAGGCCCATGTGTCTGAAAGTTTTCATTTCCTGCATTATAGTATTTGAGAATTTTTGGAGACTTTCAGATTTTCAAGATTAGAACCGTTTAATCTTCTTGGTTTTCTAATTTTTGTTTTCTTTGGAGGTTTTTGGTAGGTTTACTTTCTATTACTTCCAGTTCTGGAAGGGGGTGTCTCAGTATATTGCCTGTACCTGTCTCTAACTCCAAGGCACAAGTAGTCTTCTTCCCCAAGAATCCCATATGCTGGAATTACAGGATTGTGACTTTATATCTCTTACCTATATTTTGATAAGACTTTGGATTTAGAGTTTGGCAGTGACATGGGATAAGAATTTGGGGGCTGTCAAAAAATATATATGAGAACTTAGAAGTCTGGAGAGCAGAGGATTATGGATTGAATTAGGTTCCTTTAAACCTGATATATTAGCCTGGTATAGGGGCACATATCTGTAATCACAGCACTTGAGAGATAGAGATAGGAAAATTATAAATTTTCTGCCATTCTTGGTTATATATATACAAATTATATACATATTACATATTATATATATATTGAGTTTGAGGCCAGGTTGGACTGTATGAAACCTTGTTTCCAAATAAATAAATGAATGAATGATTAAGCAAAAAAATTTTTTACACTCCCCAATGAGGTTATACAGTTTCTATGGTCGCCCTCACAGACGAAAATAGACATTGTCAAGAAAGCAAAATGGCCCAGGTGCAGAGTGTATGCCTGTAATCCCAGAACTCAAGAGGCCAAGGCCAGGGGCAAGAAGACCTCAGGTTGGGAAATAGCCTAAGTTACATAATGGGACTGTCTGAGAAAGCAAATGGAAAGACAGTACTGAGGACTGGAGAGATGGCTCCATGGTTAAGAGCTCTTTCTATGCCAGGTATGGTAGCACAACCTTTAATCCCAGTGTGCAGGACACAGAGTCAGACTGATCTCTGTGTGTTCAAGGCCAGTACATAGAGGGGATCTTTTAATCACCTTTAAACAACAACAACAAGAAAAATCTCTTGTTGTTCTTGCAGAAGACCTAGATTTGGTTCTTGGGTCAACATGGTAGTTTACAACCTTTTGTAACTATAGTTGAAGGGCATCTGATCCCCCTCTGACCTCTGTGAGCACCAACCACACCTGTAAAATGCACATAGATATGTGTTGTCAAAACACTCATACACATCACATCTTAAAATGATTTTTAAAAAGACAATACAGATTGGGAAACCAGTTTGCAAACTCTGCCTCCTACAGTCTGCCTTGAATATATTAATAACTGTAAACTCAACAAAAAAACTCAACTCTGTTTTAAATGAGAGATGATGCCAGGCAAGTAGCTAAAGTCTGTAATTCTAGTTATGGTGGAGGTTGAGGAGGAGGGTCACAAGTTCAAGGCCTACCTCAGCAACTTAGTGAGACCTTGTCTCTAATTTTAATATGGAAAATGAGGACTGAGGGTATAGCTCTAGTAGAACACTTGAGCAGAGAGAGGAAGGGATGCAGGGAAGGAGTTAAAGAGATATTTCTTTAATGATATACAGACAGCAGTAAGAACATGGAAAGTTGACTGCATAGTCATCAAAAATCAAATCAAAATTTTACTAAGATACCCCATCAAACTTATGAAGATGTCTGAAAGAGAACGTTTTGAGAAGGAGGGGCGAAGGGTTCCCTCATATACTGCTATTAGAGATGCAAAATGATTTACAAATGGTATTACAAAGAAAACCCCTTTGTAAAACTATGGACTAGTTTTTGAAAATGTAGTTGCCATGTGACACAGAAATTCCACTCCTAGGTGTATAGCAAGGGATAAAAACATATATCCATTCCAAATTGTACACAGATTATTTCTAGGGAGATATCTCAGTGATGGAGCACTTGCCTAGCACACATGAAGCCATGGGTTAAAGCCCCAGCACCAAAAAGAAAGAAATTAAAACAAATTGGTATGGAGTAGAGACATGGCTCAGAGGTTAAGGACACTCACTGCTCTTCCAAAGGACCTGAGCTCAATTCCCAGCACTTACATGGCAGCTCACGACCATCTGACGCTGTCTTCTGGGGTGCAGATGTACAATGTACATGCAGGCAAAGCACCATTTATATGGCATACGTAAACAAATGGATACATGAGTATTGTAATAGCATTATTCATCCCGGAAACAGAGAATCAGAGTCAAGAAAATTAAAAACCCTTAGCGATTAGCTCCTGAGGATTGTGCTTACAAATTCAGTGGTATATAAACAGCTTGTTTGGTTGTTTCTTTTCACTAATTAGAAATCGGAAGCTGGCAGGAATGAGGACTTGGTACCTCAGCTGTATTCTAGAAACAAGTCAAATTTAAATCAGTTCTATTTATCTTCCATGCAGAGATGCAGAATAAAATAGCAGTTATCACTAGGTTATGATTTTCTTACGGTGGAAAGCAAGCACACATGAGATCATGTCACAAAAACTCAGGTGGTCTCTCCACTCCCTTCCAGGAACCAAACCCAGGACCCTATGCTTGTAGACAAGCACTCTGCCACTGGGATCCTGTCCCAACGCCTAGGAACTCGTGGGAGGCCTCTGACTGAGTGTGTTACATGTCCTACATACTCACCTTCATTAACTAAGGAAGCTGTGTGAGTAGAAGAAATTATATAAACTTTTTCACTACCCCAAGTTATCGTGTTATAGCTAGAGGTATCCAGATGTAGCACCAGCCAAGGCCCATTTCTGGATCCATTCTTGAGGATATGGAGATTCCACTTGGAGAAATGAGATACCGCTCAAATGGCCACTGGCTTGAACTTAGTAAAAACCTTCACCTGGCTTCCATAACACTAGATAAGCCTTTATTTTGGGGTCCCTAAGAACAACATTCCTCTCTGACTTTAGTGTCAAACGTCTCTTCTCATGTATGAATATTGCTACTCACACCCATTGCTGGTGACACACCCATAGCCATGCCTCCCAGACCTCAGGGAGCACATCACCCGTAAATCATTGTTTCTCCAATATCCATACAGCTGCCCTTTTCTCTCTACTAAGAAAGCTAATGCTGTGTAGAAGCCATGTTCAAAACAGGAAAAGGCATTTCTGGAGTCTGTTCTTAGCACAGATACCTTTGGGGAGACCCTCGCCAACGTTTCCTTCTTTCTCCTACAGCTGTTTCCTGGCGCTTTTGCAAATCAGTTCAGCACTATGGGGAAACAAGTCAGCCAAAGAAATGTTTTAAAAACTGTATGATAAAGCTACGTACAATGTCTCATACCTGTACTTGGGAAGCTGAGGCAGGAGGAATGCTGAGAGTCTGAGGCCAGGTTGGGCTACAAGTGAGAGTGTATCAAAAACAAAACAAAACAAAACAAAAACCCCAACCCCCTCACCTCAAGAAAACCCCAAAAACAAAACAAGAAAGAAAAGGAATAGCAGGATGTCCTGGTGTCAGTGGCTCTTGGAGCACTCTGGTTTTCTCTACTCTGACTATATCAACAAACTAATTCCTTAGAACTACCATGTGGTCATGTGACTAGCAGGTGTCACAGAAATGGCTACTGTCTGGCAACCCGGGAGAGGTTTTGCATGATTGTCTTCATGACTGTACATGCTCTTCTTAATGCTCTGGCCTTGCCTACTTACTAGAAAGGTTCAATTGCATACAGATGCTTTTTCTGTACTGTCTGTTCTCACTCGGTCCAGTTCCTCATTTGATGTCCCCGTCTTCTCCAGATACTAATGTCACAGAGTGTTGACATAGGCAGAGTACATCTGTAAAAGATAATATCTCTAGCCTGAGTGTCAAGGCTTTATTAGGGGAAGCCTTCTAAATGTTACAGGCTGCAAGTTTTAGCATGAAAATCTTGTCAAATAATCTCAATAAAGAGAATAGTTTGTCCCAGGTATTAACAATGATACTCCTTCTATTGCCTATCCCAGCTATCTTATGAAAGGGATCATAGTAATTATTTTCTTTGTGTTATTATTAGCCAAGTTCTGTTTTCTTGTGGACCACAGGTTTATATTCTGCTTAAATGTCTTTGGGTAAATGCCTGTTCACATGATTCTTTGCCATTGTAGGCCCTACATCTAGATTGGCCAGAAAATCCACAGTTACAGAGCCTGGTGAAGATCTTCTTCAAGGTGGGACATTATGAGGATACTGAAGGAGCCCAATGAAATGGCCAAATGACCAGTACTGGCTTCGGCACTCCCCCAGAAGCCTGGCAAGCCCTTTCCCCTTCCCCATCACATAGAAACCCTCCTTCCTGCCACCTGACCCCTCCCGAAAAGGAGCTGCTGGCGACAAAAGGACACAAATCTTTACTCTAAATCTTTACTCTAATAGCACCCACATCCTGGGAACGATGAACAGATAAACAAACAAACAAACAAACAAAACCCACCAAAAAACAAAAACAAAACAAAAAAAAAACAGTGCAGCAGCCTCTATGCCACCTAGAGCCAGCACCCTCTCTGATAAATAGCTAAAACACTCCCCAACCCAGGTAGCTTATGGCCTTGGGAAGAGCAAAAACCATACATCCTTAGAGAGAAATCATGCCAATCTAGAGTTCCCAGGCAGCTGAGACAGGTTTGTAAAAACATTAAAGCTTTTCTTATCCACTGCTTCCCTCCCCCTATGTAACCTGTTTGTATATATAATCCATATACTCCCTGACACAGGACGGCAAGTTTGCTTTGTGTAACTTGCTGTCCAAACCTGGGTTTGAAATAAAGGCTCTTAAGTATCTTTACAGTGGATTTGGCAATTCTTTGAGATCTGTTGGAGGTCCCGAGACCTGGGCATAACAATACTACCCTCTGCTTTCTTCTCCCTTGTGGAATTTCATGAAAGACTTTGCTCTTCTTTCTATTTAGCTGAATACAGAACTGGATAGTTTCTCTGAGTCCTGATAGGATAAAAACTATGTCCTTGGATAGTCTACACAGCTTCAGGTCCTTTGGCCATCTTTAGTGATATGCCTTCATCTTTCATTCTTGCCAGGGTTGGAAGCCTGGAAGCACTGGAAGGTGAAGGTCCTTTTTAGAGAACATATTCTGTTTTCTGGTCTGACTACTTTTGTTCTTTCTCCTATCTCTTTTATGTTTTAGCCCAGGGTGTTGTAGGACTTGTCATCCTGTGACCACTGCCTCCTGAGTGACAGAATTGCATGTGTACACCAGCATGCCTGGTTTATACATGCTCAATAAACACTCTACCAACTGGACTATATCCCAACCTCCATTTGGCTTTCTTTCTGAGGGTCCAGTTTTTCAAATTGGCCAAGCTATATGCCTGTATGAAGAGTCGCACAATGCATTAGTTAATGGCAATGTACAATTTCTTTTCTTCAAAACTTATTGTGTATAGATACACGAAAAGCAAACCATTCCAAGTTCCCCATTTAAATACAACAATTAGAAAGCAGAAAACTCTGAATTCATGTAACAGGTGATGTTTCTGTTAAGACATTTTGTTTGGATTTTCACATAAACAGTTGTACCACTCGGCCATGCATATTTCAGTTTTTTTTTTTTGTATAGAATGTACAAGTAACTTCCTATATTACAGCTGAAATGCACTATGCAATGCAATGAAAAAGCCTTTTGTATAGATACACAAGAAGTTTATCATCTGTAGTTCCTGAGCTAAATGCAACTATTAGAACGCTGAAAACTCTAAATGCAACTTACATGTAATGTTTCTGTTGAGACATGTTGTTTGGATTTTCGCATAAACAATTGAACCACCTGCCCATGCATATTTCATTATTTTGTATAGAATGTACAAGTAAGTGCCTATCTTACAGCTGAAAATCACTTTACAATGTAATGAAGAAACCTTCTGTATAGATACACGAAATGCAAACCACTCGAAGTTCCCGAGCTAAATGCAAATATTAAAAGCTGAAACCTCTGAATGAATGTTACAAGTGATGTTTCTGTTAAGACATGATGACTTGATTTTCGCATAAACTATTGTACCACATGACCATGCGTATTTCATTGTTTTGTATAGGATGCATAAGTAAGTGCCTATATTAGAGCTGAAAAGCACTATACAATGTAATGAAGAAATCATCTGTATAGATACAAGGAAAGCAAAATCATTCGTAGTTTCTGATCGAAATGCAACTATTAAATTGTTGAAAACACTGAATGCATGTTACAGGTGATGTTCCTGTTAACACATGTTGTTGGGAATTTCTTATGAGCAATTGTACCACTCAGCCATGCACATTTCATTATTTTGTATAGAATGATCAAGTAAGTCCCTATATTAGAGCTGAAAAGCACTATTCAATGTAATGAAGGAACCTTTTGTATAGATATACGAAAAGCAAACCATTTGTAGTTCCCAAGCTAAATGCAACTATTAGAAAGGAGAGAAAAATGAATGCATGTTATAGGTCATTTTTCTGTTAAGACGTGTTGTTTGGATTTTTGCATAAACAATTGTGTCACCTGACCATACATATTTTATTGTTTTGTATAGAATGTACAAAAAATTTCCTATATTACAGCCAAAAAGCAGCAAAAAAATGTAATGAATTTCCCCCCCCCCTGCTTTGCCTAAAGTTAATTTTCCCAAGACCCCACTAATTTTCAATCTAAAATTTTAAAGAAAGTTTTAATCAAAGCTTCTTCTCCCCTCCAAAAACCAAAAGGCAAAAGGGGGCCAATAAAATTTTCCCAATTAAATCCAAAAATAAAAAATTCCAAAGGGGGGAAAGGGGGATAAAGAAACTAGAAAACAAATAAAACTTAAAAAACGTAAATTCGCATATTTATGTTATGAAAAAGCCCATCAGAAACCCCCTGGGGGGGGGGTTGATCAAACTTTTTTTGGGTTTGGGGCCCTTAACACTATTTTTCTTTTGGGGTTTAATAACCGGATCGGGTTTATTTAAAAAAAAGGCTTATTCAAAAGCCCACCCAAGGCCTCCCCTTTCTGACAAGGAATAAACCCAAAACCCCTTTTTGGAAATTTGTTTAAAACCCAGGGGGAAAGGGCCAAGTTTTCTCCGCCGGGGGGGGTGGAAATTGTTTCTTGGATTGCATAGCCCTGGTTATGGTTTCTGCAGTAAGATTTTTTCAAATTTTTAAAAAAGTTAGAAGCTTCGGGGGTCTGAAAAAGGGGGGGGAAAAAAATCACTAATCCCTTTTTTGGATTAAATTTGGGGGTTTTTTAAATTTTTTTTTTTTTTGGGCCCCAAAGATTGGTCCCTATTCCGGGTGGTCCTTTTTATCATAATGTTAATTTGGAAATTTTGTTATTCCTTCTTTCATTTGATTGCAAAGGGATCCAAAAAATGCGGGTCGGGGGGAAAAACCCCTTTGATATATTTCCCCCCAAATTTTGTCTAGGCATTTTTTGGCAAAGAAAAAGCAGTGATTTTGCCTAAAAATTTTGGGCCATTTTATTTTTTTTTTTTTGTTTTTTTTTTTGTTTTTTTTTTTTAATTTTTTTTTTTCAAATAAAAAAATTTAAAAAGCTTCCAAAAAAAAATGAAAAAAAAACAAAAAGAAAATACCGGTGATTACTATCTTTTTTTTACCTTCAAACCAGCAACCTTTTTGAATTTATTTTTAAAAAAATTTGCCCCAAAAGTTTCCAAAAAAGCAAAATTTTTGAAATAGGAAATAGGTGACCCCCTTTAAAAAAGCCAATTCCTCATGTTTCTAAAAAATCTCTTAAATGTTGAAACTGTCGGAAAAAAAAAATAAATTCCCTAAAAGAACAACTTTTTTTTTTTTTTTTTTGAAGAGTACCCCCATTAAGGCGCATTTTGGGGATAGACCCCAAGTTTGGGGCCTACATGAAAACCAAGCTGCATTTTTACAACTATGTGGGGGGGGGGCCATTTCCCCCAGGGGGGTAGATCTGTGTGCGGGTATGAGGGGGATTCGTTCTGGGTCCAAGGGTGGGTTGTTTATCTTTGTCTTTCCTTTGGCATTTTGGGGGTAATTTCCCATTTCTTCTTTTAAGGCCTCAAGTTTAATTTTTGGCCGGGGAACGTTTTTGATATTGCTGGTTGGCCCCTTAGGGACACGCCGGCTTTCCCTGGAGGTTTGTCCGGGGGCCGGGGAAAACTTTTGAATCGTTAAAAAAAGGAAAAACCCCCATTTTGGTTTTCCCCTTCTTCGAGCAGGGGTTTTTAGGTTTGATTAAGGAAATGGGTGTTTTTGGGTAAACCCTTTTGAGGCTAATGGGCTTTTGTGATTGGGTATATCAGGATGTTTTTTTACCCCCATATTTGTCAAAGTTTTCATGGTATTATTTTTAAGCTGATTATTCCTTTGAAAATTCCCCTTTTTTTTCCATTTTCTGTGGACCCGGGGTTTTTTCCCGTTTCGGGGGTATTATAAATGGGCCCCTATCCTGGGCTTGGGGCCCTTTTGCATGTTAAAAATATCTTCGGGGAAAAACCCAGGGGGTAAGCGGGCCTTCAGGAAAACCCCATGTTAAATTTTCGAGGTCGCCAACGCTTCCTTGGGGTTGACCACTGAAATCCCACCAACAATGGGGGGTTTTTTCCCCTTTCCCACACCTCGCCAACATCTGCTTTCCCTGTTTTTTTGGATTTTACCAATCTGACGTGTGAGGGGAATCCGGGGGTTTTTCATTTGCATTTTCCCTGATGATAGGGATGCTGACACTTCTTTAGATGTTTCCATCATTCGAGTTTCCCATTGAGAGTTCTTTTTTTAAACCCCTCCCCCCCTTTTTTAATAGGGTTTTTTTAGGGTCGGGAATCTAGTTTCTCATCTTTGATACCGGATATTAGCCCCTACAATTAAGGTTGGTGAAGATCTTTTCCCAGCTGTTGGTTTTCCGCTTTTGGCCTGTTACCGTATCCTTTGCTTTACAAAACTTTGCATTTTTTAAGATCCCATTGTCAATTCTTGACTAGAGCTACCCATTGGTGTTCTTTTGGGAATTTTTTCCCCTGTGCCCATATACGGGCTTTTTCCCTTTTTCTTCTTTTTAATTTCATGACGGTTTTATTGGGGGTCCTTGACCCACTTGGAATGAGCTTTGAAAGAGATAAGATGGATAAATTTGCTTTCCTTCACATTTGACCTCCATTTGGGACCAGCCCCATTTTTGAAAATGCGTTTTTTTTTTCCAGGGGGAATTTGACCCCTTTTCGAAGATCAATGACCATGGGTATGGGGTTCATTTCGGGGTCTTCTTTTCTACCCCATTATCCCCGACTTCTCGTTCCAATCCCATGCCGTTTTTATCACTATTGCTTTGTAGACGTTTGAAATCCGGTAGGAGTTTCCCCCAGAATCTTTTATTGTTGAGGTATTTTCGCTATCCGGGGTTTTTTTGTTATTCCAAAAAATTTTTAAGTTTTCTTTTTTCTACTCTGTAAAAAAATTGAGTGGAATTTGAAGGGAATTCATTAAACTGTAGATTCCCCTTTTGGAAAAGATAGCCATTTTTACAAATTTTAAATCCTTTCCCAAACCAGAGCAGGGGGAGATCTTTCCATCTTCGAGATCCCTTTCGTTTTCTTTTCTTCAGGGTGTTAATCTTTCATACAGGCTTTTATTGCTTGGGGAAAGTTTCCCCCAAGATTTTAACTATTTTGACTTTTGTAAAGGGGTGCGGTTAAAATTTTTTTTTTCCCTTTTTACCTTTTGGGGTAGAGGAAGTACTGTTTGTTTATTTAATTTTATACCCACCACTTTGCAAAGTTGTTTATCATTTGGCTTTTGGGGGAATTTTTTGGGTCATTAATATACAAAATGATCTGAAAAATATGAAATTGTTTTCCCCTTAATTTTTTCCCCTTTTATCTCCTTTTTTTCCTAATTGCTCTGGCTAGGATTCCAGAACTATATTGAACGGTAGGGGGAGGGGGGGCACCTTTGTCTATCCCTGATTTAAAGGGGATTGCTTCAAGTTTCTCTCCATTTAGTTTGATGTTAGCTACTGGCTTGCTGTATATTGCTTTTACTATGTTTAGGTAGGGGCCCTTAAATTCCTTTTTTTTCCCAAAGATTTTTACATAAGGGTTAAATTTGTCAAATCTTTCTCAGCGTCAAAAATATGATCTTTGGGGTTTTTTTTTTTGATTTATTTAGAGTGATTACTTTGAGGGGTTTCCGTATATTGAACCAAACCCCCTGATTCCGGGGATAAAGCCTACTTCATGGATAAGTTTTTTGATGTGTTCGGGGATTGGGTTTTCGGGGAAAAATTTTATTCATTTTTTTTGCATCGTTTTCAAAAGGGAGTTTGGGGTCTAAAGTTCTCTTTTCTTTTGGGTTTTTTTGTGGTTTAGTAAAACTAATTTGGCTTCATGAATAAATTGGGGAGGGGTTCCTTCCTTTTCTAATTTTGTGGAATGTTTAAGAAAATTTGGATTAGTCTTCCTTGAAGGTTTGATAGAATCGCACAAAACCTCTGACCGGGACTTTTTTTGGTGGGGGCCTTTAAGCGCTTCTTTTTCTTTCGCAGTTAGGGGGACTGTTAAATGGTTTAAACTGATCCTGATTTAACAGGGTAACTGATACTTGCCTGGGAAATTGTCCTTTCACCAGATTTTCCAAATTTTTTTGTTGATATAGGCTTTTGAGTAGGACTGATGTTTTGTTGAATTTCCCTGGGTTTCTTTTGTTATGTCACCCTTTTCATTTTGGTTTTTATTGAGGGGATACTTTCCCCTGCCTCTGATTATCGGCCCAAGGGTTTATCATTTGTGATTTTCCAAAAAACCACTCCGGTTTTTAAGATTCTTTGTATTTCTCTTTGTTCATTTGGTTTATTTCACCCCCTGATTTAATTTTTTTCCCCGCACCCTCTTGGGGGTTTTGCTTCTTTTGTTCAAGAGTTTTTCAGGGTGTTGCAAGCGCTAGTGGTTCTCTCTCCTTTTTCTTTTTTATCACAGAGCTAAAGCTTCCTCTTACACGCCTCGTGTGTCCCATGGTTTTTGGGGAGTTGTGTTTTCATTTTCAAAAATTCAAAAAAGCTTTAATTTTTTTTCTTTATTTTTTCCGACCCCTTAAAACGATAAGATTGTTCATTTCCATGTAGTGGGGTTTTTCCATTGCTTTTTTGTTTTTGAAGACCAGCTTAGACCATGGTGATCTGATGGGAAAACAGGGATATTTCGTTTTTTTTAATCTGTTGAGGCCTGCTGTGACCAATAATTGGGTTTATTTTGAAAAAGGTTCCAGTGGTGCAAGAAAAAAAGGAATTTCTTTTGTTTTTTGAAAGTTTTATAATATCTTTAGTCCATTTGGTTTTAAAATTTCTGTATTTCACTGACTTCTGTCTATTTCCTTTCCCTGACTGTCCAGTGCTGAGAGGGTTTTGAAGTCCCCCAATTATGTGTGGGGTCAATAGGGGTTTTTGACTTTAGAAAAGGCTCTTTAAAAGGGGTGCTCTTGCTTTTGGGTCATGATTTTCGAATTAGAGTTCATGTTGGTTGACTTTTTTTGACAATAAAAGACCTCCTTACCTTTTATATCTTTAAGTAAATTCAATTTTTTCGATATTAGTATGGCTACTCCACTTGTTTCCTAGGGCCATTTTTCTTTAAAAAAATTTTTCCAGCCTTTTAAATCTAAGGGGTGTCCGCCCCGTCACTGAGGTGGGTTTTCCTGTATCAGCAAAAGTCGATCCTGTTTTGCGTATCCAGCTGTTTGTCATGTCTTTTTTTTGGGGAATTTAGTCCATTTACATTTAAAAGATTTTAAGGAGAGGGGACTGTTTTCCTGTTATTTTGCTAAAAGGGGGGGATTTTTTGTTTTGGCTATCCTTTTGGGTTTTTGGAGGGGGATTACTTTTTTGCCTTTTCTAGGGGATAGCTCTCCTTTAAAGGTCTTTCCTCATTATTCTTTGATGCTGGGGTTTTTGGAAGATATTGTGTAAATTTTGGGTTTGTCATGGAAATCGGTTTTTTCCCCCTATGGTAATAGAGATTTTGCTGGGTTAGTAGCCCCGGGCTGCATTTGTGTTTCCTTTTGGTCTGCATGACATCTGACCAGGATCTTTTGCTTTTATGTCCGGGGGAAATCTGGTGTAAATCAAAGGTCTCCTTTATAGTTTTCTTGGCCCTTTTTCTCTTTCTGCTTTAAAATTTTTTCTTTGTTTTGTGCTTTTTTGTTTTATTTTATGTGACGCAGGTATTTTTTTTCGGTCTAGTCTATTTGGGGTTTTGTAGCTTTTTTGAAAAATTAGGGCATCTCGTTCCTTTTTAGGGAAGTTTTCTCTATGATTTTTGTTTTAAGATATTTACTGGCCCTTTTAAGTTGTGAACTTTCCTCTCTTTTATACCTATTTTCCTTAGGGTTTGGTCTTCCATTTTTTCCGGATTCCTGGGTGTTTTGGTTAAAAGTTTTTTGCATTTTCGTTTTCCTGACATTTTTCAAAATTTCTAGGGACTTCTGCACCTGAGATTCTCTTCTATCCTTGTTCTGTTGGTAATGCTTGCGTCTGTGACTCC
This sequence comes from Mastomys natalensis, assembly GCA_021653895.1. Lineage (NCBI taxonomy): Eukaryota > Metazoa > Chordata > Mammalia > Rodentia > Muridae > Mastomys > Mastomys natalensis. The sequence continues at coordinate 37,764 of JAJTUV010000228.1, read as the reverse complement.
TGATTTCTTTCTTAGGTTTTTTATCTCCAGAGAGTCTCCCTTTTTTGTTTTTTTTATTGTTTCTATTTTTCCCTTTTTTTTTGCCTGGATGGTTTTGATAAAACCTTCACCTTTTGGTTTTGTTTTCTTGTGATCTTTAAGGGGGTTTTTACCCTTTTTTCCCGGGGTCTCCTGGGGTTCTTTGAGAGTTTTTATGTCCTTCTTAAAGCCTCCCCACATCATTAAAAAGGGGTTTTAGGTCTGACTCTTCTTTCCTGGGATATGGGGGGTTCAGGACTTAAAGGGAGAATGGGTTTTTGAGATGACATTTTTGGTTGCTGGCCCTTGTACTGCCTTGCCTTTGCCACTGAACTCCCCTTTGGGGCTATCGTCGTCCGGCGGACCGGGCCCGTTTCCTTGTTGGCAAACGTTTTAAAGGGGGCGCCTGAGGTCGAGCAGGGCCCGATCGCTCAGGCTTTGGCCCCACCGGAAAATCATCTCGGGCCAGGGTGGTTCCGGATCCCTGGGGGGGCCGGGGTTTCTCCCGTTGGGGGCAGGTGTGCTGCCCCGGGGTTAAAGCGTCGAGTAAGCTCCTGGAGCCACCTTCCCTGGGTTTTGTGAGATTGGCGCAAAAGGGCCGCCCGACGCTGAGCGCCCAGGCCCAAACCAAAGGAAACCCGTCTGGGGGCCCGATTTTTTACTTGGGCCCATGGGTCCCGGTTTCTCCCATTTGGGGCAAATGTTTTCGCCTCCTCTTTAAGGACTGCTGATTGGAGTTTTTTTGGGCTACCTTCCTCTGGGTTTTGGAGATTGTTGCAATAGTGCCCCGAGATCGCTGCGCCTCAAGGCCAAACCGAAGGGAAACCGTGCTGGGGGCCGAGTGAGTACTGGGGCCCGTGGGGCCCCTTTTCTCCCGTTTGGGGCAAGTTTGCGCTCCTTGCGTAGGAAGCGCTTGGGTTAGAGCTCCAGGGGCCCCTGCTTCCCCGGGGTTTCCCGGGGATTTTGGGTAGAGCCCCGCCTGGACGCTGGGGGCCCGCCCAGACCGGAAGGGGGCGGACTCCGGGGCCGGAGTAAACCCTGGTCCATGGGCCCGGGGGTCCCTTACTCCCTGTTTGGGGGGGTGTTGCGTCCCTTACCAAGTACTGCCTGGGTCAAGCTCTGGGGCCCCACTTTTGCCGGGTTTTTTGAGGTTCGTGCGACCCTCCAGGGATCGCTGCCCGGCCCAACCGGAACGAAATCGCTAAAGACAGCTTTAAAACACTTTACAAGAAAAAGGACTTTTTGTAAATACTCGAAAAGCAACCATCTTTTTTTTTTTTTAATTGGAAATTTTTTTTTTTACATTTCAGAGTTCTCCCTACCCCATTTCCCCCCTCCCCCCAGGAAATACTACCCCCCCCCCCCCCTCCGCCTCCACTTGGTAAACCCCCATCCACCCCCCCGGGACCCACCCCCCCACCCTCGGTTCCCAACCCCCCAAAAACGCCACATTTTGGACCCGGATCCCTTCTCCCACTAAACACTCCCTTCTAATAGCGGGGAAAACCCTGGGTCCCTCCCAAGCACTCCCCCGGGTGGGGGTTTTTTTGACCCCGGGGCTCTGGTTGGTTGGGATTGTTGCTTTCCCCTTTGTCTGAATCCTCTAACCCTTCACCTTCCCTCATTCTTCTTCTTGGGGAAACCCCAAGATCATTTGTGTTTAGCGGAGCTCTGCCTCTGAAGGGCAGACCTTTTCAGACCTCTAAGGAGACACATACAGGCTCCGCAAACATGCACCCGACTCCCCATCAACCTCACCTTTGGGACCCGCCAAGAGGGAAACCCGGGGGTGGCGTAACAGCCCCTCTTTCTGTCCTGCAGGCCCCATTTTGCACCCTTTATATTTTTTACCCCTTTTAAGAAGGGGCGAAAACCCCCCCCCCCACTTTTTTCACATTCTCATGACTTTATGTGGGCTGTGAGTTTTAATCTTGGGGGGTTTTTAAACCTTTGGGGGAAAAACCAATAACAGTGAGTGAAACCAGTATGTTCTTTTGTGATTTGGGTTTTCTTCACCAGGTGAATTTTTTGTTCCATCCGTTTTAACAAATTATTTTCAAAATTAATTTTTATATTATTTTTAAAAATTTTATTAAATAAATATTATTAATATTAATAAATTTAAATTAAATAAAAATTTTAAAAATAAAATTTTATCAAAGAATTTATCAAAACATTGTTTTTAAAAGTGAATAAAATTTCCCTTTTATAAAAGACCACATTTTTGTACCATTTCCCGGGGAAGGGGAACTGGGTCTTTTCCAGTTTTTTTTTGGATTAAAATAAAGCGCTAGAAAAGTGGAGCTAGTCCTTTTATTGTTAGAGTCTTCTGGAAAAATTTCCCAGGAGGGGTTTGCGGCCCAGGTATGAATGTCCAATTTTCTGAGGAACCGCCAGACGTTTTTCCCGAGTGGTTGACCTCTGCAACCCACCACAATGGGAGTGTTCCTCTTTTTTCCCCATCCTCGCCAGCTCTGCTACACCTTGGGTTTTTGATTTTCCATTCTACGGGGTGGGTGAATCTCAGTTTTTTGATTTGCATTTCCCGATGACAGGGAGCGAAAAAATTCTTAGTGCTTCCGGGGATTCGAATTTCCCCCTTGAAATTTTTGTTAGCCCATAAAACCCCCTTTTTTAATAGGGTTTTTTGGTTGTCTAGAGTCAATTTTCTGAATTCTTAAAATTTGGGTATTTGGGGCCCCGGAGGGGATTTTCGGGAGATCTTTTTTTCCCCAAACGGTTTTTGCCATTTTGTCCTTTTTACAGGCCTTTGCCTTTCAGAACTTTGCAATTTTATGAGGTCCCATTTGGCAATTCTTTTTCTTAGAGCATAGGCCATTTTTCGTTCAGGAACTTTTCCCTGTCCTAGTATTCGAGGGGCTTCCCCCCTTTCCCTTCATTAGTTTCAGTTGTGGTTTTATGTAAAATCTGTTATCCACTTGGACTTTAGCTTTTTTACGGGAGAAAGAATGGGGCGTTTTATTCTTCTGCAAAACAAAACCCTTTTTAAATTCCTGCAAATGCAACTTAGAAACGAAAACTCAAAGCATGTTCAGGGTTTTTCGTAAAAAAAATTTTTTTGGGTTTCGTATACAATTGTAACCACCTGGGCCATGCATATTTCATTCTTTTTTAAGAATGTACAAAGTAGGATCCTATTACAGTTTAAAATCACTATACATGTAAAGAAAAAACTTTTTTTATAGATTCATGAAAACAATCCCCTTTTAGCTTGAGCTAAATGCAAAATTTGACAGTTGAAAACATGTGTAAATGGCAGTGGGGGGCACGCTTTTAATCCAGCACTGGAGGCAGGGCAAGGCAATTTTTTTAGTTTGAGGCCAGCCTAGGGAGCGAAAGAATAGTTCCAGGACAGCCGGGGTAACAGGAAACCCGTCCGAAAAAAGAAAAAAAAAAAAAAAAAAAAAAAAAAAAAAAAACAGTGATGCATTTTTTCTGGGGATTTTTTGTTAGGGTATGTTGTTTGGATTTTGGCATAAACAATTTTATCACTTGGCCCGCATATTTCTGTTTTGTATAGAATGTACAAGTAAGTTTGTATTGACACTTAAAGCAATATACAATGCAATGAAGAAACCCTTTTTTATAGATACATGAAAAGTAACCATTTGACTTCCCCAACAAAAGCAAAATCGAAAGCTGAAAACCCTGATGCAAGTTTTCAGGGGATGTTAGTTAAGACTTTTTTGGATTTTCACATATCAATTGACCACTGGGCCAAGCTTTTCCTTTTTTTAGAGAAAGTACAATAAATTCCTATATTTAACTGAAAAATAGTGACAATGTAAGAAGAAACCTTTTGAATAGATACTAAAAGCAAAGCATTTTATAGTTCCCAACAAATGCAAATATTTGAAAGCTGAAAACCGAATGATGTTTCAGGTGATGCCCCCTGTTAACACTTTTTTAATTTTCTTTAAAAAAACTGTACCCCCTGGAAGGGGAATTTCATTGTTTGTAAAATGTACAATGCCCCCCAATTTTAAACTGAAAATCACACACAATGTAAAGAATAACCTTTTGTATAGATACAAGGAAAGCAAGCCCTTTGTAGTTCCCGACTAAATGCAACTATTTGCGAAAACACTAATTATGTTACAGGGAATTTTCTGTTAAGACTTTGTTTGATTTTTATATAAACAAAATCCACCTGGCCATGCTATTTCATTTTTTGTATAGAAAGTTCAAGTAAATTCCTATATAATGCGAAAAACACTAAACAATGCAAAAAAAAACATTCTTACGAACATAAAAACCCAAAACCCTTCATAGCTCTTGAGCTAAAAAGCAAATTAGAAGATTTAAAACAGAGAAGAGAGGGAAAAGGAGTGGGTGTTCACTTTCTGTAGCAGCAAAAGGGTGCAGTCACTTTTGATGATTACATGTGAACTCACTGCAAAAGGAATTTTTTGGGGCCCCTTCCCCGAAACTCTCTACAAATATGTGAGCGCGACCTACGGCCCTACGCATTGGTTACAGTTTTGGGAAAATCACATATGGAACAACACAAAGTTCTGGAAAGCATGACAGGCAAGGAAAAGTCACAGTAGGGAAAAAACCAGAGAATGAATCAGTGTGGTAAAGCCTATTCAGAAAAAGAACTCTAGGTATTTAATCACACACAACTGGGAAAACCTTAAATGAACAAGCGGTAAAAACCTTGCAAAACCCCCATCTCCAACACATAAAAAAAACACATTCGGAGAGAAACCCAATAAACTAATCAATGTATAAACCTTTGCAAGATACAGTATCTCCAAAACATAAAAACACATACTGGAAGAAACCTTATGTATGTAAACAATTTGGGAAAGCGTTTTCCTGCACAGATCTCCAAAGGGCTAAGAAAACATACTGGAGAGAAACCTTATGAATGAAAAGGGTAAAGCCTTTGCAAGACCGTTCTTTCCCAAATATCATTAAAAAAAAAAAAAACAAATACTGTAAGAAACCTTATGAAAGTAGTCAAAGGTAAAGCTTTTGGATGGATACATCAAAAAGACATATAAAACACATACAGAGAAAATTTTTAAATTAATTTAAAGTGCCAACCCCCCACAACGTCCAGCATTCATGGGACCAAGGATCTCTTCTCCCACTTATATACAGCTCCCTTGCATATATAGCTGGAACCATGGGTCCCTCCCTAAGCACTCCCAGGCTGGTGGTTTAGACCCTGGGGGCTCTGGTTGGTTGGGATTGTTGCTTTCCTCATGGTGTCATGAATCCTCTCAACTCCTTCAGCCTTCACTCATTCTTCTTCATTGGGAACCCCATGATCAGTTTGATGGTTAGCTGTGAGCATCTGCCTCTGAATATGTCAGACTCTTGCAGACCTCTAAGGAGACAGCTATATCAGGCTCCTGTCAGCATGTACATCCTGACGTCCACATCAACCTCTACCTTTGGTGACTGCACATAGGATGGATATCCAGGTGGAATGGTCTGTAGACAGTCCCTCCTTCAGTTTCTGTCCTGCACTGTGTCTCCATATTTGCACCCTTGAGTATTTTGTTACTCCTTCTAAGAAGGACTGAACCCCCCCCCCCCTACTTGGTCATCATTCTTCATGAGCTTTATGTGGTCTGTGAGTTGAATCTTGGGTGTTTCAAGCTTCTGGGCTAAAATCCAATAATCAGTGAGTGAATACCATGTATGTTCTTTTGTGATTGGGTTACTTCACTCAGGATGATATTTTCTAGTTCCATCCGTTTATATCAAATTTATTTATCAATTAATTATATATTATTATATAATAAATTTTATTAAATAAATATTATATAATATTAATTAAATTAAATTAAATAAATATTATATAATAAATTATATCAAATGAATTTATCAAATTCATTGTTTTTAATAGGTGAATAATATTCCATTGTATAAATGTACCACATTTTTTGTATCCATTCCTCTGTTGAAGGGCATCTGGGTTCTTTCCAGTTTCTGGCTATTATAAATAAAGCTGCTATGAACATAGTGGAGCATATGTCCTTGTTATGTGTTAGAGCATCTTCTGGATATATACCCAGGAGTGGTATAGCTGGGTCCTCAGGTAGTGATATGTCCAATTTTCTGAGGAACCGCCAGACTGTTTTCCAGAGTGGTTGCACCATCTTGCAATCCCACCAACAATGGAGGAGTGTTCCTCTTTTTCCACATCCTCGCCAGCATCTGCTATCACCTGTGTTTTTGATTTTAGCCATTCTGACTGGTGTGAGGTGGAATCTCAGGGTTGTTTTGATTTGCATTTCCCTGATGACTAGGGATGCTGAACATTTCTTTAGGTGCTTCTCGGCCATTCGTATTTCCTCAGTTGAGAATTCTTTGTTTAGCTCCATACCCCATTTTTTAATAGGGTTATTTGGTTGTCTAGAGTCTAATTTCTTGAATTCTTTGTATATATTGGATATTAGTCCTCTATCGGATGTGGGATTGCTGCAGATCTTTTCCCAATCTGTTGGTTGCCATTTTGTCCTATTGACAGTGTCCTTTGCCTTACAGAAACTTTGCAATTTTATGAGGTCCCATTTGTCAATTCTTGATCTTAGAGCATAGGCCATTCGTGTTCTGTTCAGGAACTTTTCCCCTGTGCCTAGGTATTCGAGGGTCTTCCCCACTTTCTCTTCTATTAGTTTCAGTGTGTCTGGTTTTATGTGAAGGTCTGTTATCCACTTGGACTTGAGCTTTGTACAAGGAGATAAGAATGGATCGATTTGCATTCTTCTGCAAAGCATACCATTCTTAATTCCATGCTAAATGCAACTATTAGAAAGCTGAAAACTCTGAATGCATGTTACAGGTGTTGTTTCTGTTAAGACATATTGTTTGGATTTTCGCATATACAATTGTACCACCTGGGCCATGCATATTTCATTCTTTTATATAGAATGTACAAGTAGGATCCTATATTACAGTTGAAAATCACTATACAGTGTAATGAAGAAACATTTTGTATAGATTCATGAAAAGCAATCCACTTGTAGTCTTGAGCTAAATGCAAATATTAGACAGTTGAAAACAGTGTCTGTAAATGGGCAGTGGTGGTGCACGCTTTTAATCCTAGCACTTGGGAGGCAGAGGCAAGGCAGATTTCTTAGTTCGAGGCCAGCCTAGTGAGCTGAGTAGAGAGTGAGTTCCAGGACAGCCTGGGCTATACAGGGAAACCCTGTCTCGAAAAAATGAAAAAAAAAAAAAAAAAAAAAAAAAGAAAACAGTGTATGCATTTTACTGGTGATGTTTTTGTTAGGATATGTTGTTTGGATTTTGGCATAAACAATTGTATCACTTGGCCATGCATATTTCATTGTTTTGTATAGAATGTACAAGTAAGTTAGTATATGACAGCTGTAAAGCAATATACAATGCAATGAAGAAACCTTTTGTATAGATACATGAAAAGTATACCATTTGTACTTCCCAAGCTAAATGCAACTATTCGAAAGCTGAAAACCCTGAATGCATGTTACAGGTGATGTTTATGTTAAGACATGTTGTTTGGATTTTCACATATACAATTGTACCACTGGGCCATGCATATTTCCTTGTTTTGTAGAGAATGTACAAGTAAGTTCCTATATTAGAGCTGAAAAGTAGTGTACAATGTAATGAAGAAACCTTATGAATAGATACATGAAAAGCAAAGCATTCATAGTTCCCAAGCTAAATGCAACTATTAGAAAGCTGAAAACACTGAATGAGTGTTACAGGTGATGTCTCTGTTAACACATGTTGTAATTTTCTTAGAAACAACTGTACCACCTGGATGTGCATATTTCATTGTTTGTATAGAATGTACATGAATGTCCCTATATTACAGCTGAAAATCACTACACAATGTAATGAAGTAACCTTCTGTATAGATACAAGGAAAGCAAGCCATTTGTAGTTCCTGAGCTAAATGCAACTATTAGCTGAAAACACTGAATGTATGTTACAGGTAATGTTTCTGTTAAGACATGTTGTGTGGATTTTTATATAAACAAAAGTACCACCTGGCCATGCATATTTCATTGTTTTGTATAGAATGTTCAAGTAAGTTCCTATATTAATGCTGAAAAGCACTAAACAATGCAATGAAGAAACATTCTGTACAGATACATGAAAACCAAACCATTCATAGCTCTTGAGCTAAATGCAAGTATTAGAAAGCTGAAAACAGAGATAGAGAGGAAATGGAGGTGGATGTTCACATGTCTGTAGCAGTCAAAGGATGCAGTCACTTATGATGATGTACATGTGAACGTCACTGCAGAAGAGTGGAATTTGCTGGGTCCTTCCCAGAAGACTCTCTACAAATATGTGATGCTGCAGACCTACTGGCACCTCACTGCTATTGGTTACAGTTGGGAAGATCATCATATTGAAGAACAACATCAAAGTTCTGGAATGCATGACAGGCAAGGAAGAAGTCACAGTAGGGAAAAACCAGATGAATGTAATCAGTGTGGTAAAGCCTATTCAGAAGAAAGAACTCTAGAGTATTATAATCACACACATACTGGAGAGAAACCTTATGAATGTAATCAATGCGGTAAAGCCTTTGCAAAACCCAGTCATCTCCAACATCATAAAAGAACACATTCTGGAGAGAAACCCAATAAACTTAATCAATGTAGTAAAGCCTTTGCAAGATACAGTCATCTCCAAAATCATAAAAGAACACATACTGGAGAGAAACCTTATGTATGTAATCAATGTGGTAAAGCGTTTTCCTGTCACAGTAGTCTCCAATGTCATAAGAGAATACATACTGGAGAGAAACCTTATGAATGTAATTAATGTGGTAAAGCCTTTGCAAGATCCAGTTATCTCCAATATCATTAAAAAAAAAAAAAACAACATACTGGTAAGAAACCTTATGAATGTAGTCAACGTGGTAAAGCTTTTGGATGGCATATTCATCTACAAAGACATATAAGAACACATACTGGAGAGAAATTTTATGAATGTAATTAATGTGGTGAAAGCCTTTTTCTCAAAGTTCTTGCCCCCAAGAAACAGAAAAGAGCTGATATTTGAGAGAAACTTTACGAATGTAATCAATGTGCTTTGCATGTCTGACTAATCTCAAAAGCATAAGTGATCCAATACTGGCAAGAAACTTCATGAATGTAATCAATGTGGCAACGACTTTCCACAACTTTATAGCCTCCATTATTATAAAAGTACACACACAGGAGAGAAACCTTATGAATGTAATCAGTGTTGTAAAACATTTGCAAGTCACAGTCATCTGCAGTGACATAAGAGATCACATACAAGAGAGAAACCACATGAATGTTATGAATGTGGTAAAGCCTTTGCATGTCATAGTTCTTTATACATACAGATAAGAAATCACACTGGAGAGAACTCTTATTAATGTAATCACTGTGGTAAAACCTTGGCAATTCACTTTTATCTGTGACTACATAATAGAACACATTCAAGAGAGTAACTCAGTGTAATCAAGGTGTTAAGCCTTTGCATGTCACACTCATCACCCAATACATAAAAGAATACATACTGTAGAGAAACTGCATGAATGTAATGAATGAGGTAAAGCCTTTCCAGGACACAGTTATCTCTGAATACACAAAAGAAAATGTGCAGGAGAGAAACCTTATGAATGTAGTCAATGTGATAAAGACTTTGCATGTCATAGTCATCTCAAAATACATTAATGCACACATGGTGGAGAGAAGCCCTATGATTGTAATGAATATGGTAAAGCTTTTGCATGTCACTGTAGTCTCCAAAGACATAAAAGAACACATACTGGGCAGAAACCTTTTGATTGTACTAAAGTTGGGAAATCGTTTACATGCCACAGTGGTTTCTGAATACAGACATGAACACATATGAGAGAGAAACCATCTGAAAGTAGTCAACATGTGAAAGCCTCTGTATGTCCTAATCATTTTTAAAAGCATGAAAGAATTCATAGTCAAAATAAACTGGTGATTTAAATATGCTTGACCCTAAGAAGTGGCAATATTAATAGATGTGCCTTGTGGGAGTAGATGTTACCTTTTGAAGGAATTGAATTACTATGGTGGTGGTCTTTGGAGCTAGGCCAGTACAAAACAGACTCTCCTACCACTTGGCTGGAAGACAGTCTCTTCCTGGATGCCTTCACATGAAGATGCAGAACTCTATGCTCCTTTTCCAGTATCATGTCTGTCTGCATGCTGGCATTCTTTCTGCTATGATGGTAATGGACTGAACATTTGAAAGTGTAAGCCAGGCCCAATTAACTATTTGCCTTTAACACAGTTGCCTTGGTTACAATGTCTCTTCTTAGCAATGGAAATTCTAAGACAGAAGTTGGTACCCCAGACTTAAGCATTGCTATGATAGGCCTGACCATGTTTTTTGCTTTGTTTTGTTTTATGGAGAAATGTGGATTTTTAGACTTTGGATTTGTATATGCATTAAGTGGAACTTAATGGGCCATCCTATTAGGAATATGAAACACAAATGTACTAAGGGTGATTTGAACTTTGTATCTAGTTTTTATGTTTTGCTGAAGAATGTTGCTGCCTCTTGCCCTTGTTTGTAGAGTGTCTTTGAAGATAAGGTAAAAATGTTGATGTTAATTGCATTGACAAAGGAAGTCTCAGTAAAGCCAGCAAAACCTTTGACCTATGTTTAGTCTCATGATGATTTGAGCAAGCATAGTAATCTTAGAAAGAAAAAAAAATAAAATGTTCGGTCAAAAGAGAAAAGTCTCACCAGGAAGTTTAATGAAAGCTAAATCCTGTGATCAATGATATTAAATGGTATTAAAGGAATGGCAACATTAGGGCAAGATTCCATCCACCTAACTTATGGATTTGCAGTTGTCTGAAGGAGAACTGTATCATGTTAGGCATTATTATTACCTAGTTATTGTTTTCATGTGGACACAAGAGTTACCAGTATGTGTGAAATTGGCGGGTTGTGATTACTATTTTGGGTTTTCATTTTAAGATTTAAAATAAAATACTTAAGTACAGGCATGATGGTATATGCCTTAAATCTCAGGAGACGAGCTTCAAGCAGATTTCTGATTCAAGTCATCCTGGTACAGAACAAGATTTAGGTATGGGCAAAGTGTTACACATGTATTACCCAGCCATGCAGATCTCTGAGTTCAAGGTTAATCTACAGAGCAAGTTCAAGGAGAGCTGAGCTTAGGCAGTGAAGTTGTTGAAAAATAGAAAGCTGGTGATAATGTAATAGAAGGGGCCATGTTCCAGCTCCAGCAAGCAGAGTAACTCAGCAGCTTTGTCCATGTGGCTCTGGCTTTAGACGCAAGAATAGAAGGGACTACTAAAACAATTGATGCTGGTTAGCTATAGTTAAAAAATTAGTGGGGATGAAGAAGAAATCAGCACCACTGAGGTGAAATCTTCTGGTAAGTGTTTTCTGAGAGGAGAAAGAAGTTGTATTCCTGAGGTAGCCAAGGTTGTACCTTGTGGTGCAGCTTGACTTGGTCCTGTGTAAGACTCACCCAGGTGGCACTGGTTTTAAGGCATGAATGTTTCATGAAGTACAGCTAAGGCTTGGCACCATGAATGGAGCATATGAGAGGAACATAATGAAGACTGTTTGTCAAAGAAGAACCCAGTATATTGAATATGTCAGTACCATGGGATGAGCAGAAAGGACAGCAGCAGCAGTTGAGTGGAGTCAAGCAGAACCTAGTGAACTATAGAGGGAAGAGCTGGAGAGTGACCCAGCTTCTTTCTTTTGAGGAGTGCAGAAGATCATCTGTGGATCCCAGATACTGGAACAAGAAGCTATAATTTTGAAGTTACTTTGGAGACCCCAAGATTTTTAGGTTCCAGAGCTATGGGATACCTTCTTAGGAAAACTACTTTCAGGAAATAAAATCAGCCAAAGAGAAAGAATTGTGTTGCAGTGAGCATGGCAGAAAGGAGTTGGAGAACACTTTGATATCAGACATGGAGATCCAGAATTTGGAGATTGCCTTGCTGGCTTTTGGTCTTCTTTTGGCCCAATATTTACTCACAATGACATTTAGGAATGGTGAAGTATATCCTGTGAATTTGGATGGATATTATGTGCTTTTTTTTTTTTTTGAAAATATAGGGGAATATTTACATGAATGGAATGATCTCAGAAGAGACTTTGGATTTTTAACATTTATGAGACTGCTATAGATGATGGAACTTTTAAATTTGAACCTCACATATTTTGTATTATGCTATTTTTAAAATATGATCTCCATACACTCAGGTGTATGCACAATCATGGGGGATAGTGGTAGTATAAACATGCTTGGCTCAGAGAGTGGGAGGAAGTTATAAGATGTGGCCTTGTTGGAGGAAGTGCATCACTGTAAGGGTGTGCTTTGAAATTCCACCCAATGCAGAATGGGTCCTCCTACTAGCTCTGTGGCAGACAGTCTCTTCCTGGCTACTTTTGGATCAAGATGCAGAACTGTCAGATTCTTCACCAACATCATGTTTTCTTGCATGCCTGCCTTGCTTCCTGCTATGATGAAAAAGGACTAAATCTCTGAAACTGTAGCCAGTCCCAATGAAATTGTTGCTTTTTTTTTTTTAAAAGAAAGCTGAACAGAACACCAATGACCTATGCTCTAAGATCAAGAATTGACAAATGGGACCTCATAAAATTGCAAAGTTTCTGTAAGGCAAAGGACACTGTCAATAGGACAAAACGGCAACCAACAGATTGGGAAAAGATCTGCAGCAATCCCACATCCGATAGAGGACTAATATCCAATATATACAAAGAACTCAAGAAATTAGACTCTAGACAACCAAATAACCCTATTAAAAAATGGGGTATGGAGCTAAACAAAGAATTCTCAACTGAGGAAATACGAATGGCCGAGAAGCACCTAAAGAAATGTTCAGCATCCCTAGTCATCAGGGAAATGCAAATCAAAACAACCCTGAGATTCCACTTCACACCAGTCAGAATGGTTAAGGTCAAAAACTACAGGTGATAATAGATGCTGGCGAGGATGTGGAGAAAGAGGAACACTCCTCCATTGTTGGTGGGATTGCAAGATGGTGCAACCACTCTGGAAAACAGTCTGGCGGTTCCTCAGAAAATTGGACATATCACTACCTGAGGACCCAGCTATACCACTCCTGGGTATATATCCAGAAGATGCTCTAACACATAACAAGGACATATGCTCCACTATGTTCATAGCAGCTTTATTTATAATAGCCAGAAACTGGAAAGAACCCAGATGCCCTTCAACAGAGGAATGGATACAAAAAATGTGGTACATTTATACAATGGAATATTATTCACCTATTAAAAACAATGAATTTGATAAATTCTTATATAAACGGATGGAACTAGAAAATATCATCCTGAGTGAAGTAACCCAATCACAAAAGAACATACATGGTATTCACTCACTGATTATTGGATTTTAGCCCAGAAGCTTGAAACACCCAAGATTCAACTCATAGACCACATAAAGCTCATGAAGAATGATGACCAAGTAGGGGGGGGGCTTCAGTCCTTCTTAGAAGGAGTAACAAAATACTCAAGGGTGCAAATATGGAGACACAGTGCAGGACAGAAACTGAAGGAGGGACTGTCTACAGACCATTCCACCTGGATATCCATCCTATGTGCAGTCACCAAAGGTAGAGGTTGATGTGGACGTCAGGATGTACATGCTGACAGGAGCCTGATATAGCTGTCTCCTTAGAGGTCTGCAAGAGTCTGACATATTCAGAGGCAGATGCTCACAGCTAACCATTAAACTGATCATGGGGTTCCCAATGGAGAAGATAGAGTGAAGGCTGAAGGAGTTGAGAGGATTCACGACACCATGAGGAAAGCAACAATCCCAACCAACCAGAGCCCCAGGGTCTAAACCACCAGCCTGGGAGTGCTTAGGGAGGGACCCATGGCTCCAGCTATATATGCAAGGGAGCTATATATAAGTGGGAGAAGGGATCCTTGGTCCCATGAATGCTGGACGTCGTGGGGGGGATACTCGAGGGTGGGGAGGTGAGGTACAGGGGAGGGTGGATGGGGGTACACCAACGTGGAGGCAGGAGGAGGGGGGAAGGGCTAGTGAGTTCCTGGGAGGGAGGGGGGGAAATGGGGTAAGGAGAGAACATCTGAAATGTAAAAAAAAATTTTCCAATAAAAAATTTCCAATAAAAAAAAAAAAAAAGAAAGCTGAAAACACTGAATTGATGTTAAAGGTGATGTTTCTGTTAAGACATGTTGTTTGGATATTCCCATAAACAATTTTACTACCCTGCCATGCATATTTCATTGTATTTTAGAGAATGTAAAAGCAAGTGCCTATATTAGAGTTGAAAAGCATTACACAATGTAATTATGAAACCTTCCATATAGAAACAAGAGAAGCAAACCATTCGTAGTTCCCAAGCTAAACGCAACTATTAGAAAGCTGAAAAAAATGAATGCATGTTACAGGTGATTTTTCTGTTAAGACATGTTGCTGTGATTTTTGCATAAACAATTGTACCACTCAGCTATACATATTTCATTGCTTTGTATAGAATGTCCAAGTTAGTATATTGTAGGCGGCCGAAGAGACGGCGCTAGTTTCCAACATGGCTGGCGCAGCTTCCTGTATAAGCCTACTGCGCATGCGTCAGCCTCAAGCCCTCCCGAGAGGGCTAATGGAAATGAGGCAAGAGCCCTAACCAATCACGGGGCTTATGCTAATGAGACATGAGCTCACAGGGCTTATACTAATGAGGCATGAGCCCTAACCAATCACAGGGCTTATGCTAATGAGGCACGGGCCCCAGCCAATCCTGGGGCTGATGCTAATGAGGTATTGGCCCTAACTAATCCTGAGAGAACAGGCCGCCTGGCCCGCCCCCTTGGAAGGGTATATAAGCAGTGCATTTCTGCTGCTTGGGGCCCCCCTTCGATGGATGAAGACTGTGCCTGGAATAAAAGAGCTGTCAAAGAAGAATCCAGGCGTGTCGTGTCTTACTTGCCGGCCGAGAAGACGTGACAGTATATGACAGTTGAAAAGTACTATACAATGTAATGAAGAAACCTTCTGTATAGATACACGAAAACATACTATTTGTAGTTCCCAAGCTAAATGCAACTATTAGAAAGCTGAAAACACTGAATGCATGTAACAGGTGATGTTTCTGTTAAGACATATTGTTTAGATTTTTGCATAAACAATTGTACCCCATGGCCATGCATATTTCAATGTTTTGTATAAAATGCCTAAGTAAGTGCCTATAGTATAGCTGAAAAGCACTATACAATTTAATGAAGGACGTTCTGTACATATACACAAAAAGCAAACCATTCATAGTTCCTGAGCTAAATGTAAGTATTAGAAAGCTGAAAACACTGAATGCATGTTACAGGTGATGTTCCTGTTAAGACATGTTTGTGTTTTCGCATAAACATTTGTACAACCTAGCCATGGTTTTTCATTGTTTTCTATAGAATGTACAAGTAAGTTGCTATATGACAGCTGAAAAGCACTATGCAATGTAATGAAGAAACCTTGTGTATAGATACACGAAAAGCAAGCCATTCTTAGTTCCCAAGCTAAAAGCAACTATAAGAAAGCTGGGCCGGGTGGTGGTGGTGCACGCCTTTAATCCCAGCACTTGGGAGGCAGAGGCAGGCAGATTTCTGAGTTCGAGGCCAGCCTGGTCTACAGAGTGAGTTCCAGGACAGCCTGAGCTACACAGAGAAACCCTGTCTCAAAAAACCAAAAAAAAAAAAAAAAAAAAAAGAAAGCTGAAAACACTGAATGCATGTTACAGGGGATGGTTCTGTTAAGACATGTTGTTTGGATTTTTGCATAAACAATAGACATTGAGGAAATTCAAAGAATCATTAAATCTTACTTCAAAAACCTGTTCTCCATAATGATTCTAAAACAAATGAATAACTTTGTAGATAGATAAAACTTACTACAGTTAAATCAAGATAAGCTGGACTAGGTATGTAGTGCTTTAACTCCTAAAGAGATGTAGTCATTAAAAGTTTTCCAACAAAAAATCCTCAAGGCCAGATAGAGCACAGAATTCTACCAGTCTTTGAAAGAAGAATTAAGAGCAATACTCCTCAAACTATTCCACAAATTAGAAACAGAAGGAAAATTGCCAAACAAATTCTATGAAGTCACTGTCACCCTGGTACCTAAAGCACAAAATGATTCAACAGTGAAAGAATTTCAGACCAATTTCCATTTTGAACATTGGTGGAAAATATACTCAGTTAAATTCTTGAAAACTGAATCCAAGAACATATAAAAAACATCATTCACCATGATCTAGTAAGCTTTATCCCAGGGATGTGGGAATGGTGCAATATATGAAAATCCATCAAAGTAATCCCACCATATAAACCAACTGAACTGAAAAAAACCCCATATAATCATCTCAGATGCTGAAAAAGCCTTCGACAAAATCCATCACCCACCCCTTCCTGTTAAAAGTCTTGGAGAGATCTGGGATGTAAGTCACATACTTCAATGCAATAAAGGCAATATGCATCAAGTAAAAAATCAACAAAGATGAGAGGGAGAGAAACTTAAATTTATTCCACTAAAATGGAGGACAACAAAAGGCTGTTCACTCTCCCAGTATCTTTTCAATAGAGTATTAAAGTTCTAGCTAGAGTAATCAGACAACCAAAGGAGATCAAGGGGATACATATTGGAAAAGAAGAAATCAATGTATCACTATTTACAGACGATATGATAGTATACGTAAATGACCCCAAAATTTTACCAGAGACCTCCTACAGCTGAAAAACACCTTCAGCCTTGTCAATAGATACAAAATTTAATCAAAATAACCAGTAGCCCTCCTTTATACACATAGGCTAAGGAAGAAATCAGGGAACCAATACCCTTCACAATAGGCACAAGTAATATAAAATACCTTTATATTGGTGCAACTATAACCAAGCAAGTGATAAGAACTATAACCAAGCAAGTTATAAGAATGTCAAGTCTCAGAAGAAATTGTGGAAGATAGAAAGCTCTTCCATGCTCATGGATTGGCAGGATTAACTTGGTAAAAATGGACATCTTACTGTCAGGTGTGATATGGTTGCCAATGAGCCTGCATGACAGTTTTGGCTGTGGGAGCAATGTCAACCTTAAATTTGCATCTCTGGTGATCTAGTGTGCAGCTGGTGCTGCTCCTTCATGTATACTTGACTGTATTGCCTTTTTCTAAATCACATTAGTCCTTGAATATAACCTTGGTAAAAATTGCTGTGATAGGGACTGAGGCCATAACTAGAGAAGGAACTGGTTTTGATGTCTATAAGAACAAACTGCTCTGGCCATCGCCATGCAAACAGTCATCCCAGGCATAATGGGAGAAGGGGTTCTGGATATGGAGGCTGAATGCTTTAACTGTTCTCTGGTAATTTTAGCTAACTCAATAGTGAACCTGGATCAGGAAATATTTGAAGTAAGAAATTGTCAGGAGCCATAATGGGACAAGCTAATAACTAGCAGGTGATCATCCTGAAAAGGCCTGCCTTGGATTAATCTGTGGCAGGTACACCCTGGCACACAGGGCAAGGCTGTGAGGGACTCATGCTTAGGAAAGATTCCTGCTACTACTATGCTTTTCTTATTGTTATTAAACACATGTAACAACCACTAAGCAATAATACACCACTTTGGAGCAGATTTCTGCAGATCCATGAAGATGTACTAACTTCTTAAGTCTTAATGATGATCCTATAAGAATTCCTATAATTATATCAATATTATTAAGATCTTTTATAATGGGACTGTTATTAGGTCCTTTTCTGATAGTTAAAACTGCAATGAGAACTCTGCTAGTTTCCCAAGTGTCACCAGTTAATTGCTCTTAGATAGTAACCAGACTTTCTCCTACTCAGAGCACATTCCAAGAGACTGTAAAACAATTAACCAATGGTCATTAAAAGGGAACTAATGATTTATTATAGGTGCTAGGACAGAAGACAAACTATTGCCTGGGTTTATCTATACAAAACTTCACTAATTTCTTAGTTATAGTTTTAAAGCTTCAGTGAACCTGTGGAGCTGAGACAGGTGATGGATGTTTAGCTAGATAATTACTCCTAATGGATATGCATGTAAACATTCTCTGTTGTAAACTTCTATTTCAGTTTATGATTTGATTTTTGGTGTGAACTTGTGACGAAATTTTACCATGTGATCATGTATTCTGAAAGATGTACAAGTACTGAAGACAAAGACAAAGAGACATTTGTTCATTTCTTTCTTTCCTTTTCCCTCCCTAGGAGAATTTTTTTCCCTTATTAGAATTTGTTGATCATACTTTCCATAAATAGAGATCTCCCCTCTTATCTTTTGTATTTTCTATGGACATTCATGTCCTTAGTGTCCCAGGCCCAGTGTTCTTTTTCCTTGAGACCTTCAGTGGTCTTACCTACTAAACTTTTAGGTTTCTAAAAAACATTTCTTGCCGGGGGCCAGCTTCAGCATGGGGGAAAGTCTTTTTTATCTTGTCAGTTCTTCTTGAGGCAGCAGATGGAGGAAAAAATAGCTGGCTCTACTGGACTAGTGAGCAATGGTGAGAGCCCTCAGGAGGGAAGATCTCTATTAATGGAAAATGTGATCAACAAATACTCGTGGGAAAACTGCTGGTAGAATTTCCAAGCCCTATAAGCCCATATAAAAACACACAATCCTTTTGCCTGGGGCAGACCATTAGCTGGTCTGCTCCTGTGGAAACACCGATCCCGAGACATCCTAGAGGGACCGACTGCATCCAGAGCAGAGGGTAAGACACCTTGCCCACCACCCCACGCCCCAGAGTTACAACTGGGACTCAGGGGAGGTTAAGGAACGAGCACGCACCCAAACCCCACCCCTCCGGAACACTACCCCCCTTCGGCCCGGAATCTGTTCCCTTTGCCTGGAGCAGACCCTTAGCTGGTCTGCTCCTGTGGAAGCAGGATCATGAGACATCCTAGAGGGACCGACTGCATCCAGAGCAGAGGAGGGACCGACTGCATTCAGAGCAGAGGAAACACCTGATCCTGAGACAACCTAGAGGACCTACTGCATCCAGAGCAGAGGAAGCTTAGGATCACAGGAACACAGAGACATCTGGAATCTGAGGAGATCTGACACAAGCAAGATAACTGGAAAGACAGACTCCATTCAGACACAGCGAGCACAGGTAATACTAGAGTCAACCAGATGGCGAAAGGCAAGTGCAAGAACATAAGCAACAGAAACCAAAGTTACCTGACATCATCAGAACCCAGTTCTCCTACCATAGCAAGCCCTGGATACCACATCACACAGGAAAAACAGGATTCAGAATTAAAATCACTTCTCATGATGATGATAGAGGATTTTTTTTCCCACTGAAGGACAGCGGGATCAAACTCGGGACAGACAGAGCACCCTAGCGACAGAGCGCGAACACTACAGTGATGTGCCACCGCAGGCTGGTGATGATAGAGGATTTTAAGAAGGACATAAGTAACTCCCTCAAAGAAATACAGGAGAACACAGGTAAACAGGTAGAAGCCCTTAAAGAGGAAACACAAAAATCCTTTAAAGAATTGAAAGAGAACACAGGTAAAAAGGTAGAAGCCCTTAAAGAGGAAACACAAAAATCCTTTAAAGAATTGCAAGAAAACACAACCAAACAGGTGAAGGAATTGAACAAAACCATCCAGGATCTAAAAAATGGAAATAGAAACAATAAAGAAATCTCAAAGGGATACTACTCTGGAGATTGAAAACGTAGGAAAGAGATCAGGAGTCATAGATGCAAGCATTACCAACAGAATACAAGAGATAGAAGAGAGAATCTCATGCTCAGAAGATACCATGGAAAACATTGACATAAGTGTCAAAGAAAATGCAAAATGCAAAAAGCTCCTAACCCAGAACATCCAGGAAATCCAAGACACAATGAGAAGACCAAACCTAAGGATATTATAGGTATAGATGAGAGTGAAGATTCCCAATTTAAAGGGCCAGTAAATATCTTCAACAAAATTATAGAGGAAAATTTCCCTAACCCAAAGAATGAGATGCCCATAAACATACAAGAAGCCTACAGAACACCAAACAGACTAGACCAGAAAAGAAATACCTCCTGTCACATAATAATCAAAACATCAAATGCACAAAACAAAGAAAAAATACTAAAAGCAGTAAGGGAAAAAGGTCAAGTAACATATAAAGGCAGACCTATAAGAATTACACCAGACTTTTCACCAGAGACTATAAAAGCCAGAAGATCCTGGACTGATGTCATACAGACCCTAAGGGAACACAAATGCCAGCCCAGACTACTATACCCAGCAAAACTCTCAATCACTATAGATGGAGAAACCAAGGTATTTCATGACAAAACCAAATTTCACAATATCTTCCTACAAACCCAGCACTTCAAAGGATAATTGATGGAAAATGCAAACACAAGGAAGGAAACTACAACCTAGAAAAAGCAAGGAAGTAATCTTCCAACAACCCCAAAAGAAGATAGCTACACAACCATAATTCCACCTCTAATAACAAAAACAATAGGAAGCAACAATCATTTTTCTTTAATATCTCTTAAAGTCAATGGACTTAATTCTCCAATAAAAAGACGCAGACTATCAGACTGGATACATAAACAGGACCCAGAATTTTGATGCATACAGGAAACATATCTCAGTGACAAAGACAGACACTACAGGAGAGTAAACAGCTGGAAAGCAATTTTCCAAGCAAATGGTCCCAAGAAACAAGCTGGAGTAGCCATTCTAATATCAAATAAAATGTACTTTCAACCAAAAGTAATCAAAAAAAAATGAGGAAGGACACTTCATACTCATCAAAGGAAAAATCTACCAAGATGAACTCGTAGTTCTGAACACCTATGCTCCACATGTAAGGGCACCCACATACATAAAGAAACTTTACTAAAGCTCAAAACACATTGCACCTCTCACAATAATAGTGGGGGATTTCAACACCCCACTCTCAGCAATGGACAGATCATAGAAACAGAAACTAAACAGAGACACAATGAAATTAACAGAAGTTATGAACCAAATGGATTTAACAGATATCTATAGAACATTTCATCCTAAAGCAAAGAATATACCTTTTCTCTGCACCTAATGGTACCTTCTCCAAAATAGACCATATAATTGGTTGTGGGGCGGTGGGCTGTGGGAAGCAGCTGGGTGCCTGGTTGAGCAAGCCTTGAACCCCGGACCTTTACCAGGACGGCAGGTGTTCGGCGCTGCCCCCAGGCCCTGGTTCTTTTCTTTCAGCTTCGGCCCTCCACAGCCTCTCCCAAAGGGAGGTCCATGACTATCAGTCACAAGGAACAGTGCCTCAGGCCTTCCCACATGTAGATGAGGTATCTCTAAGCTCTCCGACCAAGCCAATAGGCATTATCTGCCAGACCCTAACCCACATGCAGATGAGGTATCTCTAAGCTCTCCGACCAAGCCAATAAGCGTTATCTGCTGTCAGACCCTAACCCACCCTGAAACTGTATATAAAGGCTCTATTCGGGAGAAGTAAAGGTGTGTTCGAGAATCATCTTGGTGTCCGGGAGTTTTTGTCTGAAGAGCTGGATACATAAACAAGACCCAGAATTTTGATGCATACAAGAAACGCACCTCAGTGACAAAGACAGACACTACCTCAGAATAAAAGGCTGGAAAACAATTTTCCAAGCAAATGGTCCCAAGAAACAAGCTGGAGTAGCCATTCTAATATCAAATAAAATCGACTTTCAACCAAAAGTAATCAAAAAAGATAAGGAAGGACACTTCATACTCATCAAAGGAAAAATCTACCAAGATGAACTCTCAATTCTGAACATCTATGCTCCAAATGCAAGGGCACCCACATACATAAAAGAAACTTTACTAAAGCTCAAAGCACACATCGCACCTCACACAATAATAGTGGGGGATTTTAACACCCCGCTCTCTCGAATGGACAGATCATGGGAACAGAAACTAAACAAAGACACATTGAAATTAACAGAGGTTATGAACCAAATGGATTTAACAGATATCTATAGAACATTTCATCCTAAAGTAAAAGAATATGCCTTTTTCTCAGCACCTCATGGTACCTTCTCCAAAATAGACCATATAATTGGTCACAAAACAGGCCTCAACAGATACAAAAAGATTGAAATAATCCCTTGCATCCTATCAGATCACCACGGACTAAGGCTGGTCTTTAATAATGACAAAATCAATGGAAAGCCCACATGCACATGGAAACTGAACAATGCTTTACTCAATGATGACTTGTTCAAGGAAGAAATACAGAAAGAAATTAAAGACTTTTTAGAATTTAATGAAAATGAGGAAACATCATACCAGAACTTGTGGGACTCCATGAAAGCAGTGCTAAGAGGAAAATCATAGCTCTAAGTGCCCACAAAAAGAAATTGGAGAGAGCACACATTAATAACTTGACAGCACACCTGAAAGCTCTAGAACAAAAAGAAGCAAATACACCCAAGAGGAGTAGGTGTCAGGAAATAATCAAACTCAGGGCTGAAATCAACCGAGTAGAAACAGAAAGAACTATACAAACTATCAACAAAAACAGGAGTTGGTTCTTTGAGAAAATCAACAAGATAGATAAACCCTTAGCCAGATTAACTAGAGGCACAGAGTCAGTATCCAAATTAATAAAATGAGATCTGAAAAGGGAGACATAACAACAGAAACTGGGGAAAAATTAAAAAAATCATCAGATCCTACTACAAAGGTCTATACTCAACAAAACTGGAAAATCTGGATGAAATGGACAATTTTCTAGACAGAAACCAGGTACCAAAGTTAAATGAGGAGCAAATAAACCATCTAAACAGTCCCATAACCCCTAAAGAAATAGCAGCAGTCATTAAAAGTCTCCCCAACAAAAAAAGCCCAGGCCCAGATGGTTTCAGTGCAGAATTCTATCAGACCTTTAAGGAAGACCTAATACCAATTCTCTTCAAACTATTCCACAAAATAGAAACAGAAGGAATACTACCCAATTCATTCCATGAAGCTACAATAACACTCATACCTAAACCTCACAAAGACCCAACAAAGAAAGAGAACTTCAGACCAATCTCTCTTATGAATATCGATGCAAAAATACTCAATAAAATTCTAGCAAACCGAATCCAAGAACACATCAAAACAATCATCCATCATGATCAAGTGTGCTTTATCCCAGGAATGCAGGGATAGTTCAATATTTGGAAATCCATCAATGTAATCCACTATGTAAACAAACTCAAAGAAAAAAACCACATGATCATCTCACTAGATGCTGAGAAAGCATTTGACAAAATTCAACATCCCTTCATGGTAAAAGTCTTGGAAAGAACAGGAATTCAAGGCCCATACCTAAACATAGTAAAAGCAATATACAGCAAACCAGTAGCCAACATCAAACTAAATGGAGAGAAACTTGAAGCATTCCCACTAAGATCAGGGACTAGACAAGGCTGCCCACTCTCTCCCTACCTATTCAATATAGTACTGGAAGTCCTAGCCAGAGCAATCAGATAACAGAAAGAAGTCAAAGGAATACAAATAGGAAAGGAAGAAATCAAAATATCACTATTTGCAGATGATATGATAGTATAGTTAAGTGACCCCAGAACCTCCACCAGAGAACTCCTAAACCTGATAGACAACTTCAGCAAGGTGGCTGGATATAAAATCAACTCAAACAAATCAGTAGCCTTCCTCTATGTGAAAGATAAACAGGCTGAAAAAGAAATTAGGGAAATGACACCCTTCACAATAATCACAAATAATATAAAATACCTCCCGGTGAACCTAACCAAGAAGATGAAAGATCTGTATGACAAGAACTTCAAGTCTCTGAAGAAAGAAATTGAAGAATATCTCAGGAAATGGAAAGATCTCCCATGCTCATGGATCGGCAGGATTAATATAGTAAAAATGGCCATTTTGCCAAAAGCAATCTGCAGATTCAATGCAATCCCCATTAAAATATCAACTCAATTCTTTACAGAGCTAGAAAGAGAAATTCTCAAATTTATATGGAATAACAAAAAAACTCAGGATAGCGAAAACCATTCTCAACAACAAAAGAACTGGATGAATCGCCATCCTGATCTCAAGCTGTACTACAGAGCAATAGTGATAAAAACTGCCTGGTATTGGTACAGAGACAGGCAGGAAGATCAGTGGAATAGAGTTGAATACCCAGAAATGAACACACACACCTATGGTCATTTGATCTTTGACAAAGGAGCTAAAACCATCCAGTGGAACAAGGACAGCATTTTCAACAAATGGTGCTGGTTCAACTGGAGGACAACATGCAGAAGAATGCAAATCGATCCATTGTTATCTCCATGTTCCTGAACAGAACACCCATGGCCTATGTTCTAAGATCAAGAATTGACAAATGGGACTTCATAAAATTGTAAAGTTTCTGTAAGGCAAAGGACACTGTCAATAGGACAAAACGGCAACCAACAGATTGGGAAAAGATCTGCAGCAATCCCACATCCGATAGAGGACTAATATCCAATATATACAAAGAACTCAAGAAATTAGACTCTAGACAACCAAATAACCCTATTAAAAAATGGGGTATGGAGCTAAACACAGAATTCTCAACTGAGGAAATACGAATGGCCGAGAAACACCTAAAGAAATGTTCAGCATCCCTAGTCATCAGGGAAATGCAAATCAAAACAACCCTGAGATTCCACTTCACACCAGTCAGAATGGTTAAGGTCAAAAACTCAGGTGATAGTAGATGCTGGCGAGGATGTGGAGAAAGAGGAACACTCCTCCATTGTTGGTGGGATTGCAAGATGGTGTAACCACTCTGGAAAACAGTCTGGCGGTTCCTCAGAAAATTGGACATATCATTACCTGAGGACCCAGCTATACCACTCCTGGGCATATACCCAGAAGATGCTCTAACACATAACAAGGACATATGCTCCACTATGTTCACAGCAACTTTATTTATAATAGCAGAAACTGGAAAGAACCCAGATGCCCTTCAACAGAGGAATGGATACAAAAAATGTGGTACATTTATATAATGGAATATTACTTACCTATTAAAAACAATGAATTTGACAAATTCTTATATAAACAGATGGAACTAGAAAATATCATCCTGAGTGAGGTAACCGAATCACAAAAGAACATACATGGTATCCACTCACTGATTATTGGACTTTAGCCCAGAAGCTTGAAACACCCAAGATTCAACTCACAGACCACATAAAGCTCATGAAGAATGAAGACCAAGTTGGAGGGGGGGCTACAGTCCCTCTTAGAAGAAGTAACAAAATTCTCAAGGGAGCAAATATGGATGCAAAGTGCAGGACAGAAACTGAAGGAGGGGTCATCTGCAGACCATTCCACCTGGGTATCCATCCCATGTGCAGTCACCAAAGGTAGATGCTGACGTGGGTGTCAGGAGGTGCATGCTGACAGGAGCCTAACATAACTGTCTCCTTAGAGGTCTGCAAGAGTCTGACATATTCAGAGGCAGATGCTCACAGCTAACCATTAAACTGATCATGTGGTTCCCAACAGAGAAGATAGAGTGAAGACTGAAGGAGTAGAAAGGGTACGGGACCCCAAGAGGAGAGCAACAATACCAACCAACCAGAGCCCCCAGGGTCTAAACCACCAGCCTGGGAGTGCTTAGGGAGGGACCCATGGCTCCAGCTATATATGCAAGGGAACTATATATAAGTGGGAGAAGAGATTCTTGGTCCCATGAAGGCTGGACATCGTGGGGGGGTATTCGAGGGTGGGGAGGTGAGGGATGGGGGAGGGTGGGTGAGGGTACACCATCATAGAGGCAGGAGGAGGGGTGAAGGGATAGGGAGTTCCTGGGAGCGAGGGGGAAAGGGGGTAAGGGGAAAACACCTGAAATGTAAATAAAAGTTCCAATAAAAAAAACAAAAAAAACCAAAACAACAAAACAAAACAAAAAATCCCACACAATCCAGTTATTAGCATTACAATCTATAAGCATAGATTGGGAAGATTTAACACTATACAAACTTATTCCCCAGCTGTAAGATGCCTTGTTATCTGCTGTTTCTCCTGGCCATGTGGTTCTGACTCATCATGGCTTCCTCCTTCTCTTATTCAGTCCTCTGTCCTTCCCTTCTCATTCTCTTCTGCCTCTCTACCTTCCCACATTCTCAAACCTCCAGTCCCAACTTTCTCCTCCACTCTCTCCTGCTCAGTCCCCGCCTCTAGGTTTCATTGACTGGTTAATATGAGATCACCTGAGTACAGGATTGAGTGCTAGTCAGGGGCAATCTCCTTTGAGGAAGCAGATAAACATCAGAATACAAACAGCATCAGGACAACAAACAACAGAAAACTGAAAGATATATTTGGAGACTGTGAGGGGACCCTTGGATTAGTGACTTACCCTTCCATGAAAGAATGGAACATATTGATTTGACCACCTGGCATTGCATACCTAAGGAAATTAGGGTACAAAATCTAAGAGATATAACTTGGGCTTGTAAAGGTGCCCTGGTGAAAGCTGCAAAAGGAATTAATACAGAATTTGGAAAAAAGTCTGAAAAGCATTGTAGAAATGGATTACTTGGATGATCTTTTTTCCCACCTTTTTATTGGATATTTTATATATTTAAATTTTAAATGTTATCTCCTTTCCTGGAACCTGTATCTTTTCCCTCCTGGAACCTTATCTCCCTTCCTGGAATCCCCCTCTCTCATCACTCCTCCCCCTGCTTCTATGAAGATGCTCCCCCTCCCACCCACCCACAACTGCTTCCTGCCCTGGCATTCCCCTACAATGGGGAATCCAGCCTTCACAGGAACAGGGGATTCTCCTCTTATTGATGACAGACAATGCCATCCTCTGTTATATATGAGGCTGGAGCCATGGGTCCCTCCATGTGTACTCTTTGGTTGGTGGTTTAGTTCCTGAGAGTTCTGGGGGATCTGGTTGGTTGATATTGTTGTAAACCCCTTCAGCTCCTTCAGCCCTTTCTCTAACTCCTCCATTGGGACCCTGTGCTCAGTCCAATGGTTGGTTGCAAGCATCCACATCTGTATTTGTCAGGCTCTGGTGGAGCCTCTCAGGAGACAGCTAGAACAGGCTCCTGTCAACAAGCACTTCTTGGCATCCACAATAGTGTCTAGGTTTGTTCTCTGCATATCAGATGGATCCCCAGCTAGGGCAGTCTCCAGATGGCCTTTCCTTCAGTCTCTACTCCATATTTTGTCCCCGTATTTTCTTAAAATAGGAGCCCTTCTGAGTTAAGAATTTGGAGGTAAGTGGGTGGCCACATCCTCCAAACAGGGGCCTTGCCTAACCTCTGGATATGGTCTCTACAGGTTCTCCCTCCCCTTTCTTGGGCATTTCCACTAATCTCATCCCACCTGGGACTTGGTGGTGGTTACCCCAGGTCCCAATCCCCCACAAATTTAGACAAGTTAAAAATATCAACATTGCCCTGACCTGTTTAGCACCTTTATGTTCTCATGATCATGCTGTAACCACAAGTTTATGCCCAGCTGACTTGTGATTTGGAGCTTTTTCTGATAATTAAATGTTAATGTATAATTTGCGTTACCAGATACCAGATATGTACATTACGTTTTCTAGCAACACAGTTACATAGGATTTTTCAGGAAAAATAATGAGCTTAAGGAAAATTATCAACAGGCTTTAGTTTATATATTAATGTAAAACAAAAAAGTGTGTAACCAATAAAAGACTGAGGTGAACTCAGAGAGAAAACAACCTGAGAGAGATAGAGACCACAAGCTGTCTCCAAGAGCAGTTCCAGTACAGCAGTGAATCACCTGTCAGCTTGCACTTGCATCATTGCCTAAGACTGATTTCAACCTACCCAATCCTCCCATTATCAAGAACACCAAAACAACTGAGGCTGGTCCTTGGTATCTTACCTAATCAATCTACACATTTAATGCAATTTCCATCAGAATTCCAACACAAGTCTTTTTAGAACCTGAGCGAACAATTCTCCACATCATATGGAAAAAACAAACAAACAAAAAAACCCAAAAAACAGAACAAAAACAAAAAACAAAATCAGAAACAAACAAACAAACAAAACAACAACAACAAACAACAAAACCCAGGATATCTAACCTGCATAATAAAAGAACTTCGGGAAGTATCACTATCTCTAATTTCTACTATTGTACTTTGTGCTATTGGTATACAAACAGACAGGTTGATCAACTGAATTGAAACAAAGATCCTGACATAAACCCACACAACTATGAATTGTTAATTTTTCACAAAGAAGGCAAAATCATACAATGCAAAAAAAAAAAAAAAAAAGCATCTTCAACAAACGTTTCTGGTCTAACTGGAGATTTGCATGTAGAAGAATGCAAACAGATACATATCCATCACGAACAAAACTCAATTCCAAGTGTATCACAGATGGTACTATAAATCCACATACATAAAGTCTAATAGAAGATAAACAGGTAAAATAGCTGTGAATGCTTTGTTGTTTGATTTCATACCTTGGGACAAGGGAGTGAGGTGCATAATTTGCATACCAAAGCAGACCTAGCCAGCATCCCTCAGGGATAGCCTGCCTCCTAACCAGAACATTCTAGCCCAGGGGCTGGGCTGTCCTTCCCCCCCAGAGGATCTTCCCTATATACTCTAGACATTCTTATACTTACAGACATGTGGCTAGCATAATTGTTCCCTGAGAGGCTTCACCAAGCAGCAGACCGAAACAGATGCAGAAATCCATACCCAAATATTGGATGGAGCTCAGCAAGTCTTACTGCAGACGAGGGAAGGATTGAGGGACCCAAAGGGGATAGAAACTCCACAGGAAGAACAACAGAGTCAAATAACGTGGACCCTTGTGGGCTCAGAGGCTGGACCACCAACCAAGGAACATACAGGGGCTGAACTTAGGAGAGCTGCACACATGTAGCAGGAAGTGCAGTTTGGTCTTTTTCTTAGTCAGGGTTTCTATCCCTGCACATAACATCATGACCAAGAAACAAGCTGGGAAGGAAAGGGTTTATTCAGATGACACTTCCATACTGCTGTTCATCACCAAAGAAAGTCAGGATTGGAACTCAAGCAGGTCAGGAAGCAGGGGATGATGCAGAGGCCATGGAGGGATGTTACTTATTGGCTTGCTTCCTCTGCCTTGCTCAGCTTCTTTTCTTATAGAACCCAAGACTGCCAACCTGGGGATGGCACTACCCACAAGGGCCTTCCCTGCCTTGATCACTAATTGAGAAAATGCCTTACAGATGGATCTTGTGGAGGCATTTCCTCAACTGAAATTCAGGACGGTTCTAATTAAATAGTCACACACAAGGGGAACTCGGGTTATCTCAAAAACATTCCTGTCCAAGCCTATAGTGGCCTTGGGACTGAAAACCACAGCCAAATGTGGTGGGAAGAGTTGTGTTCTCAAAATCTAAAGCACCCCCTCCCAAAGGCACTGGCCCCAGACCATTACCAACTCTCCTAAGCATATTCATGGCTTTAAAGAAGGATCTCTGTTTTAATCTTTCTACCTCAGGGCCTTAGGGAAACCACCCAAGGCCTAGGCCCCAGACTGTTACTGGCTCTGTCAAGCATGTTCTAGGATTTCAGAAGGAGCTGTCATTTTCCATACCTGCAGACTTCAGGGAAAGTCTACTTTGATGAGGCCAGCACTCAACACAACAGTGCTTTTTTTTTTTTTTTTACCATTACAAAATAGTTGTCACTTGGTGTCATCTTGCCCATGTAACAGAACTATGCATTTTTTCAAGAACAATGAATGTTTGTGGCACATCAGACCATAATGTTGATTGTGACCATGTAATGCCACATTGAGCAGCTTGTTAGAGCTCTCTGTAGGGGGATGGGCCTAGTGACTCGTTATAAATCTGGGTTGTTTCTTTTCTTATTGTTTGGAGCCATGTTTCTGGACAATACTGGTGATAGCACTCTAATCTCTAGCCGGTCTGGTTAGCATACCACTTATCCATGGGGTATTTTACAGGCAGTCCTCCCTCGGCTAAACTCTACATGGTGTGACTTAATGTCTCCTAAGCACTAGTAAACCCTTCCCATCTACAATTCGACTCTTTTACACCAGAGTTTAATACTGGATTGCCACCCAACAAATGAGATGTAACGTGCACAAAATTAACTCTAACTGTATCTTACACATTAATGTGAAGTGCTAGGGCAGAATATTTACAAACTACGGTTCTCCGAGTATGGCATCCTGACAAGGATGTTCTTCACACAAGCACATGCGATGCACTCCCCACCCAGTTCAGTTATTTGGAGGCTAGTCCAGGAGGGGTTAGAATTGCACGGGACCATACAGATAGCAGCCAGTTCCACCCTACACCAGGGAAAGACTCACCAAACCAGCTCCCACAGCTCAGGCCCCAGCTCCTCCACACTGTCAGCAATGACTTTGTGCTCACCAAGATGAAACTCGAGAGGTTGCCTGATTGAACCTCACAGCACCCAGCAGCAGGGATTAAAGCATAACATAGCATGCAAAACCACTGGCTCAGCAACTAAGTGGAACCAGCACCCTCCTGGCACTCTGAAGAACCTTCCTCCTCTTTGACTAGCAGGTCTGTATGAGGAGTCTGATTGGCTAGTGTGACTTGGGTGACAGGAGCACCTCCCTAGGGTTCAAGCTTTCGGGAGGTACAGAGTGCTTCGTGGCCCAGAATTCCTGCAGAGTAGCAGATCTTTTCTAAATCATCAAGAATTCACTGCCCACCACAGGTGAACTCCTTCTCACTGCTCACCACAGGGACATCCTCCTCACTGTCCACTATAGGGATTTCCAGAGTGGGGAGGATGTCCCTGTGGTTCACCCGTGGAAATCTCTGTGGTGGACAGTGTGCTGGACGTCCTGTGGTGAACAGTGGGAAGTCCCTGTGGTGGAGAGTGGGCAGGATATCCCTGTGGTGAAAATGTAGACATCCCTGAGGTGGACAGTGTGTTGAATGTCCCTGTGGTGGACAAAGGGGAGGATGTCCCTGCATTGGACTTCCCTGTAGTGAACAGTGGGGTGATGTCCCTGTGGTGCACAACCCGAAAACAAACCCTAACCCTAACCTCAAGGGATTCCTTGAACTCAGAAACCTGCATGCCTCTGACAACCAAGTGAATCCAAAGTGCTGGCATTAATGGCCTGAGCCACCATTGCCTGGCAGCTTTTCCGAATCAAAATCCCTAATCAACTCCTAATCTTAACCCTAAACCTACCATCTAACACTAACCCCTAACCTCTAAACTTAATCCCCTTAATCCAAAACCCTAACCCCTAATCCTCTAATCCTAAACCCTAAACTGATCCTAACCTGAGCCCCTAAATCCTTACCCCTCAGCCACTCGCTATTCCTAACCCTAATCCCTAACTTCCAACCCCTAATCCTAACACAGTTTCTATACAAATCGACCTAACAGATACCTATATAATATTTCAATTGAACAAAACAGAATAGACTTTCTCTTTAGTCCCTCATGAAACCTTATCCTAAATTGACCATGTACTCCTACATTACAAAAAGGATCAACAGATACAGGAAGACTAAACTAACCATTGGATTTATGAGATGACCCTGGCTGGATTAAACCTGGACTTGTACAAGGACGTCTATAAACTCATGGATTCTAACGCTCTCTACACAATGACCAACTGGGATTACAAAGAGATAACTTAAAGGGTTCTAAAAATCAATGAAACGAAGGCTTAAGGGAGAGAAGGAAAGGGGTGCTAAGAGGAAAGTTCATAGCAAGAAATGTTTTCGTACAGAAACCAGAGAGATATATTCCAGGAACTTAACGGCACAGCTGTAAGCTCTATAACAAAAAGAAGCTAATGCACACTAGAGAGTAGACAGCTGAAAATAATCCAAGTCAGCTGAAATTGAATGAATGAATGAAGAAAGCCAACGAGGACAATACACAGATGAACAAAAACAAGAGCTGGTCCTTGAGAACATGAACATTCAGACAAAGCTCTTAGACAAATAGCATGCCAATAAACTAAGCAGAGAGATAGTACGGAAATGAACACAATCAGAATTTAAAAAGGAGATAAAACAACTAACCTAATAAAACTCTAACACAACGCCTAAGCTCCCGCTGCCTCAAGCACACCCACTGCCTCTGCTCCCAAGTGCTGCATTTAAAGGCCTGAGCCACAGTGCCTGGCAGCTTTTCAATCAAAATCCAATCAACGAATCCTACCTTACCCTAACAAGACGTCCTCACACTCCTCCTGCCCAGCACAGGGCATCCCTCCATTCTCCCACTGTCACCAAGGGATTTCCACCTGTGCACCACAGGGACGTCTCCCACTGTACACAAGGCGTCAAGCACAGGGACACCCTCCCCACTGTCCACCACTATCCACCAAAGGGACGTCCACCCCACCCACTGTCCACCACATTGACGTCAAGCACAGGGACATCCTCCCCATTCTCCCACTGTCCACCAGAGGGATTTCCACATATGCACCACAGGGACGTCCTCACCACTGTCAACAACAAGGGGTCAAGCACAGGGAAACCTCCCCACTGTCCACCACAGGGACTTCCACTGTGCACCACAGGGACGTCTCCCTACCAACTGTCCACCACAGGGACGCCAAGCACAGGGACATCCTCCCCACTGTGCATCACAGGGACATGACATTCTCCAACTGTCCACCACAGAGCTGTCCTCCCCATTGTCCACCACGGTGACATTCACCCAAATGTCCACCAAGGGACATCCTCCCCACTGTCCGTACTCTCCAAAGGGATGTCGACGCCACTGTTCACCCTAATCACTGCCAACCACAGGACATTCTCTGCACTGCCCACCACAGATACATCCACCACACTGTCCACCACAGAGACATTCTGCCCACTATCCACCACCACAGGGATATCATCTTCACGCTTGACAGGAGAATGTCGCTGTGGTGGACAGTGGGAGGACGTCCCTGCGGTGCACACGTGGTGGTGGACAGTGTTTTGGACAGTGGGGATGTGATGTACCTGCGGTGGACAGTGGTAGGATATCCCTGTGGCTGTGGTAGACGTCTGTGGTGGACCTGTGGTGGACAGAGGGCAAGATGTCCCTGTGATGAACAGTGGGGAGCTTATCCTGTAGTGGACAGTGAGGGAGGATGTCCCTGTGGTGGAGAGTGCGTCTGAGGTCCCTAACCCCTACCAACACCCATACCCCTAACGAACCCTAAGGAAACCCTAACCACAGCCACCTAACTACAACCACCTAACCAAAACCACCCCCTAAAATTCCTTAACCTCAAGGCTGGCCTCGAACTCAGAAACCTGCACTGCCTCTGACTCCCGTTCTCACCCAAGTGCCTCCCAAGTGCAGGCTATTAATGGCCTGAGCCACCAGTGCTTGGCAGCTTTCCTGAGATCAAAATCCTAACCCAGTCCTAATCCTAACCTAACACCAACACCTAACACTAACCCCTAATCCTAAATCTCTTAATAATAAACCCTAACCCCTAATCCTCTAATCCAAAACCCTAAACATATCCTAACCCAGACCCTAACCCTTACCACTCACGCTCTCACTATTCCTAATCCTAACCCCTAACCTCCAACCCTAACCCTAACACAGTTTCTATTCAAATCCGACCAACAGATATCATATAATATTTCAATCAAAACAAAAAAGAATAGACTTTTCTTTTCAGTCCCTCATGAAACCTTATCCTAAATTGACCATGTACTCCTACATTACAAAAAGGTCAACAGATACAGAAGACTAACTAACCATTGGGTTTATGAGATGACCCTGGCTGGATTAAACCTGGACTTGTACAAGGACGTCTATAAACTCATGGTTCTCAACTGCTCTCTACACGATGACCACTGGATTACAAAGAGATAACTTAAAGGCGTTCTAAAAATCAATGAAAACGAAGACTTAAGGGAGAGAAGGAAAGGGGTGCTAAGAGGCAAGTTCATAGCAAGAAATGTTTTCGTACAGAAACCAGAGAGATGACATTCCAGCAACTTAACGGCACAGCTGTAAGTCTTAACAAAAAGAAGCTAATGCACACTAGAGGAGTAGACAGCTGAAAATAATCCAAGTCAGGCTGAAATTAATGAATGAAAGAAAGCCAACGAGGACAATACCAGATGAAGAAAACAAGAGCTGGTGCTTTGAGAACATGAAGAGTTCAGACAAAGCTTTAGACAAATAGCATCCAATAAACTATCAGAGAGATAGTACGGAAATGAAACAAATCAGAATTTAAAAAGGAGATTAACAACCTGAGTCTAATAAAACTAACCACAAGTCCAGGCTGTCCTCGAACTCTGCAACCTGCCTGCCTCTGCCTCCCAATGCTGGCATTAAAGGCCTGAGCCAACAGTGCCTGGCAGCTTTTCCGAATCAAAATCCCTAATCAAGTCCTAATCCTAACCTAACCTAACCCTAACACTAACCCCTAATCCTAAATCCTTAATAATAAACCCTAAACCCTAATCCTCTAATCAAAACCCTAAACTTATCCTAACCCGAGCCCCTAACCCTTACACTCACGCTCTCACTATTCCTAATCCTAACCCTAACCTCAACCCCTAACCTAACACATTTCTATTCAATCGACCTAACAGATATCTATATAATATTTCAATCAACCAAAAAAAGAATAGACTTTCTCTTCAGTCTCTCATGAAACCTTATCCTAAATTGACCATGTACTCCTACATTACAAAAACGCTCAACAGATACAGGAAGACTGAACTAACCATTGGATTTATGAGATGACCCTGGCTGCATTAAACCTGGCCTTGTACAAGGATGTCTATAAATTCATGGGTTCCTAACTGCTCTCTACACGATGACCACTGGATTACAAAGAGATAACTTAAAGGCGTTCTAAAAATCAATGAAAACGAAGGCTTAAGGGAGAGAAGGAAAGGGGTGCTAAGGGGCAAGTTCATAGCAAGAAATGTTTTCGTACAGAAACCAGAGAGATGACATTCCAGGAACTTAAAGGCACAGCTGTAAGCTCTATAACAAAAAGAAGCTAATGCACACTAGAGGAGTAGACAGCTGAAAATAATCCAAGTCAGGCTGAAATTAATGAATGAATGAAAGCCAACGAGGACAATACACAGATGAACATAAACAAGAGCTGGTGCTTTGAGAACATGAAGAGTTCAGACAAAGCTTTAGACAAATAGCATCCAATAAACTATCAGAGAGATAATACGGAAATGAACACAATCAGAAATTAAAAAGGAAATATAACAACCTAATCCTAACAAAACTCTAACCAGAACCACAAGGTTCAGGTTGTCCTCGAACTCAACAATCCACTTGCCTCGGACTCCCAAGTGCTGGCATTAATGGCCTGAGCCACCAGTGTCTGGCATCTTTTCCGAATCAAAATCCCTAATCAACTCCCAATCCTAACCTTAACCCTAACCCCTAACAAGAACCCCTTGGACATCCTCCTCACTGTCCACCACAGGGACATCCTCCCCACTGTCCACCAGGGATTTCGACCCCACTGTTCACCCCTCCTCACTGCCCACCGCTTTGTCCACCACAGATACATCCACCCCACTGTCCACTGTCCACTAACATTCTGCCCACTGTCCACCACAGGGATATCATCTTCATGCTTGACAGGAGGACGTCGCTGTGATGGACAGTGGGGGAGGACGTCCCTGCGGTGCACACGTGGTGGTGGACAGTGGTTTGGACAGTGGGGATGATGTCCCTGCCTGCGGTGGACAGTGGTGAGGACATCCCTGTGGCCTGTCTTCCACAGGGATATGATCCTCACAGTACATCACAGAATCATTTTCCTCACTGTACACCACAGTTACATCCTCCTCACTGTCCACCACAGGGATATCCTCCTTGCTGTCCAACACAGGGACATCCTCCCCACTTAACAGAACCGAGACATCCTCCTCACTGTCCACCACATGGATGTTTTCCACTCGGTCCACCACCAGGACATCCTTCTCATTGTCCAACACAGGGACATCTTTCTCAATCTCCACCAGAGTTACATCCTCCCCACTGTCCACGACAGGGATATTCTCCTCACTCTCTACCTCAGGGACATCTTCCTACTGTTCACAACAGGGACGTCCTACCCAGTGTGCACCACAGGGAAGTCCTCTACACTGTCCATCCCAGGGACATTCTCCAAATGTCCACCACAGGGATTTCCTCCCCACTGTCCACCACAGGGACATCTTCCCTACTGTCCTTCACAGAGACATTCTCCTCACTGTCCACTACAGGGACATACTCCTCACTATCCACCACAGGGACATCATCTTGTGCACCACAGGGATGTCCTCCCCACTGTCTGTCGCATGGACATCCTCCCCACTGTCCACCAGAGGGACATCTTCCTCACATTCCATCACAGGGACATCTTCCTCACTGTCCACCATGGGAGATCCTCCTTACTGTCTACCACAGGGACACCCTCCCCACTGTCCACCACAGGGACATCCTCCTCACTATACACCACAGGGACATCCTCCTCACTGTCTACCACAGGGATATCCTCCTCACTCTCCACTGCAGGGACATCCTTCTCACTGTCCACAACAGGGACGTGCTACCCACTGTCCACCACAGGGAAGTCCTCTACAGTAGTCCTTGCTTGAGACATTCTCCTCACTGTCCACCACAGGGATATCCTTCCCAATGTCCACCACAAGGATATCTTCCCTACTGTCCTCCACATATACATTCTCCTCACTGTCTATTATAGGGATATCCTCCTCACTCTCCACCACAGGGACAACATCCTGTGCACCACAGGGACATCCTTTCCACTCTCCGTCACAAGAATATCCTCCCCAAAGTCCACCAGAGGGACATCCTCCTCACAGTCCACCACTGGGATGTCATACCCACTGTCCACCACAGGGACGTCGTCCCCATTGTCCACCACACAGACATCCTCCTCACTGTCCAACACAGGGATGTGCTCCTCAAAGTCCATGACAGTGACATCTTCCTCACTGTCCACCTCAGGCAAATTCTCTTCACTGTCCACTACAGGACATCCTCCCCTATGCCCACCACAGGGATGTCATCCTCTGTCCAATACAGAGACGACCTCTCCACTGTCCACCACAGGCACATCCTCCTCACTGTTCACCATAGGGACATCCTCCTCAATGTCCACCACAGGGACATCCTCCCCACTGGTCACCAGAGGGACATCCTCCTCACTGCCCACCACAGGGTCATCCTCATGTGCACCACAGGTGCATCCTCCCCACTGACCACCATAGGGACATCTGCCCCACTGTCCACAACAGGGAAATTCTCCCCACTGGCCACCATAGGGTCATACTCCTGTGCAACAAAGGGACATTCTCCCCACTCTGCACCACAGGGACATCCTCCTGTGCACCACAGGGACGTCCTCCCCACTGTCCATGACAGGGACATGCTACTCTATGCCCAACAGAGGGACATCCTCCCCTCTGTACACTACAGGGACGTCCTCCTCATTGTTTACTGCAGGGACATCCTCCCCACAGTCCACCACAGGGATGTCCTCCCCATTGTTCACCACAGGGACACCTACCTCACTTTCCACCACAGGAAACTTCCTCCCCACTGTCTATCACGGGACATCCTCCCCACTCTCTACACAGGGACATCCTCCTCACTTTCCATCACAGTGACATCCTCCTCACTGTCCTCCACCGGGATATTCTCCG